>JAOXOE010000720.1:11008230-11068482 GCA_028565055.1 Phoeniculus purpureus
TACTAGGATAAAGGTTGGACTCGATGACCCTGGAGGTCCTTTCCAGCCATGATGATTCTGTGATTCTGTGATTCTGTCTTTTACAACCTTATCATTACTGTGATACTGTGATACTTCCAGGGATGGAAGCCACAACCTCCCTGGACAACGTGTTCCAGTGCCTCAGCACACTCGCAGGGAGGAACTTATTCTTAGAATGCAATATAAGTCTCTCATCTTTTAGCTTGAAACCATCCCCCTTGTCCTATCACTGATGTCCCTAATAAGAAGTTGACCTCAAGGTTTCCTGTAGCCTCCTTCATGTGCTGGAAGCTGCTATAAGCTCTCATAGCATGCCTCTTATTGATGTTCGTGTAGTTACAGGTCAAATGAAACTATCCGTTCCTGATTGCTAGTCAACCTGCTTTGAATAGACATCATTAAAAAGGGTTACAATCTTTTGAAAGCATCTTTAAGTAGTTGTGACCTCTGCAAATTTGATTCGCAGAAATAAACTGTGATGTAGTGGTACTGTGCAAAACAATTTACTGAAGATTTTGAAATAAATATTACTGCACACTTGGCAAGAATTTTCACCTTTAATTTGTAAGTTAGCTTTTATTACAGAAGATTTAAGGGTTGTAAACTTCACAATATGTTAAATGTATAAACACATCCAGATTGCTTCCCAGGGGAGCTTATTCATATGCCATTATGTTTGCTGGCTGATGTCACACACTGGGTAAGCTGTAGATTGCTTCTTTTTGTGCACCATGGATGGTGTGTGCAAACAAGTGTGTGTAGGAAAGCCACAGGATGTGGTAAAGGGTTGGAATTCATGAGCTTTAACTGGCACAAACAGGAAAAAACAGAAGGGTAGAAACTGTTGGGACACAAATTCATGGACTTCATTAGGAGTGTTATGTGAGACATCAGTCTCAGGCAGGTAAACAGGAGATGAAATATGTTCTCTTGCTGACCTGGGAGGAAAGCCAGGGCACATAACTACTCGTATTCCCTTCTTTTTTGGCACACAGCTCCCTGCGTGACTCTAACTTACCTTATTGTGAGTGTTTTTCAAAGTGAGTGTGTTTCCACTGCTTTTTTGTTTCTTTTTCCTGACAACTGTGTGTCTCCCTTTGAACAAGAGAAAGATGTGTCTTTCGGTCTGAGCCAAACCTCTAGCCTTAGTTTCCTTCAGTTACTAATGCTATCAAATACCTACAATTGCTCTTCTGTGCAGTCTTCCCCTGGCATGTTCACACTAGAAAGCAGAACAAATAAACTGTATGCCTTCCTATCGGGGCAGTAGGTAAGAACAAACTATTTGTGTGGATCCCTGTCACATGGTATTTGGGGCTCAATTTTCATTATATTATTTGAAGAACTGGGTATTTATTAGACTTTTGTATTTATTAGACTTTTACTAGCTGTAGGTCCCATTTCTCCTGAATTATGTAGGAATTAAAAGCCTGATGGAAAAGCTTTTGGGGTAAATTCATGTTACCTACCAGAACCGTTATTGCCTACACAAAGCCTTTTGAATGGAATTTTGCAGAGAAAGCGAGAGCTGCAGTAGAAGGTTTTTACCAGAGGTGGTTTGCACACTCAAATGTCATGTTCTGACCAGCCTGTCGGAAAGCTGGAAATTTCAAAGATACACAAGAGGAAAAGACTAGATTTCCTTAAATGGGAGCTCTGAGTCTGTCCTACTCTTTGTACATCTGATCCCTCTCTATTAAGCTCCTTTAAAAACTCCATAGTGTGTAGTGTCTGAGGTTCCTCCTTATTGAATAAACTTTTTAAAAAATAGCTGGGGGGAGGCGGAAATCATGAAGCTAATTTGCAGTCTTAACTAGTCAGTAATCCTCCTCATTTTCTGATGTCCACTTGTAGAAGACTGAAGGGCAATTTGGTTCCAGAGATCCAAGAAATTTGTAGCCCTTATGTGCTCTAAGCTGGAGGAGTGTTACTAGCAGCTTGGCTTGCATTGAATGCTGTTATGAGCATGTTTTGAAGATGATTTCCGAAAAAAAGTTCTGCTCCAACAAGCGATTTATTACAACAGTAAAACTAGGAATTTGCTTTCCAGCCACATTTATGAATTTTGCACTACTCAAGAACTCCTCATTTTTGGCAACCTGTGGCAGTATGTAGAAAGTGCTGTGCATTAGTACCTCAAAGGTTTCATAACTCCAACTGCATTACCTGAGGCACCAATACAGAAAAAAAAGAATCTCCTATGTGAGTTTTATCTTGTCTGCACCAAAAGGAAAAAAGTAGCCTACCAAAAAAAAAAAAAAAAGAGAGAAGCTATTCAGTGTTTTAATCTGAAATCTATGTCAATCTTTTCCATAAATACCCTTACTCTGATGATATAAATCTAAAATGTGATATGTAATGCTATTAAAGTTATTTGGGGTTTTCTTTTACCTAGTTCCTTTTGTAGAACGTTTTCTCTTACCAATGAACCCTTAGAATCATAGAACCTTTAAGGTCAGAAAAGACCTAGGTGGTGATGTCAACATCCCTGGCGGTGTTCAAGGAAAGAGTGGATGTGACGCTTAGAGATATGGTCTAGCAGTTAGATAATAGGATAAAGGTTGGACTCGATGACCCTGGAGGTCCTTTCCAGCCATGATGATTCTGTGATTCTGTGAAATATTATTTGACGGTTTTCATTTCCATTTTGCACATGGTTGAACAGATCGAGTGGCTAATGCTAGAGGAATCTTCCGTAGTGTTTCTGGTCTGACATACATATGAGCAGAACCCTTCTGTAACTTAGTATGCCGAGATAAAATGCATATTGGCTGTGTCCTTGAAGGAAAAAGCCTTGTGTTCCCTCAAAACCTGAACAATGGATTTAATAACAATCCTAAAAAACTGTTTCTTATTGCTGTAATTTCAAGCATCAAGTCATTTAAGTGAATAACAATATTTTGTTTCTTTCTTTTGTTGTGTTCCTCTTCTTGCCTGAGAAGGTAATTTTTAGTTCAGACAGGGCCAAAGACAACGCAAAATAGATGTACTGAAACATATGAGTACTAGGAATGTGATTTCCTTGGCAATGATAATCCTGTCACAGCTGTCAAAATTTATTCCTTTATCCATAGGACATTTTAACAGGACAGAAACACCATGTTAGAATAAGCAGATATAAAGGACTTGGTCCAAAATGACTAAAAAGTGCAGGCTCTCCCAGACAATATATTGTTCACAAATTTCAGAGAAACTGCTTTACCAATATTGCATTTGATTTTGATGCTCCAAAGATTATCCATAACTCTTCTCTTTTATAATGACAAAGTTAAAACAGGCAGTTAAAAATGTTAATTTAATTTTCTCAGAGGAAAAGATAAATGTAAGATTATTATGCCAAAAACATAAACAGTACAGGAAATGTAATTTCTTAGGCTTAGTGAGCAGTTTTGGATTTATCAGGTTGTTGTTGAGAGAGAAATCAGAAACAAATAGCAATATTTGGTCAATTTTGTCCTAACTGAAATAAAGTTAAATTTTTTAGTTAAATTCTTAATTTAAGTAAAGATAAAGAACTTTGTACATCCTCAGTCTCTGTATCTCTTAGTGAAATAACTTTTCCTTCCTAAAGTTTCTACATTTACTAATTTAATAACATAGATTGCATAGGACTTCCTTGGTAATTCCATTCCCTGACATCTCTGTGAACTTAATGCCTACATTCTGTGTTTCATGCGAGTAGACAGTATCCAGGCATAGATGTTCTCTGTGATCTTGTTCATACTTGAATGGAATTTTGAATATATAGCAACCAAACAGCTTTCTGACAGGTACAGTGGAAACCAACTATTGCCTCTTCACCATCTCTGCCCACTCTCCTTCTTGGCTGCTCTTTAAATGATACATTATTTGTTGTGATCCTCTGTTCAGCATTTTATACAGAACCTTCTAAATGCATCAATTAAATATGACATGAAGTTATAATATTATCATCTGAGGACCATGTTCAGGCTATGAGTGACCATGCTGTCTTATAGGTAAACAAAAAGTCTTACTCATGTACTTGTCACTTCCAGCATGCTTTCTCAGAAATGCTTCACTGGGGTCATTGCCAAGCTACCAGAAGGACTTTATATTTAGATATCTTTGTAATTTCATCACACTAAACTCTCTTCAACTTAAAAAGACACCTCTCTACACAGCTCTCAAAACTATTCGAGTCTGTAGGTCAAACCACAGGTTAAAAAAGAAGAGATACAATGCTAGTTTCAAAGTGGTGATAGTAGTTTTAAAAGCTTCCAGCAAATTATAATTCAGAAAGTTCCCTAGGTACTGTGGCAGATGTAATCACTAAGTAGCACAAGACAGATTCTTAGTCTGTGTATGGATATCTTGTTTACTTTAGTGATCTCTATGTCAGTGGCATAATGATGTTTCTGATTTTATTAAATTAATGCATAGGATAAGAAGTAGTATTAGGAAAAAGAAGCAAATGCACACTGCTCAGTGTGTGTGCATGCATTCAGGCAATCTTGTGTTGCCAGGATGTTGGTGGTTTGTACTGCATATGTCTAAAGAGCAAATGAAGCTTAATACTGGTTTCCAAGATCACTGTGCAAGTCTTCCCCTATAACATCCTGCCAAATATTACTGGAAGAGATGGGTGGTCTGCCAATGAGGAGGCTTCCACTTGTATTTTCACAAGCACACTGTGATTGCATCTTCTCTCTAGCATACACTTAAGAGATAAAAGAGATGCAGGGAGAGATGGAAAGGAGAGACACAGGGAGAAAATCTCACTGGAATTCTCCTGCTGCCATTATAAAGAGCCTAATTGCCTCTGAGTCTACTCAGAAGGTCCAGAGTTGCTAAACAGTGTATAAATTCTCCCTGAAGAATTATGATAACCCTCACAAAATACAGAGCTCAAATGGCTGCCAGACCATCCGTGATGACAGCAATCACTATGGGCAGAGATTCCTTAATGACCAGAATCCCAAACTACTGTGGTTTTTACATACTATGCTGAATGTTATTTATAACAGGTAATTCAGTAAGAAGTATGTTGGTCATGAGCACTGAAAACCAGAAGCACTGTGATACAGTAATAGCAACTGAACATATGATGGTTAGTACTGGAATATTTGGGTATGGGCATCTGTGGCCACATGAATTGAAATTGCTGGATATATTTTGGTGCTTGCACCACATTAGGGTAAGGGCTGCTCTTGAGCTCTTGATGCATCATGTCTTTTGAGTGAGGATCCCTTCTGCTTTCTCTTCTGACTATGAGGCACGTATTTGTGGGTGATGCTCCCTGTCAAAGGAAACAAGAATATAATGTCACCCCCGAGCTGGCTTCCCCAGGTTTAGAGTAAATAAGGGTACTAATCACATTAATTTTTTGAGAAGAAACCTACAAAACAGGCGGTTCTTATTTTACCACTATTTTAGTAAACTTTGTTAGTCCGCATCTGAATAAAGCTGAGATAATAACTATCTTCTGCTGTGAAGTGTTTTGAGATCTAAGGAGGAAAAGGAGTTCTAAGAGGCATTATTGCAGCTATTTCACCTTCACTTCTAAATAAAGGAGGATTTGGGTGTTGTTGCTCTGAGCAAGTGTTCATACTTGAACTGATTATGTATTTAGCGGATATGCTAGGCAAAATGTGTTTTATTCATTTGTGCTTCATTTGAGTTACGTTCCCCAGTGACTGACTGGGTCAAGTGGGCCCTCTGGAAGTACAAGGAGGGGTTTTATATGCTCTTGGCAATGGAGAATACTCAAGTCAGAGAGAAACGATTCCAGAGACAGCAGTGGGGTGCAGGCAGGAAGACGTATGGAGAGAATCACAACAAGGATTTGTGAGCCTGCAGATCAAGCAGAGAGACAGAGGAGCAGACAGCAGTCACCCAGGTCACAGAAAAGACAGAAATTCTCAAGTCATTGATTGATTCATTTAAAAGTTGGGCAGCAAGGATGCATCTGTAGAGACAGAGTTAACTATGGAAGAGACACTTACCAATCTTCCAATTTCTGCTCTTTCTTCTTGTTTATATTCTAATAAAAATCAGTCTTTTTTTATTGAATGTAGAAGTTCTCCATGTGTTTTGGAAACCTCAGTATAGAAGCCCTAGACAGGTCTCTTTTCAAATTTGGGCCATTTAGAGTACCAAGACAAGAGCATTTTGCTTTTGTGCACTTATTTAAATGCTTCAGATGAAAAAAAACAACCATTTATTTTAAAAAAGGATTTTTGTTGAAACGGTGATAATTTAATGTCTCATAGATCTGTCCATGCCTGATATTCTTCTCACAGTGGAAATCTGTTCCATTTTTGTCACTGTCATCTACCACACTGGAGTTTGGTGAAGTGTAGGTCTCCAGTTCAGAACTGAAGCACATCTGTATCTAAACTGATCAGGCAAATGTGCTCACACAGCAGAGTAATGAGTTCTGTGAAGACTCAGGCATCTGGAAGTTGAGAGACGGAACATGTGGCAGCTACCCACCGATCTATTTTAAGTGGTGCTGAATGAGACCAGTATAATTATTTAAGGCTGTCTGTTGTGCTAAAAGATAAAGCTCTCAATTAAGGAAGCTCCAAGTCACCATTAAAATAATATAAAGAACGGGCTAGTACCAGATGAGAACTACTAATTAGAAATAACTTGCTATTGATTTTGCAAAAACTGATGCAATCGAGGGAGTACGTCAGCACCACTATCAATTCAGCAAATATTCCTATATGTAAACAAGCCCATAATGGACAGAGAAAACCCAATGTATTAATTTGCCATAGGAGGAATCATTCTATCTGCAGCCAGGTTTCAGGGAGACCATGGATTATTTTTGAGACACAACACAGATTGATGTAACTGCCTTTAAGATAAGCTTTATGCCACTTAAGACTGATTACAGCCAGTGTTATCATTCATCGAAAAAGGCTTGGAAAAGGGCATAAACTGTTTCATATTGAACTTGATGATTCTGGAGCTTTGCATTTGGCTAACCACATTTCTAATGCATGTAATACATAATCTGAATAGTCTCATGTTTTAAATATTTTCCTATTGATCCAGATTTCTTTGTGAGTTATATATATTTTTATTAATAGCTAATAACACCATAGGAGAATTTTGTACAGAAAAGATCATAACATGGCAAAATAAATACTATACTTGCATTGAACAATGCCTTTTCTAGTAGAAGGTGTTATCTGTAGTAATAGAAACAAGCATGTTTGTGTCACTAGAGTGTGATTCTGAATCTTTCGTGGTGGCTAATCATTTCCAGTTTAGAATTCTGCAGTTGCTCATATCATTATGGGTGGAAACATCCCTACAGAACACATAGCATTGGAGGACTGGGATCCATTTTCATGGTTAAGCACAAAAGCTATTTGGCTTTTACTGTCTGATGAACTAGATTCTGGGAGAGGAAGTAGTCCCAAACGGAAAGATTCAGGATGAATTACCAGCATGAGTTTGTTAGGCATTGAACCTAACCTGCCCTGCCATATGCAAATGTGAAAGGGCAAAAGGATTTTAAGGCTGTTTCAAGAAACTATTTTACCTTGGCAAGCCTTAGAAATAGGACAGATAGTCAAAATAAAGAGAGTAAGTCTTCGCATTTCATCTATGACCATATCAGGCGTTCATATCTGCTTTTGTTTAAAGCTCTAAATTAAAGTCAAGCCCTTGCTCCTCCATGCAGATAGGAAAATCAGCATGTAGTGGGGAAGAGATTACACTATCCAGCTCCAAATGGTGTCCTAGTGTCTTTATATACTACCTGTCCTCTGGAAATGGACAGATGCTGCAGGGCTGCAACCATTCTGTGAGCATTGGTTAAAGGAGTGTATTTTCCCCTTCAGTCTCATTTTGAAGGCAAAAATCAAGTCTGAACCATACTTTTAGGAAGACGAAGATGATTGGTGATTTTCTTTTTTATCTTACAAGGGAATACCGAAAGCTGATTTGTGACTGCTCTTGCAGGCATGAGTAATACATCTTTCCATAACATAATTTTCTCCGTGAAAATGTCCTATATCACTGTAATTGCCAATCACAGTGAAATGAGAGACAGTAAATTATTTGCATAGTCTGCTGAAATGGTAAATTGCAGGAACCAAGACCCCTTACAGAAATATTTGAATCTTCTCCTTTAGGAAATACAAACTCAAACTAATTCCATGGCCTGCCTGCATGTTTTGTCTGATTATGATAGAATTACTACATTAGATGTCAGCATGTATACAGATTCTAATGGAGATTTTTGCCCCCCAAAGAGCACTGAATTAGGTTTTTTGTACTGTTGCATATAGGAGCACAAAATCTATATGCTACTTTCTGAGCAACGGATACAATAATAAGAAGCACTTCTGACTCTAAAGAGCTACAGTTCTAAAATTATTTCCTACACAATAGTTATCCACGATGATAGACACTCAGAAGAATAAGGTCGTACTTAGCTAAGGTTTATGAGTCTAATTTACTATCTAAATGCAAAAGCATTTCCATTTGAAGGCAAGGGGCTATTATTACGGACTGTCTTACTGTTTTTCCTGCTTGTTATGGTAGGCACTTTCTCCTGCAGCTAATGCTTTCAATGCATTCACTTCCAAATGCAG
Source organism: Phoeniculus purpureus (assembly GCA_028565055.1). Lineage (NCBI taxonomy): Eukaryota > Metazoa > Chordata > Aves > Bucerotiformes > Phoeniculidae > Phoeniculus > Phoeniculus purpureus. The sequence continues at coordinate 11,016,825 of JAOXOE010000720.1, forward strand.
TTAAGGTCTTCAAAACATCAAAGCCATAATGACATCTTTTTGAAGTCTTTTATCAAACTGCTGCGGTTGACCTATTTAATTGTGCAGCCTAAGATGATCTGGATTGACTAGAAGAACATATCTGTGCTTTTAGGGATTAAATGTGCACACTGTAGCAGTTTACATAAGGTCACGTCCTTAGCAGGTCTAAACTGGGATAGCTCAGTTAAATTAGAGACAGTTGTCATTAGTCCAGTAGTCTGGGGTTTATTTATCCTTAAGAGAAGGTAAACATTAATTCCATATGATTTTCCTTCCTGCTTTGTTTTTGAGTGCTCCATGGTCTACAGGTTGTCGTTTCAAATCAGACCTAACTCGAAGGTCTGCCAGAGCTTTGATCTCAGTCAAGTCATGCTTCTCTTAAATCCTTCAGGGATATTTTATGTAGATTAAGCATACCAGAATTCAAAAATTAGAGCAGATTTTATCAGAATTAACAAACCTACTGCCAACTTCTGTGAATGGAACTGAGTGTCCGAGAATCATCTACTTCAGCTGCTGACAGGAAAAAAATTGTTATCAGTCCATCTTTACAGTCGAGAACAGAGCCAAAAGTCTGATAGATTTGGTATATTGGAAACATATATCATTGCTTAGTGGCACTTTTTATTTTTTAAAAAAATTAATATAATGGTCAAAGAAACTTCAGGAATTTATAGCTCTTATTCATCATTTCAAATTTTAACCAAGTTCAGCACAGAATAGAGGATAATCACAACCATCTGATTACTATTGAAGCTCTGTGATATAAATTTCTGGTACTAGAATTCCCACAGCCCTAAAAATTCATTAAAAGAATTTGAACAGATATTCACAGGATGTTACACTGGAGTTGTTCAGGAGTCCAGAGATGCAAAACTGTTTTGCTGATTTGTCAGATGTAATTGTCTGTAGTGAATCTGCATGCATTTTTCGAAAGATAGCAAATAGTTTAGTGAACTCAGACAGGAATATTTTAGGTGAGAATGAATGGCTTAGAAGGACAGAACAAACTGGATAATAAAAAAATTACCCTTGACAAATCTTTACACTTTCAGCTATTGTGAGTACCAAGAAAAACAGGAAAAACTTTCCCAAAAATAAAAGATAAATAGCTTGGAGTGATGATCTGACTTCATAATTCCAAAGCTTTGACTTCAGTCTTGGAAGTAGTTCTTTTCATGTGCAACTTCACAAATCTAAGTATTCCACTGAGCTTTTAGGGACTGCTCGTGCAAATGAGGTTCAGTACATGTATGATTAATGTTGTATTGACTATTGTTAGTGTTTTACCTGTTTATATATTTATGTAAGTATTTTTCACTGAAATACATTCAGTGTGGTGTCCCAGTACTTATTTCAAAGTATGTTCTTCAGACATTTGTATTTATAGGTCTGGTTGTGAATTGAAAGGTATGTTTGCCCCTATGTATTGTTCCAACCAGTGATTGCCAAAGGCATATTCTCTTACAAACAAAGGGAAATCACAACAAAACAGTTCCTTGACTTCTAGGAACAGAAACTGAATGTGCAGGACCCAGATGAGTTTTATATTGATCTGGTAGAACACAAAATCAAGCACAGGGACAGAAAATGAAGTGAGGAAGGTAGTTGCCCTGAACTTAGTAGGCTATGATTAAATTGTTGTTGAGCACTGGCACAGGTTACCCAGAGAGGCTGTGGAATCTCCATTCTTGGAGATATTTGAAATGCAAGTGGATACAGCCTGAGCAACTTCTTTTAGTCAATGCTGCTCTAAGCAGATGTCCCTTCCAAACTCTACTCTTCCATGTTTTTATGGATTGCAGTAACTGCATTTGAACCAAAATTTCCAGATATTAAACATCAGTGATCTTAGCACTTTAGACAGAGTGATTGGTTAGTTTTTTGTCACACAGCCTGTGAAACACTTAACTATGTTCAGTAAGTATCCATAATTTATACAGAAATCTTTCCAAGAGTTTAGGTTTTTCACTAGGAGGATCAATTGTAATGAGTGATGTACTCAGAAGCAGGTATCAGTACCTCTCAGTATTGCATCCTAGAGATGAGAAGTGCTGTGTCCTACTAGCGACTATCCTGTGGGCAACCAGGAACTCCTGCAGCAACAGAAGTTCTACTTGGTTATATCTGTGTGTATATTCAGATAGCACATGTCAACAGGTATGTTCAGTCTGACATCCCACCTCTCAGCAATACTTTTTAGCATGGAAACTGCAAAGGCCCATGTCCAGCACACACCAGTTGTGCTACTCTCCAACCTTGTATTCTTCTCCATGGCTGACCTCCACACTGTGTCTGATCTAGCAGTCTGAAGTCAGAGGATCTCAGACTATAAACTATCTTTCCCTGTGAGGAGATTTATCATGACAGCCATGATCTTTAATCTACAGAACGCTTGGCAGAGTTACTTGAGAGAGAGTGAGCAGTGTCCTTTTACAGCTGGGACATTCCCAGCTTACAGGCACAGTGGGATTTATAACAGTAAAGAACGTGTTTACATTGCAGTATTTTATCTTAATCTTGTTTTACCCAGTGATCTTTTTATAATGATCCAAACAGTGAAGGGTAGGTGGCTGATGCTTGGAGGAGAAAGAAAATCAACAATCTGGCTATCTGCATTTTTTGTCCAGGGAGCTATACAAACTTCCCTTGTAACAAGGGAAGGACAGCAACAGCTAGGAAGAGAGAAAGGCTGCAGCTTAACCAAACCAAAACAAAATCAGTAACAAATTCACAAAAACCACATTTTAGTGTTTCAGTTGTCTTTTAAAGGAAGAACAGACATTGCAGAAGTGAAGACTCTTCTGAGATCATTAGGAAACAAGTGGAAAAAAGGCGGCATGATTTTAGGGGCAGAGATGTCCCTGCAAAATTTGAAGCAGATGCACTTAGTGAGAGACTAATTTCTACCTTTTATCATTTCATTCAGACCCTTGAGGCACTTATATCTTATGTTCTCCTCCATATGCAAGCAACTTCAGTTAGATGGATTGTGAGTGATTCTGAAGGCCAAAGACTTAATGTAGTCCTTAATTCAACCTATTTTGGTGTAGTACCTAGCTTGATGCTGTGTTTGCTTCCATTGTGAAAATTTTGAAGCTGCAGCATTCTGACCTTGTGCATTGTCTCTCCGAGGGATCCCATTTTGACTGCTGCCTTGATGTTTCAGACAATCTGAGATTTCTCTTTGAAGCAGATAGAGGTTTGATGTTTTTGTTAAGAACACTTTTCGTCAGGACTCAAAGGACAGACAGAATTTGTCTTATTCTTTCTTTCAAATTCAGTGCTTGAACACAAAATTTCTTGTGAGACTGCTGATTCCTAAATATCAAGTCTTGGTATTGAGAAGCTTATTGCAGTTCTCTGCTTTGGCAGCTAGATACTGAGGACTGCTGTTTGAGCAATGGAAAAAGCTTCATATTCATATTGTACTGAGTGACTGTGGCTTGTGATCTCTCATGTCCAGTTGGATCCATCATACTGTATCTCACTGCTCAATAGCACACTAGATTTTCTGTCCAGTTATGTTTCACTCATATAGCTCAGTGATGCCTTTCTACTTTATTACTTTGGTTGCTTGGTAAATCGTTTTATCCAAGATACCATTAATAATAGCTAAAGTCAAACTTAATAGAGTATATTCCCTGTTGAATGTCTGTTAAGGATAAAAGGTTAAAGCAAGGTATAGAGGACATTTTCTTTTTGTAAGTGAGAGAATTAAGCAGGTTATCTACAGTCCCTTTTCCTTTCTTTCTCTGTGTTGTTAAATTTTAAAGTTTGTGAGCCAGCCTTCATTCACAGGGGGGCAGGGCAGGAGGTCAGAGATGGGCTTTAGTTTTCTGCATGGTCTATTCTATTTGGAAATTTTTGTGAAGAGTTTTTGTTTATTACTTCCCAACCATAGGAGACTGAGCTGACAAGACAGTTCATTAAATTACTCTGAAAGAGTGAAGTTCTGCGGTCAGTTCCCAGATGGCTGCAAGTGTCCCATGTGACAAGTGTTCAGGACATTTCCTTTTGCTGATATGTTTGTATTCTTGTTGTCATTTTTTATTAAGCCAGCACAGTAGCCAACCCATCAGTGATGGGGTTGTTTTGTAATATCCAAATGAAGCACAGACATTTTTAATCCCATTTCTAAGGATAGAGACAGAAAAGTTTAATCAACATGCAGAAGATCACAAGGGAAATCAGTACCAAAACCTAAAAGGTAACCTAGACTTTAGTCTAAAGGCTCCAAGTACAAGATCTCTTCACTTCAGTCTTTCTCTTCTGTAATTGTGAAGGGGGAGGTCTCAGAAGGATGCCATATCCTTCTTGAAGGATTAAAAAAAGTAAACCACATTCTGAATAAGACTAGTTAAGCACGTATGAGAATTTGGGGTTTTGTTAAGTCACTATCCCTTTGCATACAACTTTGCATATCCCTAAATCTCTACATCAAATTGTTGAGCAGAGAATTTTCCTAAAACATTTTTCTGAAATCCCAGGCTATGTAGAAGCCATTACTTTTTTTTCATGCTGTCCCTAGCAGAGACAAGTCAAAGTACCATTATATATAAAATAAATGATAAAGGTTTTTATCCTCTTCACCTGCTTAAATCTGACTGTAATGTTAGCTTCGTGACTGAGAGAATATGGCTGGTGGCTCCAGACAGTGCTGGTACATTTATTTCAAGTCACAAGAGCCAGGCAAACTGTAAGTCCAAAACCCCAGTGGGATATTCTTTCATCCTAACTACTTGTGCACTGTCTCTCTTCAGCTGCTAGTGACCTTGGGTCTCCCATTGGGGCCTTTCTAGCTGACAGCAGCAAGCTGCAGTTTATATAAAAAATTGTAACAAAAAAAAAATAAATGGAAGGGGGGCAGGGACAGACAAAAATCTGCTTCCTTTTTCAAAACTCCTTAGAATTCCTGAAAAACTTCGTCAGGGTTAAAAAGTTATGTTAAGGAATGCAATTTTTTTTTGCAGATTCAGATGTGAGATAATGCACTAGTGATACAATTGAATGGACAATGAAGTCTAGGATGAGAAAAGACAAAAACAAATTAGTGCTGATGGCACTAACGCTTCAGCTAAGCACAGTGCTTCATGAGTCATATCATTGCTTTGCCACATTTTAGCCTTGACCATTTAAAAGTTTAAGGATTTGCTTTAACCAAGATTTTAAATGTAAGAGAAAACTAGAGTAAGGACAAAGAATTATTCAAATTCCCTCTCAGCAGTGGTGGCTGCATGCTGGGTTTTGAGATTTTTCTGGTTTGTTTTTTTTTATAAAGTAGCACAAATTCTATCAAAAACTTTTCTTCTCAGGAAAAATTAAAAAAAACAACCAAGGCAGATTGTTTCCTAGCAGAGCAGAAAAGAGGGATTACTGTGTTTTCTATTAGAGCTACCAAACCAGTTTGCTCAGAGGACAGTAAATTTTGTTCATGCTGTGCAGACATTTTGAACCAGATGACAAGTCCAACAGCTTGGATTCTCTGGAAGGTGAGATTTCACTGGCTCCAAATGAAAATGAAAAAGCAAGATTGAGGGACACCAAACTGAAAGCCACTTGGATGAGTGACAAACACAAATCAATCAACTTTATTATACCCTGTTCCTCCTGTAAAGTTCTGGAGCTAGGAAGGCAGGGAGTGTGACAGGTATATCCAGAAATGTCAACAGATCTACTGCTTTCAGCACTCTCCGTGTTACCACCCAACACAAATATTGCCAGCAAAGGAAGGTTTTGTCTGTATCATTGGTGGCATATTCTGGGAAAGCAAAGGCATTACCCTGACACATCTTCCTTAATTTTGATCTGGTTGTGCCATATGGTGGCATTTTAATTTTGCATTTAAATGCAACACTTGTGTCTCTGCCGTCATCATCCAGACTCCTTTGTGGAATTTATGGTTGGTGAAGAGGAGCGAGGAAATAGGGAAGAAGGTGGGGTGGATCAGCAGTGGTCTCAGCTGGGCTGTGGATGAAGTGCTTTGACATTTATACAGGATGAACAACTGGAATAGGGAGGCTCAGGTGCAGAGGTGCAAGTAAAGCAGTGTTAGAATTTTTTTCATTTTACAAAACCAGGAAACTTCCTTCCTCATCGGACAGTTGCACCTGGAGTCAAAATTTGACTTAAACCATGAGTGAACCTTAAAACTGACATGAACAAAAGTAACCAGAAGATTCTTACCATTTAAGACAGTAGGAATCTCATGAAGAACATCAGGTTTCATAAGCTTTTCATGGATTTGTACAAAAGTCTCATGCATATGACTGAAATCTACAGTTGTTGACCATATATTTTGAAGAATCTGCAGACCATAATTTGGATTTTGCTTTAGACAGTACAAATGTAACTGTGTTCTGGATCTGGATCAGATTGTTTCTGCCATTTTTGTTTGAGCAGAAACTAGTTCTCCTTAGTCTTTCATTTCAGCCAGTGGTAAAAAGGAACCAATAACTCCGCTGAATTTCAGCCAGTGTGGCGAATTTAGTTCTATTTACTGGACTATCAGTGGATAGTTCCAACACTGTAACATTCCATAGAATCAAGCAGTCTATTATCTACTAGAAATGAAAGAGATTTTCCTTTCTTCACTCTCCTTTTTTTTCCCCACTTTGTACTAAGAGATAATAGAAATCACATTTTATACTTATTTCAGAAACGTGTGTTTGCTCTCCTGTGATGCTAAATCAATTCTAAATTTAAACCGTCCCTAAATTAATTTGGGGTTTTTGCTCGTCCTTAGCATATAGATTTAGACAGCTCTATGGTGGGCAAATAGTTGTTCCGTTAGGTGATGAATCTGCAAGCCCTTCACAACAAAAGATCTCCTGAAGCAGCAGGGCGAATACTTTAAGCTGAGAAACAGTATATCAATAAAGGTCAGTGTGACAATATGATTTATTGAAATACTGTGCTGCTTCTAGCAGTTAGTATTTTATATTATATGATACAAGGCAAGTATTTTTATCTGTATTTGGGTTCCCCACTGAAACCTTGTTCAACCTGTTTTATTATTTATTGTTGCCTTTTAGAGATGAAAGAAACCAATTTATTCAGCTTTCATAACCATTCCTAACAGGTACAAAGAGGTTAAAGACTAACAGGAAAAATCAATTGGTTAATAAAATAGTTAATTGACTAAATGCTTCTTCTATGACACCACGAATGCAGACTGTGCAGAACCAAAGGAAGTTGCTGTAATTATAATGGGACTTCTCTGCAGATAAAGTTTTCAGACTTGGATGTACTTGTTCCTATTTTTTTATAGTTTAGACATGCAGCAAATGCAAGTATCACAGTGAAGCCTTTTTTCAATTTTTAGTATCTGTTTGTTCCTTTTTTGGTCATGGCAGATGGTAAAATTACCATGACAGCATACCTCAGCACTGAAAGATCACTCAACAAGATCATTATAGATCTGGAGAGATTTTTAAGGTAAATTTACAAAACTCTGATGTACAAATATCTTCCAATCCTGTCCCGTTCTGCTGGACTGTCTGGCAGAATTCCTTAATTGGTTTTATGATGCCAGTACTTATGAAAACCAGGATTTTTAAAAGGCACAGGGAGATAGAGAGTGATGGCCTGTAACCACTTCTGAAATCCCAGAAGAAGGACATCCATTATTGGTTCCGGGCACAGTTGTGCAAGCCACTGAATGCCTCTAAGAACAACCCTGACTATCTTCAATTCATTGCTTTATAGGAGCTCCTAAGCATTTGAGCTCCCCATACATTCTTGGCATGTGCAATGTACTTAGAAGTACATTTTAAACACTGTTGTCTAAGGGACATTAAAACCTGTAAATGTAGCTAACAGCTGCATAAAAATTATTCTCCAGCTCTCCAGTGTTGTAATTTAAAAAATAATCATGGTTGCTTGTGAGTGTCCTTGTCACATTGCACTAAAACATAAAACCTACTAGTGAACGTGTGGGATACTCTGGCAGTTTAACACCCAGTACCATTAGCACTTGTGATATCCTCAGCCACCAATGAAAACCGGGAGGGAGTAGCTGACCCACGTCATGGTCTGGTCTTTGTAACCAGAATCATGGCTGGAATTCAAGAACTGCTGAGGCTCATCAGTTCTTAGGGATATCAGTGGAAATGCAGTACTCAGCCCAGGTAATACTGGGAACAAACACTTCTTTGCATCTTGTTTATCTGACATTTAATTTCAAAACATCAACATTGTCTCTTTATCAATAAAATGATTCCTCAGGGCAAACATCCTTTATTCCACCACAAAGACAATCCGTCTGCCATTACCCGTGTCACAGTTACCCAGCTCAGTTACACATAATGACATTTCACAGCTACTCACCTCCCCACAGCAGTTAGCAAGGTGTCTGTAGTTCATGGAGTCTGTCAACAGGCGCCACATTTAATTGAAATACTGGAAAAAAAAAAATCTTGTGATTTCAAGACTGTTAAGTTCTGCTGATGTTGCTTAGTGTTTTATTTGCCTAACTCCCAACAAGTACGACACACTGATAAAGGACACAGTGGGAACAGCAAGGCATTTTCACTGACCTTCACTGCTTCTTCATATTGACATTCAAGGAGAGATATTCAAACAGTTAAGGTTAAAAGAAAGGGGACTTCGAATAACAGCAAAGTAATTCATCGAAATTCCAAATTATGTAGGAGTCTGTTCAGGCTACAATTTGTCTTGTTTGTTTTTAATTTTAGAGTCAATGTCAATGCAAGATTTTAACTCTCAGGTTACAGTTCTTTATCTGTCTAAGTCTCTAATGTAATTGTGATAAAATCCTCAATTTTATTAAGACCCAAGTTAAAAAACATCAATGTGTTATTCAAGATCCTATCATCACTGGTGGCTTAAGCCAGCACAATGGCCCTGGGAGCTACATTTCTGAGGAGAAAAAACATACTTCCTTCTACTATAGGGGGCACCTTCAGTATTAAATGTGAAGTAAACACTGGTGTTGAACCATCACCAAAGCTCCTGGGTCAGAACACTTCATTTGTGCAGCTGTCAAGGTGGATTTATGCTAAAATGTCAGGCTCTGCTCTGTGCTGGCTGAAGGCTGGGCATGTATTTCCTCCTGCGGGGGGAGTGGCAACTGGCAGAGGAGTAGAGAGGGCAGCTGGGGAAGTAACCTCTAAGCCCATCATAACAGGATTTGTTAGTGCTCAAATGTCCAACCATTCAGCTCTGCCGTGTCCACCATTGTAGCACCTAATGCTTTTGTGGGTTGTGGTTCTGTAACAATGACAAGAAATCGATACTCATTTTCATTTTCCTGCTCTAAAAAGCACAACAAAAAATGGCTAGTGAAAGATTTTTCTCAAAAGAACTGTTCACATCTTTCGTTATGGAAATTGAAATCATGACAAGCCCTGTTGGACATGGTGCTTTGTTGCATTTAAGCTACCCTGGCCCAAAAGCTGAAAGGAGCCCTAGCTTGAGATGTTAAATGCTAAAATCTTTTTTCCCAGTGTTATCCACAAACTACATGCACTGACATTCCAGCACATATCACTGAGAAAGCTGCTTCTCCCACATTCAGTTTTGATCCCAAACAAACAGCTTGAGATTTCCTGTTGGATAATTGGGCTTTACCTGTATTTTAAACAAAAATCCTTTTCCTTTTATAAACTGCTTGAGTTGGGAGACACGCAGAGCTTTTGCTGAAAGAAATGCATTAATCCTTTTAAGTTTATTAAAAGGTTCTTTTATACTCTACTGCATCATTTCCTGCTGTGGGACTGTATTTGTGTAGAATCTCCATTTGCAGGGAAAGAAAGACACAGACTTCTAATGGCTTGAAGGAAAGACTGATAAGGGAAAATAATGCACACCCAGAAGTAAAATTGAACAAAATTCAGGGGATGTTTATTGCATTAATTGGAGTTAATGAACATGCTCTGTCCCTTTTATTTGTACTTCCCCAGGAACTGCAGGTGATCACCCTTTCTTTAAGGCAGGTCCAAAATGGATCTGTACAAGTACGTGCAAGGCCCTGCCATTATCTTGTCTTCCTCGTTCTACTGCTGTGTCTACTACAGATGTCAGCCCTGTGTGCCAACAACAGTGTAAGGCACTTCAGTAATCTACAATCAAAGCAAGTGCCCAGTTCAGTTTGTTTTGAACTCAGACTGGCTTGGATTTATTTTGACATCTTTAATATTTTGTTATTATGGCCTGGCTAGCGCTCATCATTGCTGGGTAACCTGACATTCAATATTCTTGACTTACTGTATCCCACACATCAATAGTGACTAGTGTCAAGCCATTGAGACTACTACTTCTCATTGATCAGGCATTTCTAGGTCTTTATTTCTCTGTCTTTTTTTATTTAAAATGTTTTACTTTCACCAACCTGGTGAAGTAAAATATTTCAACCTTCCATCTGGACAAGGTGTTATGTGTAAAACAGCTACAATAAGGTACCATACTGGTCTTAAAGGAATAGTTTTCCCTGAAAACCTTTGTACTGTGTATTGAGGTGTATCTGATGCCAAAGGCAGCCCAGTTAAGCCTAGCTCCTAAAACAACAATGTAAGCAGAACTTTTACAGGTAGGTTCACATTTTATGGTTTAAAATTATCTGGCTTAAAGAGCAAAGATATCATTGTAACACAACCAGGAAACGAGATCTCACTTCCACTCTTTTTTTGCTTCTGTGTTGTAGAACATTAGGGAGCGCATAAAAGTGCTCAGGGAAGAAGGTCAGACTGATAAAACATTGGGAAACAATCCTGGCCAAAAGGTCCATTCCATCAGACAGGAGCTAAACCTAAGCAGATGTATGCTGTACCTTGTAAAGAGCTGCTGCAGACCTGTCTCCATTCATCTTTGGGTAAGTGAGGGTCTTGACAAAAACCTTTTTCCTGACATTGATTCTAGGATAGCGCAGTTTTGTGCAGCCTCACAAACCAAGTACCCTCCTATTTTGTTAGTTTTTCTGCTGCATAGAGATAATACAAGGGATCAAAAATCTATTTTCTACTGCATCCTGAGTCAGGGGACCATCTCTAAAGGCTTGGGTTTAAAACATCATGTTTTCCATCTGTGTTTCTGTGCCATCTGTATTACAAAGGCTTGGACAAGCACACAAGGAGCTGTGCAGTCACATCACACTGTATTACCACCTATAACTCAATGTGGCCAAAGTGAGATCAGGTTTGACAAATCCTCTGGACTGAAGCTTAGGTCAGAGCTGAAGACGAAGTCAGTGTTTTAGTATCTTAGGAGTCTTATCCTTGACAGCAGCAAACCTCTAAGACTATAAACGCATCATGGCACTCTTTTAGGGTAGCTGATGGAAGAATTAATGACAAAACCCACTGTTAAGGAAATTGAGTCAAAGGCAGTTCCACTGCTGTTATATGCAAGAGGACTAAAGTCTCCTGACCCAGAAAACTATGGCAGATGTAAAAAATGGTTTCTATTTACCTTAATCTTCTTTTGTTACATCATGACAATATTTTTCTTTACAAAGCTGTATTATGGATGACTACAATACAGTTTCCAATTCTCTCTAGCCAGCTAAATGGCTCCATTGCATTACTCGTATGAAAAGGAGAGCTGTAACTTCATTAGAAAGAAAGCGGATACATAACAAGACACCGATCCTTGGTGTCTTGCGAAGTCTACATTTCCGGCATCTTTGAATATCGTCAGATGGTCTGTGAGTATGTAAAGGGTGTCATTCCATTTATAAGGTGAAATTTCTGAGGTGTCTTATCATTAATACCAAATGAAGCAGGAATATTCATAGAGCCTATTTTATAAACACTTCCAGCCCATCAGAACTGCATGGGATCCACCTAGCACAGGCATAGCCTTATGAGAAATGAACTCTCTCCATAGGTACTGATCATGCTGACTTACATGTTTGGAGTGTTAAATTCAGCCCATGTTAACATTAGAAATAAATGTAGTCCTTGAAGGTGATACTAACAGACTGCTGGCTTTATCATTTAGTTCACAATGTGCTAGCTCGAGCTGCTTTGAACCTTTTCCCTTTATATGTTTTCAGTTGAAAATGTGACTTTGGCAAAATAAAATCAAAAAATAAGCATGAAAAGGTTCATTTAGCTAAATACTTTAGCTTGGTTTTTAAAGGGGTGTTTAATTACTAAAACCTTGAGGGATGTACATTTTTGCACCATTCATTGAACTATGGGTGCAGTTTATTTTATAGGCAAATGTTGTATTGGGCAGCTTACACCACCAGAAAAGGTTTTCAAGCCTTGGCCAAATGGAAAATATATCCCAAGGTATCTGTGTTACCTGATAGAACTAAGAGATTTAAACAGCCAAGATACAAGCTGACTGTGAAAGCACCTACCACTAATATAAAACTATGCAGTTCTAAACTGATGCTGACAACCCTCAGAAACCTTTAAATAGCCATTTCCAATCTGGCAGATCTAAATTGCAGGACAACAAAGTAATCACTTAAGGAATTCTTTGCAAATCAAAATGGTTCCTTGTTGTTGCTTTGTGTTCTGGAGCTTCACACACAGTGAAATGGTCTGAGAAGCCATTTTCCCATTCTCTTTTGTATCAAGTACTTTTTCACTAAAGGTAAATACTCTGTCAAATGAAAAGATATTGTTGGCAGGTAATGCTGAGCACAAACAAGGACTGTACATTTTAAAGCTGATTTGTGAAATAATATATTCTTATTTTCATGTAAAGTAAGTTGTTACCTGTTCTTCCCTCAATTCTGGCCCACCGTAATGGTCTGAGCAACACATTTGGTGGGTTTGTGTTTGTATAAAAGCCTAGTCCAAAGTTAGCACAGTGTGGCACATTAAGTTTGACTGCAGAGGAGCCATGATTTGTGTTGCCTCTCCAGCAGCACAAATCCAAAAGCTCCTAGCTGAACAGCACCTGAAGGGCAACAGAAAGTCTCTTCAAAATGGTGAATCCCTGAGTGAAAATACCTTTGCAGATGCCTCTTCTGTCTGGCACTTGTGGCAATTACAGAAATAAAACCAAACTCTGCTAGTTGTCTGCAAGTAAAAAAATGCTTACAAACATGGTAATGCACTATATGAGTTAGAAGTTTGTAAAGTGACATAACACAGCATTAAATTAAATTTGAGCGCGAAATGCAAGTCTAAAACTCCCAAGAACTCTCAGGATATACTTCTGGCAAAGATGCTGAGCCCTGATGTGAAATGCCTGCAAATAGACACCATCCTGGGCATATGGCATAAGTGGTGACTTCTCTGAGTTCATGTTTCAGAACATCGAGTGTTCAGTGCCTGTGCTAGGAAAGAACAAAGTATTCTGGGGACAACATTGTTCTCAAACATAGCGTGTGGCTGGGCATCTGCCCATTTTAACTGCACCACCTGGTAACAGCAATGTCGTAATGATTCTCTGGTTTACTTCTGTCTATTTGCTTTCCTGGCTACTCTCAAAAGATTTTTTTGTTGGAAAGCTGACCTTGCCAAGAAGATGACCTCCAGAGAAGAGGAAGTAGGGGAAGCATTTTTTGACTTGGCCTTTTTTTCTTTTTTGCAAGAATTCTTCCTGTGATTTGTGTGGGTTTGAAAGATGTTTTAATTCTGCCCTTGAGATGTGGTGCAAGTCCTGATGATAGCAAATATTCATTTCTGGCAAACCTTTCACTGAAATGAGGGACTGACAATTTATTAAAACTAATTTCTAAAGTCACATCCAAACCTCTTCCCATTCATTCAGCAAAATGTGCAGTAGTTTAAGATAAGTAGTGATATAAAAACCCTTTTAGTATTGTTGCTCTTTTCACTAGGGGTAGACCCTAATGAAACAAATGGATTTTTAAAGATGTGCATTACAAAGAATACAGTAGCATCCATGGGATAGCCTAAAAATGAATGTTTTATTGGTTCTGCCAAAGATTAGTAGTTGAGGGACAGTTAATAATATCAACTAATTGCATCAGCTGCTCTCTCTTGACTAACAGCCTAATGTGATACAAGATTTAGTAATGGGGGTCCAGGCAACATTCCCTGTTCATTTGCAGTTTAGTACCTGTACTGCAGATGTTGTGGTAGGTAGAGAACTTGTATGTCTTTGAGCTTGAATTCCTGTGGATGCACTAAGGAACCACGGAGTGCTCAGGACAGGAAGACTGTACTGAAATCCTCACTCAGGTTTCACAGAGCACACCAAACTCTCTTCTGCCACTGCTAAACTGTGATTGACCCCCGGACTGTCAAGTTTAAAACGATCATTTCAGGTCCATATATATTATGATACAGTACATTTCATTCCGCATTAAGATGCAGGAATGGCTGTCAAACATTACAGAAACTATACGCTTGGAAGGTTTCTTCAGTGGAGATCATGTGCTGGAAAGAAATTTGTTTTATTGCTGCCAGTAGTTAAAAATATGTCATCGGTTTGGAAGGGACAGAAATATGCTTCTGAGAGAATATAGTTCTCCAGATGACGCCAAAAGAACCATTTAAACCTTTGCGATAAAGATACTTGTGGAAACCTGTGTAGATGATAGTAACAGTGATGATAAACTGGCATGAGGATTGTTTTTCTTATATAGTGACATATTGCGTTTTTATATATGTGGGGATACAATTTGACAAGATCCATTTGGCCATCTTCATTAACATCCTAGTATGGCAATAGAAAAATGAAACACTGAGAATGTGTCAGGAAAGATAAAACAGTAGGTACCTTCTGATAAGCACATTACAGCTCATCCATCTTGGGCAAACCTTGGTTTATGAACTTTCTTCAGCAGCAGCGGCATAAGTGCCCTGACTAATAATGACAGAATCTGAGTCCAAATGCTCCCTTCTCAGAAGACATATACACAAAATTATCTGAACCAATGGACCTGCTTCACATTGCATTCATTTTCAAAACTACTTTTTGAAAAGCCACATCCTGAACCTGAACTTTATCATCTTCAGGCACTAATCTCCATTTCAAAAGCTCCTAGCTGAACAGCACAGGACCATCAAGATAATTATTGTATATGTATTTCTATTGATGCTCTCCAGCCTTTTGTCAGCAAGTGGATTTAAGCTAAGTCTATATTGTCAAGGTTGTTGCCTTCTTTGGTTACTGAGAGATATGTGATGGTTCTTTTCAGATAAGAACAAAGGAACAATCTCCTTTAGTCTCTTGTCCTTCTAAAGGGATACATGTACCTAGGTATCTTTTTTTAGAGTGGATGTTCTTCCTGGAGATACAATTAACATGTCACTGAACTGTCCTTGCTGTGTCCCTTGCATGAGATAAACTCAGAGTGTCACCTGAATGATTGTGAGGCTCTACTGTGTGACATTCTAAATTGAGAAGGCTGGATATGCCTGGTTGGTTGGGCTTTTTTTTTGCTTTGGAAGAAGAAACAAAAATCAATTTACAAGCAGCAAATATTTTCCTTCATAGTGAGGACACCTCTGGCCTTAATTTGGGCAGCTGGCCAGACAGCAGCTACAAGCTGAGATTTATGGCTGCACTTTAATTTCCTTGAGTAGCCTACACACAGATTTTCCTGTATGTGCACAGATTCTGTTCCTGTGGGGAGCTATGATTTAGTTAATTGGGCATGGCATTTGGAGGCAGGAGAGCTGATCTTAGTTCTGATTCTGAGACTAACTGTCATTTTGGGAAAGGAGCTTTGTGTTTGGGCATCTGAAATACAGACAGTAGTATCAGTGTGGTTTACCTATAAGTGAGCAATTAAAAAGTATTAACATCAAATTAGGGTGGTCAGTACTTTCAATGTAGATGTATCACTCCCTGAATATAGCTAATTACTATCCCAGTGTCAGACTCCGCCTCTTCTCCTTTTTACTTCAATTGCCTTTGTAATTTCCTAGCTGTATTTGGAGGTTCTGACTCAGCTTCTGTTCAACTCCATTTTCAAGTGGATCTGTACAGTAACCCTTGTAACACCAAGAATATCCCAGTGTTGGCAGTGCTCTGGGCAGCAGGGCTGGTGCATGTTGTGCTGGGACAGAGGTCAGTGCAGAATTAGGGCCACTCTCCGCACTGCACACACAGCGCTACCTCAAACAGGGAAACACTTGTGCTACAAAAGAGGCTCTGTAGGGGTTTTATTGTCTGCTTAACTGCAGAGATTAATGCATTCAAATACTGCTAGTCTTCTTATGGTGAGATATTAAAAAAAAAAAAGGATCATTAGAATAGAAATAAGTATTCAGTGGTAATTTTACTTAGAAGAAAAGAATTTAATTAGTTAACAATTTTGATGCAAGAATAAAGGACAAAGTGTAAACTGGAGATAAGTGAAAAAAATTCCACCCTATGGTGTACGTTTTTAAGAACATTCTGTTTGTTTAAATCCCACTGCATTTTCCTCTGTGTCTTAAGAACATGATTTTGACATAGGTCAAAGCCAGTGAATAGTGCTTACAGCTTGAGAAACAAGAAAATCAAAGACATCATCATTTATTAGACCCTTTTAGTGGCACTTCTCATTGGGCTGTTTGCTCTGCTTGCATTCACCGTTGTGAGCTTAGTCTTTGTTTTAGGAAGGACACATTTGCTTCCTCAGGGTTTCTTTGTGCCACTTTAATAAAGTCAATTTCTCTACAGTGAAAAAATTTCTGTTGACCATGTGATGGACACTGTCTTTTAAAGAAACTGCCATTGTAACAGGTACCAAGTGTGTCTGTTTACTTTACTCCTTACTTTGCTATAAACCTAGAGCATCTTTGCAAAGCTACTCCAATTCTGAAATGACAATATTTGGCTTAACTGGCAGTGTTTCACTACTTGTTGTGTATCAGTCACCTTCTGGATAATGCTACAAGAATCCAATAAAAAGCAGTTTTGCAAGATGGTTCTCATCAGCTCTGCTAGTGTTTGCCTAGAGGCAATCAGAACTGGCTGGTATAGCTCTCCTTCCTTGATGTTATTCCAAAGTAGAGTCTTTATTAACAAGGGCTGGTTAAACTATTTGCTCAAAACTGTTTGTAACAAGTTTGATTTTCTGATAGCAATTTATTTCTGAGAGCTGCCCACCTTCCCTGTATGATAAATTATTTTCCCGGGGTAAAAACACACTAACTGGTAATTTAGTATTTTTTTTCCATTGAGTTGTGATTATTTTATTTGTTTTTTTTTTTAATTAGGAATAATAAAATAAAATAATTTCCATTGAAACGCAATACTAATGAAGCCTTTTAAGCACAGTGGATCTATTTTTATGTCAGAGGAGAACTAGACTATTGGAGATCTTTTTGCCAAGATACTGTGATTTAAGAACTCTGATGCAGGTGGGATACAACCAATAACATTGGAGTAAAAATAGGGAAATTTCAGAGATGAAAGGAAAATGGTTTTATGAGAAAGTCTGGGGAAGACTGGAGAGATGTTCTTAGCAACTGTCAATGGAAACTCTTATGCTTGTTCAGTGTGTTGTTGCTATATTTTACAAAGTTTTAAGATACACAATGAAATCTGATGAACTCCCATTAATTCAATGAGGATTTCATTCATGGGGAAAATATGAGAAGAGAATCAAAAGGATTGGTGTGGGAGACCTGTCACAGAAGCTGCAATTTTTAACTCCATTCTGAGCACTGAAGGCACAAAGAAGTGCTGCAGTGCCAGAATTAATACAGCAGGTACAAAGCTTAGCTGCTTCTGTCACAAAATGTTCTTTGCAGAGATTTAGCTTGTCCTTCCATGAATCAAACCTTCCCTGAACTGTGCACTGCATAAACGTTATATATACAATACTTGTTCCTGATTTACAATTTAAGTTGCCAGGAACTGCAATTCAGTATTTTCACTGGTCTTGTTATATTTTTCTAAGCTCATTTCACTTCAATAAATAGCTTTGTCAACTCCACAATCCTTAAGTAAGTTTAATGCTCACTACTACCATTGGTATTCAATATCACTAGATATTTTATCTTGAATAATCACTGATGGACATTGATTTTGTCTTTGCTCTTCACAGCACAGCAAAATTAATGTGAAAGTCAGAGTTAAATGAGTCCCAGTGGTGTCCTCCACTCTGCTGAGAGTACATTTCAGCTACTGGAGAACTTGCAACCAGCTCAAACCTACAGTATCTTGTATTGCAACAATTAATGGATATGAATAGTTCTCACAGGGGGGATTCAGGTTACCTTTGTACCAGATTTAGAGGTTAGACTCCTGAAGCAGACAATGAGGTTAATGTGTAGTGCTTTATGAACTGGTTAATTCGCTCCTTTAAATTAAATTTAAAACTTTAGTTCTTTTATCTTCCTTTCTGAAAATTATTCTGAGTCACTTCTAGTGTTAGCAGAGGGAATTTAAAATATTATCAAGTTTAGAGTCAGAAAAATATTATGCACTAAATAGTCTGTTTTACTAACATTAATAAAAGGGGTGGCAGAGCAATACTTAATTCTCTGTTTCCTCTAAGTCCAGAATGTGTTTGCAGGCGTTATGTAGGTCACACTACACAAAACCCATGGTGACTGGGAGGCCAAGGTTAGGTACGTGGATGTGGCAGCAAACCCATTATAAGAAGTAAACATCTAACTGAGGAAAGAGTCTGATTAACAGCTCTGAAGTCAAAGTACATGTGTACACAATGACACAAATTTCTGCTGCACTTCTTGCCTCTAGTGGTGCTACATCAACTTCAGGAGGCTCCCTGAGAACAGACCAAAAATGCCCTGGGAGAAGCAGAGAACAGCAATCCTTGTGGCAACCTTTATAGCTTCTTTGTTGGCTAATGCTATTTATTATTCAGACAGGTGCAGGGGGACGTGTGTGCCAAGCAGCCCTTCTGCCTTGTGCCTACACAGGTACTCCAGGGTGTGGTGGGAAGAGGCAGTAAGGCTGCTCAGGACAGATTCATAGCATTGCCAAACAGGTCAGAAATTATAAATCAGCTCCCTGCAGATTGTGAGATTTGGAAAGAAGACAGGCAATGTTTTTAGATTTCCACACTCCTGTACTTTGTCAGCATATCAAACTATATGGTAATTTCAAGCCACAACTGATTTTTAAGACAAACAAAAATGTATTCAGAGACAGCTGAGCTTCCTGACCCCAGTCTACACAGCAAAATCTGCACTCAGAGGAGAGGTTTCTTGAATGTGGAGACAAAACAAGAGAAATGGAAAAATACAAAAAGTGGGGAAGAAAGGTTAGGGGATTTGGTACTGCAGCTCTTGCAGTAGGCAGCCTCTGATTCTGCTTTGCCTGGCTTCATGGTGCTCAAGGATTTTCTTTGCGACTATCAAAGGATCAGTCCTTACACAAAGGCAGTGGCTCCGGGTAGAGCAAGGGTTCTTGCAAGGACTTTTATCCAGCACCGGAGGTAGCCTTAGTTCTGAGAGGGAAACCTCTTTTGCAGGAAAATCTCAGTTCAGTGAAAGAATCCAGAGACCTTTTCAGGTTCAGACACACTTTTGTAGCCTTGATTAAAAAGTTTATTGAAATCCTGGTCCTAAGAGATTAGTGCGTTTCAGTGTGAGATAGTCACAACTTGCCACTGGAGAAAACATCCTGCCTGCAGGAAGCACAGTGAGCATTAAAAACAATGCATGGGATATAAACTCCAGTTTCAGACTTCAGTTGTTCTTCTTGACAGCTTCCTACTTTGGCACAAGCTAATATGAGGTGACAGGATATTTCTGTCACTGGTTTCTGCCTGCTTACTGCAGAGAGGAGAGAGAACTCAGCACTCAGCACCAAACCCATTCAGTTCCACTGAAAACCTCTCTCTACCTTTTTTAACTTTTTTACCTTTTTTTTTTAGTTTCCAAACTCCTCTACAAGTAAATGATTGGAAAGTTAGTGATATGTGCAAGGAACATTTTTTCAATTAGCGATGCCCATTAACTGAAAGAGTATGAAGGGCTGATATTTTTTTCCCCCTGAATTAGCAGGTACACATGGAATTTGGGCTATAAATCATTATTTAATAATTTACTAGAAAATAAATATGACATAGAAGATAATTAGAGATTTGTACCACTTGCCTTCACCTTAATTATGAATGAAGGATATTTGGCATTGTCTACAGGACTGTTAAATTTCAGTATGTTGAGATGAGTCTGGAAAAGGAAGATACAGCAAAATCATTTTATGAAAGAATATAGCTTCTGGCAGAGTGGGTCTTGTACATCATTGCAGGAGAGATATCCAACAGTTATGATCTTAAAATCTAAATGCAGTGTGCTGGAACAAGAATGCTGAACAGGTTTGTTTTGCTATTTCAGTAATGACCTGTTGCCTGGCTCACAGAAACACATATGCCAGCCAATTTCATTGGAACAAAATTAATATTATGTCTCCATGCTGTAATAATAGTTAACTTTGGCAGAGCAGGGACAGTTGGATATACTTCCCTGTCCTAGGATTTGCAGGAGATACCTGGAGATGTGGTCTATACCAACCATTTAAATTCACAGTGTGTTTTAATTCTGTGCTGTAGCATAAACAACCACGGGAAGAAACAGCTTTTTTTCCTTACCTGCCTCTTTGCTGACTTTAAAGCAGCGGACAGACTTTTAGCTGCACTCTGTTCCCTTGGCTGCTCTTAAGCAGCCAGGTACAATTCCCCTTGTATGACTTAGGCTGTATATAAAGGCATTAGAGCTGTCTGTGTGCTACACCATTTCTGCCGTGGGTCACATCCTCCCCCAGCATAGGACATAAGCAGAACACATGTTAATAAGCGAAACAAACGGGTTGTTCCCCAGCTTGCACTGACGACGGACTGGGGAGATACTGGCAGATGGGAAGATCTGGAACTTCATACTGTCTTTCACTCTTGCTGCATCAACAATAGCCACTGAACTCTGATTTGAAAAAATCCTGTTGGGATCAGACCCAGGCAGACTGAATTAGAGTGTATTGGCCTAGAACAAAGACAAGCCAGGCCATCATGTGAGAAAATTAAGAAAAGCCTTTCTGCTGGCTGAAGATGAAGAATTTTTTTCTGATGATTTTGACACTACAAAGGCACTGTGATGCCCAGCATGAAGCAATACCAATTGCTGCATTACCTTCAACACCCAGAATGGATGAATGGTACTATTTGCACAGGTTCTTTAAAACTCAATGCTTCTGTTAAGCTTCGATTAATTTAGTTTTTCCTGATCTTTTTTCATTTAATTCTTTATTACTCAGACTGGTGTTTAGTCCTCATTGAGATGGCACAGTCAGAGCTGGATAAGAAAAGCCCAAAACAAAAACCATGAGTGGCCTGTCAAAGATATGTTGGCAGTTGCTTTCAGAGTATCCCTTGATGGTTCCTTGGAGATGTCAAGTAAGAATAGTGACAGGATTCAGCCATGGCAGTTCTGCTTGTCAGGGCAGACAGTGATGGAAATGATAGACAATCTGTTTATCACACTAGATATCATAACAGAGGCAGTGAACAATCCCTAGGTTTTGCCATTAATTGAAGAAATAGCTTCCTGTATTGAGGAATACATCTGCCTCTGAAAACACAAGTAAATATTTTATTCTCCTGGGACAGTAAGTTATATGCCCTACTTTTACTATTAGAGGTGGAAATACTTCTTAAAATGGGGACAATTGCCAGCTAAGGCAGACGGTAATCATACTGACAAGTAACAGGCTCGCAGACTCCAGCTCAAATATAATACTAATGTATTTTTGGATCTGCAAACAGTATATATTATAACAGCTGGGAAGTAGGAATAGCAGAATGCCACAAAAACTCATCTCCTGACAGGCATCCAATACCTATGGAGAGTAATAGGTGTCAAATGAAGCAAGGTACTTAAGCATTCACACTAATTGTAAGCATGTTAGTAGTCCTGCTGATTTCAGCTGGTGATACCTTTAAGCACATGAGTGCTTAATTCTTGCAGAATTAAGGTTTCAAGAGATTTCTGTTGAGTTAAAAAAGCTACGTGATGATCTCAGACTTTAATGTTCTTTCCCAAACCCAACTAGATTTATAATCATTTTGAAGCTTTTTCCTCTCATTGCAAGTGAAATATCAAAGTGATAAAAATGCATCTTTTTGAAAGCAATCTATGCATATACAGGCCTTTTGAGATGGAGATGCAATGTATGATCTTGCTTCTTCCATTTGCTACCCTCGCTCACAAAAGATTTTGCTGGTTCATACCAATTTTAAGAATCTGCTCCTGGGTCTTCCTGGTGTCACTTGGTTGTCAGTGAGGCACAGAAGGAGTTCAGGTCTTTGTCCTTTATCCTTTTAAGATCAAATGGATGCTCTGCTTACAGTGGCTGTTTTGTTTTAACATCTTTGTAGTTCTGACATTTTGACACTGATCTTCACAAAATAAAGGCTGAAAGGCCCTGGGCATTTGCACATCTTCAGTCAGTCAGCATGGATTTACAGCATGTGTGTGTGTGTGTGTGTGTGTGTGTGTGTGTGTGTGTGTGAGAGAGAGAGAGAGAGTGAGCTCATCTACACTTGTTAGTTAATAAGAAGTCCGGAAGTTAAAGGAGTACATGGATTTGAAGGATCAGACTGAAAACCCAGATCCAGCACCAAATCCAAACCAGCTAAATCCAGCACTTAATATGTGTGATCTTAACTCCTGTCTTTTGTGACTGTCTGTCATAATGACTTCAGGAAATAACAGAACTGAAAGTCATCCATATGTGATTGCTCCTGCTTTAATTTGTCTCATGGGAAAAACCTACAAGGAGGTTTGAATGGAGTCAGCAGCTTTCAGGAGGTAGCATCTTGATTTCTGTGAAGCCCAGCATTGCAAAGCAACCAGTTCACATGCAGTGGGCTATGTGTATGTACACTGGCCATGCACTTTCTCTGGAACTGTGTTTTTCATGACTTCAGTTAGGGAAGGTAACTCCAGACAGCATCAGTTCTTCCAGCTAAATCCTCATGTGTGTGATCCACATTGCCTCTGCTAGGCATTAGAGCAGATCATTTACCACATGGATTTGTTACTCTGCCCTTGACCCAGCCCTTTTTCTTTCCTTCTGCAGGTGTTTCTGCAGTCTGCAGACAAGTCTTCTGAGCAGGGTGAAAAGTTAAGAGTAAAGAAGGCAGCAGAGCAGAGGCAAGGATACTAGGCAAAATTATATTGGAAAAAACAAATCTTATTAACAATTCACATGTTAAAAAGAATATTTGACAGAATAAAGATTCCATTAAAAGTTTTCTTTTTGCCACTGATGTGAGTTTTGACTACAAGGTGAGATACATACCCCACATCACAGCTTACCTCTCATTGGTGATCATCTAATGTGCTTCTTCCATAGCAGGCACTTTGCCTTGCACCCCCAGCAGAGGTAGCTTTTTCTTTATGTACTCAGTGGCTTTGCAGCTCCTCTCCACATAGGTGTAGATGCTCTGCTTTTGGTTGTCTGCGAGGAGATCTGTGACATCTGAGAAGCCTAACAGAGTAGCCTTGACTGTCCAGCTCTTCTTTGGCCAGGTGGATTAGCCCTTATTTCCTTTTTTACAGGCTGCACTCACACTTTGACTCCGTCAGGTACAGATAGACCTAGCTTGGGATAGAGGTCTCAGCATCTACTCTACAGCAATGAATGCTCCAGGATTATTTCAGTGCATATGTTTTCCCTTGGAGTAGGTCATGTGCTCGCTAGTAGAGGATGAGGCACTTGGATCTGCCTCCTGTGACTCTCAGTGATGGGCCAGATTGCAATTCCCTTGCTGGTACTAATGAGCAGTTATTTCTGTGAGTAATTCAATCGCCTTAAGGGTCCTACTGTATGAATATTACATCTCTGAGTCTCGCAGCCACCACCTGTAGGCTTCCTCTGTTTCTTCGTAGATCCATGTCCCTTCTGCATTCTCACCTTGCCCCAGACTTCCTCAGTACCCCTACTTACCTTCACTAGCATTGCTTCCAGATAGTTGATCCTGTGCTGACTGACCATCAAGAACTCTGTTCAGGGTTCCTGCAATAATAGTCCCAGCCTTACATTTTTCTTCACTTTCCCTTGAATTTATCCTGACTTCTGATCTCCTTCTCTTGCCTGATGGTCACTACTTGGTTCTCAGTGTATCACTGTACCAAATAACAAAGGTAGAAGTATCCTTCTTAGAATCAGCATGGTGGTGTAGAAGGAGCTGGGTGTGGTATTGCTCAGCATCCCTGTAAGTCAGTTATTTCCGATCTTCCTTTCTTTTATTTGAGTCAGGTTTTTTTTTTTTCTTCAGGGCTGCTCCTTTCTCCCTTTTTTGATTCTTGTCCTACTGTATTTCACATGATCCTCACATTTTCTGACATAAAATAATAAAGGGGGGCACTACCAGCATGACAGACAGACGGCCTTCCATCTCTCTTTCTGTAAGCCAATTCCCTGTGTTCCTGACAGTGGCCAGCAGAAGCAGCTGGAGTGTGTGTTCTTAGCAGGCCAAGCATATGCTCATATATGTAATGAGCAGCCTTTTATATTTCCTTTAGCATTGTGCTGGGCATTTGCAACAAGTAGTAGAAGCAGGATGGACAAACACATTCTATAGGATTTGAAGTGCTGGTACACAAAAGAAGTTCTTGGCAGAGTAGCCATCAGCAAGAAAGGGCTGCCAAAAAGACTAGGGCAGAAATAATTTTTTTCCATCTCTGCTTTGCTAAAAAGGATGCACAGTTACAGCTTAGTCTTAGCTTATGATCTCTTGCCAGTACCAGCTGATTTTGTGAAATGGAGGATAAGAGATGCTGACAGCTGTGCCCTGTACAGAACTGCCAAACTGCAGCACAGTCTTGTCAGGATGCCATGTGGCTTTAGGCCAAACAAGATATTGATGACACGTATAATGAGATACTAAAAGAAATAGTGTGTATCATAGATTCTGAGGAGAACTGGCAGAGCACAGGGATGGCCTTATGTTCCTAAACACAGTATAGTGTGGCACGAGAAGGCTGGATTTTTATTATAACTACATGTCTGAAATTGAAAGGGAAAGCAGCATGAAATGTAGTACCCCAGGTAAAATGAAAGGAACAATGAGTTACACAGGAATGAGCATAGAACTGTTTAGGCTGGAAAAGACCTTTAAGGTCATCAAGTCCAACTATTAAAGAAGCACAGCCAGGTCCTTGGCTAAAACATGTCCCTAACCACCAGGTCTACACAGTCTTTTAAATCCCTCCAGGAAAGGGAACTCCACCACTGTCCTGGGCAGCCTGTTCCAGCACTTTACAACTCTTCCAGTCAACAAAGGTTTCCTAATATCCAGCCTAAACCTTACCTGGTATAACTTCAGGACATTTCCTCTAATAACTCCCTTCAGGTCAGGAATGAGAAGGTCTCCCCTGAGCCTCCTTTTCTCTAAGCTAAAGCCCCCAGTTCCCTCAGCCATTCCTCAGACCACTTGTGCTCCAGACCGGTCACATGGTCCACCACCTCAGCATCCTTCTGGGTGTGAGTGTCCCAAAACTGAACTCAGGATTTGAGATGTGGCCTCACCGGTACTGAGCACATACTGCGGTGACACCTGGCTGTGGTTTGTGAGGATGGGAAACTGGTAGTGGAAAAGAACCATGCAAAAGGTACAAGGTAATGATAAAGCAGCAGAGGCACAGACTGAGACTTTGTGGTTAAAGACGAGAAGGGGGAAACAGGCATTGCTGTACTAAGATAGATCCAGTTATCTAACAACCCGTTCTGCAAGAAGAAAACAGAGCAGGGTGAGTTGGACCAATTAGGAGCAATTAACATCGTGCAAATGCTGACATGTCCTGGAAGATGTTATTCCTTATCTAAGTTAGATAAAGAATGTGTCCAACTCCAGACAGATGGTCAGAAGGATAATCTGAGATAAAATTGCTTGGGAAGTGAAAATACACTGAATACACTTTTATCATTGTTTTTTTTAAGCTACATTTTTTCTGTTGATAATCAATCTATATTTGGTCAACAACATTAGCAGTTTACCTGACTTGGAATCCTGTCCTGTGGCCTGAAGTAAACAGTTTGCTGATGCAAATAGTCTCTCCATCTCACCCTGAACTGCCTTTTGATGGCATATGTCAGGATTCTGAGACAACATGCCTAATTTAACACCTTTGCTCATTGGGTCCTGACTGTAGGACTCTCCAGCAATATGCTTCCCTGGTGTGTTGTAATTCCTTACTGTCTCCTTAAAGTCTGAATTTCTGCCTAGTTCCAGAAATTAATCTCTGAAACTTTACCATCTCCTGAGAGATCAACAAGAATTGTACATGCACTACTAGTGTTGTAAACCCCATAGTACGACAGACTGAACTGGCTGCACTACAGCTCCTTCTAGTAGAGGGGTGGAAAAAAAAAGAAACCCTGGCTGTATCTCCGTTGGCAATGGACCAGAAGCCTTGGCAATGCTTCTCAATCCAATGGGAAATTCTCTTGAAGGGAGCTCCCATCCATTATCACTTATTTTGTTTGAACTGGAAAGAGTCTTGGAAATGCCATGGATTTCTGTCTGCTTTTAGAAGTCCACCAGAATATACTTCCCTTAGCCACCTTGCATGTATGCCAGAAAATTCCCAAATAATCCAGTCTAGTTTCTCCTGTCTTGTTTTTATGTCTGCCTTGCTTCAAAAAATCTGTGCTGCATGTGGCAGGGGGAAGCTGGCACAGAAAGCACTTTAGACTTTCTGTTCTGTACAGAACCCAGCCATGAGCAGATCTAGAATTTTACTCCTAAGTAATGTATTGCCAAAACAGACAACTCTGTCTTATGATCCACAGATGCCACAAGCTCCTTTCTTCATAGACTGTTTTTCTGGCCATGGTTCACTTCAGATGATGCCCTTCAGTTCTGAATAGGCTTTGCCATCACAGGTGCCATGTTCCTAGGGCTGTGTTGTGGGCTGTGGTTTGGTAAGCCTTGACTGGGCTACTGGAAAGATGCCTTCCCTCTTTCAGCCAAATAGGTTCTGTATGATTTGGTCATCCTGTTTCTTGAAAAACTACGAGAACATGGTGTCATAGTGGATAAACAGGGCACTCTGCATCAGTGGGTGTGTTGCCCCTACATTTAGACAGTGCTCATGCTGTATAGCCTTTTCTACCCTAATGAAAACAAGAACCCTGAGATGGCTTCTACTGCACATGAGCAATAATCTTTCAGGCAGATCTTGCTTGTGACTTGTGCCTTGCTTCAGTAAGTTGCTCTTGATGTGGCGATTCATTGCTCATGACAGGCATAAAATTTAAGACTCAACAGAGAACTACTCCAAAGCTTGTGGCTCCTGTTCTGCATAGAAAAAAGGTGTCTTAACAGGACCAGTTACTTGGAACAATGATCTCCTCCCTTCTTTATAACCTTGTTTTAGATCCCCTACTTGCCTTTCCTCAGGATGGTTGTGAATTTTCTTCCTCGCACACAAACACCTACACAGGTTTTAATCTGACAATGAGCAGAACTCATTTGCATGCCTTATGAATTATACATATCACCTCCTTAGTTCCTTTTGTACCTTATGCATTTGAAATTCTCTACATATCAGGGAGGTTATGGAAGGTACAGAGAGCTGTTTGTTCTGCTTCATGTGGTACAGTGGCTGCACTATCATCTCGTGTTTGTGTGTCCTGCTGGTGGATTCCTTGGGAGTGATCCATGTGAGCAGGCAGGTGGAAGTGGTTCTGTCGCTGCAGCTTCTTGTGGGTAAGCAGTCACTGCATCCAGCTGCTCACTGCTGCTCTCCAGTTTGCCCTGGAGCCTGTGTGCCCTTTGGCAGTGATGGCATCACTACATGTGTGGTTGCTCAGTTGCCCAGTTTTGTTAAAACTATCCGAGCTAATTAACCATATCTAACAGCAAAGATTTTAACCTGCTTCATTTCTGCTTAAGTGGGTTAGGGAAGTTGTTTATCTATATAAATCAGTGTGAAGGGTGCCATTTTCCAAGAGACACAGTGAGGAATACAGGTGGTAGATGGAGAAGATTAGATGGAAGTGATGACTGGGGTAAGCTTGAGCTGAACCACACACTTCTGGCCACAGCCTGAACTGCCACATTATTCCCTTCTCTGGCAGAGATCCCTCTTTCACTGGAATTTTGACCTTTATTTGGTATAAAGCCATGAGAGGTAGCATTAAAGGAGTTTCCTAATAGGGCTAGTGTAGACTCTGATCAAAACATAGACTCCCAGAATCAGAAATAGTGTGCATTGGAGGAGATCTCTGGAGGTTTTCTGTTCCAACCTCCTGCCTGGCACAGGACAGCTGTGGGTTTTTCTGGCCAAGCCTTGAAAGCCTCCACAGATGATGATTCTTCTTTATCTCTGGATAACTTGTTCCAGTGCTGCAATACCCTCAAATGAAGAAATTCCTTCTAATCTCCAGCTGGAGCCTCCCAGGCTGCAGTTTGTGGCTGTCACCCCTTGTTTTACCATCTGGCATTACTGAGGCTTGGCTTCATTGTCTTTGTAATTGCCCTCCAAATAGTTGTAGGTTGCTATTAGATTGTTCTCCAGCCTCCTCTTCAGCAGACTGAGCAAATCCAATCGCCTGTGACTCTCCATATATAGGTCATATGTCAGAGGTAATTTTGAGAATTCTCTGTGTTTCTCAACATCCGTCACAAACTAGGCAGCCTTCCCAAATCAGTCTGTCCCCAACCGGGCTCAGTGTTCCAGGTGTAGTTGTACTAGTGCCAGGTAGAAGGAAATAATGACTTCCCTCAGTCTGCTAGCCATGCTTCTGCAGCCCTGTGCACAGTTTGTCTTACCTGCATTTGAAAGCACACCGCTGGTTTCATTTGGTCTGGCCCTGTGGCCTGGTCCTTCTAGCAGGGCTGGTCATCAGCCAGTATCTACCAGTCCTGGCCTCTGGTGAGGTAGGTGCAAAACCATCTGATTCCCCACAACAGAATTTTGTACTTCTAGAACTTCATGAGGTTTCTGTTGTCCTCATCTCTGGTTTCCTTAAGGTCACTGTAAACTGAAAGTCTGATGTTTCTCATGCCACCCAGTTTCTCATGCAGTTTAGCATCATCTGTAACTAATTATCATCCTTTGAGCCCAGCAGTCCAGCCAGTTTTTGATCAATCTCTCCCATCTGCTCCTAAAAAAACCATATTCTGACTTTGCCTTTCTGTTCAGGATTTATTCTTATTTAATCTGCCCTTACATAGGAAAGTCATTTTTTCACGCTGTCACAGTGATCTGGCTGAGAATTACGAACTTCCCAAAGAAAAGGATCTCCTTCGGGGAGTAACTTTTGGCTGCATTGACAAACTCTGCATTAAAAACAGAAGAAGTTTAGATTGGACTGGATTTCAGGACCATTTTATCAACTTCTAGAATGTTGGGAACCAACACTGGCAGTGGGGACACCCAAGTGTGGTTTCATGAGATTCAGCGTGTTTCCAGCTTCAGTAAAACAACTCTTTGTCCAGAGCAGTGCTAAATCTTGCCTTTAATGACTTTAATTCCTGTTGCGTAGTGCGAGGAGACTGCTAACAAACTGGAGAGGTTTTGAGGAGGAGGAACAGAAGCTGTAAGGGGATTAACAAGAGAAGATTATGGGTACTAAATATGCATTGCTTGGTCAAGGGATGACTAAGGGGGATATACTAATTATCTTCTAGTATTACATAGCTGTAAACTTCAAAAAAGGAAAGTGATTGTTTAGCACTGTCACGAGGTATAGAGCCAGGATTAATGAGGTGAGATTTAACAAGGCAAATGTAAGCTCAATATCATTCAAATAAGAGATTAGTCAAAGGAATAGTTTGCCAAGGAATTAAAACAGTGGAATCTTACCTCTAGCATCAGAAGAGTGCAAGGTTATAGGCAGCAAAATTAATTACTTTCCGCAAACCGGAAAGTTTTTCTCTAAATTCAAGAGTTGCTTATGCAATCTGTCTCTTAGAACATTTGGGGAGAAACATGTAAGTGTAATTTATACTAAAAATTTTCCATCTCTTTTGTTGATGAGAGTCTGCCATAATGAAAGATTTTGTCTTAAGAGACTGTTCAGTCTCATGTAACTGGTATTTCTGGAATGTGTAGGGCATCAAGCAGGGAATAGCCATAAATCTCAAGTTTGGAAGCATGTGACATAGCAAGATTTGTTCTTTAGGAAAAAAAAAAGTGACTTGCACTGCTCAAGCCTGGCGGTAATGACAGCATGACAAGAACCTTGGCATCTGCATGTGGGAGTGCATATTGTAATCTGGTCACATCCCCAATGTGGTAATAAGATAGCTTGAAAATGTGTCAAATGTCAGCCTCAAAGCTCCGCTCTTCATTGAGCAGTACATCTAGGTGTTTGACCAAGCAGACAAGCGCCACCAGTTGTGACAGCAACGTGAGAAGCATTTCTGAGCAGGTGGCAAAGGCTGAGCAGAAGGACGTCAGACTTCACAAAATTAAATATATGGAAAGAGAAGGACATCCCTACTTGAAACTCATGCAGTCATTTACTTTCTTAGAAAATGCTAACGTGAAAGCTGCTGGCATGGTCAGCTGCATTGCTTCGCTTTCTCTTAGCAGTTACTCTTCAGAGCAAAATGTTTCAAAGAGTGGCAAAGCAGCAGATACTCATGTAGGTCCCAAACTAGAGTGCTGAGGCCACTGCAAAACTCACAGCAAGAAACAATTTAATACTTGTTTTTATCAGGATAATTAATGTAAGACTTGCACAACTCCAAGCTGCAGTTGTCCCCTATGTAGTGATAGCTGTGCGTTAGGTGTCTACTACAGAAGAAACACATATTGTGAAGGAGACCCTGTGTGTGAATGAGGAATAAGAGCTTTAAAATGATGTAGGTAAAAGGTATATTGTACCATGAAAGGGACTAGAGTAAGGTTGAAAGGACAAAGGAAAGAAAAGCAGAGTAACAACTTTCGAATGTATGATTTCATAGCCTCACCTTTCCTGAAATATATTTTGTTTATATGCTGTATGAGTATGTATATAAACCAGTAAAATATTTATTATAATGCACTGATGGTGCATAAATCAGTGATACACTTTTACAACAGGTATAAGAAGTTATTCTTATGGATGCCGAGTGTTTATGCATTCATACATCACTTCTGATGTACGAACATGAAGCAGACCTGATTTTAAGAGGGGTAATGAAAAAACCATAACTTAGCTAGTTGAGACTACAGAAGGAAGGAGCATGAAATGATCTGCAAGCATACTGCTTGCAAAAATATTCAACTTCTATTTAATACACTGGAGCTGCTGGGTCTTCTGTTCTACCAGAAACATTGCCTTGCCAGTGGGTCAGTGCTTGTTAATAGTCCTTAGAAACATTGGGCTGGCCAGACATAAATTTTCCATCTCAAACAGTGGTATCACTTGTGAAGAGGATTTCTTGCCTTCTCCAATGCAGAGGGAAATTGGAGAGGTGGCACTCATCAGCCATTCAAGTTGACTTAAATGAGATAGGGATATAAATATGATGGTGACTGGCCCATACTAAGGCAGGAGAAGGTGAGCTCTTGCGCTGCTTATGCAGTGCAGTTTTTGTGGGTTGCAGGAGTCTGCTTCCTCTGTCAGAGCAGACTGTGAGTAGCATAGTCAAAATAACAGCCTGGAGCACAACTGCTATTGTTGAAGAGACCTAAGGATTGATTTATTGGCTGAACATTGACTAGGATCTGCAGTTTTATATGCAAACATGTGAACAGGTCCCACACTTCCTTCATTGCAAAGACAATGTTTCACTTGTGAGTTTGCAATGGACTTGCTGCATTGTGAAACACTGCAGTGAGAAGGTTCCTCATACAGGTGGAATTACACTGTGGTCTGTCAGAATCCAGACATGCTCCAGGGCCAGTAATGTGTGTCAGAGTGGAATTGGCTGGATGAAACATTTTCATACTGCTGAAGTGAAACAATAAGCTGCTTATGGTCAGAGCAGCTGAGCAATTCACCTGAATAGAACAAATCTCATTAGACGGAGGTAGCTACGGATAGAGAGAGCACAGACCATGTCCCCGGAGCTTCAAGAGCTAAAATGCCAAGTTCGATCTGTTGGCTCACTATTGCTTTGTACTGAGACATCTGACTTGAGATGGAGCAGCAAGTTACAAATGGTTGCAAACATAGTGTAGCTGATAACACCAACTTCTGCCCAGGCTTGCATCTCCTGATGAGGAAGTGGGAAAACACTATCCCATGCCATGTAAATATGTCCTATGAAAGCAAAGAAGTCTGATTTTCCTTCAAGATAAAACATAATCCCCCTGTCCCTTAGATGATCTGCAGAGTATCTCTGAATTTGGCTCTGATCAAAGATAGCTGGTTGTATCCATTGTCATCAGACACCTCAGGGAAAAAACACTTCTGCTGTTTCATTTGCCTGGTAGTTGCTGCACTGAAACGTAAACCTGTTGCTGTTTGTTTAATGTCGGCTGGTTCGTTTGTGCCCACACTGCTTTAGTGGTTTGCAATCTGCCATGGGCCAGCTAGAAACTGTGGAATTAGCTGCCTTTCAAAGGTTAGGTTCGTGTATACCTAAGGAAATACTCTGGGACCTTCTGAAAGAAAAAGCTTTGTGTAAAGTGAGAATTGATATGTGAAACATCAAAATGAATTGTATTTTTACAGCTAAGCCCTAAACCCTGACAAATAAGGGCTTATAGCTGAACCAGTGACAGCTCCTTCACCATTGCAACACAGGACTAAATAGCAAAACGTAATGTGAAATTTATCATAAAACATGCAACAGGTAGAATACGATAACTCGCTGAACTATTTTTAGATCTTTGTCTGGTGTCCCCTTAACACCCACCCCCACACCCTGGCCACTATCTCTCCCCTGAGTCTTGGTAGAAAAAAAGGAACATTTTCATTACTGGTGTTTGAAGCACGAAGATCACTGTAAGTAAATGCTGCCCTATCTTTCGATTTAAGTGCTGTGAATAAAACAGATAAACATCAGATGAACACAAGGGGCTCCATTTTTTTTTCAGTGTAGGAGCTGAAGCCGTAGAGCACGTTTTGGATGTGGCAAGGCAAAGGCTTGAGCTGTCAAAGATTTCTGGTTTCCCAGAATTCCTCTCCCATTTCCCAAGGTTAAACGCATTGCCTCAAGGCAGCTGCTTAGAATGATAAAAGGGGCACTACAGGACAGCAGTGCTCTTTGTAATGTTAATAAACCTTGATTTTGATATCAGATGCAACCCTGGGAAAACCTGCCAGGTTTAGACTTAAGAAATCTAACAATATTTAGCACAAGTTCGAGTAAAGGATTATTAGTTCGGGGATGGTGATGGGCTAGTTTGAGTGACATATGAAAGCAGCAAATACACTCTCTTCTCTGCCCTGTCAAATCTTACTGTTGTTTACCAAGAACAAAAGGAATTGCCCAAGTGCTAATTAAACTGAATACTGGATTAAAGGCACTGTGAAGTTTCTGCTGCTACTCCAGCTTTTGCATTGAACTGAGCTACAGCTCTCGGAAAAATGAACTGGGTGCTGCTTCCCTTAGCTGGGAAACCCTGACTGGAAACAAATCAAGGGGCATTGATAAACCTCGTACAACAGATGATGGAAATAATTTAATTTTTTACAATAAAGGCATTACATGGTTGCTTAGATAGTGAGAAGTTTTCTCCAGAAAGATTGTGAACATTATTAAATACTTCACTTCCTAAGGTTCTGCTGAAAAACGACAAACGTCTAAATGACATTGGCCATTGTTAGCCAGGTGCTTCCAAATCAACACTAAATATGTAAGCTAAAACTTCAGGGGAGTGACTGGGGATAAAGCGAAAACAGACATATTTATGATCAAGGCAGCTACAAACGAACAATGCAGTATGGTCCTGTGGATTTTGGCAAAATGGAGCTCCAGCTTATCCTCACAAAGAAGCTCTTCCTCTTTGAATCCATGACAAAACTCCCACTGACTTGAAAGCGAGTTGGATTTCACCCTCTATGTTGTGCTGAAATCCGAACAAAAGCAGAAAAAGACTCAGTTCACGGATGTGGAGCTGTGTTTTCTCCTCCTTCACCAGTGAGACCCTCTCCCACAATGGGTACTGAGGAACAGTGCCCCAAAATTTCAACTGTAATATATTATAGATACCTGAAATGGTTAGTCATACACACTATTAGCTGAAGTGATCACACTGTCTTACAGCCACCAGCCTGGTACCTTTCAGGGTGGAAACAGTTTCATTGGGTTTTTTTTAAAAAAAAGTGGCTCTTGGCTTTTTACCCAAAATTGGTTCAAATGAATTTTGTGCAATTCTTCATTGTTTCCTTAGGAAGGTACTTATATGTTAAAATCTATATCACATAAAAACAGGTGTATTTCAGAAATATTTTTAAGTTAGGAATTCTTGCTATACCACGATTTTTCATCCCCCCTGAATAGGTAATAGGTAGCAGTAGGAAGAGAATGAGTGAAAGGACTTCTATTTTATTATATGCTTTCTGAATTGTCTTCCTATAATACTGAATTATTTCTCTCCACTTTTCATATGAAACTTCACAATGGAGAAGGTCTAGATATTCTCTCGAAGCATATTGTTAAAGCAATACTTCAAATTTAATAAAAGTTTTTTTCCTTTTGATAACAGTAGCAAAATGTAATAAGCAAGGGATAGCTATTACCTAGCAATATGAGATGAGATTTATAAACCAGGTTACTTTCCTTTTAACCACAGCAGTGAGTGAGCCTTGATCTAATGAATAGTTTCATTGGGTACACGTGGCAGTCCATTAAGACACTGTGTATTGGCTCCAGGTATACATTAACTAAGTGTCCAAAAATGACTTTATCATAATTAAGGGCATGCCATCTGAAATAAATATTAGCTTAGGATTCTGCATCTGCTTCCTAGCAGAAACAGCAAAGGATAGTGTCTTAACCTGGGGGAGTTCACCACATCCCGCAGGGTATGTTTTGGAGGGGTTTTAAAGTGACACTCATCAGTTACAACTCACTGTTCACAGAACACAATCCAATGATTGCAATCCTAGACACACTCAGGCATTGTTTTGGAATTCCCTCTACGATCTGGAAAATTCTGACTACTCAGATGTATATCTCTACTATCATGTCGGTTTTTATGGTTTTCTTTCAAAATTATTTTTTTTTCATCGAAACAAAGCTTCAATGGCTTTTGAGATTTCCCCTCAAATGGCCCACTGTTAATCACCACAGTTAGCATCTGGTGTCACATTCGATTCTGTGCAGCTGCAAAGGGATGACGGGGTAATGTTAGACATAAGCAAATATATTAGAATAAAATTTCCTCCTTTATTCTGGAAAAGCTGGAACTTTGCTCCAGATGAAGCTTAACACTGTAATCTCTAGATATTTCCTACTGTTGAATCAGTGACACTGGTAAAGCCGCTGCGCTGTTTATACTTAACATGGAGCAGCACTTTAAAACATGATCAGTACAGCAGTGCTACCTCTCCTTGGCAATACCCACAGGTAAAATGTGCTTTAACAACTCCTTTAATGTCTCACAAACATCACAGCCGCCTTCTCAGCACCTGGCACTTCTCTCTGAGCACCTCATTTCTCTGTTAGTGCAGAAGGCTTTTGTAAGTGTAGACACACACATTTCTAGTTATCTGAGGTTCTTCCTTATCTTTTGGCATTTGCAAAAGTTTATCAGAAAAAAGGAACTTATTTTCCCAAGCAGTCAGAGCATAATGACCATCTAGAGTTCTCAGTACTCTCACTGGAAGCTATCTAAACAGAACAAAGAATCCCTTTCTCTAACAATACAACAAGCATCATGTTGTTAGATGCCTACCGAAGAGAGGAGAAGGAGGAGTGAGATTCTTTTGACGCTGTGAGTGCTTGTGACAGTATTTAAAGAGAACTAGATGCCATTCAGATATTACAACCACAGCAGAACCTGCAGACCCTAGAATGGAAGGAATACCAAGTTATACCAGGGTGACAGGAGTAGCCCTAGTTTGTTCCAAAAGCACTTCTGGAAATAGAGGGCCGTGTTTTCACATGTGCCATGACTACTTAAGATCCTGCTCTCTTTTTGCTTCTCTGTCACTTTGTCTTTCTGCAGCTCTATCCAGTGTGGAGCTCATTCTCCAGTTCTTGCAGAGCTAGCAGTTTACTGGAGTGAAAATTCAGGTCAACATGTAACACATACGAATAATCAAGTCTGAGCTAGAGCCTCAGGGTAATGTTCTATTTCTCCAAGTGAAATCTCTTTTCTTATGAATTAATGGTTTGTCTGGTCACCATCGATCTTTCTTCAGCTGATCTTTTCTTCATTGATCTTTTCTCAGTGAGAGAAATGCCAGTCAGCTAATACACTGATGTCAGGGCTGAGTATAAATAGAGTCAGCATCTCATAGTCTTTCTTAGAGGGTATTTGGTAGTCTGTTCCTTCAGCACTTGTCCATCTGTCTTTTTCATGTAGAGTAGTCCTTGAACAGTGTCACTGATTTCAGGAAAAGGATATTAAAGTGTCTGACACTAGGTTGCAAACTCTGATGGTTCTTGTAATCAGAAAGGCAAAGAGAGGAGTGACTGCCCAGTGTTAACTCTAATGTCTGCACTGAGCTGGTACCTCAGCTTGGGGCCGAGTTTCCTATTTCTACCAGACTAGTGTACTCAATGTGGGGGAAAACCTCAAGTAGTTACAAGTGAAAGGCAATAAATCTGTTGAACTAAGATGATATCACTGATGTTCCTTAAAGCTCTTGAGAGTATTTAAATAGGAATAAAGCACAACATTAAATCTTTATTCCCACGTACATTTCTTCATCTTCAACTGCTCTGTACAACTGAACTCTGTTTGACCATCAGAGGAAGAAAAAAGGTATAAAGCACCATTATAACAGACCTCGATTTTTTTTCTTCTATCCGAGCCTTAGTACTTTAGTGCAGAGATAGCTCCATCAATCATTTAAAACCACTGACCATACCTTGCACCAGCTATCAGCCGCAGTTCATATGGAGCTTTCTTGTGTGCTCCAAATGGCTTTATGTTTTATGTGGAGAGCTGGGTTGAAAATTTATAGTTACTTTTCTTCTGACACCTGGATTTCCCACCTGGAAAATAAACTCCTTTAACTACTTTAAATCTTCACGAATTTCTTGCTGTCTTGATCTCAAAGGGCTGGATCGTGACTGCTACTCCTTGCCCATGCCATGAAGTAATAATCCTATTCCACTGTGAGTGAGTCTATCGGATTCATAGGCTCCAGACACAAAGCAATAAGCAGACACTGTATCCCAATTTGAACCCAGATTCTCAAAAACACTTAGGAATCTAACAACTCAATTTCAAAGGGAATTTGATGCCCAAATGGATCTGAGAGTCTGAGCTCTGCCCCCTGCCCCAAGGTAGATCAGTGATGACAAGAGAAAAGTGTGGGTGAGTTTGTTCACATCTGTTCTAGCCTGAAGAACATTGTGACATGCTGTTAGCATAGGCTAGGAAGAAACTACTTGTTTTCTAGTGTTCCACAATGAAACTGTTTGTTCTCTAGTTTTCTTTACAAAATCCTTCACTACGTTATTTAGTTTCAGGCTCAGAAGGTAGTGATTTTACCTGTCTGTCTGTTGCATTGCTAATGCTTCTAGATAGAACCTAAACCTCCCTTGCAGTGCTGTGTACAGCTATATGGCTGTTTCAGAAAGAATTCTGTTTGGAGACACCAGTGTTCTTAGAATGGGTTGTCTTTGTCACCAAATCTGTCTGAAACATCCAGCTTCAGTGCAGAAAAATCCTTACAGACATCCCCATGGGCAGGGTGGGGTGCAAACATAAAAGGATGAGTCAGTCACAACTGGTGAGTTATGGAAAAGGTTCATCCTTAATTATTAGCTGCACAGATCTCTGAAGTGAGATTCTTTCTTGTCGTATCAGCTCAGGATTCAATGATTCCATTGGCCTGTTCTCAGCACATCCAGAGGAAGATATAAGGAGAAAAAATTTTCTAATGAGAGTGAATTGCTGGCTCTGGTTGCCCAGAGGTGTGGAAGAAGCCTCATCCATGCAGCTTGGACAGGGCTCTGAGTAACCTGCTCTAGTTGACGTACCTGCTCACATCAAGGGGTTGGATTAGATGAGCTTTAAAGGTCCCTTACAACCACAAATCGTTGTATGAAGTAGAGGAACTTGGCTCCCAAACAGGGCAAGCTTTAGCACCTTTTCACAGCCAGTACTTTCCACATTCCATATCTGGGACGTCCTCTCATATTTGTAGGGAACTCTGTAACAGTGACAGATGGCTTGGAAGATATTATCAGACTTTCTATGATACTCTCTCACAAAAAGTGTCAGAGCTCATTTTTACTGCAGAACTTCAGGCATAGGAGATCTGCCCATCACCTCCCTTGAAGGACCATAAATCCACTGCAGGCATTGCAGAGAACAAAGAGAAACGATCACTAAGATACTGCATGATCTCCCATCATGTGCTCTGAGTCTTTCAAATGGTGCTTCCAAAAGTATGTCCTCCAAATTTCAAGTGTTATTTTCTGTTGGTTTTAGCCAGAAGGGCAGTTTACCTACAGCTTTGTACCACAGAAACTAAAAATAAAGCACAGCTTATCGTGCTTCCTGAAATGTCAGTTCAACATGTTATGGGGCTTATTAGCACACTGAGAATGTTCTTCATGCCTTAATACTAGGGCATGACTCCAGTGTAAAAATGAAATGGAACTATTTAAATTGACTTGGATACTTATTAAGGAGAGGGTTTCATTTAATTCCCTTTTCTGTTTTTTTTCTCCTTTATAGAAGCAGCCATCTGGGCTTGATAGGAGGTAGGGCAATGACAAGTCTATTCTGTGAAAAACATTGTAATTTTTAAAGCACTATTACCAAATGAGACTCAATAGGCAGTGTGTAAGTGAAAAGTTACTTGCCTTGTGGAAAAAAAGAATCCACTCTATCTGCATGCTATAGGGATCTTGTGATGCCAACTGGAAAACTCAAATTTGTAGACATTTGCAACTTGAACAGGTGACAATAACTGGTGATAACCAAGGACTAATTATCTCAGCTGGGAATTAACCATCAGGTGTTCTGAGCCAAGTAAAAGGGGAAGAGAAACATGGAATAATTAGTGTGTCCTGTTCATGTTGAAAGAGTTATCAGGATTTTATTCTGTATTAAAAAAAAAGCTTAATGAATCACATGCTCTCTAGGCTAGTTCTGTGTGTCACTGCTGTGGTTCTACTTCTTAAAGAATTTCAGGACTGGGGGGAATGGAAGGAAAACAATGCAGAGCTGTGTGACTTGCTTACTAAGAAAAGTTTTCTTTGTTCTCTCAAAAATTCTGCTGAAGTGAGAAAAGAGGTAGGTTAGCAATTCGTAGAAATAAAACTATTTGATTAGAGTTATTACTATCAATTATTCAAGTTAGAAACATGCAGAGTGATACAGGTCTATGGCTAGGAAAGAGTAGCCTATTACACATTTCTAGAGAAACCAAAGATAGGAGAACCAGGCAATGCAAAATCCACAGCAGCCAGAGCTCTGTGCATGTGTAGAATCACCTCCTAGAGGTTTCCAAAATTCATAGTTGGATGCAATATACATAAAGTGCTCATTGGTAATTCTACCTTGCCTCCAACTTCCTTTACCTTAATGCTTATTGTAAAACTTAACTTCTAATGAGTAGGGCTGAAACCAAATAGGACCCTGGAGGGTGACAGTAAAATGATAAAACGGCATATGAGCTACAGCAAACTGCTTGCCAAATACTTCACCTTTTTCCTTCTTTTTTACCATCAACACAGTTGTTTTATTCTTACATTTTCATTGCTGACACACCATGTGAACAAAAGTGACAGCACTTTAAAAATAATATCCAATTCTGAAAGCAGTCAGAACCTTAAATTGGAATTTCAGTCTTTGACATTGGAAACAAACATTCAAGACAATTGTTAGTATTCTGCATTGTACAGATAAAGACTTAGACTAGTAGCAAATTCTTCTGAGAGACAAGCCTGATAAGATTATAAATTAGGTTCTACAGAGAAAGTGCACTTAAAGAGAGATTTAATTGTTCGCCAATAAAAATCTCATGTTGCATGGAGATTTCAGAGCTCACTTTAACCATAGTTACTATTCAAATGCTTTGTTTTAGCACTTCAAGTTTTTTGTTTGTTTGTTTGGGTTTAATGAATTTGCTGTTCTAACTCAAAACTTCACTGTTCTGACTTTTGTGTCTGGTTTAAGATTTTACTTCCTTTTGTGAAGTCTGGTGCCATAGAGCAGATAGAAAATGTGATATGTGTGTACAAATCTTTTTGGCTTGTTAGGCTTTAAAAAAACTTAATATGAAGATCTAAAACTGTGTGCTCTGTGGATAAAGCATTGGCTGGAGAGTCACACTCAAAGTGTTATGGTCAGCATCTTGATGTCCAAGAGGACATTAGTGGAAGTGTTCAGGGCCAGGCTGAATAGGTCTTTGAGCAACCTGGTCTAGTGGAAGGTGTTTACTGTTGTGAGGGTTGGTTGCCAGTGGACGTGTCCACTGTCCATGGCAGAAGGGTTGGAAACTTGATGGTTTTTAAGGTCCCTTCCAACCCAAACCATTCTGAGATTCTATGATTCTATTTCTGTGACTACTGGTTTTGTGCATGTAAGCTCTGAAGTTAGTGCTCATTCAAACCATTAACAAAGTCCAAACACAGGGGCAGGAGTATGTGACAATGTGCTAATTTAAGATAACCAAGGTAGTGTGTAACCCCTCAACTGATTCTAAACTATACCTACAAATGTGAATGAAACTGCAACAGACATCTGGAGTCATTTTCAAGTCAATGATTGGACAAATTGAAGCATCCAAGGATTTTTATCTTTAGCTTTACCATGCAGTTTTATGAAAATGTTTTTGAATCCTTAGCATAAAGTATTTGTAAAGTTCTTCTACCCTGAAATAACAGGGGACAACATGTACACCCTGCTGTAGAAGTGTGAACCTCACAGAACAGGTAACAGAGGTGCCCCTTTATTAGAGATTAACAGCAGAGTCTTATCTGAATCTCATTAAAATAATGAAGAAAACACTGACAGGTCTTTGGATCAGGCCCATTACGAATAGGGATTCTTTAGGGTTCATATACCACAGACTGCTCGCAGTTCCGCTAAATATAATTTCCATATGCATTTGCTAATCAGCATTGGTAATCTATTGAAATCTCCATGTCTAAACTCACAGTGAATGACAGGGTGGATTTCTGCTAAGAGGTTAGCCAGATTCTCTTCACAGCATCACTTCAGCCTTACAGTTTCTACATATTTAACCTTCCATCCTAACAAATATCATCCTTTGGATCAAAGGGCATCAGGACATCCATTTTTGCTGACACGCTCGTGCTGTTCTTTATTTATGCATCATCAAAGGATAGTCCTGCCCAAAAGGTGACTGCCCTCTCTCCCCTTTAACTCATTTCCTGAGCAGACCAATATCATCTAACTTCAAACACTGACAAATGTAAATTGAGGTCCGTGAAATTAGAAAAGTGCTGAACTAGAGTACACAGAAAAGTGTGACATTCTCCTGTTGTGAATAACAATCTAATATAATACCTGCCATAATAAGAAACTGGGATGTTGGATATGCTTTACCCATTTGTGATGTACATAGTAAAACCTTCCTAATACTCTTAATGTACAGAGAAATTGCACACCCTGAACTCCATTAATGCTACTTTTGTACATCCAACAGGAGTGGGAATAGACTTTTTGCAAGGTTAAACTGAGGGTCAGAACACTCTTTTGAACTTTCTTGCAGCAGTTGCTCACAGTACAGCTGCTTAGGTGGTGGCCATGTACTTGCTGAGATACTGCATTCCTGACTAGATACTTAGAATTGGAAAACAAAAGCTCGAGCTTCTTAAACATCTCTCATAGCCTTCAACATAAATTATTAAAGGAAAAGGCTTCCAGAATCTTAAAAGACAGCAGGTTCTTTGCAGAGTTTGTAGAGTTGCAAGAAATAATGAGAGGGCAACTGTGCCTTATATTCATTTCAGAGAATTCCTGATGAATTTTCAGATAGCTTTTTCTGTTGCTTGTTTACCTATGGGTGTCTTGCTCTAAGAGAAAGTGGCTTTTTTATTTTGGTTTTTGGAATAGATGATTATACAGGTTTTCAAGCATGCTCTGCAATGTTTGAGGGACAGAAAAAAGTAAATAAATGTGGTCTTACTTCATGTGCCTTTAGAAACTTTTTGTACAGAGCTAATTAGCACTTTTTTGGCAGAAGCTAAACTTGCTGATAAAACAGCCTTTTGTTCGATATGAAAAAGGCAATTTTCTATAATACATAGATTAAATAATTAACCACCCAGTACATGCCCTTGAATCTGGGAATCCTTAAGCACATCTTTCATTTGGCATGCAAGACAAGTCCTACTGACTGGAGAAACACTGCTCCTGGAAGTAGTTTTTTTGGGGAGTGGTCTCAGAATTCGTTTGTCTAAAAGATGGGTTTGCAGATCAGTTAAATCACTTGCATGTTGTATGTCTGAGGAGCATGGGCTGAGCTGGCCACTGTCAGGCACTGGTCTATGCACCTTCTATAAACCCCCTGCTTCTTCTGTGATCACAGGTGGCTTCCATGTGGCATTTCTCAGCATTCCACTGGGGGTTTGTGCCAGCCCATGGAACAGGTGACACGACACAATAGGGTTGTAACGTGTGCTGTATCATCTTTTGATACCCAGGATTCTGGTGTTCAATGGGAAACAACAATAAATTCACGGAGCTTTACTGCCTCTGCCAAATGTGACATCTTTCAGAGTATAACATGCTGAAAAGGCAGCCCAGTCTGTGCCAGCTGCATGATTTAGCTGCTATAAAATCCCTCTGAATCAAAACCACTTTGAAATAAAGA
The DNA here is from genome assembly GCA_028565055.1 of Phoeniculus purpureus. Taxonomy (NCBI): domain Eukaryota; kingdom Metazoa; phylum Chordata; class Aves; order Bucerotiformes; family Phoeniculidae; genus Phoeniculus; species Phoeniculus purpureus. Next base: position 11,059,563 of record JAOXOE010000720.1, read on the forward strand.
AGAACCAGCCTGAGAATTTCATTGCACTGTTGGATATCCACTCAAAGATCAATCACCTGTCCTCATTCTGTATTCCTGCTGTATTTTTCAGCTTAATCTTTTCTGCAGCTTACCTATTTCATTAAGGCTGGAATTTTAAAAGACCAGCAATTCCATGCAGAGGCAGAGAGTTGAGAGTGAGAAGTGTCGAATCCGGACACCACAGCTCTGTACAAATTGTACTGGGGCATTAGAAAAGGCAAATTCTTTCTTCCTTTTTTTTTTTTTTGGTGGGACTCTGTAATGCCTAGATACGCTCGGTATAAGCATTCCAGAGTTTGGCATCCTACTGTTTCTGATTTCTGTCCTACTCTAAGACTAGCTTGGTGCACAAAAGCAGGGCTGACTATGAGAGAACACGTTAGTCCACCTGATTACTCTGCATTTTCTCTATCCAGGTAAAGTTTTACATGCTGCTCACACTTCAGACAACCCTGAAATACCAACCAAAAAGTGGCTTGTTCTAAAATTAAGTTAAAATAATAAATCAGATACTGTTTCTCAAAGATCCTATTGAAGCTAACTCCTAAATTTTAAGAAAAATACAATTGAAAAATAAATATATTAAATATCTGAGAGCTCTGGAGATGGTACATGAGATAAATGATGGTGTATCAGTAAAGGAATTTCTATGCATAGGAAGGAAGCTATTCCTTTGCACTGCTGCACTGAAAGGGTGTTTCAGCAACACAAAGTGATGCATAATATTTGAATGCCGTGAAAGGATTATAATTATTACATTAATTTCTTGGTTCATTCTCTGAAACATCTCTAAAAAATCCACTCTAGACCAGACAATTAAAGTGATAAATTATCATTGCAACATCTGATCAAAAATTCACTAAGTTCAATTATGCTCTCTTTGTACTAGCGGCTTACATATAATAAGAGGGAAGTTTGTTAAACTAAGCACAGTACAAAAATTTTGTTACCAATTTGATGCAGGTTAGGTTCACGTATTCAGAAGGTGTTACAAGATTTAATAGCATGGAAGCATACCTGTGTGGGCTGTTCGTGTGCAAGGGCATGTGTGTGTGTAAATTCCTCCCATTGGACCCGTGAGCTCCTGTGGCTCTGATTTTGGCTGCTAGCAGTACTTACCCAAATTATGTGTCATCACCTGTTTAGAATATTTGATTACGAATTTACATAAGAAAGGCAACAGCCTATAATGAGGGTATAAATCACCTTGGAGTAGTGCCTTGACTGAAATGAAAGTAAGTGCCCCTTGTAGCCAACCTCCAAGCATGCCCACACTGGTGCATATTTATTTCTAGGCCATGTAATTAAAAGCAATTTGACGAATTAATGTTCCAGCAAGTGGAATAATGACTGGAGAGCAAAGGATGGATAAAAATATCTTCTTCCTTTTCATGATGAAGTGTTTGATCTTGACTTTCCTCTTTCTCTAGCATGTATTTTATAATCATCTGGTCCTGAGTCTGTCACAAGTACTTCAGAGAAGCCTTATTAGACATCAGTTCTGTTGAAAGGACAAGCTATTCTCTTCCTTGTGGCACAGCAGAGACAAAACATAGGTGACATCAGTGGATGGCAGTAGATAGCAACTGAGAAGTGCTTATTAAAAAGGCCATAAATCAGGGATCATAGAAGAAATTTAGTGCTGGCAAGTGACCCATAAGGGAGCACAATTTCCCATTGACACCGATACAACAGTAAAGAGTTAGGAGGACACTGTACTATGTCAAAGGCAGTTTGATAGTTTGATCTCTTTATGCACCTCCATTATACAATCACAAAACTGTTTGGGTTGGAAAGCACCTCAAAGATCATCTAGTTGCAACCCCCTGCCATGGGCCAGGACACTTCCGACTAGACCACGTTGCTCAAAGCAGCCACAGCCTCCCTAGGCAACCTGTTCCAGTGTCTCATCACTCTAACAGTGAGGAACTTCCTCCTAATTTCTAATCAGATTAGTAGGAATTTGCTTCCAACCCAAATGAAAAGGAGAAACTGGTGTGAAGCATAGTCCAGCCAAGTGTAAGCCTTTGCTCCTGTGACCCCCTTTAAAGGGAGGGCCTGCAGCCAGTCACCAACCACAGTGCTCAGACCCCAGCAGTGTTGAACATCTGTGGGGCTGCAAAGAGAGAAAAATTGACTAACTTATTTCAGCTGATGGATCAGAAAGAATTCTTAGCTACTTCCCACAGAACCTACAAAGGTTCATTACCATATAGCTCATCAGGAGATGTTGGCAGGCTTTGGTTTGTTAATTTGACTTGGGTCATCATTGCAATTCAGCCCTAAGACTAAAGCAGAGACTGTGTAACTGGCTTAGGTATGGAGCTTCTGAAAACCCAAGTATCAAAGCAGCATTTAATTTCAGAAACATGAATAAGTGTGGAGCTAAGTCTAAATAACAACAAACTGAATGTATTATGGTCAAAATTGAGGCTGTATGTATAATGTAATGTCATTCTGTGTGTACTGTTGCCTGTAAAATAATGAAGTTCCTGGTGAGATCAATGTAGTCTTTCACTATCAGGAAGGACCTACTAGAAAGCTGTGGATGTATTTTTACTGGGAGTTGTAGTGGTAGAAGGAGAGATAATAGCTTCAAGCTGAATGAATGAAGATTTAGGTTAGAAATTAGAAAGAAATTTGTCTCTGGAAGGATGCTGATGCCCTGGAACAGATTGCCCAGGAAAGTTGCGTCTGCTTCATCCCTGGAAGTGTTCAAGGCCAGGTTTGATGGGGCTCTGGGCGACCTGTTCTGGTGAGAGGTGCTGCTGCCCATGGCAGAGGGTTGCAACTATATGAGCTCCGAGCTCCCTTCCAACCCATTCTGTAATTTTGCGATATGTGTGGAGAAAAGGCTGGAATTCTCAGATTTGATCTGAGGCAGTCAATCTCTGTTTCTTTTTTTATTACTTCTTTTTCTGTAAAGCATATTTGTATTGTATGATTTTTAAATCTCCCTTTTTCTTTCCTCCCTCATTTCCTCCTTCTAATCAAAAAAAAATAGGTACACTTTGTTCTGTCTCTTAATGGATGTTTTTAGTCTAAGTATTTATGGCCTTTACAGGAGCAGAGTTAATACTATATGATGTCAATATTCTTCCAACATAGTTATACAGCTGTCTTACATTTATGACCTTTTCCCCCTATAATTAGTTCCAGCTGAAATTAGATTCAGCTAGAGCCTCTCTCCAATTACAGCCAAATCTGAATAAAACTGATTCCACTGGTTGTCTTGAGGAAAAGGAAAAAAAAAAGAAAAATCCCCTTTCCAGTTTCACTGAGATAAGTCTCACATCTCTGCAGTACGTCTGCACTTAATAAAAATGAAAAGGGTTTAAGGGCCAGCCCTGTAGAGAGCGGAGAATTCTCAGCTCTGCCAACAGCCTGAAGCACGAGCTCCTTTAGTTTTCTGTGCTGCCCCTTGCCCGCTGTTTGCACTCTCCTCCCCCAGCAGACATTGATCTCAGCGTCCCTCAGTGCTGAACTGGGCAGCAACGGGCACAGTTGGCCGAAGGTGGCGGGGTAGTGGATTCACTCACCACAGCTGCACCGTGGCACGGGTACGTGTTGCAGTGCATGTCCTGACGTGCTCGTTCCCAGTGGACATGGGTTTGGGAGGCGTCCTGTTTTCAAATCACTGCCCTCGATAGGTCCTTACCAGTTCCCATAGAATTTATCAGGCAAAGAAGCAGTCATTCAAGAAACAAACAGATTTTATTATATCTACAGCTAAGAACCAGATGAGAAAATCCTCAAAAAAATCCCAAAGAAAACCCCTGCCCAAAGCTCCCTCTCTCCCCCACGGAAGCTGCCTCCCCCACCACCCCGGCTGCGCCTCCGTCGCGGGGTGTGTTTTCTTTATGGAGCAGCGTTTTCCAGAGGGACACTTTCAAACCAGTACAGCAAGCAAGCTGGGGAGCTGTCAGCTACCTGTGCATCCTCCTTTTTTTGAGAAGAAACTGGATGCTAGGGCTGAGGACAAACCCACAAGCCTCAGCTCTCTACAATGCAGTCAGAGCCAAAGGGATTTTGACTCCTCACAGCCTGTGTGAGGCTCGATCTTAGCCCCTGAATGCAGATTTGCCAGTGCGGCCAGCGCAGTTTTAACATAAATAGCGGTGATGAGTCTGGAGATCTCTACATAAGCTTCCCGGGTGCTGACTGCCACAAAGAATTAGGTGAGAAATGCGAGGAGTTGCTTGGAATTCAGAGCTGTGCTTTGTATTAGCCAAATGCTTCAAAAATAACATGAAGGTTTTTTGCCATTATCTGAGATATTTAGCTGGGATTAAATGTTTGTTTACCTCAGATGGGTTTGCAGACAGGTTTATACTTTTATCACCTCCAGATTGGATTACTATAATCCTTTATTTGCACGTTCTCCTCAGCCCTTTTTTTTTGCTCGCTTTTCCCCCTTTATTTTTTTGGCTACTGGGTCAGAACAGAAAACCAAAAATTGATTTCTGGCCCCCAGCGGAGTAAATTACCTCTTATCTGCTCTGAAATCATTGTCATATTGGGTTCTGATTCCAATCCAAATTGATCCTCAAATTAGGTTTTGGATCGATAATAGCCTTATAATGGAGCAACACTGTTAAGGCTCCTACCAGCTGCTATGCCTTGCAGAAGCTGATGAAGGAATCTCATCACAGTGTATAATCTCAGAAAAATTAATGCACATCCAGTTCCATTAACTGGCTGTTACCTTTTCCATTGGGGCAATAATGTTTGTAGGGTCAGTAGTGCCCGTGGCCATAGCTGCACAGCCAGTTCCCCAGTTCAGCTGTGGCTCCCTGGCCCTACCCAAAAAGCTTCATAACATTTTGGCAAGGGATAAATGTTGTATTTCTAACCTTGAGCCTTCAATTCCAATTAAGTGCCTTCTGGGACACAGTGAAATGGCCCTGCAACATGAAGTGAAATGAATCTAGAGATTAATTAAAGTCTTACATTAAAAATTGACAATTTAAGGAATAGGAATAAACATTTAGTGAAGGGAAAAATAGCTCCAGTATTCTCCAAAGCTCTTCCAAGAAGCAAGAACAGCAGCTAAGGCTCAATTTCCCTCCAAGCTTTCCCAGGCGCTTAGTATTTCAGCAGTGATTTATCTGGAAATATGTGTGAGTTATTTTGAGGCTGTTATGATTATATCATTTGATGAGATTTTTTTTCCTCTCTTTTCTGCACTGAGGACTTTAAAGTGAGGGAGACAGACTGGAGATAGCTTGTGATTTGTTTAATTAACTGGCTTTCTTTTTATGGATGGGTGCTTGCAAGGCTGCTCTTTCATTTGGTGATTGTTTTTTGTTATTAATGGTTTCAGACAGAGCTCTTTACGTATCAAGTGCAAGTTTTTGCAAAGCCAGTGAAGGAATCACACAAGAGGGGTTGTTATTTTTCCTCCTCCTCTTTCCTGCTGCTTGTGTTTATTTTCTGTGGTGCAGCTCTCCATGGTCTACTGTGGTCCTTAGCACTTTACATTAAAAAAAAAAATGCTCAGGAGTTCAAAGCATTTTATCTCAAATTTGCAAAGGGATGTTTGTTTTGCAGAGATCTCAAGAAACATTTTAAGGCCTTAAAGTTTACGCTAATGTAGTATGTTAACCCTATATAAGAGGAAGGAGAAGCGAGGAGAATAAATTTTATTCTCTTCTGTGTCCATGTAACTGAAGGGGTATTAACTCTGAGGCTGATCACTACATCTCCTCTGCAGGAGGGGAGAGTAGAAAGAGGTATGAAGGAGAAGGGAAGGAAGGATTGTATTTATGTATGACCTGAGGAACTCAAAAGGGCTTGGAGTTCAATATCGTAGGTCCTGGTTGGCAGCTGGGGTCTGTGTGAAATAAGTGTTGTGTGCCTCCCTCAGGCATTGCTTTCTTTCACCAGGGATTGCTGGAAGCAGCTGTTTGGGTGAGGCCCTCTTGTTACAACCAACCTGGGAAGATCCAAGGGATTCCCCAAGGAGTCACCCATTCTGAAGCCTTAGTCTCACCTGTACTCTCAGTGCACAGTCAGACAGCTGTTTGGATCTGAACCAAGTTCATGCAGTCCCACCTTCTCTGCTTTCTCTGCTTGCTCCTTCTGAGGCTTTTTTTCTGCTGGAAGTAGAATTAAGGTGTGATTCAAATCAAAGATATTTTTTCTTTTTAGAAAGATCATCTCCTTCAACTGGCCCAGTCCAGATCTGCATGAGCACCTTCATGGCAGGACTGAGAAGAAGGAGCAGGAAGTGAATGAGGCAGGATTGCATTTTTGGTGGTAAGTACCATAAGAACAGAAACGAGGTAGCTGGTGTTTTAGGTGGTTCCTACCCTATCAAGACAAAGACAAAGGTGTAGCATTCACGGTGGGTTGTGAGATGATAGCACCAATCGCACCAGTAGCCAGTGTACAAGGAAGGGGGGTTTACATCCAGAACAGATGGTTGGAGTCACGTGTCTTTCTTTGGAAGCAAGGTACTGTTCTCTGAAGTGTCTTCTTCCCACTCAGCTAAAGAGGAGTTTGTTTCAGTAAGGCCTTGGGATCTTTGTGAGCAGTGAATGCTGAGTCATATTTTCTTCTAGCATCATGCCTTTGAGTATTTTACCTGCTGCATTTCTCTCTTCTGCTGCTAAAAATCTTTATCTTGTTAAGTCACTATGGATGTGTTTCAGTTTTCAGGCTGAGGGAGGGAAAGCAAATACAAAAATGAGAGTATGGGGACCATTTCAGGAAAATAGGAATGGTCAGCTATTTTTATCTCTCTTTTCTGAAGGGAATGAGGTGAACACTTTCTGACAAGAAACTCTTTAATAGTTAAAGTTTGTTTTAAACTCATGTCAAATCATGTGGCTTTCCTGAGAAGTGAAATCTCTTACCTCTTCTCATGAGGCTGAATCATTCTGTTGTGTCTCCAGATTCTGGCCTTAAACATTTTTTATTGTGTGAGTGCAAAAGAGCTGAATCTACTTATGGTCTCTTGTTGCAATGCATTATAAAATCTTCTGTAAATGTCTGAATGTTCCTTGCAGTTACAGGGACCCGGGGTCCCATTAAAATAAACAGAATACCCCAATAACTATTGCACAGACACTCAAAACATCTGTTCCTTGATGCATTGTAGATCTTGCACTGGGGAGTTACTTAATAAAGGTGACTTGGATATAGAGACAAGCACAGAGGATGGAGGTAATATAGTTCTAGAGGCATACAGAAGCCTTACATCCATTGCTTCTGTTGGTAACAAGAATTAAATTGCTGAAATAATAATCAAGAGAACAGGAACACATGGGAGTAGAAAAAGCAGAAGCTGAGGATTCGTGTACAGGCAATAATTTGAGACAAAACTCTTGGGATACTAAATTTCACAGGAATACACAGGAAACATATGTATAAGAAGTATTTTAATGTGACAAATGAGAATGGCAAAGTACTGCTCCTTTGACTGGAACTGTAATATTTCATAACCCAAAAGAACTTCTCTTATTAGACTAGAGAGAAACCACTAAGCTGTTATTTGCTGTTCTCATATTTCAGCAACATTTTGTGTGCAAGTGGTACATTTTCACTAGCTATAGTGAAATAAAATTCATCTTACAAAAAACAACTACTGTGCTAACTCATGGGAGGAAAGCATCAACACAAAAGCCTTGTCCAGCCTATATTATTATTATTGGTTCCTTTTTTGCCAGTGGCACTGTGTAGAGATGTGATTAGGCACCGTGTGAGCCAGCCTTAAAGCTGGAAAACAGTATGTTGTTTGGTTCTTGTCTGGCATTTACATAATCTCTGTCTGAGAGTGCATAAACTAGAGTATGGGCCTCTTCCTCAGCTGGCAACGTCAAACACTCTTTTTCTTTACCTCCGTGTTTCTTAAATGGAATATTTTTTCTCAATTATAAGGTATTAATAAGTATTGTACAGAATAGGGAGAAACAAAATACCCATTTATGGTCTTGGGCTTTGAAGAAAATGAAAGCTAAGTTCAAGAACTTCTGGATATTTGTAAACAATCTCCACCAAGCAGCCCTAGTAATGAGACTGAGCCTTTAACACATCCACTGCATTTTTTACACCACTTGATTCCAAACGTCTCACCTAAATATCATTCTGAACACTGTAATCAAGAACCTTTGAACTGATGCCAAAAGTACATGAAGTTCTTTCACTTGTAATTTTCCTTACAAAACATATTAACTGCCTTTGTTTTCCTAAAAGCAATACTGAAAGGTTACACATAGCACTGTGTTTCTCAGAGTCAGACTGGCTACAAAAGACTATAATAATTGTAATTATATGACTGACTGCAAAAGAGACTCTTGGTATATTAGGGCACTTAAAAGGGAAGAAAATGCCATGGAGAGAAGGACTTTATTCACAGATTCAGAAAGAGGTTTGAAAGGGGCCTGCAATAAAAGTGGAGGGTAGTCAGAAAGTAACTTAATGGTTTATAATTACCCACCTGCTTGTTGATAAACTTTACAGTTCTTTCATGATTCAGTTCATGATGCAACAAAAAGAAAATGTGTGGATGGAATAATTAGCCTCCATTTACACAAGTTAAGGGCAGGGATGTACAAAAACTTCATGCTAATGCAGAAAGACTTGTGTAGAACTTGTGTAGAACTTGTGTAGAACTGCTAGCTCTGCCTCACCACTAAATTGATTACTTTCTTGATAAATGTTAGTCAAATAAAGCTTTAGAATCATAGAATCACTAGGGATTGGAAGGGACCTCGAAAGATCATCTAGTCTAATCCCCCTGTCACAGCAGGATCACCTAGACCAAGTCCAGGCGGGCTTTAAACGTCTCCAGAGAAGGAGACTCAGCAACCCCTCTGGGCAGCCTGTTCCAGGGCTCTGTCACCCTCACTGTGAAGAAGTTCCTTCTGATTTATACGGAACCTCCTGTTTTCCAGCT
>JAOXOE010000720.1:11068582-11092512 GCA_028565055.1 Phoeniculus purpureus
GCCCACCCACCCAACTTAATTTAGAAGATCTGAAGTGATCTCTGGAGTGGAATCCTATATGTATTAATATGCAAATGAACTGCCAAGAAAGTTCAGATTTGCATTTAGACTGGACAAAGGGGAAGGAAATTACTTTCTCATGCTGTTCCCTTGCATCACCACAATTTCACAAATTACTAATCCCAGAAATGATGCCAGAAGGGACTTTCTCACTACGTTTCATTCATGCTTAGATGAGTTCGATTCATCTCAATGTGCCAGGCATTTTACAGTAAACCTGCAAATTTAAAGTGCAAGCAAAACTTCAGCAACTTTGTTAAGAGTCAGACATGTTTGAAATAAACACATTTAATAAACATCAAATAGAAGATCCCCTGTGCTAGGTGCTAGAACAGTAGTAGGCAGGGGGTAGGGTAATCTTAGGGAAAGTTACCCTAAAATTAACAAGCAAGACTTTCTTATGTCCATTAAGAATAAAGTTTTTCCAGCCTGTATTCATGCCACATGTAAAAGATTCAGTCAGTGAATGCCAAAATTTTTGAGGAGAAAGGAAAAAGGAACCTTTAATGCAAAACAGTAGTCTACTTTGCAAATGGATAGAGTTTAATCCTTCTCCTGATTTGCAATCTACAGTTAAGACAGCTTACAAAGTGAGAAATCATTCCTGGAGTTAAAATTCAAGTAATTTTAAATATAATCAGTTTCCCTCACTTTCAAATAAAGTCTTTCCAAATTAAACAGCGTTTTTCAACATATGTTTTCCCACAGACTTTTTGTGCATCTGATACCTGTTTTAATCAGGAGTGTTGGGTAATTTATGGCTTTGACCAAGTGAGTCAGTATTTCTGTATCTGAAAAACCAGCTTTCAGTAGCGCAGGTGCCCCAACAGGCAGGTACTTCTCAAAAGTAGGTATAATGTTGAAAAAGTACCTGCCCTGGGGCATCAACAAATAGCAATTTCAAGATCAGTTTTATGTTTCCTTCTTAATCTTTCTGGGGGATTTTTTCTCCTCCCAGCTACTGTAGCAAAGAAAATACTGTAAGTCATCACATTTCTATTTGCCAACATTTGTTTGCCCTTTGGTTTAAATGTGTACAGTGGGAGGGTAATAGGGCAGTACCTTTTGCTGCTGGGGATATATTTTGCTGTGTCTTTTTTTAGATGGCTAAAAATGAAGTATTAATATTTGTTCATTGGATAAATGTGACAAAGTATTTCTGTATCAAAGAGATTCTCCCCTCCTCCCACCTCATCCTGCCATATTCTTATGAACTTTCCCCTGTGGCTGCCTTCTGAATAAGGAGGCATTTTATTACAAGAATAATCTGTCCGTTCTAAAACTTCCCCCCTGTCTCTGCATGAGGAGACGGCAGTCCATTGCAGCCCAGCCTTCTTTTCTTCTTTTATTTTGAAATAATGTGTAGCACAGCTGTTTAAACTGTTCCTGCCATGCCTTGGTAATACTTTCTGTGCACACAAGTCCCTATTTAAACCTCCTGCTTATTTCCAGAAGAAACTGAAATACAGGCTTATTTTTAGGACTCTGATTATGTCCCATTGTTGTCTGATGCCTAAACTGAAGAATTTTCATAAGTATTTTCTAAAATACAAGTAGAAGAAGGAATCTGCCTAAGTACTTTGTTGAAATGAGGATAAAGCAGCACCCTGGAGATGAAGAGGAGAGTGTTGGGATTTGGTGGCTGTGGTACTGCATAGCAAAAGCCAGTCTGACACATGAATTCATGCTGATTTAGATAGAGGAAAAAGAGATGTGTTTGAGACACTGAACATCTGAGCCAAGCTCTCCATCCTTCCCCAGATCCTTCCCCAAAATTAGCTTAGTATTCCAAGTTCAGCTTCACAAATAGCCAGCAGGAGAGACCAAGAAGAGCACCCTGACCCTGATTTGCCTTCTGCTGGCTCCTTGTGTCATTAAGCTAAAGCCACACTAAGAGTACTCAGGAAGCCTACAGTTTCTACTATAGTTCTTTACTTCCACTTTCAGTAGATAAACAATGCACTGGAGGATGATGAGTCCAGCTGCCCTACCTAGTCTGGGATTTTTTTGGATGAGTTTTAGAGTGCTAAGTGATTTTTTTTTCCCATGTATTTAATTTATGGTCCTCTGTAGATTGCCTACTATGTCTCACTATGTTATTAATGTTGTCTAGCACCCTTTTCCTTTGTTTTCAGAGCAAGCAATAGTTGGGGGACTGTCTGTCTCACTATTTGTGTTAGTATTTCTTTTGCTTTCTGATAAAGTGGAGAGAACTGTGTTTCCAGCTCTGAGCATGGAGACAGCTGATCCACAAGTCAGTGACTAGTTTGGCTGAAGGTGTTTACTTTGCTTTAAAGCGTTCCAAGGTAACCAAGGTGATGTTGAAGAAACCATTGAAGGTACACAACATTTTCAATGGTTTAAGTTAGAGCACAGGACTGTCACCCAGATACTTCTTGGGGGGAGACCATGGCATGCAGCCCACTTCCATGCAGAATTGCTCAGTGGGCCATAAGCTGGCCACTATTTATGGAGTAAGACAACTGATTTGTACTCATATTTCCATACTCCCTAAATCCACTTTGAGCCTATGGAGTCATCAGGACCAGAGTAGATACATCCACTGCAGCTGCCACAGGTGGCTGTCACTGGAGCAGAGTTACAGAAGATGAGGTGGGAGGAAGCGAACAGCCACAGCCTCTTGGTCAAAATTAAGAGATCTAACAAACAATTACTGATGGTGTTAAATGAATTAATTGCCATGCGCTGCTAAAAGCTTCTGTGAAAGCATGTAAAGGGCAAGACAGAGAAAGTGCATAAAGTGTGATCGCATTTCTAAAATCACTCATTATTAATAAAAGGGGACATGTAAAATGAAAGTGAATGTGAGAAGATGCTTTTTCTCTTTCAAGTCCCAGAACTTCAGATAGGGAGCCTAAAGTTGAAAAGCACCTACGTTTTTAGATCAAAAAAAGATAAAATTTTCTCTACTTTTACAAGCACTGCCCTTCTAAAAGCAATGACCAATACATTCTAAACAGAAACTGTCCTGTCTGAAAAGCCACATGAGTACAATGACAAATTCAGTCTAGTCACTCTGAAGAGTTATTCTCAATTTGTTTCATTTGATATGTGCATTTTATGATAACTTTTTATTTCTAGTATTCTGCATATTTTAAGCTAAAATCATTTGTATCCTGTAATACTCTTCCACAATAACATTCTTCTTTATGCTCTTATTTAATGCTAAGAGGGATGTTCTTTCACAATTAGAGAATCCTTTATTTAATCTACTTTGCATGTAGATTAAAAGGCATTCTTGTAACAAAAGACAGTTATTGACTCTGTTAGCCACAGCCAAGAATGGTAGGACTGACATGACAGGCCTGGCTCCATTGCTAAAATGCTATAGCATGGCCCACAGTCACTTTGAAGAACTTTGAAAATTTGCTGCCAGATTCTGCAGTCTGCAGCAAAGGAGCTATTGTGTGCATCATTAGCCTTCACTGGTTTGAACAAACAAGAGACTACAGCAAAGAGAAGAGAATAACCTCATTGGCAGTCCTAACATACTCCATGGACCGTGTTAAGTCACAACAGTTAGTACTGCCCCCTGATAAATTAGTGAGGACTTGCTAGTGGATGTTATATTAATGTAATAATTTATGCTTAGCAATTTTCTTGTGTAGTCAAGCTCTTAAGGTTAGACTATCTCTGTGTGCTTTCTTGAAAGGCTTTATCTTAAGCTTTATGGCTTGCTGCATAATCAGGCTAATTTTTAAGCTTACTGGTAACTTTCCTGTTGGCCTAAGCTTTTCTTGGTCTTTCAGTTTGAAGAAAACAATCCTGATGAGCAGCAGATTAACATTAAACAGCTTTCATAAAGGAATGGTTGTTAAGTCATCACAATTTTGTTGAGATTAGTTCCTTCAAATAGTGAATGTCTCTGGGCTAAGCAATTGTCTTTCCCAGTATGAGAAGTCGTTGCTATCCTATTTTTGATTATGGAAGCCTGAATGATCTTGCTTTGTCCTTAGTTGATGCTGTGATTCTTCCAAATGAATTTTTTCCTTCATTTTGCATAGTGCCATACTGCACAGTGACGTTCTGAAGTCTCCATTATCAGTTCTGAGTGGATGAGAGTGACATCAAAGGTTTTAACACGTCCCTCTGTCTTCTGAGCTCTTGAAGAGAGCTAGAACTTCCCATTGGTTTTTGTACCTTAGATACTGGAACAAATTTTGTTGCTTTAAAGATAAGGATACTGGACCTGTTCTGACATCCATCTAATGTAAGGGTTATAATACTAGTGTTGGTACCATTTTAAAGGAATGGCTGTCCCAAGTACAGCTGGTATTAAAAAGTGTAGAGAATTGCTATTGTGCTCCTACTCTGCCCATACTCTTAGTCTACCTTTACCTGCAGTGGTCAATGGAAAAAATACTTCTTTAATTGGATAGTTCTGAATCTCTACATATACACAAACATTTTAATTATTCTGTCTTAACTATCACAGTTCTTTCTATGTATAGGGAAACACAACAGTATCTCAGAACAGCAAACTGATGAGTTTCTGATAGTAACCACTACCTGCCCCATTGTATCAATGTGGTGTTAGAGTTTCTGTTTGATGGGTTTTGGTTTATTTGGTTTGGTGTCTTTATTGCTTGGTAGTTGATTTTGATTTCATTCTGAGGCTAAAGACTCTGAAAAAACACCAACTTTACAAAATACACATTGTTGGTTCTAGCAAGACCAAGTTTCGAGCAGATACTCTTACAGGTAACTAAAGTAACTGTCTGTGAAAAGAGAACTCCTCTGCAGGACATCAGACTGCCCCTCTATGGTCACTGCCTTGCTCAGTTTTCCTTAAGACCTACAGAAAAGGATAAACTTTCAGCATGGAATGTCAGTGATAGGAGAAGTTGTTTCATGTCTCTCTTAGAAAAAGGACCAGTTGGCAAGTACATTGTAATGTATCCTTGCAATAGTCATTTTAATATTAATAAAGGTAGCATACAAGAGCACTTTCTTCTTCAGTACTGCCAATTAAAGAGTGATACTCCTACACATTCTTTCTGCACTCTGGTTTTTTTGCAGTGCTTTCACCTATGCCATCTGTGATGTTTGTATTTCTTTATGACCTTTTCAACAGTTTGTTGTTCTTATTCTTCTGTCCATGTGAGAGAGATGGAATTCTCCAAGGAAAGCTACTTGAACATATGGCAAGGACAATATTATAGCATGTAAACTGACATTTATTACTGCCTCTCTACTGTTGACTTCATTATTTTTTTCCTCTAGTTTTTTGTTTGGAAAAAGGTTTTATTATTAACAGTTCTAATTTGAGCCATAGTGTATGAGACGTGGATTGAAGCAAGTTCTTTCCAACAGAGGAGCTGGACTAGTCTCTGGACAGTGTCTTAAGATATGAAAGAAGACAATTGTAGGAAAAAGTTACATTTTAAAGGATAGGGCAGACACAATGAAGACCTTAACATGCATTTTTGTTTTTTAATGCCAAACTCTACTGAGCATAAGCATGAGAAAACTATTTTGAGTACTAGGGCAAAAGTATTTGTCAGTCAGTGGGCTAAAACTGAATGGAAGAAAAGTCACAAAATAGGAAGGCTGCCATTAGTTAGCGAGTAGGATATAAATGTCAGGCTGCTTCTGACAAGAAAAGTGTGTAACACAGTGGTCAGGGCAAAGCTATCATGAAGGTAATAAAAAATTTGCCTTGATCAGGTGTGCCACAGGAGAAGTGAAGGGGCTGAAAGGTAGACCTAGTATGGGTTAAACAGTGGGGTTCTTTTTGCAGCTTGTATTTCCTGATGACCTTTTCAACAGCTGCCTTTTTTTTGTTCTTGTGGCCATATGAGAGAGTAAGAATTCTCCCAGGGAGTCTGCTTGAATGCCTGCCATATCAAGCCATTTGTGTGAATTAAAAGGGTATTGTGTGGACATCATAAAAATCAGAGAAGAGACGGAGGCTACTGAATTAAGATAGAAAACAAGGGATGCATTTTCAAGTAGTCTTGTTGTCAAATGAAAAAGATGCACTTGATAGTTTACTAAACTGTGGGTGAACAAATGAGAAAACTTTATAACACTTTGCATATATTAGCAGAAAGGTGGACAATAATCTGTTTGACAGGAAGAATAGTGCTAAATCTATAAGGCAGTGGAGAAAGAAGGCAAATTAATGTGTTTTGCTTTGGTGGAAAGGAAATAATCTAAAATTTGACTAAAGACTGAAGGTGAAGGAAATGGTAGCTTGTGAGCAGAGATGTGGAATGAGGTGTGGGAGGATTAACCAGAAGAAGTGAACCAGCAGCATAGATGCTTCATAGGTGAAGTCAGCTTTGAAAAAGAAGCAAGAAGAAAGTACATGAGATGGGATGAAGGAAAGATTAAGAAAAAGGTACTAATATTGCTGCTGAAAATAACTAGAGAAGATATTCTTATTTACAGCTTACAGCTTCTGCAAGGTCAAGAAAAATTCACAGATGCAGTATACCAAGGGTTTCAATCAAAAAAGTACCAGTAGCAGAGATATTTATGTTAACACATGAGGCATGATTGATATTTTCAAATTTACAGCATACAATCTAGTGGAAAGTCTGGGCAACAGGAAAACCACCTTATTAGTTTGTGCATAGTTTTTCTCTCTAATGCATTAATTTCATATATCTCACCATTCACAGAAATTATCAGACTGGCAGACTGGGGTTTGGTGTTTAACCCACACATGTTGTTATACAAATCAATGGTGATAAAACTGGTTTTGTCACATTGCCTAGTCACAGGAGCTGTAGATAACACTGTGAAGCACCTGCTAGTATGTGGCTTGGTACTGGTGATGGTAGAGCTGTCCTGAGTTAAATTGTCAGCAGATACAGATTTGGTAAGTGAGAAGTGAGTGTCAGATGGTTTAGAATTGACAAGACTTCCATCAGTTTTTTCAGGTAAGATACTGCACTGCTGGATTTTATCAACAACAGTAGAGGATCTCCACTGTGGTAAAAGGTTAGTTGAGTGTTGCAGTTCTAAATTATTCACTTTTCTTAAGAATACTTGGTTTTCTGCCCACATTTCCTGCTCAGGAAGCCATCTTTCAGCTTTAATCTTTGAAAGGAAGTCCATTTTCCTTATTACATTCAAAACTGGCACATTTTTAATCAAGTGCTATGAATAGCATATCAAATGAAGTGGTTGACCCTCAGATCAATGTAGCAGATAACCTAATCCATTTATTATGTTTGAGAGAATAAGTGCTTCCATCAACTTTGATAAAGAACAAAACCAGTAATCTCTGGAAAGATCTTCATCACATTTCAGATGTTTCATTCCTGTAGGCTTCAGCAGAGCTGCTAGCTCTTCCGTAATATCAAATTCTAAATACTGCGGTAGTGTGTGTCTGAGGAAAGCATGCACAAAAGCAATTCTCTTATTCTGTGTTTACTTACTCTGTGGAGCTCTCTCAGAGCACCAACTACAGTCTGCAAAAAAACAAGATTGCCTCCCTCTGGGCCCACTTGCATAAATATTTCAGAGGATAGATACATAAATTTAAAAAAATATGTTGCGGTAAATAGAAAGGAGGAAAAAACAAATCTAAGATAGACTGATTGGTAAACCAATAAATATTACATCATCTTTACAAAATAAAGTTCTATAAAGGACATCAGATTATCAGAGTTATGATAAATGCTTACTAGATATGGAAAAGGATGGCTCTAAGGGTCCTAAACAACTTTTAATTAAATTATTGATTTTATCTGGTGGTAATTTTTTAATAGCCAACTGTCTGGTATTGGCTGTTTGAGACTTTATTCCCTTTTTTTTTTCTGTTATATTCTGTTATCTCTTTCACAATCACTCCTAAGTAATCAACTTAGCAAGTTTCTGTGCTGAGCCTTGCTAATGTCCTGTGGTTTCTTTGCCCATCTCAGCTGTCATATTGTGGTCTTTCCAAAACCACATCTGTAGAGCATAGCTTTGGAACTGTTTCATTTTCTGGAGAAGAGTTTATTATTAAACAGGAGACTGCCATCAAAACAATTCAATATGCATGACCTAAATCCATTTGTGGTTAAATAGTAAGGTCTGGAGGTTAATAAAATGAACTGCAGCAAGCTGCTCACAAGATAATTCAAGAAACTTAAAAAAGATTGCAGAACTCCTTGCATTTTCCCATTAGGCTTACAATAAAAAGTAAATCTGAAAAGAAGGTGATACTTCTGTGTTACTGTGTCCTTAGCAATATTGAGAGAGATTCCATTCTTTTATTCTAGGTCAGAGAAAGGGGAATTATATGCAGTTGGCAAAAAGCTATTTTTTTCTTAAATTTAGCATAATGCCTTTTTCTTTTCTGTTTTGGTAACTTTTGAGTTTTTAAACTGTCCTTAGCCTTGTGAGTGTGAATTGCTGAAATGGGAAGAAGAGACCTAAATCAGCTTCCAGTTCAGCATTTAAGCAAGCGCAGTTACTTCTCAAGTGCTGCTGAGTGTCACAGCAAGACAGGGAAGGGAAGTGGCACTAAACGACTCCTGAAAAGTCGGTAGGCTTATTAAGTCTTACTTAAAAAGTTGATTGGGGAGCTAATTTAGAGCTCCCCTGTCCTGCCTTTTAAGTATAATGAAAACCCTTAAAATGGCTCTCACTGGTGCTGACAGATTGGTATTGAGTGTAGATTTGAAGTGGGAGCAAGGAAACACAAATTAGAAGAATTGGTTACCTTTAGAGTCCATGCCTGTACACTATTCCTAAAGGAAAAGTGGGACATAAAGGATATTTGACTATCTGCTGGTAACATCAGTATCTTTTACTGTAGAGTGGGTCAGACTCCTGACATCAGAAGCCTCTTGTTCATCCACTTTGCAAGTGTATAGAAGCCTAATGTGGGTCTGAATGCGACACTTGCACATTCTGATTTCCTGCTTAAAGGGACTTTGGGGTGAACCACAAACCCTGATGTGTATAAGAGGTTCTGTTGGGGATAATGACATTTCCTTATTGTTCATGTGGCAACTGTGCTATCCTTTAAAGAGCCAACCAAGCAATGAAAAGACAGCATTGGAAACTTATTCATGTTCCAAACTGCTTCTAAACTGAGCCTTTAAAAGTGAATGTCATTTCATAGCAAACTGACTGCCCTTTTAATGGAAATGTCAGTCCTTTTGAAAGCGCTTGTTTAGAAGAACCCTGTGGTAGACAATATTCCTAATGACGATCTTCTTCCTTTGTCTCTAGCTTGCCCTCTCTTTGTTTTGTTGCATAGTGATACCAGCCAGGAGTCTTCAATTATGCGAAAAGCTTTTCATTTTAACAACTGTTTTGTAGACATTCTTGCTAGCTACTGTATTTTGTCCTCCTTTGTTTTCCAGCCTCCCATTTCTATTGTCATCTTTTAAAATGACAGAAGACAGAGCTTTTTCATTAGTAAAAGATCTAAGAGGAGTCAGTACAGTTCAGGCTATGCTTGGAAAAAAGAACAAAGGCTTAGCTATTTAATTTTAATCTCACTACAGGTGCATATTCAACAAGATGCTATTATTTTCTGACCATTAAAAGTGTGTGAGCTGGAAATATATTGAGACAATGACTCTTTAATGTATGACATCTGTAGTGTGACCCCCAACAGTGTCTGAGAGTGTTTTGTTATCCATGGAGTGTGTACATGCTTGTCTTTATCCTCTCAAGCGTTAAAATGCATAGTTAGTTTAAACTTGAGGAAAAGAAGATTAAGATTAAATTAAGTGGAGAAGGGGGAGCAAGATGAGCAGTACATCTATAGATAGTTGTGTTACTCCTTGAACTCCTAAACAGGCACAGGTACTGTGCATCCTATTGTGTTTCCCAGCACCATGCTAACAGTAATGTTGATTCTGGAGTTGACTCTGCTATTAAGAGTTATGTGCCTACTGCTCCATTTATGCTAAGCATTCTCTGTTTGGACCCTGTAACTACTGCAGGGTCTTGATACACACATTGCCAGGAGTTTCTGCTGTGATCTCAGGATCATCAGATTAGACATATCTTGTGTGGATATTTGTAGGCATTCCTGTAGAGTGCCTTCCTCTCCCCTACCACACTTCTTCCATCAGAAAGTTCTAGAATCTCTTTCAGGCTACTGAAAGAAGTGTCACAACTGCTACTATAAATGAGTAAAATTATCCGCTTTTGGACTCTCCATCAAAACTTTAAATTCATAGTTACCTTCCATCTGTCTTGCTTTTCCTGAGATGGGGAAAAAAGCAGCATTAAATTGTCTGTCCGTGACAGTGAATGAAATGTAGCAGCTGCATATATGCATGAAAAATTTATATTTATATATCTATATATGAAGACATATACAGCTGTCTGAAGCCCATTACTTGCTAGCTTCTCTGATAACCAGAGGATGCACAAAGCAAGTGTAGTACTGTCTGTGATGTTTTTGTTCACTGAGAAATACCCTAGTCTTTAATTCTAGAATGCAGACTATTGTCAATATATATAGATAGTAAATGTGTTATTTAATCTCAGAGATAGCAATAAGGGAAATAACAGGGTGAGCCCTCAGATCTCAAAACACAGACCCTTCACAAACAAGCAGGTTATTAACATTAACACATTTCTTTCACTGTACCAAATTGCTTGTTGAATTGACTTCCTGCATGTCATTTCTGTACTACTATTATTGTAATCAGGAAGTTAAAATGATTTAATTGCTCCAGTTAGAGCTTACTCTAAGTTTGCAATATTACTGAACCTACCTTAAAAGAGAGACAGACTAATTTTCTTATTAATGATAGGCTGAAATAGAGAAAAGAAGCATTATTCTCCCTGTATTTATAGATAAATGCTCACAAAACTATGCTAGATATGCAAGACAATCCTCTAACATCGAAAGAGTGATTTCCAGCTGAGACCAGTTTAGCATACACTTAACACCTGCTGGCTTACCCAGAGGGAGGCTCCCTTTTGGCTCCTCAGGCAGAGCTGCTGCCAGGGCACCACACCAATCCCATTTTGAGTGTCAGATGCAGTAGTGTGTAGGACAAACACACAGCATGACACCCTGCCAGATGAGGACTCCACTAATTGGTCAGTCTCCCCCAGATTCTGACCACCTGTTGACAGATGCAATAACAACATCCCAAAAGGAGGACCGTTTGTGCCAGGATAGAAACAACCCCAGTGAGTTGCTGGCATTGTGTTTCAAGTTTGTGTGAAGTAATAATGGTTTGAGAGCCTGAACCTGTGAAGAGCTGTTCAGGCACTCCATATTATGGCTAATTCTGTCTTGAATGAAGGTTCTGCCATGTACATTCTGAATAACATTGGTGCTTCTATGTTGCTTCATTTCTCAAAGCTTCTGTGACATTTGGAATGTGGCACAATCTAGGGACAGTTATTTTATTACTGGTGCTTGGCAGGCCATGGCAGCATCTGACAGAAGTGTGTCAGGTGAATGTAGAGAATCTTCTTCCCTACAAAGTCCCGGCCAAAGCCTGGCACATCTCTTAGTGTCCTTGATTGAAGTTTGGTTATTGTGCAGTATGGCTAACTGACAACAAAATATGCTATACTGACCTCATCAGTTTAAGCAGATACATCTCTGTAAGGAACAAATAAAATTTTTACAAACCAGAAGAAAACAAGTGGGTGTCAACTAGATAGAGGGAGAAATGAGTGTAAGAGTTCTTGCAGAATGGGATTACCAATAAAGAAAACAGAGATGTGTAAGACTAAAGGAACCTGGATGTGAGGGAACTTGGAGAAGAGCAGGAAGACAAATAGAGACCCAAAGTAAAAAAGAGTGAAGAGTAACTGGAGAACTTAACTCTAGATTCTCAGCAATAGCAAAGGATGCAAGAATATATCTCCCGTGGGAAACTTTTCATCTCAGTGATGTTTGGGGATCTTGGGCTAAGGCTTAGCCTATACCTATGGTAAAGAGATTTGGAGAGACCCAAAACCTGGCAGTGCGGTTGAGCTGGGACTGCAAAAAGGTGCCAAGGGAAAGTGTGGACTGCATAAAGAATTCTCCTCTGAGACTGTTTTTCATCCTTTTATGCATCCTGATTTCCTACTGTTGACTTCTGCACTGGAAGTCAGCTGTGGGAATTATTTGACAAAGTCAGATCATCTAAAGATAAAAATAACTAGGATAAATAGAGGAGTCAGAAATGCCAAAGTGAAACCAGAAGCATTCCCAAATAAAATACTGGGGTAATGCTGGAATAAATGTTTATTTCCTGATCTATGCAATGGTGGCAGTTGACACTTTACTGCAGAGGTAAATCCAAGCAGCTTCCCCACCTGAGTATATAAAATATGTATTTAATTGCATGTATGTAGGAACCAAGAGATTAGCAATGCAGTGGATTGTTCCTATTCGTGTAAGTGTGGCAGCAGACAGCAGTGAGAAAGGACAGCAGAGCAGTTATCTTTCTGGGAGACAAATTTTAAAATTCTGTAAAAATTGTGGGAGTGTATGTTGTATTAAACATTTTCAGCCTTTGTCATAGATCTCATGAGCATTAGCTAAGTATTAGCCTGATTACCACAGGGTGGGGTGAGAATCCTGTAATATATTACCCATTGATAAAGAAGAACAAAACAACAAAAGCAGGAGG
Organism: Phoeniculus purpureus; assembly: GCA_028565055.1. Taxonomy (NCBI): domain Eukaryota; kingdom Metazoa; phylum Chordata; class Aves; order Bucerotiformes; family Phoeniculidae; genus Phoeniculus; species Phoeniculus purpureus. The sequence continues at coordinate 11,081,209 of JAOXOE010000720.1, forward strand.
TGTTTAATATTCAGTATATTCACCAAACTCTTTTATCTGTGAACATCTGTTGCACAAGTAAAGTGACTGTGTACAAACACTTAGCATGAGCGTACATTCTTTCTGAGGTGGATTAGAATCATATGGGTAACTGACTCCCAGGTCAATCTTAGGCTGTTTTGAATGTCCTCTGGTAGGTAGCCAAAGGAAATTTTCTTGTTGAAGTGACAGGAATTCTTTGACATAACATGTTCTGTTAGAGCATATGTTGAAATGTCTATATCATTGCAATGATGAGCTTCCTTTTTGGCACCTATCAATGTATGCTCACAGTAATCACAAGCAATATCTTGTCAACAACTATCTACCATAAGTGATCCTAATCCACTTTGCAATCATTTTCAAAGCCTCTTCATTTTCACTGAAAGGATTGTTTTGTTTAGAAGAATTCTTACTAATGTGCAAAATTGCCCTTAGTTAAATCCATTGTAGGAGCTGAAAAGGAATACAAGTATAAACCTTCACAGCTGGAGTACAGATAGCTACTGTAGATGGAGCTTACACTTCTCATTTTTCACAGGCAACATATGCTTGGAGAGTGATGAACAGATGCAACTTGTTTAATGGGGCAAATCACATGCATTTTATCTTCCTGACTCCACATTTGGAGAGTGCATTCCCTCTTTACCTGTGCGTAATATGGCTTCAGATCCATGTGAATAGCAGAATATTGACAGGACTTAGTTTATACCAGAAGCAAAGGTTACAGGGCCTTCCTGTTTGAAGTTCTTTAAAACAGGCAAGACGGTGCGTACAGGTGTACAGCAGAACTGCAACCTTAAGTATGTTGACAGGGCTCATCTGCATCAAACAGCCGATGCAGAGAAGAGGTCTTGGCTTCTGGAGGTGCTCCCTGTTGTTATCGACCAGGGCTGAAGGCCATGGCTTTACTTGCTGCTCTTATCTCCTGCCAAACTCTACCTGGCACCAGTGAAAATACTTTTCCATGCTTCTTCCTCTACTGGCTTTCTGGCTGCATTGCTGGGGCAATTTCTTCTTGCCGTGTGTAGAATTTTACCAGTCACGAGATGGAATAAGCAGCTGTACTGAGCATGATTTCTGCTATTTTCAGCATCCTACATATAGAAATACTCTCCGGATACCCTGGCATGTGCCCACTTTCACTGAAGTGGTGATCCTTTCTTTGTTTTGTTCATCTGGAGTGCTGGAGAATCAGCAGATTTATTTTTTTAACATTGTTGGTCTTCTTCCTGCAGTATAGACATCGTAGAATATTTCTATTAGTGCAAAACTAGAATTCCAGTCTTTTCCTACCCCTGTTTGAGGTGTAGGGAAGCCACACAAGTCTATATTTTAACTTCACACACTAACAGTGATTAACAGCAAGAAAGCGGAGGGTAACTTCAGTTTCCTCTTTCTATGGGGTTTTGGGCTCATTTTACTGGTGTTTATCTAGATTCTTTTTAACAACAGCTGACAATTGAATCTAATCCCGGCTTCTTCCTCTTAAATCAAGATCTATGCTTTCATATGGGGAGAGAGTAATGGATATGTTTACTAAGCCATGCATGAGGAATGCTGTCCTAAGGAATTTCAGAAAAACAGATAATTGAAATAATTTTTTAGCCAAATATCTATCTAAACACATTTTTCAGGGGTGTTTTGGCTTTAAGTTTTCTTTTGTTTTGTTCTCGATTAGGAGCTGCTAGCAGTTTAATACAAAAATATTTTCTTGGCAGAGGTCCAAACATACATCTCTAAAAAGTTATATTTTCTCTCTTTCATTTTGTCTTTGCCATCCCTGTTATTGATGCACATAATAAAACACTGGGAAAAAAGACAAACCCACTCAAAAGGTCAAAATCAATGATCCTTTTACAGATGGCACCTTTGGGAATCCCAGATAGTTTACCATCAGCTTGTGTTTGAGACTGTTACTTGAATACTTGTTTTTTGATGACAAAAATCAATGACTCCTTTAAAGAAGACACCCTTGAGGCTAGAGGGATGCAGACTTTGAAATGCTTACTAGTCTGTGCCTGTCTCTGAAAGACTAATAAACATATTTATAAGTTTATAAACTCCTATTTAATTTTATGGATTGGAAATGGTTTTGACAAGAATATTTAAGTTAATGTGCCCCAATGAGACACCCTCTGTATCACTTTGCAAATTTACATAGAAGTTCTGATCTAAAACTGATGGAAATCAACAGATACATTTGCATTAGGTTTAAATTTATCCCCGTGAAAAAGTCACTGAAGTTATTGGGAGTTATCTTCTTAATGAATTTGATCCTACAGCCAAATACTAAATCAATTCTCAAAATAAAAAGATAGAAAACCCATTTGCATAAAGATAAGATATCTACTTTTCTCTGAAAATATTTGTTTCTTATATTTTTATATCAAATATATGTTTATTTTTACCCTGAGCTGCAGAAATCATTTGCTTTTCAAAAAATAGACACATTTTGGAACTTATTTCTTTGCAGCTAATTTAGCATTACATAATCAGTATAATGGCACCATAATTAACTTTGACACCGGGGCAGATACTGCTTGATTTTCCTGAATGAATGGGGTTATAACAGGCTCTTGTAACTTAGTAGGACACTTGATCTGGATCTCCTGTGATGTGGTGCTGGAATCTTGACCATCAGTTTTTCTCACCAGCTGTGCAGATATAGACTTTGCCAAGAGTTTTTTGCTTTTTATTTTTTTTTTCTCAAGTGAAGATTTAGAGTTGTTTCACTCTTGTGTTTTGCAAGTTGGTTTCCAGGGAATCAGCCACAGAAATTACTTTTGAAATAGACTGGCAGCCTATAGTAGCCTTGCCATAATTAGAAAAACTAATTTGTATTCCTTTTTCATTGACTCTAGATCTAATCAGTGCATACAGTGATACAAAATGTCAACCCTAACCAATGCACTTTCAATGCACTGAAAGGATAATAGTAGATAATGTCATCTATGAATTTAAACATGGGAACATGCATATCTTTAAAAGACGTGCTGGATTAGACATTCCTTTCTATCACTTACTGATCTTAAGTTTACTGATTTCAGCCTCACAAATCAGTGTCAGTTTGGTATGTTGAGGGTCATCCCATTTTATAGAGCAAAAATGCTTTGCTCTTCATGACTGCAGGGAGAACTGTTGGATAATCTCTTCCATGACACTGTGCTGTGCAGAAAGAGATTAAAGCTTGGAATGCCTCTGGAATAACTCTTCTGCAATAGAGATGGCTGGTGCAGAGTCCTATTGCCTCTGTGCAGAGCTGTGCAACATGGAGTAAAATAGACATGAAGCCCAACACTGCTCTTGTGAGACTGGTTTGTTCATCCAGGCAGAGTAAGGACTACTTTTATGGTAGCTCTCATATTGTAGAGTCTCACAGGAGGTTGACTTATAGTGAACATACTCTTGCTTTTGCTCCCAAGCTAAATGTAGTCTGTGCTTTCCTGACCTCAGTTATGCTGACATTCACAAGAAAACTTGTGGCCATTTATTTTTCATTGCCTATTTTGATAGGCCAGGTTCCTCTAATTTATTTTGTTTAATTTTCCCAAGTATGCCTTGAAAATGGTGAATAATTCTCTCAGATGTTGTCAGTTTAAAGGGTATCTTGTTAGATTTTCAGACTTTCATATGTTGTAGATCATGTGTCTAATTGTGGTAAGGCTGATCGTGGTAGAGGTGAGAACATCCCCTGTCACTAGAACTGAACAACATCCACTAGTGAGAAGAGACAAACAGAAGGGGTATCTGCAATACCTGTACATGTGTCTGTCTGGTGCTGGTCACAGTAAAAGGATGTGGTCTCAAAAGAATTTCAGATCCTAGGCTGCTATGTAGATGCCAAGTTATGACTCTGGCTTCATATAGTTCCCCAACTCCATATCACAGACTGTACTGGTAAGTTAGTACTGCCTTAACCCCGCTGTGGACCAGAGATATATATACCTTTAGCTCTTTTTGGTCAAACTTTTGGTTCAAATGTAACTTTGTCAAACCTGTGCGTTTGAGCTGAAATTCAAGGAGTTAATTACCTGTACAGCTTCAACTGTCTGAAAGCAAAGCTGGGGCAAATATATCATTCTAGTGAAGTGGCCCATGTTCTTCGTGGTATGTCAGGAGGGGCATTAAATCTGAAAATCCTTATGGCAAGGAAGATGGTAAGAATCTGTCTTCAAACATACATTTGGTGTAAAGGCCATTAGTATGGAGCTTTATTTTCATACTTACATTAAAATGAAAAAGTATGATTTCCCTCAGTTTTGAGGATTTTGTAACTTGTACAGCATTCTATTGGTTTTGTTTTTCTTAATTCACTTTACCAAAGGAAAAAAGTATATTGATACTACTTGAACAATTGGCAACTCAGATGCTATTTCACTTTAAGAAGAACAATTGGTTGAACTTGTTTAATGTTGGCAAGAGAGTCATGAATCCCAATAAGGCCATGAATACATTTATTATTAATTTTCTTCTCATTCATTTTTAATTTTCTGTCAGACAGAATCAAAGGCTGAAATGGTGAGTTCAGTGTTTTCTACCTTGCTCTGTTGGCTTCAGAAGTCCTTTAATAAGGCAATTATTTATTCTGGACATCACTGGGAAATCAAAGGTGAAGAAATCGAGGCTGTCTAAACTCTGCAGTGCATTAATTCAAAAAGCACTCACATTGTTGGATAGAGTTCATGCCTCTGGTTTTTTAATGTTGCCTGGTTTGGTGCTTGTTTCCTTTTAAAATTAGCTGGAATGTGTAGAATGGAGAGTGAAGGGAAACCACAAAAGGATTTAACTTATAGTAGCAAGAATTACTGGAATAGACAGGGGTTCTAGCTTCTGAATGGAGAGTAGACTGGTTCATTCTACTGAGATACGCAAGCAGAGCATCTTTGCGCAGGATGTAATGTATGCCCACAAGGCTTTCTTTAGGAAGTTGTGGTAATGTAGAGACTACATGTGCCTGCTATCTCCTGAAAACAAGGAGTCAATCTGACTTCACTGCAATTCTCTTATCTAAGGCCTGGTACTTCATTGAAGTGAGTGAAAAAGCATTTTACTGCATTGGGTCTATTTATTTTTTCAAGTGAACAGAAGGTAGAAAAAACAAGGCCTGTGTATGTGATGGAAGAGGAGGAGTTATCAGTGCAAAGACAGCCATGAAGTTGTTTTCATTTGACCAGCTGTAGTTTAACCTGTACAGACTTCCAGGTCTAGTACGTTTTGAAACATTTCTTCAGTTCCATGTATTTTGCTTTTTGTACATTATTGATAAGATTCCACCACAAGCAGAAGATAGCATTTATTCCTTTTTCAGGAAATATATTGTTATTCACACTGCTTTGCTATCAAGACGTTACTGTGGTCTCTTGCTATTTTGTTCTTGCTCATTCTTCAGAATTCTGGCCTTCTCTGAAGTTGATGAACAAGAACTGAAAAGGACAAAACTTATCAAATCTGATATTTAAAGGTTCAAATCTTCAATGTCCTGAGCACATAGTCTAAAGAAAAAAATTCATGGAATTTTCTTGTCTTGTATCTTGAATTCTTCCTGTAGACCTTCTTGACACTAAGCTGCCTCACTACAATGTGATGCTGCTTGAATGTGATTTAATATTCCACATGGAGAAGGTAACACTTTGCTCTGTGTTGAGCAAAGCAACAAGAGGCAACAACAGGGAAAACATGTAGCCATGTTCTCCTGAGGAAAAAGTAGAAGTCTCTGTTCCTCTCTGTCTAATCATTCTGCTGATCAGAATGCAATCTTAGGAAAAGGGAATACTGTACAAGTTGTCATAAAGTTTTATGAGCCAATTATTACAGATATAATTGTCCAAGGTTATAGAGGTCTGTAGATGTCTTATTTTCCATAGGCCAGTGCCCTTTTATGCACCTCTTTTATAGTTAATGCAATGCCTCATTTAATAATTTAAAAATAATTTATTGGAGTTAGATTGCTTTTTTAGAAGGCATAATCTTATCATTCTCATTTTTATAAGAAACTCATTTTAATTTGTTTGCTGTGCCGTTCTCACATGAATTTAGGAATTTAATGGGGTGAAAATTGAAGGCTGATGGCATCAATGAAATTATTAATTTGGTAACCGAAAGATTTATTTGGTTGATTTAGATGGACTTTTCAATACCCAATTATCTTTGGACTCTATTAAAGAATGAGGCCTCACCAAATAAGAGTTCTCACTCCGAGTTCCCCAGGATGAATTGAAAACGACATGTGGAAATCATTTACTGTTAATAATCCTGAAGGACAGATAAAGGTTTATTTTTACCCTAAAGAAGCTAGGTTCTGAACCCTAAAAATGTTATCTTACTGAATGAGTATTACCTGCAGATAGCGGACTTAACCATGCAGAATGTTTTAACAATATACTTTTATCTCTACCAAGTCTCATTAGAATCATTTAGTAGAAGGAAAATATTTTTCAGTCATGCAAATAAGTTTGTCTGACTTTTTTAAATGAAGGTGGCAATATAACTATATAAAGAGACTATCTTAAACCTAGATATGAGCATACAAACATATTTATTTTCCTTGCTATTCCATTAGCCTTTGCTTCTAGCGTTTTGAAGACTCCTTCCATTAAAATCACCATTTCACAGATCTGGATTTTTAAAAGAATGATTTTAATAGTATCCTTAGCTGATATAAACAGTTATATAGGCAATATATTTTATATTTATTCACGTGATGTTTCCTGAAGAGCAGCAAGCAGCAATATAACAGCATACCTCAGTGATAGGTTCATAGTGTTCTTCGTTGTTTGAGACTGTCCTAGCTCACACAGCCATCATCTAGAGAAGTGTATTTCTCAGTAGTTCTGCACTTGATAAATGGAAACGCAGGAGAAGCAACAGAAAAGGAAGGATTAATTGCCTTAAAGTTGCTGTCAGATATTAAAGTGAATCTTAGTCATTTTAGAAGGTGAAAAGGAGTGTACTCTCATACATACTAAAAATATAGATTTTGAAACTTATCACAACAGCTAGACATAGTCAAATACTAATATTAACCCAGCCTGAAATTGAGTGATCATTGTCAATTCATAGACTTATTATGCTGTTGTAGCATAATAAGACTAAAACTGGGTATTAAATGATTCCTTAGCAGCACAAGAATAGAAAGTTACCTTGCACTCAGGTTTTCCTTTAATGATAGTTAGTTTGAGGAAGACAGTCAATTCAGTACAAAAGTTGGGTTCTCAGAGTATCAGAGGTTAATTGCATGAGATTTCCACTTCTGATCTTCACAGCATATGCTCTTCTAGTCAGGTAACATCAATCAACCATGTCAGTGATGTGATTTTTCTGTATTCAGATTTGGTTTTGAAATTAGGAGATGAGAGATTTAATAATTGAAAATAAGCTTAAAAATAGTTAAATAACTCTTGCAAATGGGTATAAATATTTAAAGGCAAGCATAATCAATCAAAGTCTCTGCATGTGCTTGCTTCAGGTCTGAGAATGTTTAAGTGTAGCAGACTAACAATAAGCAATGCAGTATCTGTGTTACTCACAGAGCCATGCCAGAGCCTTCTATCTCCATAGCTATTTATTTCTTACTCATTCCCTAACCAAAAAGTTTATCCTGTGAGTCTGAATTTCCTTCCAGTGCTTTTATCTCCCCAAACCTCCTTTTATTCAGTCAAAGCCTTTTCCTATGTACTCCGGGCTTGTCTTCATTCTGTATTGTAGGTTGTCATGAGCCAGTTATGCCTATGCTCAGAAATTGCCTTGGCATCTCCCTAATAGCAATACGCATTTTCTCATCAATATCAAACTTTGATTCAAGCTCTATAACAGACAAGAAATTATACAGATGTGATTAGTACATAGTGAGGTAATTTCTATAGTAAAGTTAATCTCCCACAGCTCACAATGTTAGTGACAACAATGGTGGTAGAAGTAAAAGGTTGTTTTGTTGAAGTGGCCTAAGAAAGAATGAGTGAGAGATTTTTGGGTTTTTTGTTGGTTTTTTTTTTTTTGCAATTGATATACTGACAGTTAGAATTGCGTGAAGGGAGGTGCTGTGAAACATAGTTTTGCTTTACCAGGGAACGGGGAATGTGAATGTGCTTTGAGGCTGGCTGAGAAGAATGTGGGAATGTGGGGGGTTAGAAAAACTAAAGTGTCTGGTTGCCATCCTTGAAATACAGATAAAGAGGAGAGAAGAGAACAACTATCTTCAAACAGCAGAGCTAAGTGGATAACAAGATGTTTAAGGTTATTTTCCCAGGCTTGGGTCTGTAACAGCTTGGCACTCTTGGCAAGGAGGAAAGTTACTGTGAAAAATGTCTTCAGTGTCAGTCAAGACACCACGCCTGAGACCACTAAGACCAACTGTGCAAACTCAAACACGATGATAACACTTAATTGTAATATCCCCTCCTGTTTATACATATGTATCAAAAGATTGTATATAACCTGATGAAGTCTGCTTTTTGTGACGCACACTTTCTGTGTGTCCACTGGCGATAATAAATTACCTCCCCAAAAACTCTAAACAGAGTTCTTGGGTCTTTCCTTGCATCACACTTGATTAAATTTTCAGCATTGCACTGTGGGACCTCAGTTCTTAGGGTATTTTGTGTGAAAGCTGCATGTCTTCTTCTGGCAGCTCTCACTGAATTTAGAGGTTAGAGCTTAATCCCTGATGTAAAGCTCTTTGCCTTTCTGTGCTATATATAATTTGCCAACTGGATACAGGTGATACTGTCTGGTCAGGAGACAGTTGGAGCAGAACAAGAATGAAGACTGAAACACTTTTTTATTTTAGCAGACAATATCTCTGAGGTCAAAGAGGGCATCATTTCTAGGGTAAGAAGAACAGTGTATCTGACCTTTGTATAAAAGCCTTCAGCTTCTTGTAGTTCCACTCTGACAAGTGTCACAGGGAAAAATACACACCAGACTTGAGAGAAATTAAAGAAAAAAATAATCTGCATGTTAATCATGATAGCAATGAAAGGCATTCACTTAACATTCTCCTCCCTAAAGATCATAGGATCATAGGATGTTAGGGGTTGGAAGGGACCCAAAGAGATTATGAGATTTTTTTTTTTTTGATGTATTGTCTAACTCTTGTAAAATTGTTAAAGGTGTTCTGAAATGAGTAGAAAAGGTACAGTTCCCCTTCCTTTTTCTTTGCTCTCATGCTTAGTAATTTAAATCAATTTACAAAACCTTTTATGATACAGTTGAAAAGCTACATCCATTCTATCATCAACAAAACATCACCTGTAATTATTTTACCACTTTATGCTATATGCAGTAAAGAAAAATGCCTAGAACTGTATCTCAACCAAAAATCAAGATCAATTCATTTAATTATTAACAACAGAAAATGATTCTTGCTTCTCACAGCTCTAATATAGGCATAATTAACTCATTTAACGTCAAAGAAATGATTAGCCAACATGAGAGGACAAGAAAGAGAAGTGAGAGCGCCACAGCACTGTACTATCCCCAATTTTCTAACAAAACTATTATCACATGGAAAGGAGAGCTGTGTGATACCAGCTTGCCAAGAATTTTAACATAATGAAGTACTAAGGTACAAATAGGAGTAGTAAAGTTTCCTCGGTTCTATCAGCTGTCTGAGAAGAAACAGGTTCAATCAGACACTGTTCTGATTCCAAGATTACTTCCTCTGTCCTTAGCAGCTGATACACACTTGTACATCCGACTCCCAATCAACTGTCCCAATACCAGGGTAAAAATTTGTCTAGTGTGCAGCAATAATTTTTCTTAAAGGTGTACACAAATTAGATCAGTGGATGGTTATTTTCACTGTAATGAACATTCCAAAAGTTTTTATGTTGATTCTCAAACACCAAGTTGTTGTATCAAACACCAAGTTTGGAAGAGTTCAAAAATGATCATAAAGTCTTAAACCTTCCTGTCACAGAGGTCACAAGATGCAGATGTGGAGTTTACCTGAGGAACCATCAGCAGAGAGTGAGACCTCTGTGTCAAGTTTCAGATAACCAAGATGTTTTGTAGTCATGGTAAAAATAAGGTAGTAATGAAAGAGCTGACAAAGCTTTAGATGCAGTATTGTGAACTTTGCCATTGTAAAAACACCAGGATTAAGTAGAGGTGTGGGTAGTAAAATCTCCAAAGAAACAAATTGTCTGTGAATGTTTAATTATGGCTTTCTCAAGGACTTTAAACTGTGTGCAGATTTCCTGTTTGTATTTCACTCAAGTAGCAAAAGGACCATTGGCAGGATGTTGTCAGTGTTTAAAACTACAAAATGTTTCAAACAACAACAGCCTGAGGCTTTTTGCTTAGTACATACTACTTTTACTGTTTGGTGAATATCACTTCCATCATGCAAACAATGTCAAAAATGAAAGGGAACAAAGAACCGAGAGGAACAACTGTCTTGAAGAAAACTACCAATCTATGGACTAAATACAAGCCCACTGACACTTGTGGGAGTTGATCCATTCCTGAGAAGTATTTTAAGACAGGTGTTGTATTTGCCTTATCTTCTATATAGGACAGTGGAAAGTGGAAAAAAGTGTATGAGGGGTTTTTTAAAAACCTAAAAACATTAGCATTTGGCATCAGCCTTGCAGGACATAATTAATTAATTGCCCATGCAAAACCTTACACCCACAAATACAAATTGACTGAGCATGACATTCGTACAAGGAAGGAAAGTGTGAAGTGAAGCTTGCAAGTGTGAACTGGGTGCTGTAAGCAGTTGCAGGACTTGGTGCAATTAAAAGGAGACTGATAATGTGTGCCACAATACAGCAGCATTTATTACAGTATATGTGCTGTGCAATCGGGTTCATACATGACGTTGTTTGCCTATCAGAGACCAGATTTTTCATGCATTTAGGAATTTAACACACCTTGAGTGCCTACTGGTTTCCCTGAAGCACTCAATTATTTAATACCTAACACACCTTTCTTTAGGTACCTAAATACCTTGGCAGCTTTGACCCTAGGCCCGTTCATATATTAGGGAACTTCCGTAGCTAAGGCCTTTGTCACTTATTTTTTGTAAGTTCTGGCTGTCAGGTGTAACATTTCCATTAACTAGTCGGCATGCTTCTAACAAAAAAACACGGGCAAGTATTGCCTCTATTGAGAAGGCCATGTATTTCACGGGTGGCCACCTGTGAAATGTGTTTCTGGCCTTTCTGCTGCTGCTGATTGTTCTTTAGGGCTCACTTGTGAAATGGTAAGAGTGTTAGCATTGTGTTTATTTTCATCTTCTCTATGAAAGGGGGGCACGAAGTAAAGGGCAAAGGCAAGAGC
>JAOXOE010000720.1:11092612-11107918 GCA_028565055.1 Phoeniculus purpureus
CTGCTGTGGCAGGGGGATTGGACTAGATGATCTTTCAAGGTCCCTTCCAATCCCTAATGATTCTATGATTCTAAGTCCTCAACTGTCACCAAACTTGAAACTTCAGTCTATTCTTCTTCATCCTGTCTCCTGTCTTATAAACTGTAATGATCTGAGTCCCAGTGTCTCTGACATATAAATTGAGGTAGGTAAATATTTATGATCTGTACAAAAAGCAGCAGAATTTGGAAAATGTGAAGTATTACATGAAAGATTAACTAGAAATCAAGTATGCTATTCCTCATAAACCTCTCTCTCAGTAGAGAATATGTATGCAGCTCTGTATGTGCCTCAGAACACACAAGATGTTTGCTTTGTAAGCCTTTACTGAAGAAGAAATCATGAAGATCATGCAGATAAAAGAAAAAATTCATAGAGATGAAAGCCTGATATCACTGCAGCAAAATTATTTTTGACTCTGATTAGGTTAACCAGTGTGTTTATTATACAGTGAGATTCTTTCTTGATGCCACTGCTACCTGGAGACTTGAGAACAAAACATTTGTCTGGAACAATTGTTCTGAGACAGTCCCACTAACAAGTTCTGCAGAATACCTGCCTTTTTCAGTGTTGTAGTACTGGATTCTCTGTACCTCAGCATTCAAAATGCCTTACATCACTGACAAATTACTTTCCTTTTAAGTCACTGGTCACCTTTGATTTTGTTGCTCAGCTTACCCAGGAATGAGTTTACAATGATAGATTGATAACTGATATTGAAAATCTAACACTTCCCTGGTTGGACTGCCACTATCTTTAGCTACAAGAACTTTTGAATGTTCTTTTATTCATTCAAATGGTAGAAATCTTAAACTCATCTATACTCAGGTCCCAGAAGTGATAGACCCCTTATATCTGTAAAGTGAATATTAGAGAAGTGAATTACTGATATAGGAGAAGTAGTAGGCTTCAAAGAAAGAAAAAAAGATCAAATGAGATTCACATACAAGTCACATTTTCTTTATATTAAGTAACATTTATATATTCATTTTCCCTGGGCTTTACTTTATTTTGATTAGTCCCTGAAGCTTTGAAAATATATGAAGGATATTGGTCCCAGAACACAAAGTTATACCCAAATAACACCATAATAATAAAAAAGTCATTATAGACTGGGGACTGTTAAAACTATCAGAGATAACTTTAAATTATTAATTCCATTATGAACCATTAATAATGAATGCAGGAAGTATTACAAAAGCTACCCCAGCATGACACCATCCCAATTTTACTTACCAGATGTGTTCATTGATTTCCAGAATTGATAACTCCACTGTTGTATGGGAGGTGTACTGGGGAAACCATGCATACATAAATAAATAATTGCATGTGGAATGAGCAATGCTGCTGTGGAAAGCTTTGTGCACCACAGGAATTTGCAATCTTCTTTTGAAACATGGAGACTTTGTGAAGAGTCATGCAGAAATATGATAGAGATTTTATTGGGCTTGTGGTTTTTTGTAGGCATTTGGTTCTATTCCAGGCAGTCATTTCAGGAGGAATAGTTTATATAGATACTCTGAGCGGCTTGATTTACCCTTCAGTAATGTTATTAACTATTAAGGCTACTGTACTCACATAACTCCATTAAGGGATTTATCTAAGTGACCTAATTTTCAAACTACTGGTTTGCTTATAGATCTTTTTACAAGCAAAGTTGGGTTAGTTGCACAAGATTTCTACAGCCATACCACCACAATTAAAGCTATGGTCTAGATTTTACTTATGTAAAATATGTATCTTATACCATTGGAATGAGCTAGTCACACACAGCTCAACCTTGTAAAGCTCTTTTGGCTCAAAGACACGCAGCTACTATATCAGTTGAGGGTATATCTAATGTGGATAGTTCATTAGATAGAGCACATCTCATCTGATGTTTTACAAATACATTTAGATATTTAAAAATGAGATCTACTGGCAGAAGTAAACTTAGAGAAAATGTAAAACTCTTATAGTCTTGGGAATTCACTGTTACTAGTCTCTTAATGCCCTCCCCCCTTACCCTATCCAAGTAACAGAAGAAGGTAATATGTCAGCCTAAGCTGCCTAAAAGAGTATCCAAAATATTATGGGTTAGAGAAAGAGGGCTCCCTAAAAACGACCAAAAAACCTACTGCCTGGCACTCAACTGTGTTTAACCTCATCAGTATTCAATAATGCTGCCTTGTCATAAAGAAGATTAAAAATAGAGACAGAGAGCAGAGACAAACATGAAGACATTAAGATTTTTTTAGCCCAAACAGCTGCAGATTTTCTCTATCACTGAGCCTTCTTCCTAGTCGAGAAACTGTTATATGAATCATTGTAAAAATTTCAGTAAGACTGTTCTGTGTGGCATATGAGAAAAGCTTGTGCTTGAGAGCCAGGGAGCCAGCAGCCACGCTCACCAGCCACCCACACATTTGAGACACCAAGGTCAGTGGTTACACAGAAAGTGAGAGATGTGTAAATGTAAATACCCCCTGGCACCACCAATAGTAACACTTCTATAACAAGCTGATTCACTCACAGCAATCTTTTGTTTCTCCCTCTCACTGCCAGGTTCTGTATTTGTCTTTTTCTTCATTAATGGAAAGTAGATTGTTTGGAACTGAATAATGCTGGGAAGAATAGCAACATCTGCTGTGGTGTTTACTGTTCTTACTGTTCTTTACACAAGTGCTACAGAAGCCATTACACTTCCCTTGTGTGGTTAGTTCATTAAATCATGTAGGAATAAAGGGCTATGAGACGCTGTAACCATAAGAGGGAGAGGCCAGGAAACAGAAGTGAACAGAAATTCAGGAACACCAAAATCAACTACTTCACAGGAAATTCAGGTTCATACCTCACATCCACAGTTCTGGAACACTGGGCGGCTGTATGTTCCTAAGGGAAAATCAAGGCAGTCGTGTGCACTTTCTTATCACGTGTCTACCATTGAAGATGTGGGGCTTAAGGACATAGTTTAGTGGTGGACTTGGCAATGTTAGGTTTATAGTTGGACTCAATGATCTTAAGGGACTTCTCCAACATAAATGACTGTATGCTGAAGTAGATAACCTCCCCTTTTTTTCTGTTGACAGTAATTCAATAACCCCACATCAAGAAAATGCAGATATTTCTGATCTATATTGTTAAGTGTATTTTTCTATATGATGGCTTAGTTTGTCTAGTTATTAGCTCATTAGTGGAGTGAGCAGAAGCCATGAATTGTGAAAGAAGTTACACAGTGGTAGTCTTTCTTTTTCACAAGGATCTTCTTTGCGAGAACCTGAGAAGGAAAAACATAGATATTTCCTTCTGTTGTATGGCTCTGTAAAGAAGGGGAGATGTATCTGGGAATCAACATTCCTGGAAGGACCAATTATGGAAGGAATTCAACTGCAGTAACCCAAAAGGGGGTGAAGGGATGGAGATGCCTACAAACTAGCTACAGAACATATGTGGCAGTATCAGTAATATTTACAGTTGAAGCTTCATGAACAGCAAGAAAGGGCACAAACATACGCATTTTTACAGATTGTGTTGAAGTGGCTTAAAGTGATGCTTTCAGTTTAGGCTAACATGTTCTAATTTGTATTGAAAGAGACTGGAAGTGTCAACAGGGTCATTTACCACATCCTAGTGACAGAGAAGGGAAGCTTCACTTTGTAGAAGGATGCTCACAGTCGCAGTCATAAATTCTTGAACCATTCCTACACAGTTTGCAAGCGCCTATCTTTATCTAGACCACACAACGCTAACATCTGTAACGATTAGCACAATGCTGGAACACTCACAAATGTCAGTGATGTCCTGCTTTTCCTTGCCTGTGCAACAAAGGCTAGGAAGGCCAAGCTTCCAAAGAACTGTCTGCTAGGAATATATCTGAGGCCTTACAAAGGAGAAAAACAAGCTCTGTGGAAGGAACACAGCGTTAATGCAGATTCTCCATTCCTTTCTTCTATATAGTGATTTGGACAGGACACTCAAATGAGAGTAGAAAATCTGTATTCTAAGATCAAAGCCATTTTTGGATCCAGACTTGCAAATCTCTGGAAGCTAAGGGGGCACCGCCGAGGCGATCTTGCACTGGCTGTGATGATCTTAGGGCTAATTTTGCACAAGCTAATGCAAAGAGCTTGGGAAGACAACTGTGGAAATTACTCCTCTCCTTTGGCTTTCTGAGGACAGTCAGAAGTGCTAACAGGTGGACTCAGTGCAACTGCAGACATTTTCATCCCTATTTATATACATGTCAGGTCCTGTCATGTGCTTGCTGTGTAGAAGCAGAGAGCACACACAAAGGACTGGAACAGTCCGAAAATCACACAAGCGGCCTAGCTATTCTGTGTCTGCTCTTCATTAGTCAGTCCTGTTTCACTCCTATGGGGAGAGACACTGTCCTTCTTGCTAACCTGGTTTCTTAGGCACAGTCAAATTGTTATTTATTTTAAAGAATCACTTTTAAGGCAAAGAAAAAAGTCTATTGCCAAGAGTAGAAAAATCTGAATTGTAAACCCACTAAACAGTTATTGAAGAAAGAACCCTTTTCACCCCTATTCCTGTGCTTGGTCATGATTAAGAAGCCTTATGGCTTTGGTATTTGAAATGTGTTTATGTATTATGGTTTGATGCTGACAAAATTGTGGAATTTGTCTATTCTGCTGTAGGAAAACTTTCTGTGGTACAAGAAAAGAGAGCATGATTAATGGGTAAATACAGGCAGATGTATGACTATGTCATTTGTGCCATTATCACCTCAGTCATAAAAGACTGGGTGGATCAAGATGCAGAATAAACTTTAAAAATATCCTTCAGTAACAGATTTTTCCCTTGTATTTTACCATAAATATCTTGGCAATTATTTCAAGAGACATTATTCTTCCATTTAAGTACATGCTATGTGCGAATGATGGTATCTGTAAAAGCAATTAATTCAGTCATAACAGCAAAACATAATTAGAGTATTTTTTCTGTGACAGAATTGATTTTGATTATACTCATTTTAAACAGACTCTGAGGTTGCAGAGCTAAAATTTTTACAACACGAAGTTTGCGAATAAAGATTTCTCCTCACTTATAGAAGATTAACTTTTTGAAGATTATGCTGAGACATTTAGGAGTCAATGAATAGTAGGCTATAGTGCTGGGAACACTGTTGTATTTTTCATGGTTGGAAAGAGAGGAGGGAGGGAAAGACTTGTAGGCTGCCTGTCATCAGTCAGCATTAATTTCCCATCCTGACAATGAATCTACTTCAGTCAAGGATGGCAGAGCAACACTAAAGATGGGTGACTCAAGAACCACACTCATAATTTTAGTGTCCTACTTTGCAACTTCATTTGATGTACAAGGCCATGCATGGATCATCATTTATTTTACATCATAGCGTGTAACTAATGGTCATGTTTCCGTGTCATCTTTGACAGTGGAACATAACTCCAGAATTGTGTTAAAGTCTGCTTTGGAGAGAGCAGAGGCACTGCATGTCGCACAGGCTATCAACACCTTTTCAACTGAGTTCTGCAAGAGGAGGTCTTCAATTGCACTGCATCCATAATTGCAGTGGGTTGTCAGAAAAGATTTGCTTCTACTTAGGTATATAAATAAGGATCTGATAGTAAAACCACTTTCGAAATGGCAATCTTTAAATAAGTATTTCACTGTATTTTAGTTGTGTTTATTTTTGCTGCTACACTTCAAAACCAAGAAAAATAATTATGGTATAGGAATGCACTGATTTTAAATTCTTTTTCTTTCCTTGAAAAAGAGTGGCTTAAAGAGAAGAGTTAAATGGTTCAGGAGAAGCTCAAAAATAAATGATTTTTTGAATATCCAAATGAAGTGTTTTTCAGGAACTGCTGTAAAATGATCTAGTTACCCCATGCATTTTCTACAACAGCAGGAACCACAGCACTTTCAGCATTTAATTTAATAAAGTATGAACAGTTTTAATTTATCTTTCAACATTTTAAACTGTTATCATTTTGCCTTCGTAGGACAATAGTGTCAGATTACAAGAGATTCTCTAGTGCTATTTCCCAAAATCCATCTATTATATTGTGTTCCATACAGAATTTCAAACTGTCGGCTCCTGCTGTATCTATCACCCAGTACCACATCCAGCAATGTGACTAATTTCTGTTGATGTACTGTTTGCTGTATTCTCTCTTCTCCAGGGAGATATCTATATGCAGAGCAGTTTGCTTTAATAGTGTTTTTCTTTGTTGTCTTTAAATGAATGTTTTTATATTTATAACTTAGAGAACACAAGGCCAGTAAAATGTTCCCAGAACATAGAGCTGTAGGTGGAGAAATGGCAATGACCTCTTGATTCTAAGGGCAACTACCCCATTATTAACATTGCAGAGAAAGCCAAAGGACCCAGTCACAAAGCAGCTGACATCAATGGGATGGCAACACTTCTAGCATAAATTCGGGATTGATTATTGCACATTTACCTAAGTACTGTAAAATTATAGAAATCTTCAGTTTGCTGGTACAGTAGCTCAAAACCAATTCCAGACTGACACTGCTCATGTTTGCAACTGATTTACCATGGGTTGAAGTAGCATGAGTTACTGAATACAAAGTTCAAGAACTTTAAGAATCACGTAGAAGTTTTCTGCTCTGCAAAATCAACAAACTCTTCAAACTGTTGCTAATGAGTAACACTTACGACCTGATACCCAGCCCAGCTGACAGTGCTGATCTCCACAACATGAAAGGAAAGGCAAGAAAACAGTCAAGACCAAAAGGTCATTTTAAACTGAAATGGCTGGACATGCTATCCAAAGCAAGCTGTGATGCAGGAGAAGTAAGAGGATGGTGTTTCAAACTATTTTCTGGACCAGAAAAATCATTTTCCCCTTTAGGAATGGAAAGTAGGTAACTTCTATAAATAGTCTGAGTCATTATACTACAGCTCAATAGTCATTATGACTGATAGCAATTCTGCCATCCTGTACAACATAAGGAGATGGCTAAAATGAATCCTGCTAAGTGCATATTCTACTATTATGAGTGCTATTTCCAGTTGACCGAAAACTCCACTGTATTTGCTATATGCAAAGTTAATTTCTTCTGCTTGCACCAATGTGAGGAAGGCATACATATTCCTCATCTCCATTTACTATAAAACATGACTAATTTTTCGTGGGATGGTTTATGCTCTCATCCACTAAAACATTACACACATGTATTTAGCTGTTTAAATATCAGCTCCAGTCTGCAAGGAGCTTGGTGTCTAAAAAGCCTCACAGAATAACTAATGTCTATCCACCAAACACAGAAAATGACACTCATTTTTATGAAAACTCCATTCACTGTTGTCTGTGAGAAAACTGCACATGTGGCAAACAGCTAACTCAGCACCACAGAATACAAACAGATTAACAGAGGTATTTAAAACATACTTCTCTCTTTAGAACTGACAGACAATGTGAAGGATGGTGGGGAACAGGGTTGCAAACGTGGCATAAGCCAAACTGGTCAAACAGTGTGGGAGTCAGAGGATTGAATAAGCATCTCAAGGGTATAAAAGATGAGAAGAGATTTCAAGGAAGTTTGCATATATAGGAATAGGCTAGATTAAGGGTTTGTGGAAAGCTTTTGACACCTGCTGAATTATCTCTGCAAAATGTAAATAATATTCAGTTGATTAATAAGTATTCAGGACAGGCTTTGTTCTTCCATTCATCATACTCAGTTTAATAATTACATCACAACTAGTCAGGTTAGGTTTCAGACAGCTATGGGTCTTAGCCCATGTTCAGCAGCCAGAGAAAATAGTATTTTGTATTTGTTACAGTACAGTTTTCTCTTCTCAACTGTAGGACCCTCATCACCTGCACTGTACTATCTCAGTCACCATTTCAACACTGCTAATGTTACTGCTCACAGAAATGGTTTCCTAAAACTTTTCATGAAAGATACCCAAGACTAGTATAGCTTGAGCACAGAATAAACATGGGTCACATCTGGCAAAAGAGAACAAAGCCTGCAGTTACAGAAATAAGTGCTATGCAGCATGAAAGTGGCCAGTCCCACTGCAATGTCAAACCTTTTACTGCTTTTCAGTGCAACGTTAAACATGAGACAAGAGTTTAAACCGCTGTATGTCTGAAAATAGTTCTACTCTTAGTTGCTGCCAAGGTTCCATCAGTAAAAAACCCCACTTATTAGGGAATTCCAAACACATTTAAAGTTTCAAATCACAGGGAAGCCAGATTTCCAACAATAAGTCTAGTATGATATCCCTGTGAAGGTATCAACTCTGGAAGTTTCTGATTCAATGTATGAGTTAAACAATTAGTATTTCAGAATAAGCTGGCCACTTCTACAGGAGCTGGAGTTCACACTCACTTGAGTTGCTGACTATTCCAATTGCATCCTTCCAATGAAAGAAAGACATGCTGAAGTAACGGGGAAGCATATGCATGATCAAAGCAGACCACTTGAGGGGAAAATGGGTAGCCAGAAAGGATTGTTTCCAATACAGATTAATATTTTGTAGAACCTGAATATATCCTGGAAGTTTGATTCAGGAAAGCAGAAATCTTTTGTAGAGATCTTTATTAATGAAACATACGTATTCCTTAACACAGCTAATCCCAAAGCTCAGAATACAGTGGATCATTTTATTAGCAGACCTAAGTAAAATCAATGGCTCAGATAATCGGTAATGAAGACACTTAAAGCAAATGCATCCAATTCCCTAAGGATCCTTATCTTAAATAGGCTTTACATCACCTTTTTGTCTCCCTGAATAGAAGGCTTGACCAGGACTGGAATTTTAGTCACTAAACACTAGAACAGTCCTGACTGGCATTTTCATACTAGGAAAGACTTTAATCATGAGTATTTAAAACAATCTGGAAGCTGATCAACCAAGCTAGCTAATCTGGATGGGGGTAACTGGGGTCACAATTAAAGCAGTTTAAAAAAAAAAATCAGAGTTGTGAATGATTCTACCACACAAAAGAGTATACTATTAAAGGATGGAATTATACAGGCTAGCTTGACCTGTCAAGTTTTATTTTAAACTAGTCAAACCAGCCTTCAACATTTTAGGGAGGTAAGAAACCAAGCATTGGCTCAAATAGATACTGTGGCATACAGCAAACTTCCAAGGGTGATGCCTTGTTTCTAAGGAAAAAACCTCCAAAATCAAATGTGATTCTAGCTGCATAAGTCTCAAGTCTCTTAGAGTTGCATAAGTATCAAGCTCTTAGAGCACCATCCAGCACAATGTAGTGATGAACTATATAACATTAATGAATGTTAAAACTCTTTGTATCTGAATTTGACGACAAAGCCTAAAAAGGCTTAGCAACTCAGGTTAATTGCTGCAAAGTCAGCCTGTTTATCCACAGATTGTCTGTTCAGGCCTCTTGTATTTTGAGAACTGAACTGGAAGTGTTGCACAGACTTCACCAATTGTGTGCACAGTAATGAGAAAATAAATACAGAAAAATTAACAACAAATAATTTTAAAAATTAAATTGGTAACAACAGGGTTTTTTCACTGCATTAAGTGATCTTGTCAGTCAAGTAGGACTACAGTGAAAATGCTCCTTGAATAGCTACTTATAGTCCAGAAGCAACCAATGGTCTTTCTTCACAAGTGAGAAACACATTCTTACAAATAGAAAAAAATAATCTATTTTTCACAATACGGATTTACATCAAACTGTCCCGTTCTGGAGAAGACTAGCACTGGAACTGCAAAGATGCTGAAGAGCTGCAGTTGCTTGGATGCTTACAGCCTGACCCAAAGCTCACTGGCATTATTGACAGCCTATTTTTCCATTTGATCTTATTAGATTCTTGAACTTGGTGTTAATTATGGTACTACAAGGTTGATCTCTACATAATCTAATGCATCTTGCTTAAAGCAGAATTAATTATGACAGCTAACACTCAATGACTGAACAGTTTTGACTCAAAGATTTCAAGAATATGAAGAAAATTGTGGCAGTTAAGGACATTTTATAACATCTAGGAGAGAAACTCTGCAAATTCCCCAAAAGCCTGTTTCTGCATTTTCTACCACTTTGAACACTGATTTCCCCTAATAGAAGCAATAACCTGCAAAAGTCTTGCTTGAAATTTCAGTTTTCTCCATCTTGTCAAACTCAGATAATAGCAAGGTCTTTTCTTTGCACTTGTTTATTACTTGAGTCACTCAAAATTTGATCATCTCCTCTCCTCTAATCCATAGACACTTTTCAGAAGGATATTGGACAAAAAAGGGAAATCTTCCTTCCTTTTTAGGTCTTTAAAACTATTAATAGAAAAAGAGAACAACTTTCACTAGTATTGTAGTCCCTTCCTTGAGTGGAGGGAGAGAGAGGTAGTACATTTAAGATAACAAAAAGAATAGTTCTAAAATTTAAATCCTTGCAACAATAAAAATAAACCAGAGTAAAACTACTACGGGATTCACAGTGCAAAGATCTCAGAAGAAAGAGTTTTTCTGTGTACACACACCAGCTTGCTCCATCCTACAGCCTTCAGAAAAATAATGCATTATTTCTCCTTCACAACCATAAAATAGAACACCTTTAATTTATGGTGTAGCTTAATGCCTTTCCTCTATTTAAAAATACGGATATTATAATGTTCTAATTTTCTTTAGGGAGCTCATGGAAAGAGAAGATCTGTACACAGTGATCTGAAAACTCAGGAAACTCATTCCTGCACTACCCTTTCCTCCTCCTCCTTCAAACTTAGAGTTCAAAAATGCAATACCTCATAAAGAGGTAGTGTTTATGCACAAATGAAAAATAGCAGTTGTTCAATTTGCTTCAATTAGAATCAATAATCTAATTCCCCTCAGATAATTTCCTGTAAAGATGCTTGGATTCCCAATAAGGACTATAGAATTGATAAGGAAGTGGACTATTTAAGCAGGAAGAAACTCCAAATTAATATTTAAGAGACCTGGAGGTGATGGAATTCTAACTGGTTTGAATAAAAGCTTACCTGAATGCCTAAAGCCTGATAGTAACAAATATCAATAACACATTTTTCACTACAGACAAACTAACAAAAATAATTTTCAAGTAAGGGAAAATTGCTACTGTTAAGAACTAAAAGAGATTAACTCTGCAGGTTTAGGTCATAAAGCAGAGTTTCTTACTGACGCTTCCCTCTCAGAAAGGTTTTAGGTTATATGACTGAGGGGTCTGACATGCAACTGTCACTTCTTTGAATGCAGGAGTTCCTGGATTTAGGCAAGTATTGTGCTTCATTTTAAAATGAAACAGAGAATAATGGAGGCTGAATGCAGAAAATGTAGTGAAAGAAATAATAACTGTCATTCTTTGTTCAATAAGGTAAATATTAGTGGTAATAAACTTTTCCAAGAAGTTTTCATTACTTTCCAGCAAGCTAAAATACCATTTTCCATACTGCTTAAAATGCTAAGTTTATTTAATTTTCAAATACTCATTTGAGTGGAAGGGAAAGCTATGAATCTAGTTCTTTAGGCTGCACAGAGGTTCTGTCATTGCCTTTCACGGGTACAGAATCAAGAGTGAGTAACTGATGGATCATGGTGCAATTTAATTTGCAATAAAATCACAAAAGTAGGTCACTAAAGTACAGGGTCAAAAGAATTTTTAGACATACTAAAGACAAGAATGATTGTTTTCATAAAAGAAGAGTTTCTCAAGCAATAAGACTTCTGACAAAAGAATAATACTAATCGATGTGTTGTATCCAAAGGGGTCCAATAATGAAATTCAGTTACATTTAAACTACAACATTCCTCGTTTATTGTTCAGCATGAACTACAGCTTATGAATCTACTGACTCAATAGAAATAATCAAGTGTCTTCAATAAAACAAGATGAATGGAATCCCCAGGCTTTATGAAACTTCATTGATGCAACATGCATGCTTATTTTCTGACAGTAGGTTCACATTATTGCCAATTTTCAAATACCTTCTTACAGTATAAAGGCCAATTACAACTGAATTAATATGCTTTCCATTATTTAAAAACTCTGCAGTGGGGAACTTAGAACAAATACTTCTCCACTCTTAAAGGTTTTGTGAGTGCCACTTGTATGGAAAACCCTTACAATTCTAGTGCACTGTTTACCTCATACTAAGAGCAGTTTCTAAATTCACATACCTGATAAAAAAACCCTACATCAGGTATGAATCAGGTATTTGATATGCTGATTCACATGGATTTTGTTTGTAGATAAACAAAAAAATTCACTTGCTAGGTCTCACACTGTGGAATTCTCCTCCAGCATTTAGGATTACAAAACACTAAACCTGCTCAGCAAAATTGCTGTGCGTATTTACACCATGGAATTGATTCTGCAAGTGCTGTCATCAGCACTGGAATTTTGCTCTTAACTGAAGTGGTATGTGAGTCAGCTACCTGTAAGAAACAGGTAACTCACTAGTAGCTAGTGGTTCACTTACCCACTGGTGCTCCACACAAAGCATTATGTGTCCTATTTGTGAAATCTTTGTGTGAACTTCCAGTCATGTTATGGCTGTGTAGGAAGGAGCAGTCTTAGCGTAAAATATATTACTGAAGAGCCAACAGAGCTTTCAAGTGCATCAGAAAAGGTGAGTCACAAAACTAATGAGCTGTGTTATCAAGCTTAGGCATTTATGAAAACATGATTTAGCTAATGCTTTTTACTGCATTCCTTTGGGGACAGAACCTTTCCCCTCCAACACTGGAATGGTGATATAAAGAATTTATATTGTAATAAATCATCTTGTAAAATATTTGTCATCTCCAGTTTCAAAAAATATTGTAAGCTGTAAACCACGTTCAATATGATGTCTTTATGCTAATAGCATCAACAGAATATATTAAGTGCATCACAAAATTGTAATGGAAAAAGCTTGTGATTATTAGCAGTCAGTACTAAATATTTTCAATAATGCATGCGGAATATATAAAATTCATTATTCACATGCTTTTCTCCCACATGCACCTGAAAATGGAATGTTCACTTTGGAATTTTTGAAATGACGTGTTATTCTGTTCTTAACTTTCATGCTAACTGTACAGTCAATCATATGGCACTTTCTTTTGGTAGAGATTGCCTCTAATTATGCCGTATTTTATTTTTTGCCCTCAGTTTTTTTCCTGGATACTTATAGAAGTTTATAGTATTCACACCACACACTGTTTCTCTGCAGAGTATTTTTTCAGATGAAGCCTACAGAACTGACCTGTTAGTCATGCATCTTTCTCTATCATTCTATGAGTGCAGGAAGTTGATAGTCACTGAATGGATACATATACTTCTGATAACATAGCCTGCTTCAGCATAACATAATCTCTGTTGGTTTAGCCTAGTGTGGATTGTGAAACCACACAGAGGAGGAGAAGTCCAAGAGCAAAATGCACACTTGCAGTAGCAGCATTAAATACCTCTCTTCATACTTAGAACTGAAATTGAAATTCATTCACTCATACAAATATTACTTGTTTTGCTGGGAATGAATGTTTAAAAATGCAGCTGTGAATTATTGCTCCTTCTGCATCAAGTAGCATTATCATATAAATAAAACTGTAATGCATTTTTTATTCATTAACAGATGGGGCTGCATAAATTTTAAGTTTCTGGACTCTTTGTGGAAAATGCCACCCTGACCAGCAATTGATTGTAAGTAGAGCCTGAATTTTGCAAATTTTTAAAAGCCAGTTAAAAAAAAAAAACCCTGAAATATTAAAAACTTAAGTTTGGTGCTAGCTAGGAAAGTTCTGTTTGTTTTCATTTTCAGATAAAGAACAATCAGCTATTCCTACAGCCTTAGCAATGGTCCTTGAGGAAATTTGCTGTCTCAGACAAGCTACACGTGGATGTTTGTATTTCTATAGCCTTTACACACAATACCGTATGCAGGATTTGGTTACAGAAGAGCTAGCAGGGCTATCACATGGCCATTCCTACTGGGAAAAGAGTAAATCATGAAGAGGATATCAGGTCAATATAGTTGTCAGTATATTTTGACACGTCTTTTGACGAATCCCATAACCTAAAATGGTTATCTTTCTGAATCAACATTTTCCAGACATTCTGTATTGTACTATTACAACTAAAAGCTTTCCATTTTCTGTTCCATGATAGTAAAGACAGATGTGACCGAGGATTACCAGAAAAGAGGCTTATAGAAACATATATACCTCCCCTCACTGACCATCCAAGGCTCAAACCAGTACAAAATAAGCTAGGTGAATGTTTTTAGCTAGCCCAGTAAAATGACAGAGCTAGAAAAAGAACCAGTCTAAAACAAATAAACAAATGAGACACCAAAGAACATATGAGAAACTATTTTCCTGAGCCACTAGTCAACAGCCATAGCACTGTAATCCCAAACACTGCAAGAATTTGTTCTTAAAAACAAATTGTAGTAGTCACAGCTCTCAAATCCTTTAATTTAAAAGAGCAACTTCAACAAAATGCTGTGCTTGAGCAACTGTCAATATACAGGGAATGGGAGTGAATCAGAAGACACTGGTGTCAGATGTATCAGGCTGATGCATGAACAGATCCTTTAAATGCAACAGGCCTGCCTTTCTGTCATCCTTGTGAGGTGGTTTTGCACAGTGTGCGAGTAAGTAAATCAGAATTGGAAAATAGTGGGTTACACTGCAGAGACACAATTAGCTACATGGAATATAAGACAGAAGGGACTTCTGCAAGCACCAATAGGAACAGGTTCTGTGTAGAGGATTTACTTCAGCCTTGTAACTTGAGAGATGACTTTGCACTTAATTCTGTGGGTTAGACTCCTTGCACTGTTCTTCAGAAAAGGTGCTTCTCATTCACAGAACATCACAGAATATTAGGGATTGGAAGGGACCTCAAAAGATCATCTAATCCAATCCCCCTGCCACAGCAGGATCACTTAGATCAAATCACACAGGAAAATATCCAGGCAGGTTTTAAATGTCTACAGAGAAGGAGAACTCCACAAGCTCCCTGGGCAGCCCATTCCAGTGCTCTGTCACCCTCACTGGGAAGAAGATCCTTCTCATATTGATGTGGAACGACCTATGTTCCAGCTTACACCCATTGCCCCTTGCCCTATCACTAGATGATGTTGAGCAGAGCCTGGCTTCATCCTCCTGACACCCACCCTTTACATATTTATCAACATTAATGAGGTCACTCTTCAGTCTTCTTTTTTCCAAGCTCAAGAGACACCGCTCCTTTAGCCTTTCCTCATCAGGGAGATCACAGTATCACAGTATCACAGTATTATCAGGGTTGGAAGGGACCTAATAGATCATCAAGTCCAACCCCTACCACA
>JAOXOE010000720.1:11108018-11181859 GCA_028565055.1 Phoeniculus purpureus
TTCCAGTTGCCCTTCTCTGGACTCGTTCCAGCACCTCGACATCTTTCTTAAACTGAGGGGCCCAGAACTGAATACAAAACTCCAGGTGCGGTCTAACCAGTGCGATATATATCTTTACAGGAATATTTGAATTTTACAGAAAAATCTGAATCCCTAAATGAATTGGGCACTGAAAATTGAGGCCTGCCTCTTCAAGCTTGTGTTAGAGAGTCAGCGGCACTGGATTTATATTAGATGTCACAAGCTGAAGATGCGTTTGCCTGTCTGTCTGATTATATTTATATGTTGAGTGTCTCCATAAAATGAACCGGAAACTTACACCCAACATATAAGTAGAGATCCTCAGAAAACTGGGATATGACAGATCCAGCCTCGCTCCTAACAGTGCAAACACCAAATCCCTAAAATATTTTTTAAAGGTTTCTAATTTGCTTTTTTCCCCCTCATCAGCATTTTTCGATCTGTCATGCCAACTTCTGATTTGTCACATCTGGTTGAATCAGTCAGATCATTGTGGATTACCTTACAAAGCAAAGCACTGCATTACTCATGGTCCTAGACAAGACACTGGTCTAAGAGTTGTGGGTTTGGCAGTTGGTAAGATTTTTAGGAAGGGCACTGGTCCATGGATATCTGACACCTTCTAATTGTCATGATGTCTTTATTTTTATCTGATAGATGATATAAACTGTCTCTGATAGTAGTACAGATTCTACCACATGGTATATGGAACTTTGAATGGCCCTTGATGAAGGAATCTGTGGTTTGGACAAGCAGTACAGTTGCTTGCATTTGTTGATTATCTAATAAATACAGGAAACTTTTCATGTGTTTGGATACCCACACTGCAGCCTATTTGTTCCAGATGAAGATTTAGGGGCTTAGTTTCTGCTTAAAAAAGCATCTCCTTACCTCTGCAGTTCTCACTAAGGTTTTCTTTGAAAGACTGGCCTGATTTATTTTGGACTGATTTTTGCCTTTACCATCACAGACTCAGTTTCAGGGTTCTGAGGAGCTGTGAGTGATTTTTAATCATTGTCTGTCATCAATGTGACTAGACCCAGTGCACCTGATGTGACCAAAGATCAGTTCTTGCTACTAACCTGATCCAGTGCAAGCTGAAAGGGTTGAGACAGGATAGAAGAATTCAATTAAGATATTACCTAGTTCTTTAGTGCTGATGCCCATTGCTCTGGGTCCCATCTTTTTTGTTTCAGCTTTACAATTAGGCTCATTATTTTTCATTATTTTTAAAAAAACGTGCCAAATATTTCTTCTGTTAGATTTGCAATTTGATGAATTCCACGCAGTGTCTGTAGTAATAAAAGATAATAATTATGAACTGGTACAATTTTCATTACACAGTTGATCTTGCATAAATGCCAAGCTGTAACAGCACTTGTCTGCCATTATTGTGGGACATGGGAGGAGCTGCTGAAAACGAACTCCCCAAACAATAGGTTTGTTGGGACAGTAGCTGTAACAGCTTTCTTAGCTGCCTCATTCCTTGTGGGAACCATTGTGCAGCAGCACTACGCGCAGAACTCCCACTGAAGTCCTTGAGCAAGTGCATAATTGAGCCCCAGTGCCCACTTGAACACATTTGTTTTCATTACCATGTTTACTATCTGTGTTTTGGAGGTGTCACTTGTGCTGTGCTCCATGGCTCTAAAACCGCAATGCGACAGCAATAATTTATATTTTTTTCCAAACAATAATTTAGCAATTATTTTCCCCCGTATATGTATGTTTTTAGAAAGTACCTCTGCGTGTTCCAGAAGAGTGTGCAAAGTCAGCGCTTTCTTACAGCATTTTCTTGTACTCGTAAACCTCATGAAGTGGTAAAGATTGGATTTTTCTTTCAGTCTTTACAGGCAGCTGAAAATAAGAAATCACCTTTGCACAGAGAAGTCTTCTTGTATACAAAAGCTGTAGCTAAATTTGCTTCAATTTATAGTTGGCATTGCAGCAGACTTTTATGTTTTTAAACATGACAACTTCTATCTTGTTTTCCCTTTAAGGAAAGTGGATACTAAAAATTACATATTACAGTTTTTCATACGCATTCCCTGTGAAATCTTAAAGCAGCCTTTGAAAATCTCACTACTGAATGTTAAAGGGACGGGATTTATCCCCCATCTTTCTTCCACTGAAGAATAACTGATACATTTTTCTATTTCTTTTTGTTGAATTGGTGGTTAATGAGAAATATTTGCAGATGGCACACAGCAAATCAATACCTTTGTTTCTCCTGCTAATCTCCACTCTACAGATAATCAGCCTTTAGAGGGCTGAGAACTGAGGACTATTAGATGATAAGGATGAAGCGTTGACAGCTTACTCATTTCCTCATGCAAAAATCTGTTAGGTCATTTTTTTGCATGTGAAATATGATCAGGATATATCATCAACATTTGATAAATAGAGAGGTTTTTAAAAATTGCATCTGAAATACTTGACATTCAGCACAGTTTTTGAAAATGATAAAATCATAATTGTAAAAAGGACCTGCAGTATTGCCAATCAGATTCTTACTGTTATGTGCACCCTGGCACATATATCTTGCTGTCCCCCTGCAGAAGAAGGAATGAGCATAAAGAAAAGAGCAATTTTCCTGCCGTAAATTGGAAAGTCTGCCAACCAGCTAAGTGATCTACCATCAATCAGTGTTAAATTCTCCTTAGCTGCAGAAAATTCAAGAACTAACTATTACTGAGAGATTTCACACAGTGACTAATGGTATATGACAAACACATTTAAAATCTGCATAGACCAGCATCAGTTTAAAATATAACATGAATAATAAACAATTCAACAGATATCCTGGTGTGCAAAATAAGATATAATCTCCTCAGACACGTATTGTACATAGAAGATTACCATTCCAGAAATGCATTCAATATCAATAGAGAACAAAGTCAATACACGCTATGACTTCATTTGGAACAGCATCTTTCATACAATATATGCCACAACATTGCATGTGTTCAGGCAAGACTGTACAGCACGATGGCTCGGGAAGGGTGTAAAGAGCAGATGACAGCTGAATGGGCTGAATATACAATTACTTCACTCACATGAGGAGCCCCATTAAGTAATATTGGGATCTCGAGGTGAGGAAGGTCTTCTCTTCCACCATGTCATTACTGAAGGCACAACGAATGCATTTGTTCCAGATGGCAAGCAGTCAAATGAATGTGAGCCTGTGGTGTCGCTTGCATATTAAGCTGGCCATTGCACTGGGCAATGATTCCACTTGTGTCTGTTTATTTTTCCTCTAAAAACATATTGTTTAGTTGCATAATATGGAAAAATATCTATAAGAAATGAATATATTCATTATTTATAGCTGTCTGCACTTCTAGGTGAAGAACAGTGCACAGAACTGGAGACGTTTGTCTTGGATTTGCATTTGCAAGCATTTAGACCTTCTTATGTCTTTCCTTTCATTTTCGAGATTTGTATTTTTCACCTAGTTTGTCATTTTGGCAATGGTCTTTGCAGCCACAATGGTCTTGTTTTTTCTTTCTGACAGAAGTGTGTTGCAACAGAAATCAGAGGGTGAATCATTTTGTATTTTGTTGGGAATATGACTTGGTCTAGGTGATCCTGCTGTGGCAGAGGGATTGGATGGGATCTTTTGAGGTGTCTTCTGATCCCTAATGATTCTATGATTCCATGAATAGGATCTTTTGGAGCTTTGTTGAGCTACAAAGGAACCATAAGAACTTAAGGCAAAGATTTTGAATGGACACACTCTGAAAGAAAGAGGACTTTGTAAGTCAAAGCACGGAGGGCAAGGAGTGATATATGAGACTACCAGCAGTTCTAGTAATCAACAAAATGAAATGGAAAGCCCTTAAGCTTCAGGCTGAAGCGCAGCTTTCTCCAGGAGAGAACCAAGAAGGAAGTATAACCAAACAGCTTAAATGTGTTGAAGAACAATGTTTCTAAGTTATGGTGTGATCTCTCAGTTATTAGTCTGACTGTATATCTTCTCACTCATCCTTCTGCCCCATAAAATTCAACTACTCACAGTTAGTTTACTTGAACCCTTCAAATGCTGAGACTACCCGCCTCTGAATTGTGACTTTCTGAGTCATTCAGGATCAGTTTATCTAATTGTGTCTCTCTGAACTCAGATATCTCACATTTAAATAAGATAAAGTCTCACATATGTTAAAGACAGAACAGTAGAGACACAACTTTTCAATGAAAATCACAGGAAATACAATAAACAGAGCTGTAATACCTTGTGCTAGAGCTGATCTCTATCAACAAAACCAGACTGCTCCTTGACCTTAATTCTACATGAGCAAACATTCTGTACACACAGTGCTCAGAAAGCAGAGACTCGGTCAGTCAGAACAAACAGGAGTACTTAATCATCCCATTAGCTGAATTATAGTAATGATTCAGTGATTTGACTCTATGATGTAGCATCATTTCCATTTACAGAATTGCTACCAAGAAATCAGAAACAGGACCAAAAGGAATTTGCATGTTTTCATCACTTGGTGCCATTCTGGCTCCATGCAAGTACAAACTTGGGATGGAGGGAAGCTACAAGGAAAAAGCAGTTTGAAAATTTTACTAGAAGAAAAGGTTCCAGGTCTGCTGGATGCTATTAAAGATGTGTTTGTGTTGGAATTGCTCTGAAGGCTATGGAACTACTTGTAAGGAAAGTGGAGGCAAGTGTATAAAATCTTCAGCCAAAATCCCTTTATGGGAGCATTCAAATTCAGTGTTGAAAGAAGCCATAAAGTTAATGGCATTTCCAATTATTGACTTTTCCCAAAGAAAAAAAGCAATTTTAAATAGTCAAAAAGTGGAGTAAAAGTGAGAGAATAGCAAGACAGATAACTAGGCAGAAGGATATTTGCCATCTCTCCTTTGTGCTCTCCTCTAGTGCTTGAAAAAGCCTCTGATGTATTATCATCACGTTATCTTCCATTGTTTTTAATGGAGTTTTTTACGAGTAAGAAATTTATGACTGCATGCAAATATGCTGTGAAGCTAGCAGCAAAAGGAAGTGCTATTTACACTGAAATTCATGTACTAACTAAAAACCATTAACAATAGCAATTAACAACAAAGGAGATAATGCTGTTTCCATCTGTATTTTGCAATATACAGAAAATGATACTCACCCAGCAATACATGAATTTGCTAATGCCGCCACTTAAAATATAGAAGTTGTTCTATTTATTTTAAAGCATTTCTATCAAAGTCCAAATCCCCAAATCCTGTCTGCTAAATAATTAGAAATCGTTAACGACATGAGAATTTGCTTGCAGCCCCAAGCCAAGTATTATTTCCCTAGGAGGAGTTCAAAAAAGGACTCCAGAGATACCCTTTGGATTTGCTGTTATTCCAGATGGACAGAAAAGAAAAAACTTTTGCAGCAAGACCATCAGCACATTCAGCTTTTCCTTCCTCGTGGTGGTGGAAGGGGAGATGCAAAGCTAAAAGAAGCTTGACCTCTCATCCTCTGTCAATAACCACAAGATAGAGGTGTGTGGAAGATCTTCTCTGTCTTTCTCTCCAGCTCAAACACACTCATCGCCTGAACACATTTTCAGAAATAGCAAAACTGCAGTCTACAATTTCTAGGAAAAATTAAATTGTGCACATTACCCTTTGTTTATTTTTAAATCCTCAATTTTAAGGAAAATTTCTCTAATTCTAAAGAACAATCACAGTGATCTAGAAATCCATGAGAATAGTGACAGGTCTCTCTCCAACGATTTATGTACCTGTTTAATCTCCACATCCAGAGCAGCATCCAGGTGGATAGTAACGTCTTCTTATCCTTCCCAAGTGACCTTGCAGGTATCATTAACCTAAATGAGATTAGTCACTGGAGCTGTGCACAGTTGCTTTCAGCAGATGCAGCCACAGCAGCAGCACTTATTGATGAAAGAAGCCTGTTGAAGAGAGAGAGCTTGAGTTTGGAAGTTTTGAAGATGATCATAAGGACATATGGTATCTGAATTTCTGAATATGCCCGAGACAGGCTGCCATACGGACACATATCAAAACCACGGAAAAAGCCTCTGTGAAGAACGAACATTTCACATTCATTTTTATAATGCGCTGCAAGTGTTTACACAGAAGCCTCTCATGCAGGAAAGTGAAGTTTATTGCTATCAATCACAGAAACAGCAAACAAAAATGCTGAGATTTTATGTACAGTGCTTCAGCCTGAGGGTTTTAACACTTCTGTAGGCAGCAGCAGTTATTTTACTGGCAAATGGTGTCATTGGGAATATGTTGATCATCTGGCTAAGCTGTAACATTCATAAAGTATCAGCACCCAGGCTGAAAAACAGCCAGAACAACGTGACAGGGCAAGTTTTCCTTTGCACGTGTTTAAACATTGATGGTGAGGTACTAACTGCCACTGCAGAGCATCTTTTCTGGGAACAGGAGAATCATCCAGGAATGAAGTTCCAAGATTACTCTTAATGCAAAATCAAACCGGCAGTTGCAACAGGATTTTATTTTTCCACTAACTTCCCCAGGTCAATAAGGTGCTGTGGATGCAACTGTATTTTGAGCACTTTGAGTGAGTTTAAGAAAATCTAAAAGAAGCTTATATTGATATCGTATTAAAATGAATTGCTAGGGAGAATAATGAGTAGTGAAGTAAAAGAGACACTTGCGGAAAGCAACCTAAGACCTGAATTCCTTTTCCCTTTTTGTACAAGAAGAGTTTCTGGAAGCTCCTGTCCTTACTTAGACACCTGCAGTAGTTAGAGAAGGGTGAGATTTAGAACCCTTGTCCTACCTCTGCAGGCCTTGCTAAAAATCTACAGACCCCCCTCAAGTACTGAAATGCCACACTAATTTTTTCTAGAGCTTCTATTCTCCAGGCTGAACACCCCCAACTCTCTTGGGCTGTTCTCACAGCAAACATGCTCCAGTGCTCAGATCACTTCTGTGGCCTCCTCTGGACCCCTCCATTAGATCCATGCCCTTCTCATGCTGATACAACAGCTAGTATCACACTAGTGTGGGGCTTAAAGCATCACCTGCAAGTGAAGAAGCTGGATTAAAGGCCTTTCTTTAAGCGCCACAGTAGGCACAAGTAGCTGTGATGACAGCTTATATCAGAGCACACTAATCATTAGGCTGCAGGGTAATACACACCCTTGTTCTCTTTTTCTGTGGCTTGCCGAGTATTTAATTATTCTGTGTAAAGTGAAAGAGCTTCAACAGAGTGGAGAGTAGGATGAAAATCAATCCTATAAGTCCTTAATGGTAGGGTAGGTTCAAATGTTGCCAGGCAGAGAAGGCAACAGAAATTATAACTGCTAGGAAGGGATCTGTTATCTGCTTGGTTAAATTAAGAGGAGAAGTATGCGGAGTGTCTCTCCTTTTCTGAAAACACCTAAGGGATCACTTCAAAGGGAACTCCCTCTTCTTTGCAAACCTAAAGAGGTTCTGGGTTTCCCTTCCACTATGGAAAACAACGTTAGTAATGTCTTTTAAGATCCATGCAAGTTTGCAAACATTAACAAGAGAGATGCCATATCCTGTCATCCTCCAAACAACTGCAGCCTCAGACAGATTCAGTTACCACTGAGGGTGATGCTGGGGCTGCCAAACATTTAGTAAGTACCAAGGAATTTGCAGTTAGTGCAGACAGTGTCAGTATTTGACACTGTAGGTGAAGTTCAATTCTGATTTTACTAGAAGCAGGTCAGGGCTGTTTGGGGGTGTAGCTACCAAAGCCAGTCACAGCATACTCAGTCCTTTCTCCATCAGCAGGTATTACCACACAGGTATCAGTACAAGAGAGAACAGATATCTCTTAGCTGCCAGCATGAGAGCTACCTAGGCTGTCTGTTCTCTCTCGCACTTGTGAGAGGTGCCTGCTGCATTGCTGTGAAGGTACCTATTTCCCAATTTATCTGACAGGTGGTTAGTTATTAACAGAAATAAAAGCTGTGACCTGTCTGCCACTTCCAATAACTCAAGTGCTGTATTGCTAGTCTGTCATGTCCTTGGCAGCCCTTATGTTTATTAGTAAATGCATTATTCATTGGGAAGATTTGTTAGCAAAATGTGCCTTAATTTTCCTCATTTTAACTGTACTCCATTATTATCCCCTCAGTGTGTTTTGCTTTGCTATACTCCAGCTGTTTCGAGAACTAGATGGTGATGGGAACACGGGGGAGGACAGCACTTGGTTGGTGTCTTGTGCAAGTTGTTAAAGATGTGCAGAGGTAAAATAGGCTCCACAACTAACATGTGTCACATGGGCAAAGGGGGTGAGTGGAAAAATGGAGGAGATAAAGAAACCTGCACCTGCCATCTACTATAGTGAAACAAATCCCGTGTGTTTAAATGTGAAGTAAAAATAACTGCTTTGAGAGTTCAGAGGCACCGTGGCTCACACGTTGTTCTCTTCACTGAGGCTGCTCACTCACTGCCCACTGCAACAGAGTGCCTTCTTGCTTCTCCCTCTCTCCACTGAAGACACTGATTTACCCCTAGCAAGGAACAAGGACTTCCAGTGTTTAACACAATCAAGCAAAACCTGTGCTTATATGCTAGTCACTGTATAAAATTTAGTCTTCATCTTAATAAAGGCACTGAACCCACAGCAGCAACTGCTACACAGCAGGCACTGAACCAAATACTAACCTGCATAACCCAAATAAGAGGTCCTAAAGAATTCTACTGAGCACAGATGGGGTTTCCACGAGTTAGCACTGGGGTAGTCATTCTATCCTCATGCTAGCTTGGAAATTTGGTATGTAAATTGTACCGTAATGCTAATAGCACCTGTTATTATGGCAGGATTTATTCAGGTTAACAAACCAGTGAAGTCACTAATAAGATATCATATAAAATGTTGAAAAAGGAAATTACCATTATAAAATTTCATCAAACGGACGTGATGGAAATGAGGAAGCAACTCTTAGACACTTAAGGTAGGAAGATAAATCAGGGATGCGTATGCACATTGTATGTGGAATCAGATGAAGCAAAATGCTTGTCTGTTGGTTATTTCAACTGACGTTCCCTCCCCAGCTGCCCATCTGTCTTCCATGCGGATTGGATCACATTATTTTAACCTCAAAGTTCACCCTTTGGATTGGTAACTCCAGCTACCTGAGGATTTTGGAAGGTGAGTAATTTGTTTTAAAAATCTTCCAGACAGCTTTTGAAATAGTCTTTTATACTGGGGAAGTCTGCTCACTGTACATTTTTCATTTCTCTGTTGCCCATTTGTTGGCTCCCTTTCACTAGCTGAGCGTGGCTATGCACAGAGAATGTCAGAGACTAATGGCAAAAGTGCTTGTTAATTACTGCTAAAACTCCCATGTCTGAAGTCACTTAAGGCACACAACTTGTGGGACATGACTCAAATTAACTGGCAAATATGCCAGATCTTAATTGAGGACATTTTTTTTTTTTCCTCCAGGCTTTGCTGCGTCTTTAGCTGAGTTCTGAGGGCACAGATTCCAGTTACTGTGCAAACAGTCACACTGAGAAAGATCGTCTGCTGCACTCCAGACTTCTGCTGCCTATTTTTCATGATCACAGGTTTCTGATAGCTACACCAGCGAGATGCTTTTCTGGCACATTACTCAGAGAGATGTTACTAGACAGGTTCTTAGGGAATTTTGAGGTTAAATTCAGAGTTAAAGGAGGGAGGAGAGGCAGAAACTTCCTCCTGCAAGTTGTATAAAGAAACCAAAACCTCATCTGACATGAGATGTAAAAAAAAAAAGGGAGTTAAAAGGCTGTAGGCTTGAAACACAATTCTCAAGTATTGTTCCTGCTCAGCCTGAGCACTGTAAATGCATGTCAATCGTCAATTAACCCTGCCTGTTTAAATACAGAGATGGGCAGATGACTCTTCTTTAATTTTTGCTTTTTTTTCTACTTCAATTTCCACACTTGGTTTTCAACGTATGAGCATAATAGGGACTACATGGGGACAAACCAAAGGTCTTTCTAACCCAATGTCCCATCTCTAAAAGCACACAGCAAGACTTCCCCAGATATTTTTCAGCCTCAAATTATTTTAGCTCAGAGACAGGGCTCCACTGAATAACTTTTTATTCCACAGTATTTCCCCGTTGTCTTTAGCATCCACGCAATGCTGTGATTTCCCACCCAGCAGTAGTGACTGGACTGGTTGTCTGGCAAAGAGAATACAAGAGCACAGCTTCAACCTCACCTTGTTGGTGGGAGCAGAGTCTGCAGAGAACTGCTGCAGCTGGAAACATTTCCCTGGTGATGTGGGAAAAGCTACAGAAAACTATTTCTCTGTGGGGGAGTGGATGGTGCATTTTGCCCAGATCAGAGCAGGCTACACCATAAGGAACTGGCCTTTAACTGAAGAAGACAGACAGTGGAAAGGTGACTGAAGATGAGGCTACCTGCACAAAGTAAACAAAAATTATTAAAGAGAAACGTGCAAGAGAAATTGTTCCAGAAGTAACCAGCTGGCAAAGGCAGTAACTTACTTTTCAGCAGTCCTGCCGAGAACGGAAGGGAATGCAAGATAGTATTTGTAGAAAAACACAGAAGCAGAGAATTCCTGCCATAATTGTTCCATGATTCAGCAATTCAGCCAGCTAACTGCTCCCAGTCACACATAAACTCCAATAAATTTGAGCAGAGACTCACACACATGCCATATGTTGGGAAGAACGTAAAACCCCAAGGATAGCATTGCAAAGCTCATAACGCCTATGCAGAATTCAGGAAGGAAAAGAGTGAATACAAATTTGTGGTGTCTGTTTTTAAGAGGAAGGGCACGAGGAGAAGGTTTTTTAAGTTCACAATTAACTTGCAGCCAGCAAATGCACAGCTCCTCTTCCCCATGATTACCATAAAGTCAGTGGAGCAGCTGCCTAATCCACGAGCAGAGACAAAATAGGAAACTTTGAAAATGAGACAGGTTAATACTTTAAATTCACATAACCAAATAGCCAGGAGCTGACTCTGCCCCAGTCACTCAAGGGGAACTTTCTTCCTCAACACATAATTCTTCTGCAGTAGCTCATGATGTAACTTGTAGAACCTAAGGCCAAATTCAAGTCTGAGCTACACTTTGTGAAATTAGGACTCACCACTTTCAGTTCCTTCGAATCACTCTTAATTTACAGTGGCATAACAGATTAGAATCTGGCCCCTCGAGTTTTAATACCTGCCCAGATTTAGACAGTAGGAGAGCTTTATCTTAAGACATGAGCTATTAATTCACTCATCTTTATTCACACATAAAGGCTGATATACGTCTTTATGCATTTATGTACAAAATAATGCAGCTAAAAAGTATCCTGAATGGGATAAAACTTCAGGAAAGCATGGCAGATGATTTTTGATTCCTTTTTAATAATTACAATTAAGCATACAACTCTATTATGATATACAGTGTATTCTTTCCCTGCTTTTCCTCTGTTTTTCACAAAAGCTTAAGGGGATAATTGTTTTTCTGGTGTGGGTATTAGATGATGCCAGCAGATTGTTTTGAGACTACTCACTCCCTGCAGAGTCTTCAACACCAGATTTTTTTAAAAGCAATATAAAATAATTATAAATTCCCTGTGTAATTGGGTTCATTATAGTAATGTGCTCATCCGCTTTAGTCCACTATCGGCCATCTTGCTTTTCACAGTTTGGGTTCTGAGTCTTGTTTGAATTCTTTTTTTGGAAAGGGACAGCTTTTCATTCTCAGAGTACATACAGCATGGGATAAAAGATGAAGAAAGCACTTCATCATTAGCTACTGGTTTCAGAGGAAACCCTTATTAACTCTGATGGAAATTCACACCTTTAAATAGTAAGTGCCAAGTCCTTCTAATTTTTACTTGTTTTGATTGTCTTTCTCCCATCCCTTTACAAGAAGTCCTGAGACCCCTAGAGGATGCTGACCAACAGCCTGGAAATCCTTACTGATCCAAGCCCCTGTTTTTGTTTTTTGGGCTGCTCACCTTTTTCATTATTTTTTGACTCAAGCTCTGGTCACATTCTTAGTTTCAGTGACAAAGGAAGTATTCACTCATGTGTGTGGTGTAACAGCATTTTCAAAGCTCTGTTGGAAATGTAACAACCATCTCTTACTAAATAACTAAATTCAGACACTAAATAAACCCAAGGAAGGATGCTCTGACTTTCAAATTGCTAACCGTGCAACTCCCTTAGCAGGAGTTTTAGCAAAGACACACAAGCCCAGGAAGGTAAGAGGTGCCCTATAATGAGGACACCCTCATTGGCCTTCAGACTACGAGGTAAGACATTTTACTCTTGCCTATTTAGAAACAATTAACCTTTTTACAAATACTGCAGCTGCTATGACCCTGTTCTTCACATGTTGCACACAACTCCGGGGATCAGGGCAGGCTGGGCAGTGACCTGTCCTTAACAGCACATGGTCTATAATAAAATCTCTTAAAATGTGACATCTCACCCTTTGCCTGTGTTTTCTTTCACCAGAGGTGGTGATGCGACAGGTTTTCCAGCCATCACAAGAGTTGCTTCATTTAAGAGAAGGGAGCCAAACTACCAGAGCCAGATCTCCGTCTACAGAAAGCTGAACCCTCACACGATTATGACCTGATGCTACTCCAAAGTGGAAATAAAAGACTAGATACAATCAGGCCCCACTTTTCTAACTGCCTAATCTAATCAAACTGCCACTCATCGATTTACTGCTTTTTGTGTTTTGAATTCCCTACATATAGAACAGCATGTGAGCTGGAAAAAATACTGGAAGGTGAAGAAATAAAAAAGGTCTTGGGCTTTCATTCAGAGAGCTGCAACCAGGCAAAGCACTGGCCAAAGACATGATTTAATTCTGACATTGTCAGCCCGCCAGAAAGAGAAGCTGGAGGGCATAATACGGAGGCAGAGATTATCACTAAACTGATATTTTTTGAATTAAGATGGATTAACTTTTAAGTGGAAGAACTATTCTTACAGTAGTACTGATAGAAAATAGAACCCTCAAATTAGGCAAAGATTCCAGAATTACGGGACTGCTTGACCTGAATGTCAAGTGCAGGATCAAAACCGTATTTGTGGAAATGTAGGCCACTTAAAAAAATCAGGTGCTCTTCTGCTACATGTAATACATCACTTGTTGATGTATGTAGCAGCCGCTACCTTGTCACCCTCTCCACTTTCAATCGTAGGTTGAGTACTTGTCACGAATTGAAATATTACCTGTGTCTCTGAAAACAAAAGAAAATGAAGGAGTATTTATACTTCTAAATAGTCTAAGAGGGCCTTTAATTCCACAGGGAATTAAAAACTCAAAGCACCTCTAAAACTCGTTCAAAGAAGCCAACAGTTACTATTTTCTTCCAGACTGTGGTGAAGACCCTGACTTAAATCCGTACCTAGTTCTAGTTTTTTCCCTTTTTTGTACATAAACAAATTGAAATGGAAAGCCTACCTTTGGTGTCTACAGCACAGTTCCAATTGCAATTTCATCAGGGTATAGCCTATTAATCTATCACATATCTGAATACGCCAGAGCTGGAATGTAACAGCCACAACATGCTTCAAAATGGTTTGTTTGCAAACAGCATAACTTACGGTTTGGTGTCATTCAAATCAAGCCAGATTTTCAATATCAAGCCACAAGTTCAATTTTTTTATCCATGTTTTGTGAGATGACTATCTGGTCCTACAAGCAACACAGAAATGTTACAGATGTGAGAAGTCTGTTTAATAAATATTGGCGGGAAGAGTTTACTACGGTAAATCTGATTTGAATGTCTCAGACACTGTTAATGATCTGCTGTTTAGATCAGAAGATTGATTGCGGCTGCTGTAGATTACTCCTGCTCGACATTAAAACCTCCTTCCTCTCCTCCTTTCCTGAATTCTCCACGAACCTATCCATCTTTCACTTGCAGGAGAACCTTATACTAATTATGCTTCTCAGAGAATTAAAAAGATAGAGATAGATTTATCGAGTGAGCAAACTCAAAGCAGAAACACTTGGGAATGCTTCACATTTGTCAATTTTTTCCCAATTAGTGAGTCCGTGTGATCGATTTGTTTCTCAGAATGTGCATGTTGCTGTTCCTTGCAATGTTTTATAGGACACTGTAGTGGAGTTAAAATAAAAAAAAACTCATGTAAGCAAATATGTAAATAAAAATGTCCTTTCAAAGTGTAAATAAACCCCAATGTCACCACTTTTAAAAAAAGAACGTAATAATAAAAAAGCAGTGTCATAATAAAAACATTTACTGTAACACATGTTGGGCTGCCTCCAGCAATACACAACTGCAGATAAAATGGAATTTTTCCCATCGTAATGACAGAGATATTGAATTTGATTTATGCCCTGTGCCCACTGAACACAGAAGCATCACTGATATATTTACATTGTGCCACTGCCATGAACTTCCTAAAAAAAAAAATATCAGCATCACAGAATTATTGAGGCTGGTAATGACCTATGAGATCATCCAGCCCATGACCTAACATCACCTCAACCTAGACCATGGCTAATTGCCACATCCAGTCTGTCCTTAAACACTTCCAGGGATGGGGGGTCTACCACCTCCCTGGGCAGAAGGATAAAATAATAAGAATATATCTTTCCAGATAATATGTTTTTACTCTCTCTTGTGAGAAAACCCCAACTTTTTGGGATTGAAGAAGACTTACCTTATTACAAGTATGAGAATAAGGCCACTGTTTCAGCCATTGCAGAAAAATTATCTTCAGAAGTGGAAGAAAACCTCAAAACCATTAAATACAGCAATACCTGAGTATCTCAGTGCTCTCATCCACCTGGCTATTATTCAGTTCATTGGGGGTTTTATATACAAAAGGAAACATAAAAGAAGAAAAGGTTTCTACATCTACTAATTCAAACAGCATCCCAACACATCAGAAAAATAAAATCAATACAGGGGTGTTTACAAATCTGTATCTATTTAAATAACTTCATACCAGTTTGCATTATTTGTTGTTTTACTGCCTAAAGTTGAATGTGTCACTCGTGTGCTATTTAAAATCACCAGAAACGTGTCAAATTTAGAAATATTAAAGTGTCCCAGAGCACATCTCTAATTGAATATTCTTTCTGATATTCATGAATGATTAATGGGAGGTCCCTAGTCACATATTGCTGAACTGTAGATTTATAAAAGAAAAAAGAGGTTACATTTTCACTACTTACAAGATTAAGTTTTGTGTAGTAATCAAAATTTCATCTAAGAAAGGGTCATTCTCTAGAGATACTCCTGCTTGAAATCAGTAATGGATTGATTCATGATCTGACTGGGTAGCAAAATCATTAAAAAAAACAAAAAAAAGAGTTGGTGTTCCTGACACACAAAAGCAAAAACAAATCCGAATGCCATTAAGAGGTTGTTGTACACTGCAATACAACAAAGCCTTGATACACTGAGACGAAGGACTTCAATAAAAGGGCATCAGCTGGAGACTAACAACAGATATCAAGAACAAAATCTTGTTGTAGCCTTTGTGTATACTGACATCAGTTCATATGTGCCTCATCCTCCCTTTGGGAGGGCAGCTGACGTGACCTTAAGGTTTCCTCATCACTTGCACTACACTAATTTCCTGAGTTCTGAGTGCAAAATATGGGCTTCCTCAGTGAAGATTTCCAGTATGACATGAAATGACTCATGGTGAAATGTCACAGATAAATCATTCTATAGTCTTTGTTTTGTACAGCACAAACGCAGCAACTCTGTGGATGGCATAGATTTATCTGGGCATCAACAACTATGATCTTCTTCCTTGCATGTTCACATCCTCATTAATAAACTACAGAACAGCAGAGTGAAGAGCTGGATCTTATGTATTCTGGACTGTCTAATTCCCAACTTCAAGTGTGTTCTTCAAAGTAATAGCCTTTTCTTTCCTGCCCCTGTCCTCAGGTAGGACATTTGTACCCTTTCTGCCAGACCTTTCTGCAAAATGTATCAAAGCAAGATTATCCTGCAGAAGAATGAATGAAAAAGGACCTGTGGAATGGGAATACTGAGATGTGAACACAGAATAATTCTATTGCTCGTACCTTCACTTTAGAAGTCATTAAAAGTCATAGTTTTGGTGCATTTCAAGGCAAGAGCTTACGGAGAGACTGTAGAAATATTCAGAAATTATATCATTATGAGAATTTTTCTTACAACTGCAAGTCCAAACAGCAAGCATCTTCCAAAATAGGAGCCTTTACAAATAGTTTCTCACTGAGCCTAACTGCTTTTCATTTACACCTTTTAACCTGTCATCAAATACCTAAAAATGTTCAGATTATTTTTCTAGAGTTTCAAATAAATGCAAAAGAGAGGACAGTTAGATACTGACATTTTGCAGTTCTCTAGGAAAATGCTGACTGAAAGCATAAACAAAGCTGGAGAGCCATCTAGGTCTGTTAGGAAAATCCCAGAAATGATGTGGAAGGAGTCCACCCCTTATAAGATAAATGCAACCGCACTTAAACATTAATCATTTCTTATTCCCGTTCCCTTAACAAAGTGCAGCAAGTTTGTTTAGAATTATAATTATCCAAGAAATCCTGTTATTATTAAGCCTGAGAAGTGTTTAATCAAATCTACTTTAAACATTACATGTGTGTGGTAGCAAATTGTGAAAACTAATCTCTCTCAAGATCCGTTCTGCTGAGGCAGTGGCTGAAAGGTGTCAAATTAAAAAATGCTTGGCTAAACTACTTGAAAATCTGATTTTAATTTAGACTCCTATTTCTTCCATTTTCCTATTTTTTTTTTTTAATCTAGGCTGGAACTGTCACATAAATACAATAAAATCTGTATTTAATCTTGCTATGATCAGAGAACGCGTAAGAGAGACATAGAGAGAATGGTCTTGATCCCCTTAGGCTAAAGTACATACGGCGGCCCTAGCATTTATTAGGCCTTTATAATGTACTTTGCAGGATTTTTTATCTCCACCTCCATCTACTTCTGCTTGAAGAGAACAGTCCTAAAATTGCCCTTAAAAGAAGACAATCATGATTCTTAAAATAGAGCATCCTTTCACAGCAAATCAAAAGTGGAGAACAATAGCGAGGGGGTTGTCTTTCCAACCTGACTGTGTGAAGTTTTCCTGCTGGAAGCTTTAAATGAAATAAAAAATCAGCCTTTACAATGAGCCTTTACAGATAATAGCATTGCACAAGACTTTGTTGGGTTGCCTCCTTTTATGTTCTCTCTTACTAGGCTAAATGAAGAAATAGCCTTATTGAGGGAGAACTAACTTTATCCAGGTTACAAGACAGAGAACCACATCTAACAACCCTAGCAGAAGGCAGCAGTGACATATAGCACGAGTTATTTTGTCAGCTCCCCATGCGGTCTCTTCTGGTAGCCCTTTCCTTGTGTCCCAGTATAACCAAGATGACTAGCAGGGAACAGAAGCGTGGGTCGCTCTGGCAGTTACTGATTCTTGTCACTGTCTTTTGTCCTCAAGGG
The DNA here is from genome assembly GCA_028565055.1 of Phoeniculus purpureus. Lineage (NCBI taxonomy): Eukaryota > Metazoa > Chordata > Aves > Bucerotiformes > Phoeniculidae > Phoeniculus > Phoeniculus purpureus. Next base: position 11,125,469 of record JAOXOE010000720.1, read on the forward strand.
TTTCTGAGAGTTTGGCTGAAGGTTCTCAGATGCAGTAATGAAGTGCTGAACAAGAGGTCTGAGTTGTCTGAAGGAATCAAACAGTAACTAATCAGGTGCAGGTGTAGAATTTGCATAACTAGGAATGTAAAATCCAACACCAGTGCTCCTCTGGAAAGAGATGTAAAAAATATTCTTCAAATTAACTTTGTTTTTATATTAGCTCAGTAATTCACAGGAAATGATGGATCCCTCCAGAGGCTCATTCTGTGCTCACTCTTGTTCTCTCTAGTGCTGAAAGTATTAAAAAAACTAAGCTTCCATTGCTGGAAATACTGAAAATGAAATGATTTGCCCTGAAGCTTCTCAAAACTTACACATGTACTCTGTAAAATGTTTTAGACTAATTCTCTTCTCAGTGACACAGAGTCAGAAATATCTGAGCTGACATCAGTGAGCCAGTATGATAGTGAGTAGTGTTCTACCATTTTCACATTGCTCTCTTCACTTGAATTACCTAGAATGCATAAAATAGGACAATCTGACTAGAGATGTAGGCAAAACCCACAAGACAAGACCTAATTGTCATCTTATTGCTCTCACAGACACATCGTTGTCAAATGCCATCTTCAAATAAGTTCGAAGGTCTCCACTTGAAGACTGCTTCTGACCTGTCTCTTCTAATAGAGGAGCTTTCTTCTCCATCCCAGATTTATCCATGGCTGCTGTCTAACATTCTGCGATGCCTATGGCTTAGGCAGCCATTTCTTCCTGTGCTGCTCATCCTTCCCTCAGTCAGAATGTGAACTTACAAATGATGTTACAGAACACATTTGGAATGGAGAACTGCCATTGAGCCTGGACTAACATATTGAGAACACATAGGATATGCCTGAGAGAGCTTGAAGGGTTCTGCACGGTTAGGCTAAATGATGTCTAAAGTTCCAAAAAGCTGGTTCCTCGTGATTCAAAAGCTGGAAAACTGTTTCCCCTAGAAACAATTGTAGAAGCTCCAGAATTTACAGTCATTCTGCTTTCAGGCTACAGATAAATTGAAAATCTGAACATGATTTTCTTCACTCAAGATTATTCCTCAGAAATTCCAGTGTCTGAATGGATGGGAAGTTCACTGGCGACAAATTCAGAGACAGGTAAACAAAAGCTAATGATGGAGAATGAGATCTACACATTCAAGAGATCAGAAAAAGGAGAGACATCCTGCCTGTGTACAGCAGCCAGTATAAATTGAACCATCAGCTCCAAAGGATGTGGCTTGTTGCCATTGTCTGTACCCCACTAATTCTTGCAGAAATACTCAGAGGGAATGAAATGCTTTGTAAACCTCATAGTCTGTGTCAGGACTGGAAATTCATTTGGAAAGAAATGGTGCCTGGCGGCAGATGTGGCTGAGGAGTATTTTGTTAGCACAGGAAACACCTAGAGCTTTGCTACTTTCCTTCTCTGCAGCACCTACATTTTGGTTCAATATAGTGACCAAATTTGCATCCAAACAAGTTTGAATATTCTTGAATTTTCCATTCTGTCTTCAGTGCTACTGTATTCCACTGAGGTCTCATCTTGCACTGTGACACATTTATTACCAGATGATAATTGAAAAATAGAAGAAATGGCTTGGAGAGTAAATGGAAGAGAGGCAGATAATTTTAGGATTCAATTTTCTCTGCATTTTTTACTGGTAGGCACAGCATAATGCTGCAGCAGAATCCAATCAGAAGTTCTCTTCTGTACTTGTCACATTTCAGTGAGCTAACAGTGGCATGTCAAAACAGCTACAAATCTGGAAGAGTTGTTTTTGCTGGAATTAACAATAGGACAACCAAAAAACTATGAGGAACAAATATAAAGAGAATGCAAAAAAGTAATTGTTAAACAAGGATTTCAATTACTCTTATTGCCACCTTAATTTGCTTTTCTTCCTTCACAGCACCATCCTCAATGTCATATTATACACAATTAATTCAACTGCTGTAATGAAATTAAATACATTTGTATAATTTCTATGTTAGCAGAAAACAGCAGCATTAATACTGCCTATCATTTGGCAAACAGATCATAAAGCCCAAATCTAGTTACGGAAACTCAATGAAATCTTTATATGGTGACAGTGAACTATGTGAGCCAGACACTATTTGCATGGGCCAGAGTGAGTTAGAGCAGGACACAAACAAACAGAAGCCCAGCTACATGTTTGTGGGATTATCTCACAATGCCCAGAGAATATGCAGGAAAATCCATTAAGATTTGCTTACTTCTACCACTGTGAATTTCACAGCAAGCTTCATTTCACTACCTTTTTATTAAGATCCTTTGCCTTAGCTTTGCATGTTAGGCCAGAAAATTCTGTGCTTAGAGTGAGATTTGCAGCCCTGGAGGAAAGGACACTTTAAATTAGGGTTTATCTGGGCAACTCTGGGCTGCTCTGAGAGCTGAAGTCAGACAGAGTGCAAAGATTCTCTGCAAAAGCCTCTGCATCGTACTGCTGCCCTAATTCAAAACTATGCAGTGGGTCCCTGAGCCTGTCCTTCCCATTCTCTGCTCTGCTCTCAACATACCTTCACTCTGTTCTGATACTATCTCTGTCATGCCTTCGCTAGACACAGTCTAGGTACTGGTGATTTGATCATGGGATTACATGGCCTAGAAAGGCAAAACTATTATGATTTCAAGAAAGGAAAGGACATCATCTAGATCACCAGAGTGGGATGCTTGCCAGCCATGTTTTAGCCGAGTATTCCCTAAGCTCATCTATTCTTCATTTTCCTTGCCTATAATTCTACCTATGATCTCCCTTGTAAACATTTATGAGCAGACATTTCAGAGCCTTCATATTTTCTTTAACAAACAGTTTATATCATCTTTGTGACGAGTACTACATAACGATGCAACATCTGACATTAATATTTAAAATGGAATGAAATAACACCTCAAGGAGAATAATTTTCCCTCACTTTACTAGCTGTCTTACATTCATTTGTGAAATGAAGTAGAACAAGAAAACCAGAGAGATAAAGTTTCCTTGCATTTTTGTGAATTGACAGCAAATTCATTTTTAGAAGATGTTTTTGCATAGATGTCACTTCTTTCCTTTTGAAAGGGCACCTGTTTTCCCAAATTACTAATCTGAAGTTCATTAAATGATTAGATGTTCTGGAAATATGATTCTGGCCAGGTCTCCCAATCAAGGAAGAAAAAACACTGTATGAAATACTCATGTGAACAAAATTCAGCTGAATATTCCATCACTGGTGTTACAAGCAAACGCTGCTCTCAAAGGCAGCATTACAGAAACAGTGAGCAAAACCAAACTTCAACAAGTGGTATAAAACGCACACACTGAGAACTAAAAGAGGTTTGGAGTCCAAATCCTGTGTGGGGCAAGTCATGTAACTGAGAGCCTCTGTTGGCTTTTTGCTGAAACTGCCTTACTTTGGATTCCCTTCTGGAGCCATATGATGCTCAGTAGAGAACAACACAAGAGTTCTGCAAGAGTGCTGAGAACTCTCATGGTGCTGGACATATATTTTCAGACTGCAGAATTTCCAGATATCCCTTGTACCCTTTGTCACCCTTAACCCATTCCCCTTAACTATTTGTATTTTTATCCCTCTGATTAGTTTTAACACCAATTTTTCTTCTCATTTCCTGTAGGTTCCAGCAGGATCACTGTAAACCACGATTTACAGTTTCTGCAAACCCAAGGCACTTTCTTCCACTCTCACTTTGCTGCTTTGGGATTTGCAACTTATTGCTTCCTTTTTTATTTCCTTACCAAACGCAATGTATCCCTTAGCTGACATTCTGCATAAAACATATTTTATAGACCTGGGGTAGGCATACAGCTTTTTACAAGGCATTAAAATTGGGCTTGGAAATGGAAATACTTGTAATGTATGCTTTTATTTTTTAAAAGAAGGAAAAAAGCATCAGTCCTTATTTTGAAGAGAAAATCAGATCACATGAACTCTTGGAAGTTCAGACAGCTTTGCGCCAAAAAAATAAATCTCATCTAACTTTTTTTACTTTTGAAGAACTGAACAAAATCCTGCATGGACATTGACGAGATCTATATGGACTGGAGAATATCAAAGCCTGTGTATAGACTTTTATACCATTGTTTGTCCTTATCTGTACAGCAGTCTATTCTAGAAGTCTCAGCTACAGTCCTTACCATCGTACAAACCCAGGGGAAAGTCCCCATCCTTTTGAAGCTACAGTCTAACTGAGTAGAACAAAAAAATACAGCAAGGAGCACAGAACTTAAGGCTGATGAAATGGCTTACGCAACATCATGCAGTACAACAATGGCAGAACCAAGAACACAACTGAGATTACCTGAATCCACTTGGATCAGTGCTCTCCTGAGTGGACAATCCCATCCTTGACCTTTGTCCAGTCCCGCTGGATTTCCCACTGCTTCATACGCCAGGAGACTGCAACCTCCATGTTCCCTGCTCCATGGTATGACTGGCAAGAAAGGAGTTACCTTTATTTTAACAGCATTTTACTGAGTTACACTTTAATACTTCATATACTAAGTGCCAAATGACAGCAATAAGATATAACAAAAATATTTGAGTCCAAGATACAAGATTCTTCTATTTGTCATCTGCATTACTGTTACGCATAGGGATGCAAATAGCTGCTGACACTAGGTAACACACAGATGATACTTAGTGAAAGCATGTCAAGGTAGATTTGGCTAAGTGAGAGTGACATAACCTGATTTATGTGTTCCATTGACACACGACTTCTTTGCTGTCAGTGGAAAGAATATCTATTTCTGTCGAATATAACTTCCCACACTCACTACATTCTGACTCTTTTATTAAATGGGTGCCATTATAATATTATGGATGTGACATTAGTACCTAAAAGGTCCAGCTAGATCTTCCCTGTGACACGCACAGTAAAATACTTCTGCCAACAAATGTTTGTGGCTGAAATACTCAAGTGAGGCAAAGGGAGGTTAAAACAAATGGATTTTCATGTCCTACAGTCAAAGACACGCTGACGACTTCATGCATGATTTCTTCATCTGCTCAAATAACTCTGGAAGACTTTTTCATCATGACTGACATGCAAGGTTCAATCTGTATCCAGTCTTACTCTGTTCATTTTCCCATCCTCTGTATCAGCACTGATTTATCTCTGCCCCATGCAGATAGCACAGCTAGGCACTAATGCATGGCTTGGCCTGGTGAAAACACAACTGGGTGTCTTACGACCAAATAAACTTCCTTCCAGATTCTATCCCACGATCCAATTTTTGATGAGACTGAGCCATGTTGTAATATATTTTATGTTTAAAATTAAAATATGGGAAATAAATCACTAGTATTGAATGGGATTATTGAACTCAGTTGTAGAAGAATTTCATTTGAAAGGGCCAACTAGGTCATGTTACTCAGGTCATTGTACAGTCAAGGTCTGAATATCTTCAGGAGTAAATAATTTCTTTGGACCACTGCCCTGACAGTTTAAACCCATGACAGAGATCATGGGTTTGACCTGTATCTGATGACCCTCATGACAATCAAATTTTCTCTTGTATATTTGGAGTGTTCTGTACTGCAGCTCGTGTCCACCGCTTGTGAACAGAGAACAGAAGGAGAAAGCTGACACGGCAGCTTTATTTCATAAGGAGCCTATAACACACAACATAACCTGGAAAACACTGAGAAATAGGGCTAAAAACCACTGTCTCAGAGAAGAGGTAGAACAGATTTCAAAGTTCTAGCAAAAAAAGGACCTTAAGGAAGAGCAAAGTAAAGGGAACTGAGTGACTTGTTTTGCTGTGCTAACACTCAAATAGTTACAAATGAGGAACTCCATCACTTGCCAAAAAATTCTTACAGCCAGATTTATTTCATGTAGCAATAAGAAAAGGTTAATAGAAATCTAATTTACTCCTTTCTACGTGGCATGGGGTGAACTGGTCATTTGTGTAGGCAGAATCATCAAATCACAGAAAAGTTTAGGTTGGGAAGGATCCTCAAGGTCATCAAGTCCAACCATTAAGCCAGCACAGCCAAGTCCACTACTAGACCACACCCCTAAGCACACATCTACCCAGCTGTTTAATCCCTCCAGGAAAAGAGACTCTGCCAGTTCCCTGGGAAGTCTGTTCCAAGGATTAATATTTTAACATGTTAACAAGAATTAACCCATTTGGAAAAGAAATGTCTCCCAAAATCGAATCTAAGTGTTACCTGACACAACCTGAGACCACTTCCTCTTATTATTTGTTGCTTGAGAGAAGATACTGACCCCCACCTCACTTCAGCCTCCTTTCAGGTAAAGAGCTAGAAGGTCTCCCTTGAACCTCTTTTTCTCCAGGCTAAACCCCTCAGCTGTGCCTCAGAGCACTTGTGGTCCAGACACATCCCCAGCTCTGTTGCCCTTCTCAGACACACTCCAGCCCCTCAATATCCTTGATATAAAGTGGGGCCTCTCCAGTGCCCAGTACAGAGGGACAACCCCTGCTCTGCTCCTGCAGTGCTGATACAAGGCAGGATGCTCCTGGCCCTCGTGGCCACCTGGACGCACTGCTGGCTGATATTCAGTGGCTGCTGTCCACCAGCAAACACCCCGAGGTCTTTTTCTCTCACTCTCTCCCCTTGCCTTCAACATGTGCAATAGGACAAAAGAAATAATTACAAGCAAGAACCTCCAGAAAAAAATTACAGATGCCTGATGTTCCCAGGACTCCCTGTGAGTGACACACATAGAGCAAAGAGAAACAACAAACCTGTCCCATCACATTCATCGTAGACCTATGACCTTTTAAAAATAATAGATTTGGCAGAAGAGGCTTGCCACTGCTGGTGTGCTACCTATCAATATATCCTTAATAGAAAGGACTAAAAAGGCAGCTGAGCCCATCCCTACCACCGCAGAGAACTGCGCACACTGCTACAAAAGCTGCTGAAAGCAATAAATGTTTTTGGCGATACATACTGTAAATCAGAGGTTCAGTGGCAGCTGTCACATTACCTCTCCTGTTAAAGTTGGTCCTTTGAATTTACATCCCCGCAATCACAAAATCTGTAATTAAAAGCCATGTAAATTACTGTTTCCATTTCTAATGTAACAGCCATTTTAGAACAATGCATCAATATGGAGCAACAAAGAAATTGGCTGTTTCCAAAGCCGTGGAGAAGAGATTTTACTCTATGATACATGTGTGTTTCCCAGCATGATTTTTGCTTTTAATGATGCCTCGTAGCAAAATAGTCCACTCTACTTACTGATCATGTTAAGCTGTTGCCATGGAAATATGAAGACCCTACAATACTCAGATGTTAACTCTTAAAGCACAGCTTTACACTTCTTTAATCTGATTTTTTGTTTAAAAGGATAGCCCTTGGTGAAGCAGAACTCGGTTCAGTTTCCCAGGTTTACAGCTCAACAGCTTCGTAAGGAAGACAGCGATTAGGGCTTGTGGTGGGGCGTTGCAGAGACCAGAAATGCAAACCCTAAGAAAATTTCACACACAAACATCATTCCCCTCTGAGCACAGAATTATGAGAAAACTGTCAAACAGCTCCAGACTACGACAGTACTCAATTAGCCAAGTTCATTAAGAAAGAGGGGAAATGGAGAGATCACTAGTATTGCTGCAGCTTTGCCTAGCACCTAAGCAAGTAAAATTAATTTATTATCCCAGAGGCAAACAAAATGAATGTATTTTCTTCTTTCCCCTCCACTTCTACAGTTTCTTTTAAAAACAAAGACCTTAGAAAACAAAGGTTTCCAGCCACTGTTTATATTTTCTTTCCCTATTTTTTTTTAATGGATATCAAGGCACGATTACAGGAGCAATGAATTAGAGCAATGGGTAGAGATCAGCTGTAAATGGCTGCCTCTGACTTAGGGAAGTCCAAGACAGTGGTTCTAGGCACATCATCTTCTGCCATGTTGCTGCCTGCAGAGGTTGGTATCTCTGGCTCAGCTGACTGTGGCTACCATGGTACCTGATCCTGAGTTAGCATGGCAAGGGGTTCTGTTTGGTAGCAAAACACCGCAATTCAGACAACTTTTCTACATAAATGACCAACACACAGGCTCATTTGATCCTTCTCTGCAGATCCTGCTTATTTCCTGGGTTTCTGAAGAAATAATGCCCATTCCTGTAGATGCAAGTAAAATGAGTTGTGAGGAACTTCATTCCAGATGCCCAGTTCCAGTCAGCTGGAGAACTATCTGATTCTCAAGTAGCACCTTTTAAAGGTAAAGCAAATGTGCTCAGTTCTTGCTGAGGCATCCTGATCTATATAGGTAATAATGGTATTGTTATCATGAGTACTGTTTCAGCAGGCAGATGCTTACTTTCTACGCATTGACAACATAATAAAAATGGCCTTGTGTTCCTGGTCGCTTTAATCATTTTGAATGCTTTTGTTTGCCCATGAGTTTGTCTTGCCTTATATAAGGTAAACACGTGCCTGTGTTATTTAATTTAAAATAGTACTAACCAAATACCCAGATAATTCTGAAAATATGCATCAACTTTGTGATTTATAAGTGAATTACACACTTACTGTATGTAGCAGCTATAAATCAACATGGTAGGTCTCCTGATGCTCAGATAATTTGTTTTACTATCTTTATCTTCCTCAAGCTAAAGAAGTTGATTTAGATGGCTCTAAAAGCTTAAATGAAATACAGCCTAGGCGAGTAGTTTCTAATAACATACATCATCTCTTTATACACGGTAAGAAGCCTAAATCTTAAGTCTACACCTTTTTCCTGTGATAAATGCGTTGCATTTTTCTCTAGCTGTGATAGAATGCAGCCTGGACCCCATTCTTCCTACAAAGAAACTCAAGCACTTGTGGCTTGGTGTTGGCTAGCCTTAAAAAGCAGCAGTACATAGAGGGGTTGAAAACTGCACTGTGCCTTCAATATGATTGATGCCATCAATAGTCTAAACACAGCACTGGGGGCCACGAATCCTCCGGTGGACTGTAAACCTGGATTTGTCGTTAATTCTCTGTGAGGCCAGAGGCAACTGATGTGTATGTCTTTGCAGCCCCCTGAGTAAGATAAAGGTCGATTACCTTACTCAAGTACGTAGATGTTTTGATGACTAAATAATTGTCTCAATAAATGTCAAGTATCCTTATAACATAACCCTACTTAGCGTACATCAGTTGAATGTGACAAGCTTTAAAGCCAGTCCCTGAAGGAATGCCTCAACTTGTCAATGATTGTTGGCCCCATGCAAGCCCAGATCAAAACTTGGTGACTGCTTTTTTTTATTTGGCATTTATATTGCCTGGCTTATCCCTTTACTGCTCCTATCTTTCAGATATATCCTCCTTTCCCTTTCCAAGACAGAAGAAAGCTATTACTTCCACTAGAGGTGAGTGACAGAAGCTCAGAGAGGCTGAATTACCTGTGCAGAGTCATTACGAGCTCTGCCAAATCAAGGGCAGAAACTCAGGTATTTCAAAATTAAGCCAAATTTATCAACCAGTTGTTAGATGTCTTTCCTTTCCTGTGCTGTCAGCTCCCGAAACCACTGTATTTGATAAATACAGGAAGGCCATCACGGGAGGGATGAGACTGCAGTTTACATACAACTGCTGCCCACGGCGCTAAGTATCAGGGCAATATTAAGAGCTGAGAGATGCAATCCAGTTTCTCAGCTGCTTTGCAATGTTTTCAAGACTCAGATTTGGCATCTAGAAAAGAGATTTTTGCACTATGAGCTTTTATGAGAAATCCAAATTAGCTGACAGATCACTAACTAGGAACTTAAATCTCATGGAAAAATCCCATCCCACATGATTAGATTTTATTCTAGCATTCAAGCCCAGAGACGCCCAGCCCAGCTTTATGGTGAATGACTAGGTGTTTGGCTACACGTTCAGCTGATGTCCTTAAAATGTCATTAGAACATCCGGAACCCAAATGACAGACATATTATTTGATTTTGTTTGGGCAAAGTAATGCAAAAATAAGGATTTATCTGCGTCCTATATAATCCTGCAAGAAGAGTTATTTATGGCAGAGGATCCCCTAGCATTTTAGAAGTCATTGAAAATTCAGTTCATATGAACAAGAAGATAACACAAATCCTTTTAAAATATACTTAATTAACAAAAAAATAACCTCCTCAAGAATCTCATTTTGAAAATAAATCCTGCAGCAACTGTAGCATACAAATCAATTACACATATATTCCTTAAGACTTAGTCTAGATGCCAAGTGAAAATCAATGTGATTATCTGACTTTATTACAGGACAACATCAGCTTTATGAAAGTGCATAATCAAATGTGTTCCACTGAAATTCTGACATTTCTTGTGCTTAGGAGCTCAAAATGCACAAAACCAATATATCTGGACAGGATTCCATTATCAAAGGGTTAAACCAAACTCAATGCAAATAAGTGAAATTAAAGACCCATAGTGTCACATAATCCTCAAATAATGTAGGTTGGAAGGGACCTCAGGCAGCGCAAATGAAAGTCCAATGCATTATTTTCTCCCTGCATGACTGAAGCATGAACAAAACCTACAGAGGAAGTGGAAGTAAGTTCCAGAATGAACAGGCACAGTCCACTTCCAAATTGTACCTCCCATGTGCAGCTATCGCTTAGCTACAGCTGTGACTCAAGTATGGAAAGGCCCTCTGGGTCCATATTTTCAGAAGCAGAAAATACAGATATTGTGGTCTAAGGACAAGGCTTTGCCATAGCCTTTGAGTCTAGAGGCGTCTTCATTAAGAAGAAAACATTTGCATTTGCATCTGCAGTACAAACACAGGTGTCTGTAGTTGTATGGCTGGAGAGATACTCAGGACATTTTATTTTAGGGAGAAATGTTAGATTATAATTCCAAGGAATACTAAAACTGAGGATTTTGTGGAAAGGATATAATTAAGCATGCCAGCAGCTAAGATAATGTGGATAGAGAAGCGGAAGGGTGCCTATATCTGCTGGATTTTCCAACAAAGAAAAACACATTCAAACTGTAATGCAAGTGAATGATGCAGACATGCCTTTATCCTCACCTGCACTTATCAGCTGCCAACATTTCAAATTGCATTGCTCTTACTGGAGTGAAACTTCCCCTGTTCTTATACTGACTGAAGCTTATCTACAACACTGAGACACAATGGGTCTCCTTTAAAGATGCAGATCCTCCTTTAACATTTCTTAATTCTGTTGGATTTAAATCAAACCCTTAGGGTATCTTAGACTCCTGGGTTGAGCACCTCTTTTTAACAGGCTCATCAAGGCAAAAAACGCACCCCCTGAGCATCAGCAGCCTGAAGAGGCTGATATTGTTGCAGTGAGTTTAAGCAGAAAGGCTGAATTTCCAAATGGCTTTTAGGGACAATTGACCACGACACCTAACTGCTGAATGTAGGGTGAATGTGCTCTGCACGTTAAGAGACCTTGGTGCAATCTGTAGACTACCAGCATCTCAGCGAAAAGTGGAAGAAGTGCATGAGCAGCCTCGTCTTCAGCAGGAGATCCACTCTAAAGCCCTCTCCATTAAACATCTTTCTGGGTCAGAACAGCAAGGAGGAGGTTAAGAACCAGGCCCCTGTTGCCTGAACTGCACTTTATCAGGATTCTGCTTTTAGAGCTTTTCATGCTGTGATTATGGAGGGGCAGACTGAGATTGCAATGCCTCTGCTTAAAAATCTGGCCATTTTTTGTGATGTCCAGGATACATCCTGCAGGGCAGGTGCACAGGGAATTGAAACTGTGGCAGCATTCATCTCATTGCAGAGCTGAGTACCAGCCTGGATAATCCCAGGAAAGGAATCAGATACTGTCTGTCATCTGTACTTGGAAGCAGAGAAAGTGGTTTGAATATGAATCTTGGGCTCTGGATTTCTCACACAGTTTACACAGGGTTTTCCAAGTGCAGTAGGGCTTAGTTCCCTCAGCTTTGCCTCATCTCCTGGGCATCTGGAAAATGCAAACACAGGGGATGTACATCTTCAGCACTGACCACTAGAATCTCAGCTTCAGTGTACCTGAGGCAAACTTCCGAGAGCTGATATCATATCACAGCAAGTAATAACCTACTTTAGGTAGTTGCTTCACAGCTAGGTAAAAACAGTGCTCATTGTTTTCGAAGCTCTTTGACACAGTGCATAAAAGAATTACCATAATTACTAATCAGAATTATTTAAAGATATGAAATGTAATAAATTTTACTGGCTGCTGCTTTAATTCAGACATTCAGCCCTTTCTTTGCCCTGTCTCTATCTCACATCAGCTAGAACTGTCTCTCATTGGAACTGAACACAGCAGTTCAGCACAGAATAACAGCAAAACTACCTCAAACAACAGAAGTAATTGCTTGCTTTGTGTTGCAAACCAATAATGGCACAACAGCCCACCTTACTCCCTCCTTTTAACTTGGGCAAGAACTGTATCTGCAGAATGAACTGAAATTTCTCATGCATTTGCCTTTTTGCCCAGTTAATTTGATTGATGCGACGCATCCTTCTCTTTCCCCCTGTTGCTGAAAAATATTGCAAGAATACATCAAGGCTGATGCACTCTCAGTCAATCAGAGCAACTTGGTGCACATAACGTCCCTGACAATACTGTGTTTGCACTCTCTGCAAACTCCTAGTGTTGGAAATGCAGGCAGAGGCAACTTAAAGTTTAATTATTCACTCAGTCTATTAGGATGAAATTCAGCTTAGTGCAGAGGCACAGGAACGCCTGTGCCATTTCAGTGGCACAAAAACAAGGCTTTACGTGTAAAAGTGGATTTGACCAGACAAACCTGCCCTGTGCAGAGGCTTTCTGCACAGTATAAGCCACAACTGTTTTGCCTCCATCTCTAATGGGTGGAAAAATGTCATCCCAGTACAGATGATCTAGTGCACAAAACAGAGCATCAGCTACTACAGGGTCTAAATAGGTTTTAAAATGGTAGACACATTTCCTTTATTGAGGATTCTACCAATTTCTAGCTGGCCTTTTGGAGACCTCCTCTTCCCTTATATCTGATTTTTAACTTTGATATAGCTCTCAGCTTCAGGATGGTGCTGCAGGGGGTGCTGATAGCCTGTTACTGGCCTACCAAAACCAGTAACATTTCCCAAGTGATGTTGCTGTCAAAAAGTGCTAACAGATAATTTATCACTGGATAGAGAGCTGTTGTATGACTCGAGGCCTAATGGCCATTTTATTTCACGAGTCTTAGACCGTTGTACCTCTATGAAAGTCCATGGAATTACACCAGCACCAAACCAGTGCAATGGAGTGGAGAATTGGACCGTCGGAGTTGAATTCAATATGGAAGAACTAAGTGAAGCTTCATAAGAGATGGAGAGCAACTATGACAACTCCTAACACTCTTGTAAGACTGTCTGAACATCAACATTTATTATTTCTCAGACTTTGTCATCTCCCCTCAGATACATTTGCCATGATATTCCCTAAAGCTATTGACCAAATGTTACAGTATTAGATTCTACAAGCACACTGCAGTAAGAAGAGAGGAAGAAGTGTCTGTGTGATCAGATAGATCAGCTGTTACAGCTTATTGGATGGAGCAAGCAGATGGTCCTAACATGATGCACAGAGGTTTAGTCTTGGCATTTTTTTAATATGCACTGGTCCACAGAAATCTGCTAAGCTTCACACTTGAGTAGCAAAGTATCTTTATTACAGCAAAGCCGGCTACATATCAATAAAACACAGAAGACATGTTTTCATTAGAAATGATCAGCACTAGCCCTCAGTAATCTCTAACTGTAGCTTCATGTAATGTAATGACTGCAGTACAAGGGCAACGGGAAAGGCAGTAAAAATGAGATTGCAGATTCCAAATGACATGTGCTGCAGGTAATATCTGAGATCATTACTGCTGAAAAAACATTGTGCAATGAAATGTATTTCATGAGTGACCTTTTGTTCTTTACATTGCCTTTGTTTTGATTCCGTTTTGTGTATTTCATCTGTTATTGGTCTTTCTCATATAGTATCCATAGCTTTTGTTTTATCATGGAGATTTCATGTGTGGCTGAGTGTGACAACCATTATTTTGTGGCAAAAGATACCATTTAAGCAGAGGATTAGGAATTGGCTTAGTCTTATCCCCAGCAATTCTGCAATAACTTTTGGAAATTCGTAAAATATTAGGCATGAATTGCCTGAGAACCCTCAGTAAGACATAACAGAAATAACTTCTGATCCTGATCCTGTCTGACCACATCAGAGTGACTTTTAAGTTAACATGCTAAAAAGGTAAGAGGTGGCATGTTCAGCATAGAAATACTTGCACACGTTGTCAAGGACATACAGTTTCCTTGGTGCCTGGTAGCTGGTTGGCCTGCCTTTACCTTCACGAACTTGTGGAAACTGGTAGGGACTAAATCTGACAAAAATTCTTGTGTACAGTCTTGGAGGTTTGGTTCATTCAGCACAGTGACAGCCTGACTTATGTGCTAAAATTAAAATTAAGAGTTAAGAGTCTCAAGCTGGGCATTCAGAAATAACAATTTTTAATCTGAAGCAGGTACTTAAAAACCTTCCTGCTGGCCTCCTGGATTCACTAAACCTCTAAGTGGTGGAGACAAAAACTGCATGAAGGTTTCATACACAAATCTTCAGAAGATGATATTTCTAGTTCTAAACAATAAACATGTACATTGTAATTTTAGTGGCACAGCACGGTGCCTTGTATCCTTTCCTGCTAATATTACTCCTTTCCTTTAAAAATAAACAGAAAACAAATATAGAAGTGTTGAATAAACATTAAAACAAAGATTAATTTTAGGTTTGTCTGACTTTCTGTCAAAACTGCATTCATATGTATTCAAATACCATCTGATAAATAACTTAACTGGAAATTAACAACAATAAAAAACAAAAAGAATGGGGAAAATAAAGATACCTGGAAAGATTTCAGCAAAGATCTAACTCTTGGAGTGTTTCCAAGCAGCAGCCTTGATTTTGATTAATATTATAATACAGCCTGCTAAAACAGCACCTCATAAATATCCATGAAGCGGTTTATTAGAGACTGTTGTAAATACTTAAAATCTTGTCTTGCAACCCATCAGATTCCAAGAAAAAAAAGGCAGTTGAGAACATCAAAAGGTGACAATAAGAAGAATTCTTAGAAGACGTTGTCTTCCTCTTAAATATTACAATATATCAGTCCAAAAACCACTTTCCTGGGGAGTGGAAATACTGTTGGAAAATGTGTGCGTTGCTTTATCGGCACAACGACCAGAGATTTTGCAGAGGGAGACTGCTGGGGGAAGAAACATCCACAAAAATACAAGATGGGGAATACAAGATAATTAATCTTACTACAACCTTCTGCTTTCCTATTTCAAAACTAAAACAACTCCTCGTAAGAAAATGAAGCCATTAGGCATATAAGGAGGGTGGAAACTAGAGTGCTGAGAAAGGAACCAGTGAAATACTGGGGAGTAAGAAATTTATTTTTGCAGTCTCTTCACTCTCTAGGTCTGGTTTTACACATAAGCATCTTGTGACTGTGGAACGAAAAAACTTTAAACTCTGTTATATTTTAAGGTTTAGTTAACTATCCTCCAAGTTCTTGTCTTGCATCAAGCATTTGTGTTCACAGACAAGGCCATTCTGGGTAGCAGCTTTTCTGTTTCCCTTTCCTTAGGATGGATTTTGGTTGTGATGTCTGTAAGGCAGAAAACTGAAGCCATACATTTACCAAGAGGAAGGGATCAGCTTTCTAAATTGTGATACTAATGTGGTGCCACAGCTCTGACTCAGATGTCAGCCTCTTCTCTGGGAAGGATCAAGGTGGAGACAGTCATGGTAAAGATCTCCTACAGGAAATGAGTTATGAGCTCCAGTGGAAACATCTGTCTTCAAGGATTGTTATAAACAGGAAATGGTACAAGTCATGACTGGCCACAAACAGCCTACACTAAGAGCAAGCCGTGACTGCTGTTCAAGGTCAGCTCCTGTCTGAGCTGCTCCCTGTGGATGGGTTCAAGTTCCAGTGCAGATTAAGCAGAGAGTGTCAGCCCAACAGTTCACTCTCAATTCTCACTCCCTTTGCTATGATTGTAGCCCAGTGCTACAAGTCCTGTGTTTGCCTGACTATGTGTGGCAGATACAGGCCCCCAGACAGAGGATGGCTCTGCTTGCCTACAGCCACGAGATACAGAAAAATGATGTGACACGATAGGGTGTGCTCATCCCCCTGAATTGGAACTGGGGCTGCACATGCCTCTGGGAAGGACTGAAATAAAAGAATGCTAAAGGAAAATGATTGTGTACTTTGGCTTCCTTCTCACTTTCTAGCCTAGCAAGCCCCTATGAAACTATTTGTCATATGTTACCAGCTCTCATTGCTGCCAAGGTAGAGCTGTTGTTATGCAGTAAAGACTGCACAAGGAAGGATACTTCCTCCTCACACAGAAAGTTTTGACTTGGAAACAGTTTTGATCATGGCACTGCAGCTCAGAAGGCAGATTCCGTCATTCTTCAGTGTCAGGCGCAATGTGCTATGCAGTGTGCAACACACCTCCATCTCCCTTCCACTGTGGGAACCTGTACCTGTATGGAAGGCATTTTTCTGCTTGATTGTCATCTAGGCAATGTTAGTCTCCAACATGAAGCATTAAAGGTAAAGTTTCTAAAAGAATTTTGGTGAGAACTTGGAGGCAGGCCAGTCACAGAAAGGAAAATGCTTTGTACAACCAAGAGACAACAGAAAGATGAAAGAGATGGAAGTGAAGGGAAGCATAGAAAGTAACATTCTCGTTGCTGGGTTAAAATGGAGCTAGCAATCCTCCTGGAAGTGAGGTTATGCTGACTAAACTGCTGAAATCAATATTAGGCTCATCTTGGGTGCTAAATCAATACTGAGTCATGGCATTGTTGGCTGAAAACTGGTTTTGTGCCTTACATTCATATATACATTAGATGCAGCTATGAACTTTGGCTTGCAGAACCCTAAGACTTTAGCAATACCTAGTTCTTGGGAAAGCCAGATTGTCTCATTCCTAATGGCAGCTCATCACCTTGGCAATGCTGTTTCTCACAGTGTAGGTGGTCACAAACTGAAAGAGGATTGTTTACTTGCTTTTGAATTCTATGGGTACAAGTATATTAATGGCCTATCTTCCGTAGGATTCTCGATATCAGAATCATAAACATCTTTGTCATTAACTAATTGGTTATGTGTCATAATTACACTGTTTTCTATTTGTGGCACAGCAACTGTTGGAGACTGTTGACACACGTTTACTTCCCCCTCACCATCTTTTTTAATGCTTTGCTTTTTCATTCAGACAAAAATGTGTTTTTCCAACTTGTCAAATTCTTAGGTACTCCATTTTCGGGTGAAGTCTCCTTCACCACTAATAAAAATTCCTCAGGGAGATGAGCAGTAACTGAACATAACAGCTAAAGAGAAATGATGAACTACAAAAATATACCTGCTCAGTGTGGATGTGGAAGGAAATCATATGCTGCTTTCCTCCTTCCATACAAACGTTGTTTTCTATTGAACTGTGTGATGCAGCTCTTCTTCTACCTGACATTCTTCCCCCAAGAGTAATCACTCGTTTTCAGCAGTACGGCTATTTTGATTGAGGTATTTTTTTTCCGGCTCCTCACTGAATGTGCTTCATATAAGCTGGTAGACTCACTCTCTGTTAAAAAGGGAAAACAGGGAAGAGGTTATTTCTTATCTAGAAAGCTGACACACTTCTAACAGAATATTTAATATAGAAATATAACAAAAAACTATCACTTATTACAGCATGAAACCCCAAAAGAATAAATTTTAAGCAACCACAGTAACTCTTTATCTGGAATTAAAAAAAACAAAGCTAGGGAAGTTATTCTGCATACACTTCTTCATGGGTCTGACCCTACACATGCTATCAAGACCAAATGAGTGCCATTTCACTGAACTCGGATTACTAAAATTGCCAAAGGTGTAAGTAGGGCAGGTATCAGCTGTGTGTTTTGGCAATCTCAGAAGCCCTGTGATATCCTGAACATTTCACTGATGAATTATTTTGAAGATACCAGGATTGTAAAGAGTCAAAACTTGTAAAACACAGTCTACTTATTCAACTTTTAAATAAGAACACTGTTAACTGAGTTCTTGAAGCACTAAAGCTTGACACTTTTGTCCTGGGAAACAGAAGCCCGTTACAGCTTACCCTTAAGGTCCAGAAATTCAGTTTCTAAGGCAGCAAGCTGGGAAATGGTTTCTAAAGCTATGAGTCCCCTTGGGAAAGTGTTCTGCTACCAGCTACTTCCTGGTTAGCTCAGAGATTGAAAATTCAAGCCCTTTTGTTCGTAAACCTGCAGTACAATTACACAGCAAAAGAGAGAATTTTTCTCCAGCAGCCACTCTGAGTCAGAAATGCAGAAATGCATTGTTTTAAAAATAGTCAACACTACTAAAAAATAACGGATATAGCATGGAGATGAACAGCCCTAAGATGCACACCACAGAAATATACTCCTGTCTTAGAAGCTACAGCTTAGCTCTTGGAACATTTCTCGCTTGAGAAGCATTCGTGGCTCTGTACTGGGAATTCCAGAACAATGTGGAGATGCTTTTCTTATCCCTATCTTATAAAAAAGAGACTGCAGAGGTAAGAAGAACCTATTGTAATGCTACACAGCCATGTTTACTTGCCAACAGCAAGTGCCATTCCTTCAGCGTAGGTAGGAATCTCTCAGATCTTCTGTGGTAAAATGCACATCACTGGATATGATCAACAAAGACACCTTTAGCTAAAGCCACCCAATTCCACCTATAAAGTTGTCCCTATCACAAACATGTCTCATTCATAGCACAACAAGATTTATTTAGATATTGCTTAGTACAATAACCCAATAGTTGTTCTACTTGGTCTGTTGGTGTAATCAGTCTATTGTGATGGAAATCAGCTCCAAAATCCATTGTGCTTTGCTAGTTGCACAGAAAGTCTAGCCAAGGGCAGGGTTTCCACTTTGCTGTTATAGTTCATATAAGGGCTTGGGAGCATGTCCATGTATCCAGTAGTACCTTTCACAACTATTACAGAGTAGGTGTTTGCATGCTGGCACAAATAAATCCATATACAAGAAATTCTGTGAAATTTATATCACGTACATGAAGACAGTAACTCTGTGAGGTTCATTCCATGAATGAGAAGTCTTAATGGTGTACAGAATCATTGTAATCTCTCTGAAGTAGCGCAGCTTGGCCTTCAGAACATACAACCTCTGTTTCACAGTGAGTTTGTATGAAAAAGCAACATCCTTCCCCTTAAGGTAAACTAAAACTGCTCACAACTATGTAACTGTGCTTTGCAGAACAGAAAAGGGTAAGGGCATATCCTCTCGTGCATGTAGGATGGTTTGCTAGAAATAGAATTAAAACCTTCTAATCAGTTTTAGACTGGTCCCAAGCTGGTTAGGCCAGTTCCATCTGTGATGACAGTATCTTCAATGTAAGATCAATGGAGGAGCACAGTTAAATTTTCAGCACAATTGCTGTATGGCCTGGGGATAAAGCAAGAATTTGTGTTTTACATGTGGTTATTCATTTTAAGGAATTAAAATGAGAACTGGCATAATGGATGAAGACATGCTCTCTTTTTCTACAAAATAATATTCAAAGAAAGAGTTTTGTACATGGTAGCTTGTTTCTCAGGACAGGAGGGAATATTTCAGAAATGCATCTTTAGTGGAGAACAGCAATGCCTAGTGCAGGAAGAGTTAACTCGTGGTTTTACAGCATTGTAACTGTTAAACAGTGAGAGAGAATTAAGTGACCTGAAAATGGCATAACTAATTGCAGAGTCTTGAAAAAATAACGGTAGCGTGGAGGTTCATGAAATGTGTATGAACTGTATCACATATTCATGCCCTATTACTGTGAATTCTGAAGTGTCTTACTGTTCAAGATAATAGACCTTGATTCAATTCAGTCTGATGTAGGATGAATTTCGTGTGCTAATTAGTAAAGCATTTCTTAATGATCAGGAAAAAGTAGATAACATCTGATTGAAAACCTAACTGTCAGAGATAAAACAACGATACAACTCAGGGTGGAAGGAGTGCCAGTCAGGCTGAATTCAGGTGTCTTAATTATGATAATTAATGATTGTATTCCCTATATAAATGAACTCAAGCAACATGAAAAGCATATTGTAATTAAAGTGCTCCTGAAAAGCAACATTTAAACAATGCCATTGGTAATATTAATTACTTTTCTCATTCTCCATTTCACATTTGATTGCATTGGTTCACTAAGGAGCTAATACAGAAAGACTTTGAGCTACTACAGTTCCTACTGCAATAAGAACTTGGCACTACACAAAAAGTGGCTTAGAAGACCCTGCAGCTTTATCATTGCACGTAATCAGTGATTTTTCTCACATACAATAAAACATTCTCCAATTAATGAATGGCTGCATCACGTTTTCCCTCTCCAATAGGTTATTTTAATGGATTTCCTGCTGGCCAAAAGCCAAAGTACAAGTGATGTGGCTCTGGAGACCCCAGAAGACACAACAGCTAAAAGAAAAGACTCTTTGGGGATAGGCCTCTTCAGGATATGGATTTTGTGTCCTAAGAGAGATGAGAGTTTCTGAGCTTTTTTCTTTTTAGATATGATGTCATTTACACTGAAATGAAATCAGAGTTTGTTTGGATTTGGTTTTGTTTGTCTGTTGTTTCCTTTAAAACCTACATCTTCCAGCGACAGCTTGATTTCATTCAGAATAATGGGAGAGGTCTTTTAAAAAAAAAAGACCCAAACAAAAAATCTGCCATTTATGGTTTAGGTGCTCTAGGCTTTTCTGTAGTTAGCTCTGTGAAAATAGCTACTTGTCCTCAGGATTTTCACTGCTCTCAAACACACAGGACATCTTTGTTTTATGCTTATACTGATCAAGTAGACACTGTCAAGTCTAGAGATGACAACGTGCATGCGCATATCAGTTATATTTTAAGATAGGTGAGAGGTCTGTCAACATTATCTTGTTATCTATCTACATTTGCTACACTGGAAAAACACGCTTACTGACAGTACTTCTCCAAGTAGTGTAAAGTCAGCGTATTAAAGATAATTTAGCCTGGTAATAACATGGTGAGTACAGAACAACTCCCCTGGAAGCCAATCCTGTGCTGATTACAGTTCTACATAGGAGATAAAACGTAAGTTAGCAAAAGCTTCACAGCTGCAGACCAAAGTGACAAAATAGAAGAACAAAGAGATCGGTGATAATGGGTAAAATTCCGGCCTCTGTAAGGTCAAGAGCAGACTCCCATTGATTTTAATGATGTTTGATATTTCTAATTCATCACCTCTGAAGTGACAAATATACAAACATCAGTCAATACAGAGAAGAGGCCAGCTAAACCACACCTCCACAAATGTGGGGGTTTGAGGTTGTGTGTAGTCAGCCACCCCAGAAATTCACTAGCAGGCTCTGGCTGCACACTTTAAAGTGATTCAATTCTACTAAAGTGTAGTCTGCTCATCTCATAATTTTGACCTTCTGAAGAAAAAGCCATCTGTAGTTGTTGTTCCAGTCAGAATAACCATCTTTGGCATTGGAAAAATGAATTATCTGGGGAAAGACTGGAAAAGTCACTGCTATGCGTAAATACTTTGTGGTCCTTCCTTCTTCTTCTGATGTCCTTCCCTATTCTTTTCCTTAAACCCTGCTTAGATGACTGAATCTCTCTTTATTTTCACTGAGCCATCAGAAGCCTATGAGCTAATACAACCAGAAGGAGTAGCCCAACAGACAATTTTTATTCTGAGTTAACTGCTGACTCTGCATGAATGTCTATGTTTTTAGAAAAGAAGCAACTGAAAGGAGCAGATGCTCTCCAACATGAAGAGATAACTGCTTGAAGTGCTCCCCTTTTGTCTGGCAAGGTCTCTGCTCTTCACTACTCAAACTTCCATGCAGCTTCTCCTGTGCTTATCACCCAAAGGCCTCCCGCATGGTATATAGGGATCTGCTTTAAAATCCTGCTTTCTATGTAAGATTTTTTTTACATGCTTCTTTAACTCAGTTTTTTTTTCTTTTTTTCCCCTCTAGATTCATTTGTGAGAAGAGTTATACAAAGCTTTAAATGAAGAAAACTGAGTGCAAATAAACAGTTACAGCAGCACGGAGCAGGTTGTGAACTCTTCCATCAGAATCTGCCACCAACAGTATAGAAACTTTTAACCATGACCCAAGACCACAGCGTTGTCCCAGCTGCTTTCAGTGCAGTGAACGCCTCTCCTCACCTCAGTTTTGAGAAAGCTAATTTGACCACTTTTTTATTTAGCACAAACATAACAGAAGCTTTACATGCTTCTTGGTTTTTTACAGGCAAAAAAAAAATTTCTTATTTCTTATAAAGAATAATTTTTCATTTTCAGCTCCATATCCATGAAGCGATGTCTTCCTTTGCCTCTGAAGAGGCTGATGTTTCTCGTACAGTGAGTGCTTGCTGAGCTTATGAACATTCATTGTTTACAGCCTGTATTCCATCTGTACTGTACAAACCTTTTCCTAATCCAATGGGTATCAAATAACTACCACCCTAGACTCAAAGTTTAACCAACCTCTTTTTCATAAATGCTATAAAATCATTTAAGTTCATTGATTATTTAAATTCTAGCAGTGCTTCAGTGCCTGCAAATGGACAAATGCCATTCTTAATTCTCAGTCTTCCAGAGTTCAAATCCAACTGAAAAGACACTTAATTATGTTGGATGCATTAAAAAAAAAAAGAGAGAGAGAGAGAAACAAGAGGAGCTTTGGCAGCTAATTATTTTGTTTTACAGATCTAGTATGCTCTGCCTTTGAAAGCAGTGTCTTCCGCCCTCTTTCTCTACCTTTGCCCTAAGTGAATTAACACAGGTTCAAGAAGCACAAGGGACAGAAAAGGCTCTCTGAGCTCAGGTCTGCATATCCCTCCTTTGCTGCTATTGTAAGAAAATTGAGACGAATCAGTAGAAGTTTTTGAACTGTAAAACAGAAGTAATACGAGAAGATGCTGGTGAAGTGTGTGATTTATACATGCAAATACCAGTAACTTCTGAAAGGTTGTGGTCACCTCTGAAGGCACCATGTGGCGCAGTGCTTAGCTCTTGCCATGGTTATTGCACTTTTTGAAAACAAGCAGTTTGTAACGTATTAACTCCTTCAGATTTTCACACTTCAGAGTGCTGAGTTCCACTTTCATGTAAGCACTCATTTTGCATGATGAATGTCCTCGATCTGCACCACACACACTCTGCTCCTTGTGCACCTGGAACCCCATCCTGCTTCTCTGTAGCCCTGTGAGCAGCTCCCTGACCCAGAATGGCAGGTCCTTCTTTCTGCCAACAGAAGGCTTTTAACTCCACTGCTGGTGTCCACGCTGTTCAAAGCCCAATCATGACCCTTTGTCTGATGTCCCATCTGTTGTTGTGGCAGTTGAAGTCTGGGCTCTTTCACAGAGAGCCACAAGGGCGGTTTGTCACCTATTGGAGGGGGGCATGGTAGCAGACTGGATCTGTACTATCTGTTCTAGCACCTACATGGTCAAATTTAGGTCCATGCAGATGGTCAGGATGGATAGAAGCTCCCTCCTACGCTTCAGACACATCTTTAGGTTTTGCTGAAGGTCGTATTTCAGCACAGTTTCTCCTCTGTGTAACAGAGTCGCACAGCGAGGATGCATTCATAGATTTAACAGCGAAGAGTAAGAGCCTCCTTCACAACTCCATACACCGTTCCAGCCGAGTACTCTTCCTCAATATGAGCTCACTGAAGGATTACTTCTTGAGCTTCAATCACTTGTCTATAGAAAGACAGGCTTTTTTACACTACAGTGTTCAAAGATGATTTGTGTATTTAGGAAATTTAAGCATTCATTACAAGCCATTTTAGGCTGAGTGGAGAACTCACTGAAATGAACTAATATATCTAAATAGCCTCTATTCGTGACAATACAAAATAATCGGGGAGGGGGGTTTCATATTTCACTATAATAAGAAAAGACTCAAGGAGCTTCTAAACAGAAATCAAAGATATGGAGGCATGCAACTTGAAAAATAACTGTCTGAAAGGATTACAGAATATATAGAATATATGAAGCTATGTTCTCTGGCTTTAGTATTTTATTTTTGAGGGCCAATATACGGTTCTTTACTGATTGGTACACAAAGAAAATGGAAGATGAAATTGCTGAGATAAACTTCATGTCATTTCTGAGATGATATTTTCATTTTAAGGAAGACCTTGTTGTAAACTAGTGTGCCAAAAGATCTATCTGAGAAGCCTTTGTGATTCTACAGTTTTTTAAAAAGCCTAAAGATAAAAAACTCTAGAATTTAGAGCCATTTCTATTTCTAAGTTAGTGCAGTGAATGACTTTAAACCACAGAATTCAACAGGCCAGCAAGTTGTCCAGATGATATTTAGAGGGTAAAAATATTCACTCAGAAAGATAACTAGGGCTTAACAAACACTGTCTATTAGCAACTCACAGCTGGAAATTCAGTTGATACTACAAAGTTGTCAAGGAGATGCTATCAAAGATATGGATTTCATTTGGCTTGCAAGACTATTATCTTTTGTTAATTTAACTGGAGCCTTTGTGGTCAACAAGTTTTTGCCAACCAAGTTCAATATAATCTTGGACTACCACAGACTGTCTCTTTAAAAACCCTGTCTTTTGAAACTGTGCAGGAATTTAATGGCCAGGACTTCTCTGAATCCCAGAATCTCTCCTTCATCTTTGGGTGGTGAATTTCAATTTCTTTTTAACACCATGATTTTGCTTGCTATCAAAATGTTTTCAACTAGTATGTTTTATAATTAAAAAGTGTGTTTATGTACCCCTGTGCTCCCACTACAGTCTCTGAGAATAGAACCAAAGACTTGAAAATGGCCCATCCAGTACTTCAATTGCATGGAATGGGTGAGCAGGGCTGAACAGCACAGCAAGAGGGAAATTACTTTGGTGTTTACGTTTGCAATCTAAAGCCCTGATCCTGCAGACATTTAGGCAGTTGAGCAATTTTACACAAGTGAATAATCTATTTTAGTTCAGAGGGAGTACTCAGATATGTTAAATGTCTTACCTGCCTCCACGTTTATAAGCTGGATTCCTACATTACACCCGAGCTGTCACTTCTTGGGGAGGCAACTTCACTGGATGAAAACACTGTTTTTTCATTTTCTTTTAATTGTTGCCAAAGGAACAGTATTGCATTCCCTGATCTATTTTTATGATATACAAAACAAGAGTTTGCATTGCTAGAGTGCACATGAAGCTAAATTGAAAATGGTAGCTGGGCTTAAACTTCAGGAGAAGAAAACAGGGCTATAAAGCAAGTTACAGTAGTTTGGATACAGCTGGGTGTTTTCTGTTACATAATTCATATATTCTGCTCACACTGACTTTGGTGGCATCTAAAGGTACCATCTAAGCATCTAGAAGTGAGAGGTGGTTTGTATTTCCTTGAGAAATGACACTGAAAAGGTATTTTTCACAGCAAAACCTCCCTCTGTTATTTACTCTGTTTGTTACCTATTGATGGAATATACGTGGCGTTGCAGAGATTCCATGTGAAGAATCTGCACTGCAAAAATTCCGTAAGTGGAAACTAGTTCTCATATCTGTGGAATGTTGAGAATGAAGGCTTTCCCATCATTTCCATTGTCACCAGTCTGTCAGCCCTAATTACTGTGTAGGGTGTCCTGAGAACTCCTTCCTACCCCCACAGTGGTTTGGTTTTCACCCAGGATATGGGAAACACAGGAGAGCAGGCAGCTGCATGCCCAGATCAGGCTCCTTTCACTAACAGCCCTGCAGCCACATCAGCTTCAGCAGACCATGAAACCAGCCCCTGAGGTACATGTTCAGTTCTGCCAAAGGAAACTATTTTCTCCCAAGTGATAAAGCCATCCAGTGGTTTTTTATGTGTATAAATATATGTTTTAGATTTTTTTTTAATGGATCTGCTAAACTCTTCTAACATTAATAGCTGAACCACGTAAATTGTTAAAGCAGAAGTTAGACCATTAGGTTTTCAAGAAAATCTGAATCTTAATTGAAAGGCTAAGTAAAAAGTGAAAATAAATGTATTCAATTAATAATAAGGTCACAGTCTTCTTGTTCTCAGAAATGCCATTCACTATCACATATATCTCATTGTTCTTAGGCCATATCAGTTTGTTTTGTATTACCTCGGACATATCTTCAAAAGAAGGTCTGAAATATATGAAAGAATATTTTTGCCTTTTCTTTCCCCACTTCATCCTTATAAAAATGATTTTCTACCTATCTGTAGGTTTCTTAATGCTAGAATTACACCTAGGACAGATTCCAGAATGTGTTATATAGGCAATAAATACCTTCTCTACTTATATACCTTATTGATGGATTGTAATAATGATCTTCCTCTCAAAACCAATAATATTTCTTCTCTTCTAAATTAAAGTTTCCTCTTTCCATAAGAATTCCACAATGTAATTTCTCCAAAGTTTCTAGACCTAGCCCCTACATTTCCAACTTACAATGGGAGATGTTCACAAGAGACATCATGTTAAACCTACAAAGAAAGAGGCCCCAATTCACAAGCAGTTGTCCAGCTGCTTCATTTTGTGAACCTCTCCTCTCTGGATGATATGTAGGTTGGAGGTCTAGTGAGAATGCTTGAATTTCTAAATTATCGTACCCTATTCTAGCTTAAATATGAAGCATTTCTCCATCAGAATTTCAAGCACTATTGAAAACTAAACCAAGGCAACAAACTGTCTCTCCCATGTTCTGTGAAAAGGAATCCTTGGCATTATTTCATTGTACACTACTAGGAAGAAATCAAGGAATATGAACAGGAACATACTAAAGCTGTTTTTAAAAAAGGTCTGGTTTAATGTGCTTGATTACTGATTCAAATGTAACCACAATCAGAACAGGTAAGGGATTTTTTATATCAAACATAGTTCTAGATGGAGCAGAAGGAAAAAAAAGCAGTTTTGCTAATTATGCGTGTAATGTATAGGATTAGTGACGGTGGAAGGGACTAGACTCCACGCTGGACTTTCTTTGTTTCTGCATTTTTATCAGTTACACACAAATACAGACTTCAACATTCCTGAAAATTCAAGGGCTGGATCACTATTCAATCTCAGAAACATCTGTGATTACAAACAAATCCTATCTGCTAAGCTCAGCCAGAGCTGAGTGCAGAATGCAATTACACTGTAGACTGAGAGCACAAAGGGAAAATTCACCTGGGAAAGAACAGCCACACAGAATACGATATTCCACTAATTCTATACATTTGTTCCAAAAAGGTAATATACAAAAATCACCTTTAGGAAGGTGGAACTATCACACTTCATTTATAGCTCATGGTAGAGAGCTGCTGCCCTCCTTTTCTACACAGAAGGGATTAAAGGAACGAACTTAGTGATAAAAGCCCACACAAATGAGGAGTTTTCTGGCTGTTGCCTTGTGAGTCTGGTCTGTCTTTAAGAAGAGTCTATATGGTGTATGTGAGATGGATTTCACTTTCTATCATACCCTCCATAATCAGGGTTGATCTAGTGGAGAATTTCTCAACCATGACCTCCTCTGACAGACAGAGCTAACCCAGGCTAACAGAAAACTCCCAATTCACTCCCTAGAAGATTATACCCAGCTTTAGGCTTTTCCTCCTATTCTGGAGTTCATTAGTTCTTGAGTTGTTTTTTTTGCTTCCAGGACCATTACTTCATATTACACTGAAGACAGAAACTAGGAAACTCATGAACATCTCCTTCTGCCATGAAGAGAGTTAGTGTAGGCTGCCATGGCACAGCACACTGTTCCCTCTACCCTTCAGTGCTTCCATAAATTCTCTTCTAGTGTCTCTACATACACTTTCTATTCTACATTCTTTACCATGGGTGCAACACTACAAAGTCACAACCCGTAATGACCCACCACTAGTGTTCTGGCAGTGCCACAATCTTGCATGACACCAGGTTTTAAATGAGGGGGCAGAAAAGGAAGAGCAGCTCTTAATCCTGGTATGTTCTTTCTTCTTTTTACCAAATTTGGTCTACTGCTACAAAGCATTGAAAGAGATGTGAAACCTGTGATAATATGTTCCCAGTTTGTAATGGTAAGTGGAACAGTTCAAGTTACAACCTGATGGTAGAGTTCTTCAACTATCAAATGAATTCAAGTTAAATTGATTTCAGTTTCTCAGACTATGAATTCAAGCTTGAATGTATTTAAGCTTAAATATCAGCTAGAAATACACAAAGTGATCATTATCTGAGGCATTGCACATGTTCCAAATACTTGCCTAAAAGCCTTAAAGCGTTTTCTGGACTAGGAAGAGATTTTTGATCACTTTTCGTAATTCATGACCTGCTCTCAAATGCATACTGCTTTCACAGAGGATGGCAAAGACACGAACTATCCCTATGCTTTACTTAACAAAACATTTCATTTCCAGAAAGTTATGTGTCTTGTTTCATAGTTTAGTGTCTTTTCTTTCAAGAGAATGTCATACCAGTGTTCACAGAGAATAATAAATCATAGATTCTAGGTTGTTTTTTTATTACTACTTGTTTTCAGGAATAACACTTCTGTTACATCTTAGCCTCATAAATTAACTTCGAGTGAGAGTGTGATGGGGCAAACAACAAAACGCTCTACCCCTTTTCTGTTTGTCTTTATGCTTTCTCATTTCTCTGGGTCCTAGACTGAATCATACAACTGCTGAATGTCTCATCACTATGCTGCCATTGCCACAGAGAAAGTGCCCTGAGAACACAGGTCAGTGGTAACACAGGAACTACTTTTTCCTTGTTTCCACATCTGGCTGAAACTCCCATCAGCTGTGAGAAGAATCCTGAAACCACAAGTATCAGATTCAATCACTGAAAAATTTTTTTTTCTTTTACTTCAGGGAATGACTCCTTTTTCCCAATCAAATTTGTGTTTTCAACGCTTAGTATGAGACAAGTGTCACAGAGGAAGATTTTTTTGAAACTCAATGATTGACAAAAGTGATTTTTTATTAGACAATTTGTCTGTCTACTGGCAATGACTTTTAAAGCAGAAAACTGCTTAAAAGTGCTAGAGAATGGCTGACAATAAAAAATAATCAGGTGTGGGTGAAAACAGTGATTTTATTTCCTTTGATATACTGCTTCCTGGATGAAAACATTTCAATTTAAGAAAAAACCTCCACCAGATCCTTGGTAAAAAACCACTTGCATCTTTCTTCTGATTAAAAAGCCTGTGCACAGAATTTGACAGTACACTTTGCTTCCAGATTTATTTGGATTAATATTCACAGTCCAGGAACAAGGTTTTCCCTGAGTCCAGTGGAACATCAGGCTCTCACTGTTCCCAACACCACTCTCTGCTTGGATCTTCCATGCAGGTTCCAAATGAGTTCTCCTCTCCCTGCAGCTACATGCAGTGAAAACTACTTAGTTCAGAATCGGCCTCCTGGGCCTTAGTAAGCTGCAGAGCCTGGTGCAATCACACTTGCTAGGTTTGCCCTGCTTATGTATATCTTTGATCTTTGTATAAACAGTCCCTGGACGTTTGCTCGTGTTGAGCAGTACTTTGAACCGTGAATAAAATCACTCTTAAAAGCACTTAGTGCAGCGAGGTAGAGCTCAACGTTTATAAAAGTAAAATTTTGACATAAACTGTTTTCACAAACTTACACTCCTCTGGGACAGCAGTCATGCCTTGTTTGCTGTTTTTCTGGCAAGGTGTTCTGAGTTAGAAAAGAATTGCAATGCTAATTGTAAAGAAACAAAGGGAGGGGAAGAATAACACAGTTAATTTTCCACATAAAAATATTACAGACAAATGATGAACTAATTCTGTGCAGAATCCTTCCCCTTTTATTTATTTACCCAATTATTTGCTTTAAAGACACCTGGCTTTGGGCTACTTTAATCTCAAAGGAGTCATCACCATGTAAACAATTTCTGCTAAGTTGTCTGTTACAGAGAACAGAGAGAGGTTTAGATGGAAAACTTCTCAAATTGAATGCTGTATATGCTATAAAGTATGGTCCAAAATGATACCATTGATTCACAACACTCCAGCTCTTCTCAGTAACTTCTGTTGCCATTACCTTCTCCCTTTCAATTTCCTTAAAGGTCTTCATGCAATGAAAAATGAGATGTTTTGAAGCTTCTGGATATAGTTTCTTAAGGGATTTCCCATTTTACAGAAGAGGAACCATAGCTTTCTAGGACCAAGACTGTAAATGCATATCTAATTCCAGAGTAAGTGTAACCAAGTCTGGAAGGAACTCGTGATACTGTTCAATAGTAGATTTTAAATCTCACTCTCTACCTCAAAGGAATAAATCACTTTGGCTAAAAGTGGTGTAAATATTGTAGAGAAAATGGGAAGAGTTAGTGGGAAAGGACTGTTAAAAGATTATTCTTTGATTATTTCATAGTGATGTCATACATATCCACGTCATTTTTAAATAGTGAGCTAGCCACAAGAGTCATTAGTTTCACTAGTGAATGTTTGTTTCACTGTTTTCTTACATTTGCTCAAAAATTGCTCCTGTGAAACAAGCTGTGTAACTCAAAAATGACCAGACGTTACAGCCATTTACATTCAACCGTCCAGAAAGCTTTCGAACTATCTCAGATGAATTAGTTGCTGATTCTTCATTTCCCCACCATTAGTTTAGAATTCTACTTATCAATTCACAAATATCCTTTATATGAAACTAATGCAAGTGGCAGTGTTACTGAAAAGCCTCTCTGTAACTACTCAAACCAGACTTTTCACAATAAAGAGAGTAAATCAGTGCAGTTTGGAGTAAGAAATACTATCAAATTTTGATAGACTCAATGTATGTGGGTCGTTTGTTTATGTGATGTGCATTTGCAGGGACTATGTGCCTACATAAAGTGCTGAGGAACTAACATTTAAATATCGGGTTGTAAACTCTGACTTTCCCTGTCATAGATCTCACACACATTCCCTAAATTCTGCTGAGTATCTAATTAGAATTTCCAAGCATTTGCTTCATTTGAAAATCAGGATTAATCAGCTTTCTAACAGATACAATTTCATCACCAAACGGGATTTGAATGCCACCTAGGAAGTACTGATTTGAGATTGAACTAATGATCACTGTTGTCTCTGTTCAGGCCTCAAAATCTATGAACTGATGAAAAATGAACTATAGACACGTTCATCTTCCATCTGCTTTGGGATTCAAATTTCACTTAGCCATTGCTAAAGCTTTTTTGGTCTCACATTCATCATTTTTCTCATCTCGTGCTATGAACGAATTTTCCTTCATTCCAAATTATCTTGCATTTCACTTTAAAATTCTACCGAGTCAGTAATTTCTGACACATAACTAATTATCTTCAAACTTGATGGGAAAAGCTGTTATTTCTTCTCTCAACTCAAACAAGTCAATCCCATATGGGTGTTACAAACATTCATACATTATAGGAATTTATTATCAGACTTTATTAAACTTAAGGAAGTTGTGGGGGTTTTGAGCCATGCCATTTCCAAAATGCCTTGTTCAATGTTTAAGGTATATAGGAATGTAGATGTAGTCAAATATATTCTAATCACATCAATCAAATGACAACTTGATGAAATTACTGCGCGCCACACAGAAATGTTTTCTATTAATGTCATGAAAATGGTTTGCTGAATGGGTGAATGAAGGAGCTGCCACCTGAACCACAGCAGAAGGAGAAGTTTGAGAATCAAATAGCTAAGAATAACACTGCTCCATTTTCAACATACTAAAAGCTTTTCACTCAGTGGGAAACTGAGTTATTAGAAAGGGCAGTCTAAAAATGTACTGCTAGGAGATTTGGGAGTCATAGTCCTTGAAGTGAAGATTTAGTACTGTAGATTTTACCATTTATCTATTTTTGGTGCGTTCTGATGTGTAAGTCACGAGGGGAATAAACTTCAAACAGGTTGAAGTAAACTTAAGTACATCCCAGTATCTTTAATTAATTATCTGTGGAATGGAAGAGAATAAATCATTGCAATAAATATTGTTCTAAAATGAGCTTATGTTTCTGCATTATTCTTACCATGATGATTTTACTGTATGTTTTTCAGAGATGGCTGAGTGATCAAGAATTATTTAATAGATTACTTACTTAAAGTATTTCAATTGTTGTCATTTTTTAAACTTAAGTGAGGAATGTACTAAAAAATGAAGGATGGCCAACTTAGAATACTGTATACAGCATCTCTGAAAGTGCTGTGCTCTTCCTTGTACAAGAGCTGTAGGCCAATCCTAGCTGGCAGGCTTACCCGCTAGAGTTGTTTCAAGACTGTTTCATGCTTTTGTTCTATTAACCACTGAATTCTTTTGAGAAGACTGTAGAGTGTGAGAAAGTTTGTCGCATATATGATGGCTCTGTGATTTAGCAAGCCGCTGATACATCATTACTCAAAGGTGTCTCTCATCTTTTCTCTTGGCTATGCCAAAGCTTGCTGATCAAGATGATCTGTGTTTATAGTTTGATACAAAAAGAAAGGGTAACAATGAACCCTCCACTTGCTAAACATTCCAACATCGTCCCTAACTCTTAAAGACAATGACTGACTTCTTCATTTCCCCATGATTTGCACACTGCAGTGCCAATAGTAGTGAGGCTTCCTCTCCCTAAAGAAAGAGAAGTTCTCTATGTGCACAGTCCAAGCAAGGACTACAAACTTGAGGGACCGATTGCTGATGTTAGATGACCGTGAGAGATGGAATAAAGACTATGTTCAATTTTACTGTCCTTTAATATCTTCAAGCGCAACACCCACATTTTGATTAATCAAGGAAAAACCCCAGAAAATGCATTTAATTCTCAGGGGGAAAATGTTCTTTGTTTACCTAAGTGTTGCTTGTGAGTATTTAAGGTCAGTGCAAAGTTTGGCTTTCTAACTTCTAAATCTTCAACTCATCAACATGGACAAAACCTCCAGACCTGGGCCCCTTTGATCATTTCATAATTGGACACTTTCCAACACATTAACTTTCACCTAAGGCTTGCAGCTTCCTGGCAGCAGTAACACTATTCACTTCAATCTTGCAGAGGCTTCAATTACTGACAATTATAAACCAGTATTTTTTCATATTTTTGTTCTTGGAAATAGTAAACTCCTGTTCTCTTTACTCAGTATATGAAGATCCCCTATTAGGATCCTAATGTTAGCATCCAGAATCAATACATATGTGAAGCATCAATACAAAGGGAAGCTGACAACATCAGGCTGTTCCCATCTCTCAGAGAAAACGCCAAACATGACTGGTTTTGCAAGTAGAAAAAGTCTCGAATGACTAGCAATTATCACACAAAAATAGTCAATGTATTATTTCAAACTCCATGTGACTACTGTGTATTTTAAGCTAAGTAATATACACACTCACCACGAAATTAATACGGTAGTTTTACATCTATTTCAGTGAAAGCAGAGACACTTCTTTAACTAGGTCCTACAATAATAGGTTGACCAAATAAAAGTAGAAATGTCCTTTTCTAAAATTTGCAAAAAACTATGCATGTTTTTTCCCCATCAAACCCCACCTGAAAGTCCATCTGGAGCCTCCTACATATACCAGCAATGTAGTATACTCTGTATTTCATACAGGCTTGAGGTTCAACTAAGTGCTCAGTCTAGTTTGCCCTTGTTTCATTTTCTAGATCAGTCTTCCACGTCCCTAATTATCAACATCCTGTCTACAGATAATCTTGTCAGATGATGACTGAGTCAGAAGATAATCTTTTTAGGGGATAATCTTAACACTGGATCATCTTGTCTCAAGATAATTGCATTACAAGACTCAGAGCATCCATTCTTCCCAAGAATACAATGCATTTTCAGCAGCAGTAACTTAAGATTAAAAGACATAAAAACTATATGACACTAGTCAGAACAGCACTGGAAATCACTGTAGTGCACTTCTATGTCTCTGCCAAAAAGCCTGTGCAAAGTTGTTTATGAAAAAGGACTCTGACAAACAGCATTTTGGATAGTATAGCATATTGCAGAGAATAATCTTTAGTTCTCGCATTATAACTTGTAATACTTTGCCTTAAAAGTTTCTGCTAGATGAGATTCCACAGGCATTACTTTGCATTATCAGTGTCTATTAATATGATTGCATAAGATTATAACAAATCATAACCCTCACAGCATTGTTCTTAGGTAAGACTAGAGAATCCTTCATTTTACAAGTGGATTAAGACTCAGCTGATGCATCACTAATCACAAATTTTCCACACATACTGCAGCCTCTTCAGGTGTTAACAAAGATCTAGTAATCTTCACGCCTTTATCAGTCTGTCAAACTGTCATAGCTAATAAACAGTAGCAGTGATGGATTTAGAATTCAGGAATTCTGATCCTAAGACCCTATCCATTTTGATATACTCCAATGCACAGAACCAACAAGATCATACTTGAAAACCTCCTTTTCTCAGACAAAGAAAATTATTAACTCGACATTCTTTTCTGACTTTGTTGCTGCTGCTTATACTGCACATTCTACAGGCTTTTGTCTTGTTAGTTATCAAAAATTGCTTCAAAAAATAAGAATAGGGCATTTTCCCCCTACTCTGCCAACAAGTCTCTATGTAACAGCTGATTTCTGGAACAAGTACAATGAAGTTGCAAATGACAGTATTTTTTATATTAAACCAAAATGATCCTACTCAAAAGCTGAGTCTTGAGACTACATAGTATTGCTTTTGCAATTACCCACTGAAATCAATTAGGATTATGACACTACTCCAATAATCCTACACATATTTGCTGTTATTCTGCCAGTATTTAAGTGGCAACACTTAGCCTTCACAATTCACTATGTAGTCTGCTAGAAACTGAAGACAGTATTGGATGAGTCCTCCTAAGTCAATAGCAATGAATAATAATCATATTGACCTGAAAGACAACATGCTCTGAATTTCAGTTCAGCTGGTTGTGTGTCATTTGTCTATACATACAGTGATCCTGCATTCCCTAGGGGTCCAGTTCTAGAAGGGAGGTTGGACTAGTTGATCTTCAGCTGTTCCTTCCAACCTCTACCAGTCTGTGTTTCTGTGATAGAGCTGTAAATGCTTCTGGTTAAAAAGGAGTTCTTTTGAAGGAAAGAAAACATTTATTTCTGGTGTTGTCAAGTATGGCCTGAGTGCTTTCCAATTTGTTCTCTTTAATAAGAACATAGGAGCAGCTCGGAAACTATTCTTTTAGGAAATATAATGGTCGTTAATTTCCTCTTGCCCAAACTTAATGGCAGGTGCATTCTGCATGCTTTACTAGATTTTTATGTGTTAACAGATTTCACCGAGAGGGTGTGAAACGTACAATTGGAAATATTATAATTAAAACTTTCCTCTGACAACTCTGACACTACGAACACTTGAAAAATTAAAGTGTTAAAATCATAGTACTTGGAGCTATTTAGCAAAACTTTCAAGATCGACAGTTCTGCTTTACAAAACCTTTAAGTGTTTATTAATTTCAGTAGATTTCTCAGACTTTCTTTGATCACTTGTTTTTACAATAAAGATTCTGCTAAGCTTACACCTAATTGTTTATTTACACAATATTAATATTCAGGCAGAAGGATCACGGAAGCACAGTTAATTAAATATAAATTAATGTGGTGGAATATTTAATTATCTATTCTACACCTCACAACTAATGATTATGTAAATGCCTTGCATTTAATCTTGTTCCCAGGAAATTAACTTAATGGCCTTCAACAAATGAACATTTTGTATGCATTGCAGGACACTTTATCTAAATTTTAACAGCATGGTATTAGTTTCAGATAATAACATGATTACACAATTTAAAATGTAAATGTATACAATACTTTTGTTTTCTTGATTTTACCCTGGAATTTGGAGTATAAGAAAAACTTATATGACAGCAACTCTGAAGTTGTGTGGTCTAGGTTTTGGCCAACAACTATTTTTCCAGTTTTATTTTCAGCACATTTGCATTGTTCTCTTTCAGTCTAGTACAGACTATTCCTAGAGAGAGCTGGCATTGTTGGCTTTCTCAGCTACATGCCATGAACAAGAGGGATTTAAAAGACACATGAAGCTGGCTTAGTGTGGCACAGAGCTCCTGCTAAATGGTCCAAACCCACGTCTAGTAACGAATCTTGACAGTTATCTGTAGCAGAGATTTTGCTCTGCTGACCATAGAAAAGCTCCATACCTTTTGTAAATAAGAACAGTACACATGTAATTTAAATAAGTTAAAGGAGTATTAACATTAAAAATCTTCCTTAAAGAAACCACTTTAATAGTTACTCATAGCAAATGCAACAGTGCAAGGCATATCCTCTGGTTTTTTGCTTTCAGACATATAAGCACTCCTGCATGCTTGAGCCCTGGAACCAAGAATACTTTTGACTGCTCTCAGAATGAGATCATGTAATTACAACAAGTATCCTTAACCACCACTACAGTACATACTAGATAAGAGATTTAATGGCTCTGGAAAAAAAACCCATTTCTTACTACTACCCAGTATTATTAATATGCACTCCAGACTGGGCTTAATCTAGAAGAGTTATGATTCTCAGAGCAGAAACAAGGTTTTTTGGGCCTTATGCACAACCGAAAAAAGGACTGATGATTGTTTGTGGGCCCAGAAACACCTGCACAGGCTGTCAAACACTGCTTAGTCCTGTAACTCACTTTTTTTGCTTTTGTGGAATGGTTGCAGCCAGAAATTCCAAGGTCCTATTCAAAGACAGTGGCAGGCAATGGGAAATGATCCATAATCAAAACAAAGGAATAATCAAAACAATGAGGTCTCCTGTTGTGTTTTCTAGCTTTAGAGCTAGAAAACTTTACAACACTAAGTTTTACCAAGTACTGGTAAATGGTGTTTAGAAAAAGCTAAGAAATTATTTAAAGAATAATTCTAGTCTAAAAGATGAAATGGAAGTCTTCAAAATTTATTATGTCATTTTGATATGATTTAAATTAAGTGTTTCATTTGTGAAATACGCAAGAGCAAGAAAGCTTAAGATAGAATCTCTGTTCCATTTATAAAGAATGAGAGAAAAAGAAATCCCTTGCTCTGACCAGGTTCATTCATACAAATTATGTGTTTGCTTATCCATAGTGATGCAATTGTTAATCATCTCTGTAATTTCACTTGGGGAAAAGGGCATTGAAGTTTTACAGAAGAAAAAATAAATCTTTGACTAATTTACTTATCCCAAATTTGAAGGGAAGAGATTTTCATTTTAAGATATTCTGCTTAAAAATGCAGCAATAAGGGTCTACATTTTAAAGAAATTCTGCATTAAACTCTGATTTGCTTTAGATTTCTAGCCTGGGATATATAGGTTGAGTCTTTGGCATTGCCTTCACGGTGTGTCTCAAAAGACTTATTTTGACAGCCCATAACTGGACTACAGAATGGGGTCTCAGAAGATCAGGAACAGCAGAAGCAATGTCCGATAAATGAAAGAGCAGTCACACTTTAGACTGGACCCTGGTGGCTGTTGCCTTCTGCAAGGGAGCTGCAAAGGACAACCATTCCAATACCATAAAATACAACCCAAAGTGTGAAATGAGTGACATTTAGCACTATTTGGAGTGATATGTACCACTGGGTTTCAGCCAGCCCATTCACATCCCGTTCATGGTCCTTCTAGAATGTGATGCTGTATTTCACATTCATATGTATAACTGTAAGGTCCCCTGAGAATATGAAGGGAAGCAAAGGAAGAAAAGAAAACCAAAATACATATACATATATAAAGAGATCGCTGCACAGAGTAAGTTCTTTGAACTCTAAGACACACTGTATTCAAATTCTTGGATGCCCAATTTATCTTTCCCATGATTAAAGCACAGTACGTGTTACAATGATCTGTGCTTTAGATTCATAAGAAATACTAATTAATTATCATTCAGTCATCGTAACTGTCATCCAAAAATCAGTTGAATAATCACAATGAAGCACCCATAGAAGTGAGATGTTCAAATTAAAATTAATTAGTTAATACAGTATTCTTTGTTTAGCATGAGCAGTCATCTCCTGCAGGCTTATATTCATGTCTCTCAGACAGTTTTTTTGCCTCTGGAAAGGAAATGAGTGATGTTACACTTGGTATGTAAAGTTCAGAATATGACTTGAGGGTTTTTTATCTCTCATTTATCTTCAATGGTTACTGCCAACTCATCTACCTTTCATTCTATAAAAATCCTTAGGTTTGTGTTTCCTGTCTTGCAGCTTGTATTTATCCATATTGTGGTTTGAAAATTACCAGAATTTTCAGATTTACAGGTTTGTGCTTTCATGAAGAAGATGTTCCTGTTCCTTTAAGAGGACTTTCCCCCCAGTCTCTGTCCTGGGGGAAGTGAGCTGTCCCAAAGACCTACCCTTAAGGGATGGGGCTAGGAGCCGATAAAAGGCAACAGGGAGCGAGGTCCTGTCTCTTTTTCCTCTGGGCTAGCAGCCCAGGCACGGGGCATTCAGCCTCGTGTTCCACCCCCCACCCCCTTCTCCCGGGGTGGTGGGGGGGCAGTGAAGACGGCTGCCAGCGGGCCCCCTTGCCTCGGGGACGGAGGGGGGTCACCGGGTCCTCTCCGCTCCGCTCCTGCTACCGGCAGGGAACGGCGGGAAGTGGCAGGGACCACCCCGGAGCGGCAAGACAACCGCGGCGCGGCCGGGACCCCGCGGTGCGGCAGAGAGAGCCCGGCACAAGCAGAAAGAGCCTCGGTCCAGACCAGATGCCACAGACCGGAGAAGCAAGACTCCAGCCGCGCCGCTTCCCCCACTCTCTACACGCGGCCAGGAGGTTTCCTCCAGGATCTCTCCTGTCTCTCTCCTACTGTTTCAGCTCCAGGAGGAAGAAAGAGGAGTTCCTTAGCTAACCGAAAGGCTGAAAGGGCTGCTCCATGGAGGGGGGTGGTGGTAGATCTGCACCAAAGTCTTGCTTCTCCGGTCCGTGGCATCAGGTCTGGACCGGGGCTCTATCTTCTGTGCCGGGCTGCGGCTGTCTAGGTCCAGACCAGGGCTCTCCTGCTTGCGCCACGCTCTGCACCGGGCCGTGGCTGCCTTTGCCGCACCGGGGTGGTCCCTGCCGCTCCCTGCCAGTTACAGGAGCGGAGCGGACCTGACCCGGTAAGCCCCCTCAGTCCTGGGGCAGGGGGCCACTGGAAGCCATCTTCCCCCCTTCACCACCCCGGGAAGGGGGGTGGGGGTTAGCATGAGGCTGCAGCCCCTGTGCTGGGCTGGAAGCCCTCAGCAAAAGAGGCAGGACCTTGATCCCTTTCCTTTTTATCAGCTCACCTAGACACAACCCTTAAGGGCAGGTATTTGGGACAGCTCACCTCCCCCAGGACAGGTCACTGGGGGAAGGGGGTCCTCTCAAAGCAACAGGCTCAGTGCCTTCTAGGATCACTTATTTAAGAAAGAGAGTGTCAAGGAGTGGATATTATTCCAAAAGGTCTGTTTCAAGTCTAATTTAAGTCAATGGGAAATTTTCCTCTGAGTTAAATGGAAGACAGGGGAAACTTAGCATTTTACACTATTAAGTGTTATGCCAGTCAAAAATCTGCCCTATCCAAAACTACAAGAAACAGAGCTAAATGATAATTCCAAAAACTACCCTGTAGTCTACCTGTCTACAGCACCTATCTGTACCAGCAAGTATTTTAGCAGCAGACTGAGTGGTAAGTTCAGAGCTGGAAATGAGAACTGCATAAGTAGCAGCAGTTACAAAGATTTTTGGGAATGTATGTGGAGAGGGAATTCTTCAGATAGAGCTCTATGATTCTGGGAAGAGGCAGTAAGGGGAGTTAATTAAGGCTCTGCTGCCCCTTTTCTGCTGCCAGCATCCCTCTGAATGAAGATGACTGTTTGCATTAACAAAATCAGGAGAAACTAATTTCCTCTAACTAAAAGGACACGGGAGAGTGATCCAGCTACCATCGTACGTGGTTATCTCTGACATCTTAGACTAAATGATCTGGCTGTTTTCAGCTAAATCAGCTAAAGGCATTCTGTAACATCAGATCGAAACTTGCACTAATGTTCCATACTAGGACACACTTCTCTTGCCCGTGATGATGTAGGTGTGTATCCTGCCAGCTCTCCTGTGTACCACTCTTCAAGCCTGGGATTCTTTTCCTAGAATCTTTAGAAGCCAGATTAAATAGGATTTAGCCCAGAATCACCAGCATCAGTTCTTCAAATAGTTAGGCTTCACAGTCATAAAATAGCAACTACTCCTTGGATTATGGCAGCATGCTCCTGAGCCCATGTAATCTCAGAACATACATTGCAGGGCTCTAATTTTCAGTGACTGTCAGGTACCTGTTTATATTTATGTGGTGTGTTGACATTTGCAGGTGTCCTGCAAAGACTTTGATATTGATTTGGACAGGACAGCTCACAATTTAAAAAACTTAAGTATGTGAAAAATCATTAGACAATGTCTTCACTGCAGTTTTCAGACAGGAGGTGAACATAATTCTGTCCTACCAAAAGCCTTCTACATTTTTTCTGAATAAGATGAAACCCAGACTTTGGACAAGTGTTCAGCTTTTGTGACTTCAGTTCTGTTGAAGACATTGGTAAATACCAAGAGGTTTGAAAAGCAGCAGATTTAGGTCAGTGCTGAGCACTTTCAAAAATCTCTATTAAATCAGTAGCTCAGTCTCTACATAGTCAAAGAACCACAACATGAAATTTCAAAGCTGATGCCCTTTATATCCTTTGTGGCTTTTTTTTCACTGGTTGGGAAAGAGTTGCATTAAGATATGGCTGCTGAAACGGAAAAAAGCTCAGTCTAATATTTGTGTACTTTTTCTGCTACTAGGTTTCCCCTTTTCATGTCTTTATTAGTTGAGAAATAATTGTAATACTTGAGCAGTCAGTGAGTTCACTTTATTAACAGTTCAAACATAATGTGAAGCCAATATATTTAATGTTAGTTATTAACCTTCTGTAAATTTAAGCTGCATTTTGCTCACTTAATTAGGTAATCGACATTGTTTTTCTCTTACTGGTTCCTTTCTTTAATACGAGAGCAATAAAAGCACCATAGGGTGCACTGTATTTTAAAAAATGCATTAGACTATATATTTTTCTATGAATTCTAAATCGTTTATGAATGTTTTCCACCTTCACTATTCTTACTCAAGATTTCTTCACAATATGATCCTTAATGCAACCTTTTTAAAAAAGTGACTGCACCCAGTCTGTAACTAATTAATTATCAACATAATCTGTTCTAGTGACAGTTATTATTTAACAAAGCTTTATAATGCAAATGATGGCATTTACATTTCTATTCAAGTGATGTCTACATTTAAAATCTCGCATAGACTATCCCGTTAGA
Organism: Phoeniculus purpureus; assembly: GCA_028565055.1. Taxonomy (NCBI): domain Eukaryota; kingdom Metazoa; phylum Chordata; class Aves; order Bucerotiformes; family Phoeniculidae; genus Phoeniculus; species Phoeniculus purpureus. The sequence goes on from JAOXOE010000720.1 coordinate 11,166,807, forward strand.
ATCAATTCATGACTTTCTCTTATTTTAGTCTTTTGCTCTCACCTTCTATTTTCTTCTGAAATAGAACATAACAGTCCTAATATGGCTCAAGTCATTCTCTCTTTCATGGCATTTTCCTCTCTTAGTCTCACTGCAGACAGGCTAGATCAAGCTATTGAATGTAAAGCTGGGGAGCATTTCACTATATATGAAATGAAGGAAGATCATGCTGGGACAGTCACCTTCAACATCATGCATTCAGTCTAAATTTACAGTAATAGACTCATACTCGGAGAATGCTTGCTGTGTTTGTTTGCAAACTAGTATGCAGTACTTACAAGTCTGTGGTTTTATTGACATATTCCTTTCCTTTCCTGTGGTTTTTAATTGAAACCCCCACTGCTCAGCCTAGCTCCTGGAAGTCAGAGAACAGAAGTTTTTGCGTTTAGTTTAGCATTTAGACAAGATGAACACACAGTAGAGTTCTGCTGGCTGATTATGAAATGCATAGTTCAGGGTTGTTGGTGGTGGGGTTGTTTTTATTAAGTAAGACTCATGATATGTGTATGGAATTAATGCTATGAAATTAAATGAATGATTAAGAAAATGTCTTAATGTGAAGATCAGCATGTGGATAAAACAGTCATTTTAATATCACTGGGAGAGTTAGAAAAATATTTGCTAGAAGGTGTTTGTTTCTTCCTGCTGCTGCATACACACTCCAGACTGCATGTGCAACCTGACCAGTAGGTTCACAGACCTTTGAGCTATGATGCATTAGTCAGCTTGGTTAGCCAAGGCTTGGTTTTCATTCTGATCACTAGCTGGATGAGCTGTGAGTGAGCCAAGAGGAGCCCCTTTTATCATTTGTTTAAAAGCATATGGTCCTCTTCACCAGCACTTAACTTAGTTATAAACAGTGTAACAAAATGCATATAAAAAACTGATGTGGACTGATAAAAGTCATGTGAAGCTAAAATCATACTTCTAGGCCCAGACATATTATCTGAGTTGGAATTCTGATGTCTTGTACCTTTACATTATGTCAGGAGTTACAATCCATTGAAAGCACTGACTACCAGAATAGGTTTCATTTAAAGAAAAAAAGCAAGGCAATGCAAACAACACACAACAGAGACCAAATCTGTGAATGTGGATGATTTACACATGCAGGACACTACATGCTCCTGGCCTAAAACATGTCTTATTACTGCCTCTGATTAAATTCAGGGATTTTCTTGCTTGTATTCAAATACGTATTGAACCAACTTTCCTCAGATGTAAATGGGAAATACACTCTTTCAAGTATTCCTCCTGTTGCTTTAACACCCTTTAACCAAGAGGCCAGCAGAGTCTTTGCAGCACAGAAGTTCTGCGTGGAAAAAGCAACAGCACAGCCACCAGCATTTTTCAAATAAATGTTTGTTAATGAATAACATAAAAGAGCCCATGTTCCTCAGTTGTAACTAAGAGAGAACACAGGAGTGTGAAAAGAAGTCTGCTAAAGAAACAATGAGATATTAATAAACTTGTGTAGGAAGCCTTGCTAGGTGAGGAATTAGACAAACACATCACTTGCTTGCTTTATCCTCTCACAGGACCATGCCTGCACAATAGGATATTCATCTCTGAAGTAAGAAATACGCACCCAAAATAATCCATGAAAAAGGACTCACACTTTTAGAGTCCTGTTTATGCCACAGACCACAGAACAATTAAGGAGTTTACATGCACAGTAACATGACTCCTATTTGATCATGTATATGTACACCTCACGCTGATAAACCATAATGTTGCTTCTTTTTGTGCTCATGGTTTTAATTATTGCTAAAGAACTGACATGACCAGAAATAGGTGATTGTATTATATTTATCAAACGATTCTCCATATACCAGGAATTCTTAACAAGAGTATTGATAAAGTGCTATTTTTTTCCCCATAAAAAGTATATGATCAAATATGTACTGATTGCAGATGTGCTGTGATGTGCAGATGGACTCTGAGCTCTTTTCCTGAACCACATATTGAAATGACTGAGAAACCATTATTGATTATTTAGGTAAAAGGCATCTTCCTTAGGAAAACTGGTCACTGAAGTCCAAAGAACTAGGCTTACTGTTCACTGATAGATAGTGACTTCAAAAAGTGACATCACAAAGATGACCAAGTTATTTTTGGTTTTCTACATACCAAGGCTGGAAGGTATAAAATCACCATCTTGTTTGAGTCTCTTTAAAACTGAAATGGTAATCTGCTGGTTCTATCAGTGGGATGCCAGAATATTTAAGTATTTGCAAATATCCCTGTCAGTGCTGTTCATTATGCAGGAAATACACTATAACAAAATGACACTGTAAGATACTGTGCCACTCCTTTGAGGGATAAGTGGGAGACATTTGCCAGGAGTCCATTGAAACTGCAATGTGCCCAGGATTGCCAGCTGGCTGTCCACAACACAGTAAGAGAAAAAAGTGATATTTTCTGACTATCGCTACAAGAGCAGCCATTTGGTTTAAGCCCATTCAAAATCAAATGTCCAGCTGGGAGCCAGTTCCTGTTTGTCTCTTGAAGAGTTAACTCCTGTGTGCAAAAGGTAAGATAACCATTAGTTTGTTAAAGAGAAGAATTTCTTTGAACTGGGGAGAAGAAGGAAAAGCTCTTCTTGCACTGCAAAGTCACCTGGCAGGCAGGTATGATCTGGCCAAAATATTGTGAAAGAGAGCCAATGGAATAAAGAACTATTTTTCAGACTCCAGTGCTGGTGTTCTCGTGTATTTGCTGTACTTTAGCTGCACCAGATGAAAGCTTATTGTTAGCCAGACACTGTCCCATTTAACCCATATTGGTTTTAAAGGCATACATTTTCCCACCTTCTTTTCCACTTCATTTTGGCAATCAGTTTGCAAAGGAACAATTGGGTTGAGCTTTCAGTGGGGAGCAAAGTGGAAACTAGATGAACCCAGAGACTCCAGGCTGCCGAGGTTAGTGGTGCAGGTGTGCTCCTATGCCACAACAAAAAGGATGCCAGAGTTACCTTCATCATCTGCCGTTCCAATGCCTTAGGTGCTTTTTAGCCTTTGAAATGCTCAAGGACTTTTATTTGCAGCTCTGGTAGTCTTTCTTTAACTTGCAGCTCTGTGACCTTTCAAGTGTTGGGACAGTGTTTTCCCAGAGACTCTGGTACTATTTTTCTCTTCTGCTTCTCATGATGTGGATCTTGTGCTGCTTTTCTTGTGGCCTTCTACCTGCAAAATGCAATACTGCTGTTAGTGCAAGCTCTGTAAGAGTTCCTCCTCCTTTGAGGATGAGCTTGTCCCTGGCATGAGATTCACCTCTTCTCTCCCCGCTGCTGTATCTTTTGGTTTAGATTAAGTGACTTGTAACTTAGTCGCATGAGCCTTAACAACCTATCAGCATACAAGTACCCCTGGTCTCTAGCCAGAATAATAGCATCATAAACAAGAACAAGTAAGGGGTTTGTGTGGCTCTTGTTGTAAAGGGTATGGTAACTCCAGGGAAAACTCTCACAGTGTGACCACTAGCTACACAGGGGGAATTGCAGAGAAACATTCTTATATGTCAGCTACATTTCTTCTCCTTCCTACCAGCTGTGGTACCTTTTCTAATTTGTGCCATTTTTTATTTTCCCCAAAATTACTCTGACTTGCACAGCCAGTGCATGTCACCATTCCCACAACAATAGAGCTTTGTGCTTCTTACCCCTTCTCAACACTCTTTCTGCAGTAAGACTTGGAGATTTTACCACTGGCTTACTCTAGGATGAGAGAACCTTGGATTTGAGACATTGTAGAGAAAAGGAGGTTAAGGCAGGAAAAAGACTCTTTTGTGTCATTTCACTCTGCTTTTGTACAGAGGGCAGCAACTTCTAACTTACATAACTGAAAACGTGTCACTGTCAGGGAAACACACACCTTGCCTTTGAGCTTCACCTGGAGCTTAGGTGGCAAGTGCTCCAGAGCTGCAGCCTGTGGATCCTTAATCCCGGGGAAGTCTCATCTACAAATACTTTCATCTTAAATGATGCTGTTGATAGAACACTTGAGGATGGTGCTTCACTGAGAGGATGGACACAGTGAAGACAGGGTTCTGGTCATACCCAGAACGTGCTGCCTTTGTAGTTGGCAGAAAACTACAGTGGGAAAGAATTTCACAAGCACAGAAGATACAGTTGGTGCTGGAAAAAATGTCATGAGAAAGGTAGAAGAGACAGCTCTGGATTAAGGTGTTTTCCAGGTTTTTAACCAAATTCTAGCAAATAAATTTAACCCATGATGCTACTGCATGCTTCTCATATTTCAGCATTATTTCTAAACAAGTCATGGAAAATCAGTCATGACAGTGTAATATATGACAAATGATACAGCATAGGTTTGTTTTTCTGTGATGATGGTTTTATCCTCCCCGTTTATTTATGATCATCTAAATGTTATGCTTGCGTGCTCTACAATGCAGACTCAGAATGTTGTCTCATTATTGTAAAAAGACACACTCCAAGCTAATTTTTGCCTAAAACATACATTAATACATTTCCTTTCCGCTTTTCTTTCAAATGACAATGTTTATTCTGGTCTACTTTTGGATTATTTCATCATTTTATTAGACAATTCAGAAATTCTCAGTTCTCAAACTTGAATAATAATTATTAGTTAAATGCAGTTAATATAATGCCTTTTACTTCAAATGTTTAATACTTCACTTGTCAGCTCCAACATGAAATCACAGTAGGTGCCCTGAGGGGAACAAATGGCCTAATCCTGACGTTAACATCTCTGAGGTCAAGACAGTACCTTAATGTCTAAAAGAAGTAGGGAGGGTGCTGATCTGAGGCTACACTAGGAGCAGGAGCAGAAGCAGAGGCCAAATTTGCCAAGACTCCTTCAGGGGATTTATGTTGCAGTGCAGCCCCTGTCAACTTCTTTTAACGCATCAAATAACAGGTTAGGACAGATCCCGACCTAAAAGTAAGGAAACCCCCCTTTCATCTTTATGGAAGCTGTTGCACAGTGATATAAACATCACCAAGCCTTGATTTTAAAATGTTAATTTATCTTCCCAAATTACCGCACTCGCATATGGCTCATAATTGCAGTATCATGGAGTGTCAATTGAACAAAACAGATGTATTTTTCAAAAAAATGTGACACTGTTTGCAAAAGTGCTCTGTTCTCCATGGGTGCGCATGCTGCTCCTACCTTCTGCTTCGGTGCTTACACACTGATACTGCTGAAATAAATGCAGATTTTTCTGCTTCAAGCATATACAACATTAACATGCAGGCCAGCAAATCACTGCATTCTGAGTGTTTGGATGTGGAGAATGCTGAACAAACTAGTTAAAGCAAATGGCCGTGAGTGGAGTAACAGACCAGGATTTCCTATAGAACCCACAAGAAACCTAAATAATCCCAGGATATTCTGTTGTTACATTAGATTACTCATAAATTGGGGGAAAAAAACCCTAATGAAGTATAAGATTTCTCAGATTAGGAATGACAGCTTTGGTAAATAAGAATCTTGTCCCACTCGGTTTTAAATTTGTGACTTCATAGGGATCTTCCCATCTCTGGTAGCCAGTATGAAGAGCTAAATTCTGCTGAAACTACTCCTTTGACCTTAACAAGCATTAAAATTGATCATGATGAGGTCCCCTGTCCAAGAAGCTTTTTTTTTTTTTTGCATAGTCCTATGTGAAAACTACTGGGTGTCAGTTCTTGATTATATCATCCTGGAGTCCTGTCTTTCCCTTTGGAGAAGGTTTTGCAATACATTAGCTCTTGGTCATCATTTTGGCACTGCTATTGCAATTCAGATTTGCTTTGCTACAGAGCCTCATGATTATGTGTGAATATTATTTAACCCTAAGAAAGCTTCAAGGAATTCAGTTGCTTAGGGCTTTTCAACTCTCAGTACAGGAACTTTTCTGTAGGTAATGGTTCATGAATTCTTTGCAGGTTTCTTGCTTTCTATATTCATACTGGTTTTAGCTGAACATTGAGTTGGTTTTCAGAGTGCTTACTCAGTGTTTTTGTTCTCAATGAAAGAAGTAAGCTTTATCTAGCTTTCAAAAAGTGTGCATGCCATCCTCCAAACTATTTTAAACATTCATTTTTAAAAAGAGAAATGTTTGTAATTTGTATTGTTACAGAAATCAACTGCTTGGTAGTTTTACCTCTATGTTGTGAAAAAAATACTGACTTTCAAAAATTGCAGGAAAAACCAAAAATATCCTTTGTAAATAATATTATCTTGAACTAATTTCTCTCAGTTATGATTCCAAATTGCTTGCTGCGCAACTAGCCAGAGTGTTCAGTAAAGCAAAAGCAGTCTCATGAGTTAGTTTTTGATCTTTATTACTTTAAAGTTCAGCTCCCCAGTAGTTCAGAATGAGTTTTTCATTGCATTTCTGTCTATCTTCATGTATTTCCTTGCAGCAGAATTTATAGCAGTATCTTCTTCATATAAAGAAAAAATCTCAAGGTGATGGATGCAGAAGTACTTCTGAAACAATGTGATATAGTGCTGTTATCTTTTTTGTATGCAGTGCTCTGATGGGAGTTCAATGAAGGAAGAGTGGGGACAAAACTCTAGAAGCTCTTACCAGATACAGCAGAAAAAATAAGAAATTATAATTATGCATAGAAAAAATTAGTAATTTCACTTTAATAACAAGATACTTCTCATATATAGCAGTATTTAAAAATCTAGCACTAATCTTTCTCTGTATTTGGCTTATTAGATTCTTCAAAACTTTTACCTTTTGGCTCTTTTGACACATTTTTAATTGGGTCTCCTTTTATTCAAAGGAGATTATTTTTAATTCTGTGAGAAGAGGATGAAATCATGGTTCAGTTCCCTCCCAAAGTCACTTAGCACTTTATAGAATTGGGTCATTTATCCCTGCACCAACACAGACACCTTCTGCATTGCTATGAAAGATGACAGAACAATATATTGAGATACTGAAGAGTGCTATTGTACTTCTAGATCTGTGTAGGAAAGTTTATAGCCATCTCTGGTATTCTTTTTCTCTAGCATAGGAATGGCAATACTGCATTCCTTTCTAAAGCAGTCGCAAAAACACAACACAATGTAGATACTGTCATTACTATAATCTTATTTAACTTACAACTGATGTTAACTACTTTTAACTTACAAAATAATACATGGTGCCAGCAGTTCCTGGTTTATCAAGATCTCATAAACGATACCACTGCCAGGGCCAAGGTTGTGCCATGTAGCTTGGTTTTAGAACTGACCATTACTCTACTTGAGAGTCTGTTTTCCACTAAGAGATCTGGAACACAATTACAGGTTTTTATATTCTCTGTCTTATCAGATATGAACTTGTGAACCTTGTCAAAATGTCACCATTAGAAACAAAAGGCAAAACTCCCTTTTTTCTTGTGTAGTTTGCTCCTCTGCACTATGTGCTTCAATTCATTTCTTACAAGGATACCCTATTAAGGTATAGAACCTGGTTTATGAGTCCCCATTAAAGCCTCCTTCAGTTTTAAGATCCTGGTTAAGTACTATGGGGATATACATAAGTATACTGAAACACAGAATTTCAGTTTCTTGTTACAGACTTTTGCTTGGTACCCTCATAGCTTGTTCACTTTAGCCTGCACAGGATGTCCTATGCTTCTGTTTTATATGTGAGAGTTCAGTTTGATTTACTGCGATATAGTCTTTATCAAACAAAAGTTAACAGATCAGATCCAAAGAAAAGTCTTCATGTTCTGAAAATGCCTGATGTATTACTATGGCCAAGTAGAAATGAATATTTTATCATATGCTGTTATTATGGCTGAAACTGATTCTGGATGTCTTTCTAGGAGATGAAAATATGTGATCCCACGTTCCAGGCAGATTCAGTATGACACAGCTACAGGGAGGCTTACACATGGTAGTGGTTACTTGGAACGGCATCTCAAAATCTGTCTGTGAAACAGAAAAGCCTGCTTTATTTTTGCCTCATAGTGTTTATAAACAGCACAGATTGTTCCCAGCCCCTCCATGGCCACCAGAATGTATTATAGCATCTGTTCAGATGAGGTTTCTGACTTTAGGAAGGATTTGAGTGAGAGCACATAGTACTTAACCACTGCTACCTAGAAGTAAACCAATGGGTGTTCAGCCTTAAGAAAAATCCTGAGCACAGACAATATGAGAAATCCATGTTCTACTGCCCCTTACCATCACCCGGAATAAGTACTTGGGAAAGTGGAGATGTAGTCAGGAATGAGGTTTTACAAAATAAACCTGTTTACTCCTTCCACTATGCCTCAGTATTATAAGCAACATCCCTTCCAAGTGAGTCAGGTTTACTTTTCTGTTCACCACCACTGGATGAATCTCCGCAGCAGAACTAGGACTAGCAACTAGTTTCTTATTTTTTTTAGCTCTCATAATCTTCTTGTCAGAATCAATTGCAAACATTCATGACATGTTAGAGTAAAATCACAAATGTTCTTGATTTGAAGAATTATTAGCATACTACATAATTAATTAGACTTTTACACTCCAGTGAGTTTTGGTTCCCCAAAGAAGACTGAGCACAGAGAATACAACTTGATTTAACTTTTTGTCAAGGCTTAATCTACCTGAAACATCGTTATACTTCAGGGGAAGTATGAAGGTCTTAGATCTTGCCAGAATTTTCCTTGAACAGCAATAATATTTATTTATTTCAGTGTTAAAATAAAACAAAGTAATTTCAAAATTATTCGTAGTCCCTTCCCAATTAATAAATAAATAAATAATTTGGTATATCTAAGCAAGGAATACACTCAGGCTGCCTCCAAAAAATGAGTACGCTTGTCAGGATGTGAAAGCTTGTGATGGAAGTGGTAATTCTACCAGACATAATTAAAAACTTAAAATAAAAAAGTTAAAAAAACAGGTGAGAGAAAATATGCTTTAACAACTGCTAAGTAGGCTGAAAGGACTTAGATCTGCTAAGGATATCTATTGGTCTGGATTGTTCACTTAACACTGGACATTTGAGGAGTCTGTGCAGCTAACAGACAATGCCCCCTGTTTAAGGGCTGGGAAGAAGAGCTAGGAGGAAAGATTTTGTCCAGCCTTTAATATTACAAAGACTAAGTAGATATATTGAGCTCTCCATTAACCACAGTAACCAGAGACTGAGAAACTCAGATGATTAAAAAATTCTTACCCTGTCCTGCTTCTAGATTTGACATGCCTCTCCAATGTTTCTCTGAACCATACTCCCAAGAACTCTCATTTTCAAACATAATTATGTAGATGGCAGCACAGGCATGCACCCCTATATTCCCAAACTTAAAGCAATTTACCCATGTCCATGTTATTCTGAGCCAGAGCTGACTGAGTTCTCCCAAACCTAGGCAGAGTAGTGCAGAAGTATTTGAGAGGTTCCCTGCTGAGACATCTTGGGCTGTGAGAGCAAGCACTGAGCCTGAGCTAATAAGTTCTACCAGACACAGTGTGGAGCTGGTTTGGATGTCCTTGCATTGCTCTTTCAGTATCACAAAAACTGAATATCTTAATCTGATCTCTGCACGATGCGGTTTAACCATTAACCATTATCTGCTCTTCAACATGACAGCACCCTATTTTGTAAAACTGGGACTTAGCACTTCGTTTTCTTTAAGAAATTCTAAGGCAAAGAGCATGAGAAGTAAAAGCCTGATTTTCTAATGATCCATGAGCCACGTCAAACAGGCTGTCCAACTAGATAAAATGAGTGGTGACCAACACATTGTTCAAAATATTGCTGATACCTCTTAAAACTTGTCCAAGAAAGTCTGCTCCAAGGCTTTGAGACTCATCAGTGGAACAGGAAAGCTTGTTCTGAGCAACATACTTATGCTCTAAGATCAGCTAAACTCATACTATATGTTGCCATCCACTTCTCAGCAAATACACTTGATTTAATAGAGCAAGCTCAGCCTCTGTATCACAGAATTATTGAGCCTGGAAAAGACCTCTGAGATCATCAAGCCCACCCTATGGCCTAACATCACCAAAAATCAGCTAGACAATGGCACTAAGTATCACATCCTATTTTTCCTTAGACACCTTCAGGGACACTGACTCCACCACTGCCCTGGGCAGTCCATTCCAGTGTCTGATCACAATTTCCCTGAGGAAGGGCTTTCTAATATTCAACCTAACCCTCCCCTGGTGCAGCTTCAGGCCTTGGCCTCTCATCCTGTTGCTAGTTGCCTGGAAGTAGAGCCTGATGCTCATCTGTCTACAACCTCCCTTCAGGTAGTTATAGAGAGTGATAAATCACAGAATCAAGAGCATCACTGTGGTTGGAAAAGACCCATGGGATCATCGAGTCCAACCATCTACCCTACCTTGTAAGTACACCCCTAAACTTGTAAGGTCCCCCCGAGTCTGTTCTTCTCCATCAGCTTAATTACTGATCTAAAACTCCCAAAATTACAGGTGGAAAAGTTTTAGCACACAAAGGTTTAGTACTGCTTAAGATTGCTTACACCTATACATAATTAAAGATTTTAACATTTTCCTTATTGAACTGATTATTAATTAACAAAGAAGAACAGGTTAAAATATTTATTCACAGCCCTTCAGTGCAAGTGAGCAGAGATGCACAAAAAGAGAGTAACAGGGACAGGTATGGAATAAGGTATTACTGAAAACAAGACTGGCTGAGTTTTGCCCTAAGATGTGTCAGTTTTAGTGATTATTTCAGTCTATTGGTCTCTCAGAGAAACATTAGTACATCCAATGATTTGATAATGACAAATGACATCAAAGATATTCTAATCAAGAGGAAGGTGTTAAAGCAGCATGGAATAGGAAAGCAGTGTATGAACTAATTTTAATAGGCACCAGTTGCCTGGTTTGGGTTATTTCTTTTCTTTCTGTAGCAAGGTTGTTCTACCAAAATGATTTTCCATGAAGCTGGTGACAGACTCATTTTTCACTATCAAGTAAGTCTGCATTATCAATTACATTCTGTCTTATTATAAAGCTGTCTGTTCCAACACTCTACTATGATATTGTTAGGGGGAACAGCATCATAGAATACTCTCATCAATGAAAGATTCTCTTCTTTAATAACATCTCTATAGACACACTTTCAGAATCCAGGATGTTACAGGCAAATAATTTTAACTAATAAAAGCTGATACAACAAACACTGTGAGAGACAGAAAGATATAGATACAGTAAGTCAGTCTTCAGCTCCTCTTCAGCCACTCTGACTCCAGCATCCAGAAAATGAAGCAGCCTCGGGGTAAATGATGCCTAGAGACACAGGACCTCTAATTTTTGTCAGTCCCCACACTAAAGACCTTGAGGCTTCTCCAGGTTATATCAGCTCTTGGCCATAGTCAGACCTCACCTTATCCACAGGTTGAGATCTGTTGTCAGAGTGTGAGAGTCCAGATATGACATATGGAAAACAAATCCAATGCTTATGACTTCTACTGTTCTTAATTTAAATGTTTGTATAAATCACATCCACAACACTTCCTAAGCTATACTCAACCACCTTCTCATGCTGTGACTTTCGTGTTTCTTACAAAACAAATGAAATTAACTCTTTAAGGAAAACTGACCCTGTTATCCCTCTCACATTCACCTGTGTTTGGAGAGTCGAGCCCCTTCTGCAAATGCTGATTTTCAGCTCACTCTGAGGATTAAGTGTCTATCTGCACTGGTCTGGCAGCAGTTTTAGCTGGCAAACAGACAGGCACATAATCTGAACTACAGCTGATTCAGTGGGCCCAGAGCAGGAGGAATTAATAAACAAAAATCGGTTGTTGTTGCATAGTTCTCCATAAATATGTCTGGGCTTTTAACTTATGGAGAATTGTGGGTTTTACATTTTAAAGTATTAGCATCAAATATCCATTCAAAGAATGGCTTTCCCCCCACCATGTTTCCTTGTTTTCAATGCTAGTATTGCTAGTGTTGTTAGACTAACTGCCACCTAGCCAGTAGTGCGTAGCTGATGGAAGTCAGTGAGAACATCAGGCACCTACATACTATTTTCCTGAGGTTCTGTACTGGCATATCAAACTGCTTTAGATTTTATTCTTTGACTGAAATACATGGTTTCATGTTTATAAAGTATTGCCATGTTTGCTAGAAACATGCATTTTTTTGTGACTAGTTCATTTCTCCAGAAACCTAAACTAACCTGAGAACTTTCTAAAACACTTTCAGATGGAAGCTTTCAACCAGCTGCATTAGAGCACTGCAAGTTACTTATTTGGAAGATTTTCAATTTTTAAAAGATTTATTAACATGCTGTTTTCAGAGAGACTTTCATTTCTCCAGCCATTATTGCATTGTGCTAAGGGACTATCTTCACTGTATTGTGGCCAGGTTGGATAGAAATTTCTTTGAAGTTACTGATAGCATTGATGAAGGCATATGAATTTTGTAAGTCAATAAACATTTTCATATGTGCGACTCCTATTAATGTCAGGCTATTAATTTCTCAGGCTTGTAGCACTGAGCCTTAAATTAGATTATCACACATTTTGGTATTCCTGCCATATATCCTACACGACTTGTGCTATGACATGAATGAGGCCCATAATTGCAGATATCCAAAATGGACAGAGGAAACCTGATTTCTATCAAACTCGTATAAAGCAGATTGCTAAATATTCAGTGTAGCAGCTATAAAACTCTTTAGGCATGAAAACACAGGTGCTTTAGACTGATGGCCCGTAAAAGATTATTAGGGTCAAAATAATGTCTTGCCCAAAAGACTGTAGCTCATACATTTATCATTGTAAAACACATATACGCATTAACTTGACAGACCCAATGGTGAGATAATAAACTTGTCTTTCAACTTCAAATAACAAGAAAGCAAAGCAACAAATTGTATGTATTTACTAAAAAATGATGTTCAAATTAGCTCAGTAATGTCTGTCAAAATGCATAAACCAACACAGTTTGACAGGACACATCCCTTATACGTGGTCGATCCAGTTTGAACAAACTGGTTGCATTACTATATCAACTATCCATACTTTACTTGATCAAATTACTTGATCACATTACTTGATCAAAACCATCCTGAGAGCTGACGACAAAGAAGTTTTTTATGAAGCCTGGTGATCCCTTCAAGATATTATGAAAAGTATTTTACTTTGGTGCTTCTGAAAAATACTGAAGAGTGAGTAATAATAGGTGTGTTATCAGCTGTGTTTATTTTATTTCCCAACTTAGTGCTGAAATCAAGTAGTAGGCAATATCTAATGTACCTGGATATGTGCTGGAAAACTCAATTTCATCAATATTTTCATGCAGCAAACGAAGACAATTTCCTAGCTACTTACATACTCAGTTTTATATTGTATCCATTAAGGACCTAATCTCTTGAGAGATATTGCTGAAATGAAAACAGTGAAGGCAGGTCCTTGAAACAAAGTTCTGGGTCTTCTGGTAAGCATGCATGCCTGAGTATTCCAAATGGAATGTTGCAGCTCCATGACAAAAGTAGTAGGCAATGCTTACAGGAGAGAAACTTGTGTACTAAGAGGCAATGATTCTACTGAGAAGAAGGAAATCCTGATGATTAGAATCACAGATTCACAGAACACTAGGGATTGGAAGGGACCTCAAAAGATCATCTAGTCCAAGCCCCCTGCCACAGCAGGATCACTTAGATTCAGACACACAGGAACACATCCAGGAATGTTTTAAACATCTCCAGAGAAGGAGACTCCACAACCTCCCTGGGCAGCCTGTTCCAGTGCTCTATCACCCTCACCATGAAGAAGTTCCTTCCCAGATTGATGTGGAACCTTCTGTGTTCCAGCTTACACCCATTGGCCCTTGTCCTATCATTAGATGACACTGAGAACAGCCTGGCTCCATCCTCCTCACACGCACCTTTCACATAAGAAAGTGAGTTTGTAATGAAACAGTGAGCACCAAGAAGATTTACATGATCCTTTGACATAAGAATCAAGAAAGCATCAAATAAGAAAAAACAGGTCCTGTTTTGCCAGCACTGGCAACTCAGTAAACCACTCTGGAATACGTCTGTTTATCCACAGAAGTACATTGAAGTACTGGACACACTTCAAAGAAAGACAACAAAAATAATTAAAAGATTATCTAGGAGAAAAGCTCTAATTACACACCAGCTACTGGACTCAAAGTAACAATAATTCCGGGGAATGCTATGGTCTGTGCAAAGCAAGAGTCACAACTAAAGTAAACTGGAGTAATATTTCCCCTTCAGTGTTTCCCACTGTGATATTTGTCAGTTCTTTTAGGAGCAGGTGCACAAAACTATGAACTTTATAGTCTGCCTGAAGATACCTCTTTTTCAGAATGCCCTCAAAGAAACTTAGATCTCTCCTGTTGATTGAGTTTTTCTACTCCAAATTCACGGGAGTTTTTCTAGTAGCACTATTCTGAGAAGAATCCTCAGCCAAACTGAGTTTTAGAGAACAAATGGTTCCATTGCCTCCAAGGAGTTTCTGCTCAGAAAGCTGGAGGATTTCTTTATCCTCAATCCTTCAGTTATTTTAGTAGGAATGTTACTGCCTAAAATATGTCCAATTAAAAAGAAAAAAGAAAAGTAAAATTCTCCTTAGTGGGAGCTTCAAAAGTAGAATAAAATCTATTTCTGAAGTTCTCTGGGATGTTCTTTGATACAGAGACTTTAACCAAATTAGCATGTTTGCTTTTGCAGATAGAAAAGCTACTGACTGAACTGTAAAGTCTGGGAATCTCCAACTCTCTTTGCTCCACACTTGCATACTTGTACTCTCAGTGGTTCTTCTCTCACATTACTGATACTAACTGGAGTCTCACTAAGTCAAGGCACAGTTTTAATTGAACCTAGCCAGGGAGGTCAAAGGGAACACCGTGAATTTCTACAGATATATTAATGGTAAAAAGAAGACTAGGGAAGGTGTGGGCCCCCTCAGAAAGGAAACAAGTGATATGGTCACAAGTGACATGGAAAGGGCTGAGGTTCTCAATTACTTCTTTACCTCAGTCTTCACTGCAAAGGCCTCCAGCCACACTCCTGGAGTCATGGAAGATAACAGCAGGGACTGG
>JAOXOE010000720.1:11181959-11240739 GCA_028565055.1 Phoeniculus purpureus
GGGTTGTGGAGTCTCCTTCTCTGGAGACATTTAAAACCTGCCTGGACATGTTCCTGTGTGACTTGGTCTAGGGGATCGTGCTGTTGCAGGGGGATTGGACTGGATGATCTTTTGAGGTCTCTTCCAATCCCTAATATTCTGTGATTCTGTGACAGCAGTCTGACAGCTTCCAAAGCTGAGGTTTAACCAGGAGATGAAGGTACATCATGTAGGAGTGGTGGTCAGGCAGCGCTGTGGAGCCAGCTTGGCACCACATCCAGAAACCCATGATTAGTGTCATGACAGCTGCTGCTTGCTGCAGGCTGGGGTTCAGCCTTGAGGTCAGAAATAACTGGAGCTAAAATTAAATAGCATTTACCATCAGTTTTCATAAGGGGCACAGACTTTCAGTCTGTTTTTTCATAACGAGACAGTGAATGGGAAAACCTGGGGGGTGAAGTGTGCAGTTGTTGATATCGTATAAAATTATCAGGAGGGAAGGTCAGAAAGAATTAAGTAGCTGACACCGGCTTGCTCTGTCTGACAAAAAGTGAGGACTTCTTTTGTAGCACTCTGATGACTTTAAAGCCTGTTTCCTGACTCCTGTGAAAGCCCTCACAGCTCTGGTAGTGCTTTCTGCAGTGAATTGCTCCTGTTCTGTGCGCATTGTGTCTAATCCTGTGTGCTGAGGTGGCCTGTTTGGCTAACGGAGCTGCAGCCCAGAAAACCAACCGTGTCCTGGGCTGCAGCAAAAGAAGCAGTGACGGTCAGTCAGGGGAGGTGATTATTCCCCTCTACTCAGCACTTGGGAGACCCTACCTGGAGTCCTGTGTCCAGTCCTGGACTCTCCAACATCTGAAGGACACAGAGCTCCTGGAAGGTTGAAAGCTCCAGAGGAGAGCAACTCTAATGATCAGTGGGCTGGAGCAGCTCCCCTCTGAGGACTGGCTGAGCAAGTTGGGGTAGTTCAGCCTGGAGACTCCCAGGTGACTTTCTAGCAGCTGAATAAGGGAATGAGAAAAGAATTGGCCTGGGAATGGGCACATGAAAAGCAGGCAAGGAGCAGTAATAACCTCATGGGGGATCTACCATGGCTATAACTGCTCTTCTCTACCAGTACAGTGCTATCTTGCATGAACATCTGTGTCATGTGAGGAACAGCTGAGGGATCTGGGGTTCTTTAGTCTGGATAAGAGAAATTGAGGGGAGACCTTCCTGCTCTCTTCAACTACTTGACAGGAGGGTGTAGAGAGGTGGGGATTGGTCTGTTCTCCCCAGTGGCCAGTGATAGGGCCAGGGGAAATGGCCTGAAGCTGCATCAAGGGAGGGTCAGGTTGAATGTCAGGAGGAATTTCTTTGCTGAAAGGGTTGTCAGGCCCTGGAACAGCTGCCCAGGGAGGGGGTTGAGTCCCCTTCCCTGGAGGTGTTGAGGAGAAAGGTCAATGTTTTGTTGAGGAACAGGGTTTAGTGGTGCTGGTAGGGCTGGTAAAAGGTTGGACTCGATGATCTTGAAGGTCTTTTCTGGCCGAAACTCTTCTATGATTCTATGAATGGCTTGTTTGATGTGAGGATCTGGTGTAAGTCTTGCAGCAAAGCCACTGTTGCTGATATGAAGGCTAAGAGGGTGGTGTTTGCCAGTTGATCAATATCCATAATGTTTACAGCTGGATGCTGTTTGTTGTTGTAAATTGGCATTCAGATACCTATCAGATTCCTCTCAGAAAGGTACCTGTTGCTCTGTCTAGACTGTTATTTTATCTGTCTCCACTTGCTGGCTTGTGGGTTCCTTTGGGTTTTTTTCCCCCCAGTATTTTTTGTTTCCTTTTCCTGCTTCTGTTTCTTTGTTCAGCAGTGATAAGTGACTGATGGGGGCACCAAGTAGAGAACATCTCAGCATTTGTTCAAGAGCAGCAGGAAGGGGTTCCAGAGCACAGTTGGTGTTGGGAGCACACTGACAAATGGATGTTCCTAAATGCAGTTGTGTTTCTGCACGCTGGCTGTTGCTCTGTGACCCTGTATGTTCCTGGTGTTGCTGTCACTGTGGGGAGCCTGACTGTGCATTGGCCAGATACACACAGATACACAGATCATTAGGGGTTGGAAGGGACCTCCAGGGGTCATTAAGCCCAACCACCCTGCTCGAGCAGGACCATAGAACCTAGGGTAGGTCACACAGGAACGCACCCAGAGGGGTCTGGAAAGTCTCCAGGGAAGGAGACTCCACAACCTCCCTGGGCAGCCTGTGCTGGTGTCTGTTACCCTTACAGTAAAGACATTCTTCCTCATGTTGAGATGGAACTTCTCGTGCTCCAACTGACACCCATTGTCCCTTGTTCTATCACAGGGCACAAGTGAAAAGGGATTGTCTCCTTCTTGACATCCAACCCTCACGGATTTATAGGCAGGGATTAAGTCCCCTTGTAACCTTCCCCTCTCCAAGCTGAAAAGTCCCAGGTCTCTCAATCTCTCCTCATAAGGCAGGTGCTCCAGTCCCCTAATCATTCTTATTGCTCTCTGTTGGACTCTCTCAATCAGATCTCTGTCCCTCTTGAGCTGGAGAGCCCAGAACTGGACACAGTGTTCCAGATGTGGCCTCACAAGGGCAGAGCAGAGAGCAAGAAGAATCTCCCTTGATCTGCTGGACACACTCTTCTTGATCCATCCCAGGATCCCATTGGCCTTCTTGGCCACAAGGGGTGGAGATGAAGCTCCTTGCAGAGAAAACACCGTTTTTGAGGTGCCTGCTCTAAGGTGGCCAGCAGCAGGCTGTCTGCAGAAGCAGCAGGGAAAGGGAGGGATTCCTGGCTTGGGAGTCCATGGACAAGTGCTATCGCCTTCCTCCCCCCTCCCCTCCCCTAGCAGCTGAGAGGCTATCTTCGTCTACCTTAGTACCTCCTCCTGTGTCACCATGCCCAAATTAACATGGCTTTGGAGTCCCGAGGTGGCAGCCCCTTATCCTTCTGCATTCAGAGGGCTCTGTGCAGTCGGTCTGTGAGCTGCGTGTGCTGCTGCGGCTCCAATGGCAGGGCTCCTGTGTAAGAGGCGCAAGAAAGGAGGTACAAAACATGGAATTGGCAGCAAGTATCTCTTCCTGAGCTGTCTGATTAGGACCTGGTGTCTGTAAGTAGGGCTCTTCCTGCGCAGCAAGCTTTGGGAGGCCTTTTGCTGATGTAGCTGTGGTGCTGGGATAGGATGTGTTTTGGTCCTGTAGGATATGGCTCATCTGGATCTGAAAGCAAGTTAGGGGTGAGTGTTGATCTGCTGGAGGGTAGGAAGATGCTGCAGAGAGATCTGGACAGGCTGGATAAATGGGCAGAGGCCAACGGGATGAGATTCCAACAAGTTGAAATACAAGGTGCTGCACTTTGGCTGCAGTAACCCCCTGCAGCTACAGACTGGTAGCTCTGGGTTTTATGTGGCTCTTCATGCCATGGGGCATGGCGACTTAATATGCCAATCTGTGTTAATGTTTCGGGATAGGAAAGGTTCAGAAACAAGTTATTTTAATACAGTTTTTATATACTAAAGGCAAATATGTCATCATTGTAATTGAATTTTTGGGAATAAAACAAGTTTAGATGCCTCTACAATTATTCTGGCTTGAAATACATGCAGCATTTTGTTTATGTAGGAGCCACTGAAGACAGTGCTATGTATTCACTGCCCAGAGGAACATAGCTGCTCTGCTGTGTTCCTCTGCACAGCTTTAACAGCAGCAATGCTCTGACCTCATTGAATGCTTCAGCAGTGCCAGACACAGCACTGCTCTAACAATGGAAAGAGATTTACTTCTCGAAACAAGTATGACTCTAAAAGGAGTCGTATTTAAGTGGAATTTGGGCATTTGTAGTCCTAGATGTGTTTTAGATCTTTTTATGATGTCCAGTTTCCACATGATATGGCTTGTATAAGCAATAGTGTGGCAGGCAGGACTAGGGATGTAATTCTCCCCCGGTACTGGGCACTGGGGAGTCCTCCCCTTGAATACTGGGGGCAGTTCTGGGGTCCTCACTTCAAGAAAGAGATTGAGGGGCTGGAGCGGGTCCAGAGGAGCAACGAGGCTGGGGAAGGGACTGGAGGCAAGGTCTGATGAGGAGAGGCTGAGGGAGCTCTGAGGGGGTGTTCAGCCTGGAAAAGAAGAGACTCAAGGGGGGACCTACCTGAAGGGAGGTTGTAGTCAAGTGGGGGTCAGGCTCTTCTCCCAGGCAGCTACTGACAGAACTAGAGGGCAGGGCCTGAAGCTGCAGCAGGGGAGGGTTAGGTTGGATGTCAGGAAGCCCTTCCTCACAGAAAGGGTGAGCAGAGACTGGAATGGACTGCCCAGGGCAGTGGTGGAGTCCCAGTCCCAGGAGGTGTTGAAGGACAGCCTGGCTGTGGCCCTTAGTGCCCTGGACTGGCCGCTGTGGTGATGTTAGGTCCTGGAATGGGCTGGATGAGCTCAGAGGTCTTTTCCAGTCTCAATAACTCAGTGATTCTTGTGCCTCCTAGTGGCTCTATTGTTATTGGAGACCTCTTAACTCCCTGGTGGTTTTTTGGAGAGATTGAGTGCAAGAAAGGGGTCAGTAAGGGTTTCTTTAACAACGACATTTATTCCGGAGGTTAAATCCCAGCCTGCAGACAGCCACGCATGCTGTTCTCTTCCCTTCCTGTTGTAGGAGGCATGCAATACTTCAGAAACCCAGCCTTGCTTTCCTTGCTGTCAGCTTTCCTTTCCCCAGGCTTTGTGCTGTTCTTTGGTTAGCTCTAACCAGCTGCTCTAGCACGATTCATGAGCCATACAGTCTCATAATATAAGCTACCAGTGCTTGTTGCTTGCAGAACATAAGAGCAGCATTTTACAATTGAGGATTTTAGTCATTTTAAATACTGTGCTGTGAACCAGAATCAACTGTCATCTCAGAGTTGTTAAATAAAAACCGTGGTAACTTGCTGTAAGCATCTGTTTCAAGTATCCATGAGAGAATGAGGTGGGGACTGTTGCGTAGTTTTCTTCCTCGCCCTCTCTGGAGCAGCAGGGTCTTACTGTTTTCTCCCTCTATCAAGGAGGCAAAAAGCAGCCTCTGTACATTGCATGGAAATGTTTAGCTTGTGGTTTGATGTTTTTTTTTTCCCCAATGGGGAACGGGAATACCGACTATTCTGGAAGGAACTGATTGTTGAGGTATTGTGGCTATTAGTTAACTGTCCCTCTTTTTCTTTCCCCAGAGAAGTTTGTCTGGCAGACCTTATTTATTTGAAAGTCCTTGCTTTCTGTGAACAGAGTTACATGCTTGGACCTCTCCCAAAAGAGACCATAATAGCACAAATGCTTCCACAAATGATCTTAGCCCATGTGTAGTGGCCGTAGCAGTAACATAGTGTTGTGTGCGTACTTCTCTGGATCCCCACATGTCCCATCTGGGTCATCACCAACATCGTGGGTGAGAGACCCCGACTGTATTTCAACCCAGAGCTTTTAGCTAAAGTATCAGACACAAAGGGAGGGTTTAACAAACCCACTGACAGGCCATGAAACAACTGGCTCCATTTGGAGAAGAAAGGCACCAAGACATTTGAATTCACTCCCCCCTCCACATATCAGGGAAAAACCCCACACAAGATACAGTCACAGACAGAGGGAGTTTGGTCACACTGCTCCTACACTGAACTGAGATTAAAAAGGTTCAGAATGTCCATTGTAGATAGTTCCTGCTTCTCTGTGAAATCACAGCAGTCGTCAGGCTTCAGTCTCAATCCTCATAGATCTTCAAAGTTCAGAATTCTCTCAGTCTCTCCAGGTGTGGGCTAATCTTCTCACTCACCATAAACTCTCTTCACCTTGAGGAGAAATAACACTCTCAGAAGTGATAACCTTCTCTCTCAGTGCTTTTTGTCCTGTTGAGCTCTGTCAAGACACCTTCTCAAAGTCAGTTCCTCCCATGTGGCGGTGTGGGAGTGAAGTATTTAACGTCCATTTTCTTGATGAAGGGTATTTTACCAAATGGGAGTTGTTAGGTTTAGGACAAGAGCTTAACATCACAGACACCACATCAGTGTCCATCAGATCATGCTGTGTATATTTTTAGCCAGCAAATTAATCTGGGGTTAAGTGCATTTATATCTTTATTTGTTAGACCTTCCCAGGATCTTCTGAGGTTTTTAGTAAGGCCAGCACCAAGCTGAAGTTCCTTGTGTTCTACAGATAGAAAATATCTTCAGTGGTGCTGATGGATGAAGAAAAGAGTTGGTTTTTAGTTTGCCATTGGTTCTAGGTCTGGCTGTCCAGCAGACAAAGCTCATACCTCTACCTTCTGGAGCAACTAGCACTCAGAGATTGCTGTCAACACTGAGTTTGGGTTCTTGCAATGTGTTTTCAGCCCGTTGTGTGGTGGCTCAGTTTGATAAGCAGTCTGGAGGCGTTTGAAGCCTGCCTGGGTATGTTCCTATGCGACTTGGTCTAAGTGGTCCTCCTCTGGCGGGGG
Source organism: Phoeniculus purpureus (assembly GCA_028565055.1). Taxonomy (NCBI): domain Eukaryota; kingdom Metazoa; phylum Chordata; class Aves; order Bucerotiformes; family Phoeniculidae; genus Phoeniculus; species Phoeniculus purpureus. The sequence continues at coordinate 11,188,400 of JAOXOE010000720.1, forward strand.
GATTGGACTGGATGATCTTTCGATGTCTCTTCTAATCCCTAATGTTCTGTGATTCTGTGATTACGTTGACTTAATTTTTCACTGCAGCTGCAGTTCTCAGTTCCGTAAAGTGTGAACCTGCATTGGAAAGGAATTACCAGATGTTCTCTCCTACTGTGAATACCCTTTCCAACCCCTACGTATGTGCAGACTTTGCAGTTTTTACAGTCTGTCTTTCTGTTCTTCTCTCTGTTCAGTGAGTGACCTCCAAGAAGAGGGTAAAAATGCTATCAACGCACCGATGAACCCAAGTACTGTGGACATCCATCCAGAAGACACGCTCTTAGGTAAAGTATTTATGCTGCACACCTCAGCTAAGTGATTATTAACCATAGAATGATAAAACGGCCAGAGTTGGAAGGGACCTTAAAGTTCATCTAGTTCCAAAACCTCTGCACAGGCAGGGACACCTTCACTAGAGCAGGTTACTCAGGGCCCAGCCAGCCTGTTCCTCAACACTTTCAGGGATGGGGCAGCCACAACTGCCTTGGGCAACCTGTTCCAGGATCTCAGCACCCTTACAGGAAAGAGTTTGTTGCTCATGTCCAACCTCAATCTCGCCTCTTCAAGTCTGGAACCCTTTCCCCTTGTCATCTTGCTACCACCTGTGTCAAAAGCCCTCCCCCAGCTTTCTTGCAGCCCCCTTTAGGGATTGGGAAGCTGCTAGAAGGTCACCTGGGAGCCTTCTCTTCTCCAGGCTGAACAACCCCGCCTCGGTCAGCCTGCCCTCACAGGGTAGGTGGTCCAGTCCTCTGAGCGCTGGGGTTGCTCTCCTCTGATACCTTCCAGGAGCTCTGTGTCCTTCTTATACTGGGGATTCCAGAACTGCACCCAGGACTCCAGGTGGGGTCTCACCAGTGCAGAGTAGAGGGGGAGAATCACCCCCCCCTTGACCGACTGTCCCTGCTTCTTTTGATGCAGCCCAGGACACAGTTGGCTTTCTGGGCTGCCAGCGCACACTGACGGCTCCTGTTCAACTGCTGCTCCACCACCCGCCCCAAGTCCTTCTCCTCAGGGCTGTCCTCAATCCTTTCTCCTCCCAATCTGTATTCGTGCATGGGATTGCACAACTTTGCACTGGCCCTTGTTGAGCCGTATGCAGTTTGCACAGCCCACTTCTCAAACCTGACAAGGTCCCTCCGGATGGCCTCCCTTAAATCCAATCTGTTGACTTCACCACACAGTTTGGTGTCATCACAGTCAGTGGTGTTGAGCTTGTCCTTGATATTTCTGGACTGATTAAATATTTAGTAACTTAATAGTGAAAAATCTGATTTGGATTAGGGCTTAATATTAAATGTGGACATTTTCAGGGAGAAATTCCTCCACAGGGCAAAAGGTGCAGGTTATAATCCTGACGCACTTAAAAGTAGCACAATAAAAGAATAAACTTTTACAACTAGCAGAGATTTACCTGGAAAAACATGCACATGCACTAAGTTTTCTCTTTATGAGCCCCGAGAGACTCACCTCGACAGGTAAGCAAATGGCAGCTACTTTATGTAACTGCACAAAGCAGCCACGTTAAAAAAAGAAAGTGAATTGTTTTATGGAGCCAAAACAGAGATGCTAAATTCATGCCAAGGAATGAAGGGGCAGCCCCATCCAGCAGACTAAGCAAGTGATGCTGTGGATTCATAAGCAAGTAACTAAGCCACCCACACTGCCTGCACAGTCTGCCAACAAGACAGATGGTGCTACTTGTGAAATATCTTCAGATGTTCCTCATAGTTTACAGCATACATTTTATGGTAGGAATAAATGAAAAAAGGTCTTTTATTCCCTACATTTTATTGGCTACAAATGTTATGTTATGTCCTTTTAAATCAGCCTACAGAAAGATCTGCACTTAATTAAACCGCTTAAATAATTGGTAGATTTTAAGTTGCCTGTGGAGATTTGATCTCCATACTTGCAATTTAATCTCAAAGGCTCGATCCACATTTAGTTTAGTTAATCGTTTTTATAGGCAAATGCCCAATTAGGAGCTCTCTGTATCTTTGGGGCCTGCTCCAGCTCACAGAACCTGTGCTAAATAATTGTACTTGGGGAAAATCAAGCGGGGACCAGCCGGCTTTAATGGTGTTCGATGTTCTGCCTCTAAGAGGGGATATCCTGTTGTTCACATTATGGGTTTCACTGGAAGAGCGACCTGTACCCACATTCACAGGTTCAGGATGACAGCAAATAGCACAGTGAAGGCTGCAGATCACTCTGAACTTGAAAGATTATTATCTCAACTACAATGAGATGAGCTTCTCTACTTGGCATTGCTGTACACTTTGAAATAGTTTAGTTTAAGTATCAGGTCACTGGCAGTCAGATGATTAAGCACAAGAGAAAATAAGTGATTTTTTAACATCTTCTGAGATTTTTTTTGTCCCCCAAGAAGATAAATTGACTTCTCAAGTACACAACAAAAGAGGAGCTTTTACAGACAGGCTCCCAGCGTCACCACAAGAGTTTACTTTTCGTGGAAGACAATCAGCAGAAACTTAATAGGATCCCACAACACAACAAGTAGCAAAGGGAAGGTGAAATAATGCCTACCCCTGCCTCACAGCTTTGGTGCAAGCAATTTCCACTGAGAGAAAACTAAGCTGGGACTGGGGATGTGAGACTGCTGCCAGTATCTGCGGGTCAGAAGCTGGTGTACCTATGCAATGAGAAACTGGTGTGACCCACGTCTCAATTACAGAATTGCTGAGTTCGCTCATAAAGTCCTTAGGACTCCATTAGCAGAACACAGAAGGGGCTGTGCTGCAGTCTCACGGCACACACTGCCTTTTGTAGGTGATGTGAAGGACTGGGCAGACCTTGCAAGAAACCAATATGGACGCAAAATGCTTTTAAAATTGTTTTCCGTTTTCGTTCACATTTTTTCACATTGTAGTCTCTTCCCATCCCTCCTTTTGTCAGCACTGAATTCAAGTTACTAGCAGCATTCAGCAGAGCAAAATAAAGGGCATGTGGTTCGTCATGTCATCCACCCACTACCCTTATACACAGGTTGTTTGGTTTGAGAGACCCCTTCCACACTTATCACACTCATTTTTCCACCAAAGATGAGGCATCTGGGCAGCTACTGTATTTCAGCCTGTCTGTAGCAAAGGTTTTTAATCTCCTAATCACTGGTGAACACTTGGCGGGTTTGAGTCAACAGACTGGGATGAAATACCTCCATATAGACAAAGATACTTTTACCTGGGGGCTTTTTGTGGCTGTTACTTTCAAGGTCTCTCACATTTGCTGTGCTGAAGAGTTACAGACATATTTAAGAGCTGAAAATAGACATTTCAAAGCTCACCTTGGTCAGCTTTTAAACCATTTAATGACCGCTATTTTATCTGACTCCCATTTTGGGAAGACTACGTTTTTATAAAAACAGCTTAAAAAAAAATCCACTGTCATATGAAAACCAGCAGTACTGTGAATACATTCTACTCCCTATGTTTATTGGGAGAGTGACACAATCTACTTCTGTGCTTTCATCCCACTGTAGTCCCCTCCCTGTGTCCCCAGTGACCAGCTACCACAGATCTCACTATCCAGCACAAGGGTATCCAATTCCTCCTCCTCAGGCACTCATCAGAGCTCAAAAATCAGAATCAATCAAATGAAAGCATTTAAAATACAGTCACACAGCAAATATTTTTAAAGGACCAGTGCCAAGGCCTGTTTTCCATTTAATGATTATTTACCCCATCTCCCCTGAGCTTAGGAGGCTCATGAAACCATCCAGCTGTTTCCAACCCCCTGCTACCATGGAGATTTTTCTTTTGTCCTCCTTTTCAGTGGGTAGCTGAGCTAACTCTCCCTAGACTTGATGCCTGTAGCAAGACAGGGTTAATTGGCCTTTGTTAACCTGCTCTGAGGGCTATGGCATTTGTGGAACCCCACCTCCATATGCCTTTGTCTGTCTCATCACTAAAAGTCTGTGCTAGTTTCACCTTTTTATTGAAAACCTTGATTCAAATCTCTTCACAGTGCTTGCACCTACCTGCCACAACCAGCCAGCTGTAGAAGTGCTAATCAGATGTTGCAAGTAAGATTCATTCCAATATTGGGGGCTGCTTATACCTACTGCGAAGGAGGGAAAGTTGCTGGAGATTCAGGATTCACATTGAGTCCCTGCTTAGTAATTTATCTTCATCAAAAAAAGATACGAGGAAGCAGTTACTCTGTTGGGGTATAAGTCCACTGTCCCAAGCACTCACAGGCATCCACTACCCTGTTTCACTTTGCATAATACGAGAAAGTGTTCAAACTTTCAACTTGGTTCCACTCTGTCCCCTCCCAGTGCAGGTTCAGTGAGCGATTATCTTAGATCTTATCCATTACCTTATAGATCATTCTCTTCTGAACAGCTTATGAGGTTACAGCCACCAGTCTGGGCACGATCCTCCTCTGTTCGCCACATGTTTCTGTTGAAAGCAAAGCACCACAATCCCTCTCTGGGTGCAGTGGTTAGGACTGGGGATCAGCCCTGCCGAACGGTGCAACACAGAGTCGCTCTGCAAGGTCGCATAGGTACATGCAGGGATCGACACAACTGGCCTCTGTGACTTCTTCAATATGTTAATCTGCTGAAACATTTCAGCTAATTAATTCAGACATAATAGTTGGGAAAATCAAACCTTCCTTACTGCAGAAGAGCAGCTCTGTGGAGCCACACACTTTGGCAAACCAAAATAATGTTTAAATGTTTAAAAATCTTTAAATGCTACTGGAAAGAACAAACTGACAGCCTGGAGATGTCACTACTTCTGCAGACAGATATACAAGAGAATCCCCATTATCTGACTTTCACCAGAGCATGCATAGAAGGATACTCAGTCATTTTTCAAGGTAGGGACAAATCAGCCACATTCTGCATACATTTATTATCTATCCACTCACTCCCGAGCCTCCTCACAGCTGGCCTTGCTTTTGCTCTCTATTGCCATGGCTGTTAATTCATTCGCTCACTCATTTTACCCCCAACCCATTTCAGTTTCTTCCTCCTACATCCTTAGAAAAATTATTGGCTAATTACTGCCTAAATGACTCTATTGATTTCAGGAACTGCCTGAGCAGAAAGCAAACAAGCCACCTCAGGAACATGCAATCTCCCTGTTGCTCTTACTCTCCAGACAGTCTTTCCTCAGCCTTTTTCTCCTGACAGTCTTGATGAGACCTAACAAGTTGCCCCTGATTTATCCGGAGGGATGAGCACTATCACCGTCTTTAAATGCAGCTCCTACAATAGCAGATGTGGGAAGCTACTTCTAGCAGTAATTGCTGTGATTCCACCTCAGTTTAGTAGAAATCAAAACAATACATTCAAGAAAAAGGAAACTGGCTGCTAAATGTAAGCCCTGCCAAGGGCTGCGTCCTCAGGTCTGCTGTGCCCTCGTGAGACACTGGAGTAAGTGGCAGGATGGAGAGGGAGCCTTCCCTAGAGCAGCGAAAAGCATTCCAACACTTGTCAAGAGGCTTTGAAGGAGTGAAAAGTACATTCTGAAAGGGCAGATGCTGTTTCCATGAAGAATCTTAGTTAATTTTAATATAAAACAGCTCTGAATAGTTAAAAGTAGAGAAATAATTATCTGTTTCAGCAGATAAATGTTGCAGTAGATTCATTCTGTGTCTCTCAGAGCTACCGCTCCTGTGTAGCCAAAGCCTTGCGAGGCACAAGGATGGAAAACCACTGTACCTTTCAGTTTGAGTCACAGAGTACTACAACTGTGTCGTGCAATAACTTTGAGACATAACATCTCTTTCCAGGCCTTCGGTAATGCAAGTTACAAAGATTCATATTTGGGATTTATTTCACTGTATTTTGTCATTATGCAAATGAGGTTGTACATCAGCATTAATCACACTAAATGAAGCTATCTGCTTCAGTTTGAAATACGGAATAATTACCCATTAACAATGACTGGCAAAGGAGCTTAAATCAAATCAACGTGCACTTTAGAGAAGCAGCTTGCAAAAAAATAGGCATTGGAAGGGCTGATTTTATTTATTTGAGGTAAGTGCAGAGGCACCAATATTTGAGCCCAGACATTACTTGTGAAGAATGTTGTAGTCATATCATTCAAACGCATTTGTGCTTGGAAATCTGGTATCTAGAGCTATGAAGAGGAAGCTGAAGTGCAAATATCCCTTACTTGCTTTATATTTCAAAAAAAGAAGATGTGTTGGCATCTGTCTGCTTTCCTGATAAACAGCTATTGCTAATTAATTCATCCGTGAAGGAAATCTCCAAACAAGTGTTCTGAGAAGCAGATACATTCCCAAACGGGATTGCTTGCTGCCCCTGAAGCTCTGAGCATACTGCAGCTCAGAGCTCCGCTCTCACAGAGCGCAGCTCATCGGGTCACTCTGATCTGAGGCGCTGGCTGTGCAGCCTTTGGTTGGTGTGTCTGTCTCAAAATGAACTCTGTCACTCAGTTCAAATGCTCCAGCAGCAAACTGATGTCTCCAAGTTCATAAGACCCCAAACTCCTACAAGAATTTCCTCCTTTCCTTAGACCTTGGTGCCTTCTTCATTAACTTTGATGCAGGCTCCCTGCCTCACTTGGGCTGTTTCTTTTGCTTATCTTTTCACAGGATACTTGGCAGCTTCACCCTTTTAGCAGGCTTAGCCACGCTTACACTGCAAAAGCTGTTCTCATCCCCAGCTAGGAAGAATCACTCTGAATCAAAGGTGAGGCACGATGCAGTCAACTTCCACCAGCCAGTGAAGCGCAGGGAACTGGCAACTACTGCAGTTAATGGTGACGTGAGCCTGGTCTAGGCTAGAAAAAAATTCTGCAAGTCTCTTCCATTCAGCGTGTATTTTGTGTGGACAAATGAAGGGTTTTCTGGCAGTAAAGCATCTAAGTGTGATCTCGTTCCCTGAAGAAAATGCTCTGCATCATTGGTGGGATGGGGTTTCTTTGCCCTTGGACTGGAATACCCTGTTTTGCCAGGTCCTGTTAGTCACCTTGACTAACGGTTACAGGCCTAGCAGAAGGATTCTGAGAGGACCTCCAAAATCTGATTCCTCTCAGTCAAACACAGATATCCAGTGCTGGGTTGAGCGAATTCCCCTCTGGAATGCCACTCCACTTCTCCAGACTGAAGGTCACAGATGTCCTATTTTGGTTAGACAGTTAGAGTTAGTTGGGGCAGTCTGTGCCCCATTATTCTGCCTGTATTGTGAGAGACTCACATGCTTCTGGGCATGCCATCCTCTGAATAGACCTCCGGTAGGCTGCTTCATGTGCCTCTCATCACAGTGGCCAGCAGAGCTCAAACATGAGCCATGTTTAGATCCAGATCAAATGGACTCTGTCTGATTTAAGCTTCTTTGACTCTGCACGAAAGGAGCAGGAGGTGGGCTTAAACTGCTATGAATAGGAAAGGAGCAAGCAGCAGGGCAGCCTTTTGTGCACCCAGGAGCTAGATCTTCTCTGGGATGTTGCTCCACTGTCACATTCTGGGCTCAGAGTAAACGTCCAAATTGCATTAGTGCATGCCCTATTACAGACTGAGGGTCAGGGCTGAGTTCTCCCACTTCAAACACCCAACAGCCTGCACCTTGGTGTGTCTGGGGATCCTGCAAGGGTGACTAAGCAAGGGCAGTGTCACTGTGGCTGACGGACATGAGATGAGCAAAAGTTGGAGGCAGAAGCAAGCAAGGGAGCTGAAAAATGATCTGAAGTAACATTCTGTGAACAGTCCATTTCTGTTCTAATCACCTGGCTGTCTCCACAGCGAGGGGCTCCTCTTACCTTCCCCTGCCCACATTAACCTTTCCCTGTGCACAGGGCTCTTTTTCTAGTTGATTATCCTGGTTTGTGTTTTTAGTTCTTATTTGAAACTGAGGTTTCTGCCTGTAGGCTTTGGGGCCCTACGCAATTATCTATGCTAAATGATTCGGGGCACGTCCAACTTTGGTTATTTGATTTCTGTTTTAATACTAGAAATAAATGTCGTTAAATAATGGATTTTATTGTCTACTCAGAAGTGTTTGTCTCCTCCGGTCTAATGTTTATTTCTTGCTTTTGTAAATCTTTCCTGCTAATACTGTGGCACGTATCATGGGGACTCGCTCACCACACCAGCGGCAGATTTAATAAAACTCTTTGCACACGCTCAGCGCCAACTGCTTTAAAACTATACAGGCAAAAATTAAGAGCTATAATTCAGCCTTGTGTCTCCAAACACGTAAGGGAGTTCTCTAAAGTTTCAAGCAGCCAAAGAATGTAGTTTTCTGTTTCACAGCCGGGGGTTTCAGGAGCAATAGAATTTCGATACAGCTACGTCAGTACAAGGATAACAAAAACACTTTCATTGGTAAGACAAGGGGTTTACTTATGCTGTTTTGTGAGAAAAAAAATGGGATCAATAAAAGCCTCTACGAAGCATTACTGTGAGGGAAAAATAATTTGTGTAGAGGTTGCTGTGAGCTTCAGGCTAATGGCCATAACTGTAAATGATATTGAAAAACACATAAAATTAAATAAAGACTTGCAAAGTATAAATTTGCTGCTGGCAATCTAAAAAGGATTTTCTTGTTACTCGCCCCTGGGATTTGGGGTTCTATCAAGGAAGCTTTCCTACTTGTCATACATCATTTCAAAGAGACATATATAGCCTGGAAACTGCTTTAAGGCAGCTGCAAGCAAGTGTCACTTTGAGTTAAATGCATTATTAAACTGTTGGGAAATTTCACATCATGGGTCATTTATCTATGCTAAATGGGTCAAAAGCCTCTACACATGCCTGGATAAATGAGAGAGAAGAGCAAAATTCTCCCTTGGGAAGTAATACGTTGACAAGCTCTTAGAGTGCACGTTGTTATTTTTAGTAGATATGAGGAAAAACGACCTGTTAAGTGTATTAATTCATTAAACCTGGTGCCAAATCCCCACCAGAAAAGGTTACCAAACATCCTCGTGTTTTGACGTTCCTTTGTGAAAGGTGTCGGCAAGATGAAGTGTAATGTGCTTTGGTTCTGTCTTTAATGGCTGACTGCTTGGTCCCAGCAGAGGCCCCATGAACAATGTGTTTATTACTGGCTTAGCTGCTGGGGGAAGAGCCGGTGAGTGGGCTTTGAATAGAGCACACAGTAACACAGCTTTCTAAAACTGATGGGGTGTTAATACCTGATTTACTTTGGTTGCAGCAAAGTCTTTGGTTTTGTTGATCCTATAATGCCTCTGGCATGTTGCTGGGCGTTCCCAGATACCATCACATGCACCATCAGACAAATTAGAAACTAACCTGGTGGCCAATTTTAGGAAATTAGCAGCAACATGAGTCCACATGAGAGGAATAGTGAGCTCAAAGCAGCCCTTCACAGCGCATTGGTATTCTTTCATGTTGAAAGATCAAGTTTTCCATCTCCTTGCACATTTGCCCATCAAGCAGACAGGTTAGAAAAACAGTTGAGCAAACAACTGCAAAGGTAAGGCCCTCCTGATTGGAAGAAGTTTTACTTTCTCAGAGCTGACAGAGAGGAAAAACCATATTGTATCGGTATCAGCTGATAACTGGGGGCCAGCTGGGTTTTACAAGGAGCTCAGCATGTGCTTCTGGCTGAGAGGCACTAAAAGCACAGACCCCTCTTGTGCTGGGAGACCTCTGCACAGAGATGGTGTCAGGTGAGGTCAGACAAGTTTCTTTCTCAGCCTGAAGATTATGGGGTATTTTATTAAACACATTCTAGGTACTGGGGAAGCAGCATCCCCTTTCACACAAGGAGCAGGTTTATACAATTGCTGATGTTCCTGACTAGGTCTGGGAAAGCAGCATAGAGCAAGTTCGATTACTCCCACCTTTGGTAGTAACAATTCTATCAGTTCAGTGGTCTCAGCCCCCAGCGTAGTCAGCCCTCAGCTCTGAGCCACTGATTAGTTTAGTATCTTCTGTTTTTCACCATTGTGGCCATTCCAGAAAAGCCTGAGAGCACTAACAATCCAAAAAATTCAAAGGGGAAATTTTCCTATCTCATGGGAGATTTTCCTATCCAGCTCCATGAGAGTAGCATGCTGATGATGAAGCCATCAAATTAATTAATTTATTTAATAGAAGAATTTCTATCACAGGAGACGTTTCCACACCCCATTCTGGCAAAGGCTGACTACAATGGTCATTGTCTGTGTCTTGTTCTGGGACTATGACTGTCACAGGCTTTCAATAAAAGGCTGACCAGGACTCCAGCTGATTGCACTAGCCTTTCTATCAGATCTAATCCACATAGTACTTGTAATAGCAGTGCCAAAGGAATCCTGAAAAATGTTGAAAATGTAAAATAAGAAATGGTGAAAAACTTTTAATACAAGGATTATGACATTATTAAAATATTTTTAATATCCTTCTTATTATTATATGGCTCAACCTTTCATGAGCTTTGCTCTGAAGCCTCCCAAGATAAAGTGGATGTTCTTAAGACCTGCCAAAATTCATCTGACTTCATTTCAGCAGGAAGTGATCTGCTTTCATATGACTTTTTTACCGTCACAATTATTTAAACTACAGGCTGTACTACCAGTCATTCCGTTAACTTTCCCTAAATCACAGTTCATGATGAGATCATCACTGAGGTTCTACAGAGCTCAGATTTTTAATCACACTTGACTAATTTAGTACTCATCAGCATAATGTGAGTTAGTCAAGAGATACATCAGCCGAAGACAAATCCTTGCATATGTGAAAGTCTGGTAACCATTAGTTCCTTCATTCTGTGTCTCATTCGAAGTTTCTGCTCAAAACCAGGACTGTTTCCCAGACTGAGACTTACTAACCTCAACCGTCCAACCGGCTGGGTCAGAAATCCTTCAGAAGATAGTCTGAATCTCAAAATGTTCTTCAAGTCTGACACTATCTCTGAGAAAGTTAGTTTAGCTTATGGCTTCAAGCTTCAACAGGGGAGGTTTAGATTAGACAGCAGGAAGAAATTCTTCATGGAGAGAGTGGTCAGGCACTGGTATGGGCTGCTCAGGGTGGGGGTTGAGTCCCCATCCCTGGATGTGTTTCAAAGTTGCTTAGATGTAGAATTGGGGGATCTGGTTTAGGGGTGAACTTGTAGAATAGGGTTGATGGTTGGACTTGATGATCCCAAGGGCCTTTTCCAACCTGAATGAGTCTATGATTCTAATATTATTCCTGCAGCTTGAAGACCCCACTCCTACATTTCTCTAAGTATCCAAACCATGACTTCTCAGTGAATACATGCTTTTCCTGTTTTGAAGTTCAGTTCACTTATGGATTTAAAACTCTGAAAAAAAATTAGATGATCAAAACCCCAAAGATCTGCATGTAGCCAAACTTATGACTTCTTTTAGTTGATGCAATATGTGCAAAAGCTCTGAGAATTTCAGCTTTTACTGACAATCAAGCTGGATTCAGGACAAAGATGAGCCATGTTATTCAGTACTCACCCAGAATGGTTTCAGTCTACAGCAATTATTTGGACTATAAAACCAAATGCCATTAGAAGCTGCATCAATGTAAGATTTCTCCGTAATTATTTCTCATATTTCTTATTTTGAAAATTATTTTCACACAAGGAGGACCTATTAAAATTTCAGTCCGTTAAAAAATGGATGAAGCAAAGAAAGCAAAACGCAGCAAAGGTGTTTGGCTGAGGAACGAAGTGAAGCAAAGCTCAGGAGCTGAAGGCAGCTGACACTGCTGGCATTACACCAAAACCCACAAACACTGAACCTGACCTATCACTGCGCTTTATTAAGATGTCACCCAGAATAAAATTAAAACATCTCATTAAATTTTTTCCAGACACAAAATTAATGTATATATTAAAGCCATGACACGGGTTCTCAATTAATTAATTAACCTACTTTAAAGTACAAAATCTCTGTGCTCAGGTGTTCTGTCTACTGAAAGTTTCTGACAAGGTCCCTAGCTATCCTGATTAGTCTTTTAAACCAAATTGTCTTAATAATGGAAGAATAACTTACATCACCATTAATTTCTTACTGTACTCCTCTTTATAAATTTACAGGGAGAAAAAGAAGTTATAAACCAGCTTTGCAGGATAGAAAATATGGATAGTGCTCACCATGCAAAGGGAATAAGGTTTCTTTCCAGAGATGATTTGAACACATTCGTCCTCTTTCACCCGTGGCTATTTCTGGTTTGTGTGTGATGCTTGTTGTCGTAACCTTCATCAGGCCACGCGCAGCTATCAACAATGATTCTAAATTAAATAAGCTAGATTTACTTAATTTGCTCAGTAATAACAATATTACGTTATTTTAGCCAAACATCGGTGTCAAACTGGAACAGAAATAAGAGGAAAGCAGTAATTAGCCTGGGTTAAAATATATCCTCAAAGGATATTAAATATGCAAGAGCTCATCCATGAAAATTGGACTGCAAGAGGTTACACCATGTATTGGCTTATTTTGTTACATATCAAATTATCTCTCATGAATAAATATATCTAATAATGTTTAACTCTATAATTTAATAGTGCCCTATTAAAAATACTTTCTGAGTCAACCAAGCTGTGTATTTGATTTTCTACGATTATCAGATTTTAAGTACACAATAATTAAATGTGCAATTTGTACTGACTTCTCCAGGCATAATTAAAGGGACGACCTATGCTCTTTAATCCCAGCAGTAAGCAATGTCAGTAAATATGAGTAGCAGGACTATTATTATTGTTAGATAATTATCTAAGCTATGGAACAAAAGATGAGAAACCATGTCTCATCTAGGGCTAAATCCTCTCCTTGCCTTGTGTTAAGGTGCTGAAACAACTTCCCTGTCCAAGAGCTCTGAACTTGACCGACCCTCAAAACAATCCAAGAGTTACTCACAGCCTAAACTGAGTGGGTTTGGGTAACCCCTCTGCCATTTGTTGCCACCAAGCAACAAGGGGTACTTTGAAAAATGAACTTGGCTAACGGGTGCTGAGGAGGTGCAAGTGAGTTACAAGTCCCCACATGCAGCATTAACCCAGAATCATCACTGCTGTCTCATGATGAGGAAGGATAGGAAGGGCTGCTCCAGTTGCCATGGTGAACTCTACTCAGGGATTCTATCTCTCCCTCTCCTTTTCCATGGAGAGGATGAAGATCTTTGTGGAGTTTTTTGTTCTCTTTTCCACTGGACCATGCCCCAGCATCAAGCCCAAGCCACAGTACTGGACTGACCAAAGATTTGGTGTTATTTGCTAATTCTGAAAATTCATGAAGATAAATTAGTCTCTCTCTTCCCATGTTCCCTCCACCTTAAGAAATGAAGATGAGGAGTGGAGCAATCAGCTAATTAACCCTCTTTTCCAGGCACAAATTGCTGCATTACAATGTGACATTGCTCTGCCCTTTTCTTTTTGAGATGTTTTCATGGCCTATCAGAGTCTGCTCTATGAAAAGACCCTCTGCATCTGCTCTTGCAACCTGCTAATTACAATACTGTAATTAAATGCACACGGAAGCAATTACTTTCATATATCATCGTGTCTGACAAGCACAGAGCCTTTCAGTTACGACATGCTCAGCTCTGCTCTCAGGAAAGTGGAGGTTTGGTTTTGGCTTACCTGGCCTGGCTGCTGCCTGAGGATACTGACCATCCTTACTGTCTGAAAACATGGGCACAGCCACGTGTGAGAACAGGCCAAAGGTTCTGGGAGTAGGTGGGGAAGCTCCAGTGAAGTTACTGGAACTGGGTACAAAGCACAGAGGCAAATGTATCTCCAGCGTAGCCCCACAGGAAATAGACTGCTTGTTTCCCAGCTGCTTGTTTCTCACATTCTGTTTCTGGTCCTGAGTCTCCACAAAATTACAAAGTCACAACAGTATCTGGGTTTTCCTTGATTTGATTCTGCATCCCTTTTGTGGTTTCAGCATTCCCAGCCTCCTTTTCTCTATGACAACAACAATTTTCTCCAGCAGCTCTTCAGCCTCAAAGAAAGCAGAACTTCAGATTTCATTTGGCTTGGTAAGGAACGAACAAGTAACTTCTTGTTTAATGAGTGGGTCCTTTGGTTTTGATCATGACTTTGTGGTTTGCTCCAAAGAACACTCTGAGCCTGGGACTGAGCCAGACTTACTTGAGGTCCACACCAGGAGTGTTCAGAGCTGTGCTCAGTTGTGGGATCCAGAGGAAGTTCTGTACGTCGCAGGCTGGCCACGTAAGAAACCACAGGAAAAGCTCAGCCAGTGAGGGAAACACTAACACACCACTGCCAGCAGAGACCTGCGGGAAAGCAGAGGGTACTGAAGAAAATTAGAGCAAGTGACCATCACTCCCAAGCACTACCACCCACATTCTGCTTCTGTGCTCTGCCTTGATGGTGCCACATCATTACTTAAGGGGGAAAACAAGAAAGAGCTGCTGTAAAATGCTGGTGCCTTTGAAGAACAAACACAATGCAGACACATCAAAATGTATTTTCCTTTTCTACACCTTTTCTCAAATGAAGCAGGATGGTCAGCTTTAGGCTAAGGGCTGCCATGCATTGCCGATGGGAAGTGAGGAAACAACAGCACCAGATTCATCTTTCTTGCTGCAGCCCTGCTTGCAGCATGAGGCAGCATGAATCACGGACAAACCACAACAGTGTGGATGTCTCCTGCCTAGTGTGAGTACCTGGGGGCAAGGTGGGGAAAAGAAGTGTTCAGTGTGGAGCAGCCACAGCTTTAACGATTGTTCTGTAAGAAATTAGGGTCGGTATTAAATCATACCAAACCCCATTATCCAATGGCACTTCTGTAGCAGCATACAGGAGGTGGCACAAAGGGTGGCATTTTCCCACTGCTGAAACAAAGAGTTACACCTCTGAGTAAGTGTCTGCGGGATGGGGACCTGCGATGCCAAGAACAAAATAAGAGGAAACAAACAGCAGGGCTGCAGTGCCGAGGGAGCAGCCTGTGCACAGCATTTCTTTGAAGTATAATTACAGCCCCTCTGAAGCATGACTGCAGCCTAACGTACCTGCAACCACTGTAATCAGTGTAATCACGCTGCCATTTCGTTTACTTTGACACATTCTGTTAAGGCATTAGGACTGCTGCGTGACTGCTGGAATGATACCGTTAATACTGTCCATTTATTTTGTTCGTGCTGATAAATTGTGTTGTTATTCTGCTATATTCATACTTCTTTCCGATGGTTTTAAGGCTCAGCCAGTCCGTTTCATAGCAGTGGAAGAAGTCTGTTTATAGAATAAGAATAGAATATAAAAATAGGTTTTGTTAGCTTTTTAAAGCCTTTACAGGACCTTTCATGTCTGCTCTTAATTAGCAGCATCGGGACCAAATAAAATAACAGATAACTCCCTGCTGTAAAATTACCCCTTCCAGTTGCTATTGCTTAGTCACAGTGAAAGGAGTGGTAAAAAGGAAAAAGGAAGGACACCAGGAACTCCAACCTTGCTGCCATTTTACCCTTCCCTGAGCGCCCCACTTACGGTTTTCTTTAAGCAGGCAGTTTACAAAGGAAAATAATGGGAACTGCCTCTGATGTATAGGAGGTAATTAAAAGAATGTACATGACTGAGTGAAGGAAGGGTAGGTGATGGGCAACATTTAACATCGCTCCACCACGCAAAGCCCTTGGAAAGACACAAACTGATTCAGAAGAGATTATGCTGCTGAATAATAATTCTACACCTCCTTTCTTTCAGATGGTTTCTCATTGCAGTTTGCATAAGGAACAGAACAAAGTGAAATTATTTTTCTGCGGATCAGGGGTCTGGTATCGATGTTGGATTTTGTTTATCTTACCCATTTATGAATAGTGTGTGTTACTCATTTTTAAGGAAGCATTTTCTGTGATTCTTCATCAGGCCATTTAAGGAGGAAGTGGAAAATGGCAGAAAGAGCACTTAATGAAAATTCTGCACTTTGATGTCTATCTAGGAATTTAAACAACTATTTAACAAGCAGACTCCCAAGAACAAAATCTATATTACAATTAAAATAATAATGCTCTTCTAATCACTTAAGCGCCCAGAGTGTATATTGAGGTAATCACATTCATTTTAAATTTATATGCCATGCATATCCGCGTAAGCGTTTCAAAACAGAGTGGTGCAGAAGACACAGGTGCCTAAATTAATAAACATTAGAAAATCAGCAAGAGATTTAACTACACTGGTTATTGTTTTCAATTATTAAATAATTAGTTTGAACATCTTTGTACACCTGGTCCCAAATCATGGGATTCAATTACCTCGAATGGCTCTGGGCTGCTATTTGATCACTTAATACTAAATCTGCAAAGTACTGGGCATTAGGAAGAATATCTGGTGGAGCAGACTGAGATTTCCCAGCAGCTTTTTGAAGAAGTTCACTAATCCGAACATTTTGGTTTGCAGAGTCATGGAAAGGGTTTATTAATAACTTTTTTTATAAAAAGAGATAAAGGAACTAGGTGCCAGCCTGAGGGCTGAGCACCATCATTTCAGCATTG
Organism: Phoeniculus purpureus; assembly: GCA_028565055.1. Taxonomy (NCBI): domain Eukaryota; kingdom Metazoa; phylum Chordata; class Aves; order Bucerotiformes; family Phoeniculidae; genus Phoeniculus; species Phoeniculus purpureus. The sequence goes on from JAOXOE010000720.1 coordinate 11,204,858, forward strand.
TCACAAAGAAGTTATTTCCCTCTCCAGGAAGTAAATATATTGGATGCAGCGATTTAAGAAATGGCATGTGCTCCTCAAACTGTCCTGCCTTTCTGCTCTGTGGCGGACCAGCACAAGTATTGTGTCTTGCTCAGCTCCTGGGGTGTTTGTTTCACTCCAACTTCTCTTTACTTACTGTTTCTTTTACTCCAACTGCTGCCTTCTCAGTCTTCCTGTGAATAGAAAATTCTGAAAAGCTTTCTGTGAATAAAAGCTACTAAACAAAACACCCAGACTACTAGTGCTGCACCTCTGAACTCGCCTACTCATTTAAGCGCCAAACTGAAACACTTTGGTAAAAAAAATCAGATTTAAAAAAAAGATTTAATTACAAGTCACAAGAAGAGGTTCACTTTAAATGTTGATGTGGTTTGCATTATGTTTATGACATGTCATTATTTTCCTTCAGAACCTGAGGAATGAAAACAGTATGGTTGTAACATGGTCTTTGAGCGGCTCCAGTCAGACAAATGGGAACTAAGTAACTCTAGACTTTGAAGAACCCGGAGTCCAGTATCTCAGTTGCTTTGTCAGAAAGATGTTAAATAGCCAAGAGCGACTTCTACACATGTAGCTAGAGAATGTAGGTAATTCCATCACAAATTTCAGTAAGTCAAACAGTGCTTTATGTTTTGACTCTTTGAGCATCGCAAAACTCTATTTTCACTAGAAAAATACAGAACAAGACTTCCCTCATCTCCCTTCTGCCCAAAAACTCACTCAAGGACACCCCCATCACCTTGACTAAGTATGGAGGGAAACAGCATGGGTGGAGAGGGTTTTCCAAACCTTTGTCAAGGCCTAACTGGTGTGTAATGCATTTTCCAGGTGAAACACAGTAATGATGCAAGAGGACAGATTTCAGTCTGTAACTTGCTGTTGCTTGTGGCGCTCAGTGGCAGAAATATTTGGGACAATATTAATGACAATCACTGACCTACCCAGATAACCCCCGTTAAGGAAAAGCTTGTAGAGGAACAACATTCTAGTGCAGTTGCTGTGGTAGCTGCAGTGTAGTTGCCATTTTAAGAGGAACAACAGCAGCTAAGGCCATTTCAGACCTGCAGTCTGGATAGCGTTTGTGTCTGAATACGACTGTCCACAGTGGTTGAGGACAGTCCTGCTGTTCATACCCACTAGATGGTCATATGGAATGATCCAGTCTGTTTCCTGGTTAAGCATTACATGTACTCTGATTTCCAAATGGAGTACTTGAATTAATTTAATAAAAAAATTACATTAGGATTATTTTTCATTAACTTCCTTGACTGGTTACGAGCAATTTGTTGTGACCGCTTGCTGCAGTATTTGACCTGGGATTGATGCTGCAAGTCAGCAGCAGTATTTTGAAACGTTGACTTAATGCAGAAGTGGTGAAAATCTTCACATGCCGGTTTAGAATGTGCAGTGCAGGTGCATTGGTACGATGACATCTAGAGCTGTGCTGTGGAGATGACATAGAACCCAGGGCTCAGGAAATTCATTCTCTCTGCTGTGCCACACAGGCCTGTTGAGAGTGGTGATGATGATAAAAGCAAATTAGAGCTAAAAGGCATTTATCAAACTTGCATTAGTTGCAAATCGATGGGCCTGCTGGAAAAATTCTGCACACTCTGAGGCCACATTACCAGAACAGACTAAATGGCAGAGATTTGTGGCTCTATTCAGCCTGACTCACAGGGAGCTTTTCTGAGGTATTTACCATCTGAATGGAGGTGAGTTGGGCAGGTGTAAAATACCATTTCCGTGAAGAATAGTCCTCTCCTGCTCTTCTGTGATGTGATGGACAAAGGTGAGCATGGGGAGTATTTCAGGATACCTTTTTGGGATTTAATGCTTTTTGGAGTCAATGCAGGGAATGTACAGAGACTATTGGATTTGTACATGTCAAAATGCATACGTATTAAAAAAATTAATCACCAACATTTTTTGTGTCCCGCTAGGAATCAGCTCCCTGCAGTGATGATCCTTTTTAGTTAATGCCATTTAAATTTTGTACATTATTTCCTTTCTCTCTTTTTTGTTCCTTTGCATTTAGGACACAGTATCATCTTACACAATCTCCCAATTAAACAGGCTCTCATGCAGTTATAATAATCTGAAAGGTTCTCTCCTAAATGCATCCTGCACCTCTTAAAATGCTCTGAGATACAGTAACCATCTCAGAATGGGAAACCACAACAAAATGATCAGTCAGCTACACTGACTACGAGCCATAAAGCTTGTCTCAAACATGGATCATCTGTGAGGGTTTAATGCAAGTGAGAAGAATCTTGTTCATTTTCACGTGGAAATCCTGTAAGGGAATCTGAATACCATGGAAGGTTGCAGTATGTCCTAGTTCAGACTGTGGGAGTCAAAAATCAAGATAAGAGTGTAAGAAGTAAATTGGTTCATTCTTGGAGGTTACAGGTCTGGTCAATGTAGTGGGATTAATAAACCAGGTCATTTCCTTTTCTCCCATCTTCTATCACAAATTGACTTGCTGGTTTGGTTTGCTACATCAGCAGAATCAAATGCAAACCAATTTTCTTAGTGCAAGGGGGGCTGTACCAGTCAGAGAGTGGGGTTGCTATATTAACATTCTGCCCCATCATTTGGCTCCAGGATTTTCCTGAACAAGATATTCTGCCTCCTCCATTTCCAGAGCAACCCTTCTCATGCCAGATTAGCAATGAGAGCAACAGAGGAGCTTCAGGATCTCTCTGTTGATTTTGCTCCATCTGCCTCAAGCTGTACCTTAAGTATAGAAGAGAGAAAGGCCAAGGTGACATGAGAGCTGTTATGGTAAACACTGGAAGCTGCTGGAGTAATAGATGATAGCAGTGAGTTGTAATGTAGCCTAGAGGTACAGGCTTGGGAAATTGCATCTAAAGCCAGTAGGGATTCCTTCAGTAGTGTGTTGCTGTCAGCATCCTCTGGCAGAAAGCACTGAAACTGAGATGCAGAAAGGAAACAGCAGTTCCTCTTTATATACAGACCTGCTGCATGTTTGAGGTTTCAAACAGATTAAGGGGAAGAATAAAAGTGTGGGAATCTGTGGCGCTTCCTAGGACTAAAATAAACTCTTCATGTTTCTCTGCACCTGTGAAATGAGACTGGTGGCTCTGCTGCTTTGAACTTCTGAGTCAAAGAAGAGGTGACCATGGGCTAGAAATGCAGGGAACCTGCAGGTAACTGGAACAAACCAAAAGGATCAGGGATCACTTATCACCCCATCACGGGGCAAGCCGCCTCACCAGGACAAAAATTCTCTTTGGTGAGAAAGAGTAGTAACAGTGGGCATCAACATCACTGGGAACTCTAGTGCAGCTTCTGACAATAACTGCTTTGAAAGGATTTCCTGACCCTTTGAAGCACCTGCCTTGCCAGCACACAGACAGCTTGCCTGCCTGCTCCCCTATGTGCTTCTCAGTTGAAACACCCGGTATTATTACAGTCACTCTCAGCACCCGGCTACATGAGTGAATCAAAGTGTTGTGGAGGCAGCATATCAATTTGGGTTGTGCCATGGCAATAGTTACCTGACGGTTAAGTGGCATCATTTTGGAGACACTTTTTCTTCCTTTTCCCTATTTCTCAGTGCCCAGATCACTGCTTGAGCTGCCTTCCCCCTAAACACCTTTTGTGACTGTCTAAAATAGGAAACCTGTGCTCTTGTCAAAAGGATAAACTGAAACAGTCACTTATCTGGCTGAGGAATTGCACACGAGTGCCCCATCATCACCTCCCAGCCTGGACAGCCACAGCCTGCAGTAGCTCTGTGTACTCACCGCAGGCCAGCACTGAGCAGAGGGCAGGCTGTACATCCCAGCTCTGAGGATTCAACAGAAGCAGGCGAACACAAATCATCAAATAATCCATTTTGAATGGTTGGAACTTATTTCCCTAAAAAAAAAACCCAGAGAGAAGACTGAATTATGCCTGGGTTGGTTTCAGAGTTGTTTTCCCTTCTTCCTCTCCCTTCCTTTCTCCTACCACTGCTACTGACTATTTAACTGGTTACAGATCTGCACTCAAGCATGGGTCATGTGCCTGTGAGGGTGAGGTGGGAAGAAGTGACCAGTGAAATGTGCAGGTTCCTACAGTCCATGATACCCTCATGAGGAACATGTGGAACTCCAGTATGGCTGTGCAGGTTCTTCTGAAGTTAACAACTCTTTGTTAAATTCAGAAGCCTGGAATTTCCCCAAACACAGGCCAAATTAATTCATATGTAAAAATATTTCTGTCTGCAGTAACAGGCACAAATGCCACACAAAGCCCAGTCCTGCTCCCATCAGAGACAATGGGAATTGAGCACCAACTTCAAAGCACAGCACTGTCCCTATAGAGTTTATTTCATGCTTCTGCAGCCTTGGCTATATTAGTGCAAATTAAACGTTGGGTTAAGTTGCCAGAGCCCAAGAGTGCTCCATTAGGCTCTGGAGGATTTGGCTAATTTTAGTCTAATACCTACCTATTTTACAGAATACATGCAAGATGCATCCATGAGCTAAGCCTACTGAACTCAGTGGAGTGCCACTAATGAGTTTGGCCTCCCAGCTCCTCTCCCTCTGCATTTACACAGCACTTAAAACTCATTGCAGCTTATACACCTTATCAAATAATAAGAAACAAATATTTGATAGCAGAGCACACAAAATAATTGAATAATAGTCATAAACAAATGGCTTTCACTAAGTGCTAAGGGATCTAACCATCAAATGGTGTTCTGAGTTCCTATAAGCCTTTCCTTGCCTGCAGGGCAATCATGGATGGGGCTGCTGCAATGTCTCCTTCCAGCACTGCTCCCTATCCTCCGTCTGGTGAATGGCAAACTGCCCCAGGGAGCTACAAGCCACATTTTTCAATAATCTCTGCTTTATGTTAAATACACTTACAAGCAGTAAAGCAGCATCCCCAGAGGGTCTCACTATGACAGAGGGATGTTAACAGTGTACTTTTGCCTTTTTTATTTTTCCAGGATACGCTTCAGTTACAACTGTTCCGGAATAGTCTCTTGATTAGTGAGGAGGCCCTCAGCTTAGATCCAGTGCTGCAGCAATAGAGATGTGATGTGTCTTCTCCAAGCTCCATGCTGTAGGAAGTGTCTGATTTTCAAGCCTTAATTCTTCCCTGACACCATCCTCCTGGCTGGCTATGGGGAGTCCCATTGCTGTCATGTGCCTTAGTTCCTGTTTGGGCACGATGGACCAGTACTGCCTATGAAGACTGGAGGAGCTTTGTACCAAGTGTCTGTACAAGGACTGGAACCACAGCAAGCTCTGGAATCACTGCAAACTTTTCATTCTGTTTAGTTATTTGTTATCTTATGATTGAGGCATTTATAAAAGTTCAGATATAGGTAGCCCAGTACAAAACCAATAGAGCAGAATCCCCTGGGAAGGAGGAAAAGGTCAAGCACGGTGCTGCTCCGCTCCAAGGAAGGAATATGCAGTGGTTGTATGTGGCAACTTGACCCCTCAAGCAGCTAATTGACAGTGGGATGTCTTGCTGTACACATCTTCCCAGGTGCTTTAATTATGCAAAGACACCTCGTTGTCACACAGATATTATAAACAACATTTAACGCTCGTGTTTGCTTGAAGTGAGTGCTATGGGGATCTTTTTTCCCCTGCATTATGATTCCCCTTCGGGAAGAATTCCATGTTACAAACAAGACAGCACTTCAGCATAGGGTTTTGTTGTTGTTGGGTTTTCCCCTCCTCAAATTATTTTTAAAAAGCTTCTGGCTCTATTCCTGGCTGTTGTTGCAAAATTGGGTACTTCAGCAAATCGCTTGGCTGACAAAAAGGAAAAAAAAAAGTTGCTTCAAAACAAACAATTATGATGACTTTGAAGCATAACATAAAATGTCTCATTGATTTTGTCCCAGAGGAGTGGTGTAAAGAATGAATAATCAAAGATGCACCAGAGCATGTAATATTAGTGCATGCAACATTACTTGTGCAGCATTGTTTTAAATCCATTTGCTCACCTTTGCCCTCTGCCAACACCTGCAGAGGGATAGGGGAAACACACACCAGTAATCCTTGATCGCTTCTAAGGTAAAAAATGTCTTCCTATTCAAAGACAAAGTGGCTGAGTAGTGGCAGGAAAATGGACTCTTCCTTTTCTGCAGGCTCTGAATGGAGCATTAGAGAGAGATATTTTAATTTTGACCTGCAGCGCTTGAATTCGACATTTGTTTTCTTCTGGAAAATAAATTCTACATTTAAACTCTGATTACACTGCAGAACTAGTGTCCAGAAGCGCTTTTTCCTTTTGTGCTCTTTCTATTCACAACACTAAGTGCATGCTGAAGGGGCATCTCGCAACAGATACCGGCAAAGCCTAGTTCTGCAGACAACACTCAGCCGGGTGCATTTTGTTCACACAACCCAGCACTTGAGAAGAACTTCAGAGTGTGAAAGCCAGAAAAAGGAACGGTAAGTGATCAATTGTAGCAAATGTTCTGCAGTCATTTCCTCAAACACAAGTGTTGCAGTATTTTGTCTCTGGGCTGAAATAGATTCAATTCCCTATTACGCTAGAAAAAACGTCAGTGCAGCTGTTCAGCTACCTTTGGATATGGCTCTTCCCTAATAGATCATCTCATCTTCAGCCAAGGTATTTGCTTCTGTGATGGCCAATCTGTGTCTTCTAAGTTTGCATTCAGCAAAGAACATTTTAATTGCTAAAAAAATTACATTAATCAGATGGTAAAAAAATAGCTGCAAGCAATCGAGCAGTGGCTGCCAGTCTGAAAGTTTGATTCCTAATAGACTTGAAACTGAAATCCTGTTAATCTTGTTTATCTCTCTAGATGTATCTGAAATCAGTTTTCACCACCGAAGTGGAACAGATTATTTATTGTCATGCGTTTCTCGGCATCCTTTCAGTGCTCAAATTCCTCAAATCTTTCGACTTGGCTTCACTGATTTGGGATTATCATTCCTCAGTGAGCCAAGCCTCAGCCTCTTGGGTGTAGTGAGTGATCAGATTCTTTTTACTAGAAGGGTTCCATTGTGAAACTGCAGCTACTGCTTTACTATGAAAATGTGGCCATAGTGTGCCATGACCTCTGCCAGGCAAGCGAGAAACAGGATTTGTAGATGTAACACAGAACACAGATATAGCACAGCCAAGATCATCCTGTTTGGGAATCCACCATCTATGGGGTTTTGTTGCCTGAATACTTTGGAAGATTTCAGCCTCCGTGTTTTTCTGTTCCTGGATTTCTAGTTGTTCTAAACAACTGCATTAACTGTGCAAGGAAAATCACCATTTACTGTGAGAGTGACTTGACAATTTTGTTTTCAGAGCAGCAGACTGACAGCAGATATACCTATTCAGCTCTGCTGGGCAGCAGCACTCAGCAGTGAGCTAAATTAGCCCGCAACATGTTATTCTACCTGGACTCTCTGACAACCAAAGCAGCTTGTGCACGCAGCCACAGAGAGCACTGAAAGGAGAAAGGTAACATTTCAGCGTGTTTTCCTTCCTGGATTGATTATTCCTCCGGTCCTTCCAGGTTCTGCTTAATGACAGTTTAGACCAGAGCACTTCATTCCTTGCTGTAATACCCCTGTCCTTGCCTCCACGGGTCTGCCCTAGCTTCTGTAATGAATGAGAAGGCAAAAGAAATAACAAATAAGACTGTGCAGCTAGGGAATATGCAAGACTGATATTCAAAATCACTGTAATAAGTATTTGTAAAAATGTAATAAATCAAGTGTATAAATGGAGGGAATTAAATTCCACGGCAAATTTACATAAAACAATGTTTAAAGCAGAAATTGGAATAAATATAACATAGATAAGTAGTAATCCTCTCCCTGCTTAACTAGGTCATTAATAACAATTTTCAAGGACAGACCTCAAACTATCTTGTAAAATGGAGAGCCATGTCAAAGACTAGAGAAGACTGATCCAAGAAAAACAAAGAACTGAGCCCAGATCTGCCCTCAGTTCCATATTCCCTGCACTGTGGTTTCTGCTGAGGTCTACCTGCACTAAGGGTCTCCAGACTGAGACAATGGTGACACCCATTACTCTGCTCTTCTTTCTTCCAGAGGCTTTAAGATGTTTTCTTAAACTAATGTTCATTGTGGAACAGCATAAAATATTTGGCCATTAGGTTTTTTTCAAGAGTGCAGCTGAAACATGTTTAGGAATAGAAGGAAAATGTGCAGCTCAGCCTGGTCCTTGGAAATCAAGCCGCCTGCACTTAAAGAAGCCACTGGAGATGACAAACCTGACACTTTCTGCCTCGTACAATGCAGCAAAGATAGCTGCTTCACAAAGACAATCATTCCTACGAGTGTAAGCATTATTAGGTTTTCTCTGCTGATCTGCAAGGTGTAAGTGACAGGTAACTTAAATTCCCTGCCAAGTGCAAGATTTCTTCACAAAACATCTCAAGAAAAATGATTTTCTGTTTTACATAAGACTGCACAATCCATATTATGCCTAATCCTCTAACGCATAGTCTTCTGTTTTCTCCTTACCTGCAGGATTTCTTGTGAGCAGCGCATATGGCTTTGAGTCTTAGCAAAGTAAATGGTGTCTTGAATAGCAGAATTAAATTCAGAAGCATCCTGCACTGATAGGAAATCACCTCTGAAATATATTCCTGCAGGCAGTTGTTCCACTAATACCTGAATACAGACAAATATCGATCTAATCCCAAAAGTAACTGTCAGAATGGCAAGTTCTGTGTGACCCATATCGTGTCTCTGTAGCTCTGACAAGCCAGACAAAGAGTTCTCCAGCTGGGAGCAGAGTTATGCTCCTGTTTTCTGACATTCTCTTTAATTTTTCCCTGCCAGCCTCGCTGATCAGTGAGTGATTAGTATAAACCACCCAGCTCAAACAGGTTCATGAAGACAAATGAAGGAGGAGAGACAGTAGGTCAGATTGACTTCAGTGTGCTTTGATCTTATGGGAGATGCCTTCAAGCATAAATGGTGACTTCTTGTTCTCTCCTTGTGTAACTCCAGCCACGTTGGCACATTTCGGGCAACACCACAACTCACATTTCTCAACATCCCCTTTGCCATTGATCTGAGATTAGAATGAGCAGCTGGAGGCAGGGCAAACAGAACTAGCACATGATGCTTCCAGCTTGGCCAAGCACTGTTTATTTCAGCCTCCCAGAGCAAACAAAGCAGTCTGGAGAGTCCCAAGATGCTGTCACAGAGATGTAGTCTGAAAACTGGATGGTTTCATTAGTCAGTTGAGAGATCCCCAGTGTGAAGAATCAGCCTCTCTGGGCCTCTGAACTCATATCTGAATCTTTCTGAAAGGAAAGACCTCTTGACAGGAAAATGAAAGGAGGTTACATGCTATCTAACTTCATGCATCAACAAGGTAGGACATCAAGCTTCTTTTACAGATTATGGAGACTCAAGAAGCAGCAGTCCTGGAAGCTCTCAAGCAGTCTCAGATGGTAGCTGAGGTATCTGCAAGCCGAAACTAACTGATGTAAATACTCCCCTTTCCTCCAGCATGGCCACCACCACTAGCACTAACACACCCACCCGCTTGTGGAGCAGACCTGTGAAGGCTGCCAGCATTCTTATGAAGTTTATCAGCCAGATGAGAGTTCAAATAGAGTCAAGCACTGAATGGTATCATCTAATTTTGGATGTAAGTATGAGGTGAAGTTGAATCTTTCACATGGTTAACACTTTTAATCAAACCAAGACCTCTGTCTGTAGATGAGAGCACTGGTGGGACATTAGGTCAATAGCTCTGGTCACTTCTAAGCAGTCTGGTATCTTTTCAGAGAAAGTGTTAGATCCAGGCTTTCTTATTATTTTCCAGTGCTTCATTCAATGAGATGTACTGATTTACAAGGAGTTTAGGACTTGAGGGAAAGAGATCAATAGCTTTTTAGTGAATGCTAAGTGCTGTTTGTGACAATTCAGAATACAAAAGAGCCCCATGCTGTCTAGCTCTTAGAGCTGGACAGGCAGGAGTCATTTCTTTGAAGGTTGAGAAACTGATGCCAAAGGAATATATTTCTTCCTACCCAGCCCTTTTTCTGAATGGTTAGATTGGGTGATTATCCACCACTGGGCAAAATACACAGTGCAGGGAGGCTGGACCTTCTGCTGGTGAAGAAGTAGCTTAATTTAGGTCTGACATACGCATTCCTAGAACTAGCTAGGCAGACTCAGTTAAGATATGCACAACTCTGTAAGACATGCACAACTGTATTTCCATCTACTAATGAGGACTATTTATTACAAATTCTCGGATATTTATACGAGAGCTTGAATGACAATTCCTGCAGTACATATTTTAATATGGCATCAACACAAATAAAGGATGACTCTTGAGAATCTCTTCAAAACACTGAATAATGTCAAATCCTAATGAAAGTGGTGGCAGCTATGCTTGGGAGAAACTCTCAGCGAGTTGTCGAGTCAGTCTGTGTCAGCCTGAACACTTGTTTTTCAGAAATCTGCTAAGTACAGGGCACTGGGGACCAGCTGAAAAGGAAGTCTGAGACTTCTTGTAAAGTTTGTTCCAAAAGAATTAACAGCGAGTGTAGAATCCCTTCAATCTAATACATGCACCCAAAATCTTTGGAATAAAGATGTTTGTGAACCTAAGCTTTACTGATAATACTGTGTCCTGTGTCTTGTGGTGAGAACTAATTATTCACTCTCCAGATGAGGACCACATTTCCTGTTAGGTTTAGAAAAATCTTTAAGCTTTTAAAAGCTTTGTAAAGAAGCAATAAATAATACGGAGATGCTAAATAGCAACATTTTTTGTCGATATTTGTAAAAATTCTTGTTCTGTCCACTTGTCCCTTCTCAAATGGGACTCTAATAAGCCATTTACTATTGGTAATAAGTCATTAGCATCATCCTAATCATTCTTTTCTAATACTCAAAGGACTTCTTCCTCCAGAGTGATTGCAAGTCTCATTTCACCAAGTGGAAATACTTTAAAATGAATCAGGATAGACTGTTACCCTACAGCCCTCCAAATAACTCTTGCATCATTGCTTTCTTAATTAGGCTTAACTTGAACAAATATCCCTGTTTACAGAAATGCATGTCCACAGCTTAACAGAACTCTCTACAAATTACTAAAGACGATGCTTATTAGAGTCACAATTCCAATTATTAACATAAATAGCTATTTTACTTTGGTGTCCTTCAAAGAGAGTGCTGGGGGCATTTGCTGCAGAACCTCTTATATCTTCGGAAGTGTTTATTAACCATGGATTTTCATCTCAGAGATAACCACTAGTCTGTTTGTGTTAATCCCTCTGTTAGAAAGATCACTCTGCAGCATAAGCAATGCACAGAGCCGCAGAAAGATGTGTTTGGGCCAGATGGGAAATATGTGACAGCACTGGCCTGGAGGTTACCCAGCTTTCACCACCAATTGGGCAGGAGGAATTCAGAACCAGCCATGCACAGTGGACAAAGGCAGGACAATCCCACAGAAATTCAGGGAGTAAGAAGGCTTTGGGAGTGAATTAGATGAGAATCTGGAAGGTGGCTGGGTAAGGGTCCCTTCAAAAAGAGAAACACCAGACACAGGAAACAGCACAGTACAGCCCTCGCTCACATTTTGCAGACCAGCACTTCATACACATCTGTCTCACCCAGTGCTGAGAAGGGGTTTCAGGATCCCTGAAGAAACCAAAGCATTTCAGACGTAAGGCTGTAGCAATGCTCAGAACAGGTGTCAGGAAACACCAGAACATGCTTCCCTAGTACAAAATCGTGCAGGTTCTGTTCCAAACACAACAGCTGCTGTGCCCCCCAGAGCAGTGGAGGCAGGGTGGGGATCTGGCAGCGCAGGGCTTCATGTAGGGCCGGTATCTTCTGCTGGAAAGCATTAGCCAGGTGTTCCCTGTTGGCAAAGCAGAAGGGAAAAAGTGTGAGCTTTTATGGCAAAACCCCTCTGTTCCAAATGAAGGACAAGTTTTACCCAAGGACAGACTATCAGGACAAGCATTCTTGTACAGTTTCCACACGGTGCTATCTAGGTTAAGTGAAATCTGTATTAGAATGATTTCAGAAACTTAAGTCAATCAAAACTAACAGCATGAGCTCCCAAGCATGCACTCGAGCATCCTTCCAAACCAGTCAGCACACACCAGCGCTTGCTGGTTCAGGCAGGAAATGTGTTTCTTTGTGCTCGAAGCACAATAACAAGTTAAAAAAAAGAAAATGGATTGCCTTCTGCAAGAATCCCCTATGATTTTAAAGAGCTTCCCAGTGTAGGGACTGGTTTCTTTCTCTAGAGGGTTGCTGGAACATTGATCATAAAGACAGACTTTCCTATTGGGACTCAGAGACTTAATTTGAACCTAGTTCTGTGTAAGTCATGGGAATGAGGATGTGAGTTTTCTGATTGCAGGTTGGCATGGTCTCCGCACCAAATTTCTCCAGAACAGTTCCTAACTATAAAATTGGCAATTCCTTCTCTCCTAACATCTTGATGAACATCTGTTTTCAAGTCTGGACAGAGGCAGTCAAATCCCATTTTGTTTGTTTCGGTGCTGTTCATGTGCAGACTCTCCACATCGGTTGAATAACCTTCACTCAGCTGCTTCAGCTATGAAGCATGTGCCAGAGACCCCTCTGATTTCAGAGTATCTGAACATTGGTCTTGCTTCAGGAGGACTTTGTTCTGCCACAGTTTTGAATTTGAGACAAGTTCTGTTGCCAGAGAAGATGGACTTTCCAGGCAGCTGCTATATAAGAAGCAGATAAAGGACCCTTATGGTTAACTTGAGTGCTTTGGTACTTGCCTGCATCTGACAGTATTTTTCTCCAATGTTTTAGATATTTCTGACAATGAGCTGATGTAGCAAAGAGCGGGAATTGTTTTAAATCAGATGTAAATACAAACAGGGACTTAAACGCCTCTCACACAGAATCACACAGAACATTAGGGATTGGAAGTGACCTTGAAAGATTATCTAGACCAATCCCACTGCCACAGCAGGATCACTTAGATCCAGTCACACATGAACGTGTCCAAGCGGGTTTTAAACATCTCCAGAGAAGGAGACAGCACAACCTCCTTGGGCATCCCCTTCCAGTTTTCTGTCACCCTCACTGTGAAGAAGTTCCTTCTCATATTGATGAGGGACTTCCTATGTTCCAGCTCACACCAACTGCCCCTTGTCCTATCATAAAAAGGAGCAAGTCATAAAGCCAGGTCCATATCTACACCCTAGAAAAACCTAGCAAAAATTTCATCATGGTGAGGTAAGTTTTATGGTCGTAAGAGAGCACCAAAGTGGTAATCTTGGAATCCCCATCAGGAACAAAGCCTTCATCTCACTCATGAAGTAACCTACCAAAGACCACATGAAGATTCAGCTGCAGAAACTGCTAGTCCCATAGACATCAAAGCCAAGCTTGCACTGTAACAACCATGTAACTGTCTTGAAAGCAAAGAACCAGCCCATCCACGTGCTAATGCAAACCCTTATGTGTCCACAGGAGACATACAGGATGCCTCCTAACAGTTGAAATCCAAGACATACCTGAATCACTCATTAGTCTTTAAAACTGTTGTCTCTGACTTCCTCAGTGATTTTTTTTACCTTGAATATGACACTTAAGAGAAACAGGACAAGAATACTGGCATCAATACTCAAGACATGTCTGAATCAAACTGCTACTATAAACAGCTCAACGGGAAGGAGGAAAAGACATTAGAATCTGAGTGATGCATTTTTTTAATATGTGCTTCTCTCAGTGTGTTTTTCTGTACTGAAAATCTTTATCTGTTTGATCTCAGACACAAGGCACCCTGTGCTTTGTCACCCATCTCTGTCCCTCTGGTTCTATTTGAGCCTTTTGGAGATGGGTAAACAGTACTACAGGTGTCCTGAAGGTGGAAACAGCCCTTTCCTCTTAGTCAACCGGTTGGTGTTTTGTTCTTATGTGAGAAGCTGTAAAGGCAGAACAGAAGTCAGTCTGGCCCACATCACTGAAGTACCCTGAAAGCAATGGATTTGATCAACATTCTGAAAATGTATTTTTTAAGCTTCTGAGAAAACTGCTAAGAGCCCTTGAACTGCATTACTTTGAGAAAATCCAGCATCTCTCAGGATCAGGCTGTAAAATGTTATCTACATCCAGTTCCAATGACCCTTTTATTACTCTGCCTTTACACTGAGTAGAAAACAAAATAGAACCCTGGAGGGTTAATGTTTTGAAAACCAGCCCTCACTGAAGACAATCAGTGCAGCTTTTGATAAAACTGATCAAAGGGCAATTCCTGACAGCTTGGAAATGTGAAACGCTATTACTTGCCCTCTTTTAGTTTTGCTCTTTCTTCTCAGCAGACCAGTGTTTGTTTTGCATAGTAGCAAACTTTATTCCTGTGTTGTTTAACTTTGGCACTCAAGCCCTCACTTCAGTAAACCACAGAAAAGGTAGATTGAGATTAGCAAACAGCTCTTTGTCTTCTGCCCTATTAAAACTCTTTTTCTATTTCAGCTTTTCATTCTCTCTCTTTTACCTCTTGGCCACAATTTACATATCAGCAGCTTCCGCTGTTGTCTATTGGATGAGAATCCTTTGATATATTCCCACAGAGCTGCTATTTCTCCTCTTTTCATTACTTAAAATTGGAAGCGTTTAAGATAATGTCTTTGGATCAGGCTTACAAAGAAGAGGGGAAAATAAGAAAGAAGAGCCACATGGAGTGAGTCGCTGTGATCATCTCAAGGACAGGTTGTGTTGGGGCAGCGAGGCCAGGGGAAGAGGGCAAATGCATCATTGCTTTTAAATCGTGGTACTAATCAAGGGATATATAGATCTCCCACTGATAAGTAACTAGGAGCACCTAAATACTGCCTTTTCTTTAGGCTTAGTGCAGAAGCATGAGTCCATGCCCTCTCACAGGAGAGGAGATATCATTTGGCCATTTAACCCTTTAGAAAAGTCTGCAGCATTTTCATCTCTCTTTCATAATCTTTAATTAGTCACCTCTTGGCACCTTCACAGCTTTCTTTCATAACATTTGAAATCAGGACACTTTGCAGGTACTGACACACAGATTAAAGCGGACATTTAGTCAGCAGCAGTCTGCAAGCAGTTTAAAGAGCCTTTTGGGCACAGGCTCTGCTCTCTTACTCCGGTGCAAAACTACAGGATGTCTGAAGATCTCAGCGCCAAATCTTCCTCCGTATTCAAGAATGCTGAGGCTGTACAACACATTTCAGGCCTTGATATTCCTTTGATCCAAAGTGCAACTGAGGGACCAGCTAGCAGAGATAATTTCTGTGCTATCAGATCTTTATATTAGTTACCGCCCTCAGTTAAGTTTAAATTGCTTTTTAAGCTTCTCTATTTACACTAGTAGCTTTAAAGGCAGGTTTCTGCATTCTCCATTCATTGCTGCTTATGGAGTGTTTTGGGCATAAAGAAGCAGCAGCCTCTCATTTGAGTTCAGAATAGGAAGTAAAAAAACCCCCGAGAGATTGTCCATAGGTGTTCACAGTGAGGACCTGCAAACGCCACAAAGACTTTTCTGCTCCTCAGTTTCCTCAGGCACACAATGACCTTTCCTACCTGGGATACCCTGCATAAAGCAGCTGGTGTTTGGTTGAGAACTTCAAGAGAAAAAGATTTAACAAACACCATATTCATGAATATTCACTCCCTGGGCAACACAGCTGTGAAAGCTCTTCCAGTAACACCCTGCATCCGAACACAGAGGCCCTGAGTGGGCAGATTTCCTACTCAAATGCTATTTATTTTGGGGTTTTGGCAAGTAGGTGTTTCTGCTTACACCCCAAATGGATGGTTCTGACAGTGACTGGGAGAAAACCATCAGTGGCAGTGGCAGCCCTTTTTCAGGACAAGAGTGAGTCTGCCTAGAAGCCAGTGAATTCTCCACAGTGCCAAGGATGTGGACAACAGTGCAAGACTTTATTTTTCAAAAAAATGGAACTAAAAGAAAAGAAACGTTCCAATGTTTTAAAGTGATTGATCTTTTCTTATTGGAACCGGCATTTTTCATTGAAAGTGCTTCTTGGCAGCGCTGTGTCTTGAAAGCTTTCCACGTGAAAAATCTCAGACAAGTGTAACATAACAGATGCTGCAACGGTATCTTTTATGTGAGATACAGGGGGATGTCACAACTAACAGTACAGGGAGCTTGGTTTTCTAGCAACAGGGTACTCAATTTTGTGCAAGCAATGTTCGTGATTAAACGCTGTGCTTAAGCACGAAAGGACACGTGGATTCAGTGTGCCCACCCCACTGCACATATTGCCCAAAGAAATAACACACTCAGGAGGAACCAGGGAACCAATTCTTCTGGTGATCTGTCAGGAGTAGGCAAAAAGGGTCATTAAACACTGATCTTGTAGCTGAATTCAGCCTTACTAACATTAGACTTCTTGTGCATTTGAGGCAGCTGAAAAACATGATCCAAGGAAGGTGCTCTAGACCCAAACCCAACTGGAATATGGGCTCTGTCCTATATACTGGAAAACCATGCAGTGTAGCAGGGCCCTGAGCAACTTCTCTGACTCCCAACTTCTCTGACTCCCAGTTTTTTAAAAGTATCTTTTAGGCCGTTTCTACAGCTTCCTTCCTATCACATCTGTAAAGCCACTGAAGATATTCCCACTGGGACCTGGCTCAGACTCTGTCAGTCTTTATCAAGGAAGTCCTCATTTCCAGCCAACTAATTTCCAAAATTGATAAATTTTAATACACAGTTTACATAGATTATTAGAGTTGGAAGGGGCCTTCAAAGGCCATTGAGTCCAATGCTCCTGATCAAGCAGGATACAAATCACTGAAAAGCATAACCGCCTAGAAGCCTAAATACACAAAACCACATCCAGAGGGTCTGAAACATCTCTAGAGAAGGGGACTCCACAGCCTCCTTGGACAACCCCTTCCAATAGTTAATAACCCTGACTGGAAAGAAATTTTTCCTCAGACTGAGGTGAAACTCCCTGTGTTCAAGCTGGCAGCCATCACCCCTTGTCCTGCCTGACACCACTGAACAGAGAGGGTTCCTTTATGCTTGGCCCCCAGCTGTCATGGAGTTATAGACAGGGATTAAATCCCTTCAGAGCCTTGTCCAGAGTAAGAGGTCCCAATGTTCTCAATCTTTCTTCATAAGGCGGTTGTTCCAGACACCCAATCATCCTGCATTGAACTCTCTCAATTAATTGTCTATCCCTCTTGAACTGGGGAGACCAGAACTGGACACAGGATTCCAGGTGCGGCCTCACTAAAGCAGAATAAACGGGTAGAAGAACCTCCCTTGATCTGCTGGACACCCTCCTCTTGATCCATCCCAATACCCTTTCGGCCTTCTTGATCACCAGGGCCCATTGCTGATCCAGTTTTAGTTTGTAATCCACAACAACTCCAAGATCACTCTCCCCAGGGGGACTCTCTAGATGGTCACTACCCAACCAATGCGATGAAGCTAATTTCTGCTTCCCTCTTAAAACAAAGTAACCCTATAGACCTATGTGTTCTTATTTCCTACCAGAAACACCACAGCAGATTAGATTCTTGCCTTCTACTGTACATGGCATTTGAACTAATCCCGTCTAAATTCCCTCCTTACTTTAATAGTGCCTTTGACAATTAGATTTATAGACCATCTCCGCTCTGGCATTTAAAGTCCCTCAGTATGAAAAAAATAATAATAAAACTTATTAGGAAAGAACCCTCCCTTCCTTCATTCCTTCTTCTCTACCATTCAATAACCTTGATG
Source organism: Phoeniculus purpureus (assembly GCA_028565055.1). Taxonomy (NCBI): domain Eukaryota; kingdom Metazoa; phylum Chordata; class Aves; order Bucerotiformes; family Phoeniculidae; genus Phoeniculus; species Phoeniculus purpureus. Next base: position 11,222,624 of record JAOXOE010000720.1, read on the forward strand.
ACATAATGCAGAAATGTTTAGCCAACAGGTAACAACTCATTTTGCAGAAACTAAATAAAACACAGAGAGTGAGAAAGCAATTTAATGACACAGAATTCAACGTGCCGTGCTTAAAAACTAGTAGTGTCTTATTTTCTGTGCACGTGCTCATACGTACTGTAGGTCATACATTATTCTGATTGCTCTGTTTACCACAAGCCCAGCCTATACATCACACTGTATTCTCTGATGATGAAGCTTCGGAAGCAAGGACTTAAATTTTTCTGTTACAGTTTTCAGGGAGGCTTCAAGATATTTTCAATTTATCTTTATGACCAAAAAACAAATAGTTCTTCCATTTCTCCCCTGAACAACACTCTCCTAACAGTAACTCTGCCAGCCTCACTCCAAACCTTTTACAGGTAGCTGGTGTGAAAATCCCAAGCCTCATCGCCAGCTCCCCTGGTGTGGTTGCCCTTTAGCACCAGTCCTCCTCCTGCTTGCTCCTTATTGCCCTTTCCTCAGCCTCCATGATTTCCAAGCCTGTCTCTAAGTGGAAGTGCCATTTTAGTGTAATCATTGGTTCAATCCCTTTAAGAGCCTGAGATCTCTTCACTGGATGGGTATTGAACACAGCCCTGAAAAAGTAGGAGTTTTAGATCCACTTTCACTCTCTAATCTATAGCTGTTAAAGACTTTCGCTGCTTTACTTTTAAGCCTCATGCTTTTTTCAGACCAGAAATTGATGGAGGTGGCCTGTTCTATTTTTACTTCTCTCGAGCATTGACTTTTTCTGATCTTGTCAGCTGTCCTCACTGTAGCAGGATGTCGCACAGTCCTGTCATCCAAGTGAAGCCTAATCCTTCCCTGTTTGTGCAGCCCACACTAAAATTTGTAGCCAACTTAAACCCATATAGTTCCACTGAAGGTCAGTCCATGCACTAGGTCTGCTTCCCCTTGTTGTCAAGAGGAGTTTGGGTGAATAAGGTTTGGGGAGTAGAAAAAGTATACAAACTTCTCAAATTAACATTTATACAAATATTTTAAAATTAAAATTATTTTTAAAGTATTTAAAAGTATTATAAGTATTGTAATAATCAGGCAAAGAATTTATTTGCTGAAATGTCTGTGACAGGAAGAGAAAAGAAAACTTGCGAGATGGATTTGAGAGGCTTTGTTTCAGCTGTTTTTGTTGGTTTTTTGGACTCACTTTCAATAAACACCCTGCATGCATGAGCTTTACTCAACACTGGTACTAAAAAATGTGATATCAAGTTAAAATATTCACATTCTCCCACAGCAACATCTAGACTGCAGCTCTGATCGCAGGATATACAATACAGGATGATTTGTTAAATCGCTGGTCTAGAAGGAGAACTTGAACCCTCTGTGCTTAATGTAATCAAACGCACATTGTCTGATTGTACTGACATGAAATTCCATTCCAAACTACCAGGACTATTTATTTTAGTGGCACATTTGCATAATGCAATGTTATACTCAGTAAATAACAGCAGTACCTCGTAAAGGCAGCGTTACTTGGCTTTGCCAGAAAAATTTCTTTGAGAGGGGTTGGTGGAGCTCTCTGCAGGGCAGCAGGCTACAATGGCTCACTGAAACATCAGAAAAAGCTTAACATTAGAGCAAGACAAATCCATTTAGTAACAGAAACATTGGACTAGATGATCCCTTTGAGGTCCCTTGCAATCCCTAATGTTCTATGATTCTGTGATTTCTTAAAAGTTCCTCAAGTCTTGGCAAGTTTGGGTTTTCTTTCCCCCCAACACTCCCATCTCTAAACAAATTTGAAATAGTGGCTTTAGCTCTGTTACCCCTCAATTTTGTTCATGTAATTCAAGTGAATGACATGAGACATCCAAAGTCCCATAAAAATCTGCTTGCCAGGGTAACCCAGTGATGCCATTGTTCATTGTTACAAATTCAGAGACGATCCATAAGTTACTTTGAATACGGAACTTTGAGACCAAAATCAGGTTAGAAGCGTGTAATTAATCAATCCTTGATAGATTCAGCTTCAGATATTCACAACAAACTGTCTGGAGATAGCAAAGCACAAATATGATAAAAAATAAACTGGCATGTCATAAATATTTCAAACAAAATAGGGGTAAAAGTGATTGTGTTCGATGACTTATTTGATAGCTAATTCCTCTCATAAATCAAAATGACTTTGCTGGATAATTTTTCTGAGGAGAATGAATTACTGGCATGACACAGTCCTTCCATGACATTTCCTAATACACTTCTCTGTCAAACTGTGAAGTTAAGTGTTTTCATTGTTGAGCTAAAGAGGCTTAACATTAAAAACTTATGGAAATGGCTTTAATACTGAGATTTACTTCTAGAATACCTCTGAAAAGCAATATCCCCAGGTACTGCATAAAAAAAGACAGATTCCATTTTCAGTCACTTTTGCTGTGTTTTTACCTGAATTCTTAATCCAGAATGTGCCATTATAAATAATTAATCAAACAGCATCTGCTGTACTCACAAACCAGTTATACCTCTGAATTGACTGTTGGCCTGATTCTGCAGGTCTGAAGTGGCTAAGAACTTCGCTTTAGCTTCTATCTCAGAGGATAAAGCATGTAGCATCAATCCCCATCACCACCTCTGAGTCTGTGTATACAGCTCTGTAAGTTAGCAATCTGACCCAAGTCAAAGAAATCACTGTGGTACCTAAATGAAAATGTCAAACTCAAAGGTGTTTTTCAAGCTGTGCATACTGCTTGCAGAAATATAAATATAAATCTTCTCAAGCTCTTCTTCCCCCCATACAATGGCAGTGACACCTTCTGGCACTATTGACCCTGTGTTTAGCAGGGATTTGAGCATTCATATACTCAACTTTTTGCTGAGGGCCATCATGCCCAGGATAAGCACTAACCACACACCTGCTCTGCCCCGACTCATTTGCTGTTGATGGAACGTGGCTGAAATTAGCAAATGCAACTCTCAAATTACCACGAGCCAATAAAGTGTCCTGTAGCGAATCTTACCTCTTTCAAGTCTGTCTTTGATGGCTTTTTAGCCTCATACATTCATTTAGACTTTCCATCCTTACACTCCAAGTGAAGTTACACATCCTCTAAGCCACAGTTGGTTATTGGAGTCTGTCACAAAAAAAAAAAGAAAAGAGAAGCTAGTGGAAACCCTAAGTGCATTTGGTTAGCTGGTACCATAGAAAACAGCTCTGCTTTCGGGCGATCTTGGGCAGGGTGAGGCCAGAAGAACGCCCAGTCAGCGTTAATTTGTCTTCAAAACCAGTGTCCATGTTTGTGTGACAGTGGATATGGTGGTACGAACCAGGGATGGGGCAAGGCCCTCAGCTGTCAGCTGTGTGCTGAGCTCTCTCTTATCAACCTTCTGTGCCTAAACCAATCACAAAGGAGTTTTCTATGAAGAAGATAACACTGAAAAAGAGAGCAGCCAGCAGTTAAATTATCAGCACTGTACCCACAGTTACAGTTTTCTTAAATTGGGGTTTGTCACCTTTCAGTGGTCTTCTAATACTAGAGCCCCTATTCTGTCATTACTCCTCTTCAAACTTTTTACTTGCTTTTACAAAATTCCTGTGATTTCCCTTCAAGGAAACACTAGCATTGCATTGACCTGCTCATAAGATACACGAATACTTAGCTTTGATTCACATTTACTTTTATCACGGAGCCATTTCTCTACTGTTCATTCTTGTCCAAACCCCTTACTTCAATGTGAGCACAAGAACTCTTGTTTTTTTCACTTACAAAAAACCTGGCTAGTTTCATCACTTTCTCAGCGACAGCTAATACACAACTACAGAATTTATATCAGCAGGAGCATTGGAACTAAAACTCCTGCAAAGGCACTGCACATTTCTTATAGTTATGCCCCTCATTTTGCTAGTTAGTCACAAATTTAATGGCAGCAGGGATCTCTTCAGAACTGGCTTTGCTTATTTTGCTTTGTGCAAAATACTGCATGATCATTATTCAGGGTTGTAAATAATTCCTAATTACATCTCAAGGGGTCCATTTTGCCTACCTAATTCTTGAAGAAACTACTCGCTTCTGTTTATCCAAGCTTGGGCCGTATATTTAAGCCGTGATGGTACAAATGTTTACCCACACAGAACATCTTGTAGCGAGAGTGCTCATGTTTCTGCATGACTTACACGACTGTGTAAGAACACAGGGAATCAAGGCGTGGGTATGAGGGTGTCTGTTCTCTACAAAAAAATGGAGTCTCAACATGAATTTGCCTTCAGCACATAATACTCACAAACAAGAACATGTGGTTAATGAACAAAAGCCTTTTACTTTTTCCCTTTAACTCAGGCTGTCACTATTTTCATGTTATTTGCCAGATGCATCCCAGCTGCTAATTAAGCTTGAACGAATTAAGGTGAATTGAATCTTGCCTGAGCATCTGCTGTTCTCCTATTAGCATGGCAGGCAATGAAGGGAGGATGAGGCTACATCTTTTAAAAGGCCATTTATACTTATAATTACTTCTTGCAATACACTAATAGAGAATTTTTTTCTCCTAACGAATCCCATGTAAGTAACAATAAAACGTGTTGTAGAATATGCCAGTGAGTTGCCCTCTGAAGTAATTCTAGTAGTTTTCTTGGTAGATTCCCATAATATGAAAAATCAGGACTAAAGTTTCAAATTATATTCAAAGAAATAGGTCTCAGACAACCTACAATCTGAGTGGCTTGATCAGGAGTGATGAAGTTGTAGCTCCAGTTCCTCTCTGGTTTTCACCAAATTCCTAGGAAATAAAAAAAACAAGGTAGTGCAGTGCTAGGCAACATTCTGTGTATCCTCTCTCCTAGAGAAAGCAACTGGCTTTTGGGGCACTTGTGATAAAACAGTCCCTCGTGGGGACCTTAAAATGGGAGGTAGGACAAAAAGCTTGATGTGCTGGTTTAGCTTGATGTGCTAACCCATCACACTTACTAGGTCTACCTGCACCAAAGACCCCATTACTGCTTAAGGAGCTCCAGAGTCTCAGTTAACTGCAGTTAACACAGCATTAGAAAAATGAACACAATATTAAATATAGTTATGAAAGGGAAGCAAAAAGTAAGTCATTTTGATCCTGGAGACACTTCTAGGTTATTTTAGATGCAAAGAAAATCTCTTCATAAAAGAAATATAAAAATGATTAAAACTCAGTGCCTTGAGAAGGTGCAGAGTTTGCTTTTACACAATTTGCAGTAAGTCTTTAAAGTGATAAAATCTTGAATATTAGATGTGCATCCCTTAGGGCTTTCATTTCATTTTTCTACTGAAAAAAAAGGCTAATACTAGTTCATAGTAATCAAAAATGGTGATAATTGCTGCTACTAAAATTCTCTGTAAAAAGTTTGTGCTGTCTTACAGGAAAGTAAGTGAAAATTACCCCAAGTTAATAAATTTACTTATTGCACAAGAGACAGTTGGAAAGTGAAGTTTATAAATGTAAATGTCTAGGAGTTAGAAACATAGTTCCTCAGCTGTAAGCATGATAAATGTAAGTTCTGTAAATGGTGTATTGTGGCAATTAAAAATAAGGATGTGCAGTGGTAAAACTGCTGAAATAATGTTTCTTCCTACCTGCCTTCTCCTAGGAATATACTGTTGAGGAAAAGTCTAACGGATTTTACATCCGGTAATGAATGTTCTTCTGCTTAATGACAAATGAGAGTCATAGCACCATTTCCTGACTAAAGATGATTAAGTATTAATGCCCACTGAGCTAAAGAACAAAACAAGAGCCATTGGACCAAAATTTGACGAATGCATTTGTTTCATTAAGCCTAACTGAATTTTCCCATTTCAGAACGGTGAACTCCGCACCAGGAGAAGAGTAGTTAATGACAAGACCCTGGAGATCTTAATGATGCTTGGCTTGTCGTGAGCTTTACCTGAAACTAAATACTTCGATAAATTAATCTTCATCACTAAATTCTGTGTAAGCAAAATAGACCAGGGAAATGGCTTTAATATGCACACCAAGGGAGTCTCAGACACTGACTCTGGGACTTAAATATTTCACCTGTACTTGAACAAAATCTGAATATTCCATCAAATCTCTATGCTCTATTTTTTTCCTGCCAGATAAAATATAGAAAAAGCTGCTTTTTTTTCCCGCTTTCATAAGCATATCTTGAATTAAGCATGAAAAAGAATATCAAGCGGAAAACACTCCTATTTTCTCTTGAGTCAAGGCTCATGAACTCTTTTGTTTATAATTTATTTTAAAAGTGTATCCAGAACAAATTGGACCCTCTTCACCTAAGCCAGGCAGCATTCCTGAAGAAGCCTTTTGGATGTTTCTTGGGAATCTTTGTGTTGAACCACACAAAAGACAAAGCCAGGAGCAGCAAGACATAAGTGTGACAATCAGGAGACAAACAACAGGACAGAATCTGGAGGACTAGTTGCAAATGAGCAACACAGAATGCATTTTGGATGTTACATTTCAAATTTTAAGCTATTCATTAATTCATGAATAATTCATCATTCACACTTCATAACTATGATGAATAATAATTACACATGAAATGGAAAATGCAGGTAAAGAGATAACAATTGATATTGAAGAGATAACAATTGATATTGAAGAGATAACAATTGATATTGAGTTGATGAGAAATATTCAACACCTCCTTCCTCACTGAGCAGCTAATCTCTAAATCATAACTCTATGGCTTTCTCTAAAACAAAGCACATTTTCTACTTACACCTCAACGTTTTAAAAGAAGACATAGATTCTTCATATCTGCCCTCTTCATGGGCCACTCCTGGTTGAAAGACAGCGTTTGCGTGTGAAATCAAAGCTAGAATAGAAAGAATTGAAATTCACAACAGAGTAAAAGCCATTGTTACTGCAAAAGCTTTATTGTCAGATGAAAGAAAGAAGACAGGATGGTGTAGGAGAGAAAAACCTTATGCATTTAAATTTATATGTATGTGGAATGATATTGGACCCATACAATGGAGTTCTACAGAGACATCTACATGAGTCTTCAATAAGTGAAGAATATTTTGTCATATTTGTTTTGACAGTAGCAGAATATGAAGCACCAGTGGCATCAGAGAACTACGTTATGAAATGTTGACATTTCTGGAGCTGATTGATCTTCGCTGGACAAAAGAACCAGAAGACAACTCAGGAAAGATAATCACTTCTTTGGTTCTCTTTCCAGTTCGTGTCCCATCAAGTTGTACCTGGGGGTAGGTACAGACAGCAAGAAGTAGGAAAGTCTTTCCTTCCACCTCTACACTGCATTGCACAACTGCTATTTCATTTTGTTTACCTGGGAATTCTCTTTTCCTTACTCCTCTAGGGGGTTCTCCTCAGTACCTATCCGTGTTGCACAGGTCCAAAGAGTTAATCCTAATATGCTCCAGCTCAGGAGTTTCCCAGACTGGTGCCAGCTAGAGGTCTTCATGGATTACCACAGAGATTTTTAAATGGTGCTCAGATACAAGTGTCAGTGAGGAGAAAGATGGTCGTTTGAAACACTATTTCCAACCGGCATCCTACAATGATAGATATCCCACTGTGAGCCTGTTTCTGCTTCTAACATGGATTTTGCAGATGAGGAACAAAAACAAAGGAACCGTAGCATTCATGGAGCAATTTGTGCTTGGCTTTGTGGGTTAAATTGGTAACTGAGAGAGTTACAAGTTAATCTAAAAATGGAGTTCTATGACTGTTTTGTTATTTAATAAACACATTTTGGAAAGTAAATAAGCAGTCCTGTCCAAATCACACAAGCAGTTACTTTTTGTTTCACCATTCAGTAAAGAAAATATTATTAGTAAATAACTGAAAGCCAGTAACAAACAAAAGCATACATGAGCATTGCTAGGCATTTTATTTAGACATGAGAAGTTTATATTTTATTTTTTTCTAGTTAAGTTTCAATGTATCTGTGAATGTGTCAAGATGACAGAATCTCATTTAAAAGCTGTGAAGACAGCTGACAGAAAGTGCATTAAAAATTAGATTTTGAATTCAAAGAATGAACGCTTTAAATCACTACAGGCATGTCTGTAGGACAAGATTGATACCAGATGCTATTTAGTACATGTTATTAACAAACCATTCAAGCCTTGAAGGGACCTTGTCACTACATAACTTCTGTCTATGTAAATAAGATTGAAGCAAGGATTTATATTGTTGGCGATATCGAGCATCCAGTACATCAAAGAAACAGGACAGAAAGTGCTGCTCAAGTTAAAGAAAGTACTAGAGAATACTAAAATCTATGACTTTCTCCTGACTTTGCTTACACACATAAATCACTCCACAGTGCCACACAAAATCTATCTCATGAAAGCACTGGCTTGCACAGCAAGAACAAACTCCTGCAATAGTCTGTGCTAAGAATAAAAGAGCTGCATTGACCAAATGTTGTTGTATTATTGCAAAGCAGCAGACATTAACACAGATCAAGTCAAGTCTGAAACTCAAAATACATATATGTACATTTGGCAAAAGTCCTTCCTCTCTCTCTTCCAAAGGTCTCTTGCTCTTGTTATGCTGTTCACTAAGCAGCAACATTGATGGTTTCAGATAGTGCTTAGGGAATTCTCTGATAGCAGTCTAAGCAGCTAAATTCTCATCTGCCCTAACCTGTGGTCCATAACCTCTGCTGACATACTCACTCAATGTTAGTTTGACATTCCTGCCTTCTCTGTGGTGTCCCTAATTTATCAAAAGCAATTCTCCCTTGCTTTCTCCCTCAGTCACTGCAACACATACTTATACACCAGTCACTTCAAAGGAGACCACACATATTACAATATTTTACAGCAATTCTACAAGTATTTTCTCAGACTCATGACTTTTAAGGTTGAAGAAACAACCAGAAGATCAGTCTGACCTCCTGCCTCGACACTTCTGCAGAGTTATCCCCAGTATGGTTGTCTTTTCCTTTCTTTTCTTGGCTTGAATTGTCTGAAATAAAATTTTAAGCACTAAATAAATGTTTACTATAAAAACTTGAGGAATCCTGGTCATCAGAAGATCTGAAAGCAAAATTTCGATGGTTTGGGATTTGATCTTTAAGGCCCCAGGTAATATTTTTGGTCTGAGATGCTGCTTCCTTTGTGCTGCCCTACAGCCACCTAAGGGCAGTAAAATACCTGAGCTGCAACCCCACTTCTCCAAGATGAGACGGCAGCTGGCAGGTTAGACTGTATAAGAGAACTTTGGAACTCACTTGTCCAGGTTATTTTCTTGGTTTGCTGTCAGGACCTTTAGCCGGGTCATTTGCATTCCCTAAGTAGAACTGTGTCAGGAAAATGAAGCATTTTGGAGCTCAGGAAACTGATGGAAAACTCTGAGAGCAGATACTATGACTCCAGGCCTTTTCCAGGTGACTTTTCATCCTGGCAGTTCTCTGTCCCTAATCAAGATGAGACACTGGAGACATCCTGAGCAAACAAGGGGAGTGTCCTTTGGCAAGAGCAGCAATAGAAAGACATGAGACACCTGCAGAATGTTCTCATTTCATGATAGGATTCAAGGGTCCAGTCCTGATTTCTCATAGAGGGATTAGAAGGGAGTCTGCAAACATATCCTCATTGAGGTTTACTCCTCCAAGCTGCTCATGCTTTTCAATGAGGTTTTCTGGCCTGTGCTAATTATTGCTGGGAATACTCAGCATTTATCTGCCTCTCCATATGACAAACAGATACTGATCTTTCACAGAAATTCAAACCTGCCAGAAGCTCTGTCCGCCTGAATCCAGCCCAGAGAATTTACCTTCACGTGATGCCTACAATCTGGATTTGGTGCAATGCCCTAAAATCTCCCTTTTTCAATTATTAGTATTTTATTTTATCCTCCTACTGATCCATCAGTATGGAATTATAGGAGGCCCCTTCTAACCCCCATCATTCTGTGATTCTATGATCCAGTGATTTCAGAAAGGGTGTCAAAACTTTCTGCTATAGATTATAGCCACATGATGAGGCTTTTTCTGGTTGCTTCTCAAAATTAGTCACCTTTTCGTAAGTCTATTCATTGTATCATCATCCCCTGATGTGAACATTATCACATCTCATCCCAGGATTTACTGAAATCTATACAAATACCCCTTGATTTGAACAACATAGAGCAGATTTCAATTCTGCAATAAATTTCCAACAACAAAATTCGCACTTCATGGTTTTGCAAGTTACTGAGATGGCAAAGTGCAGCGGTATTTGCCTAGTGAGCCCACAGGCCATATTCTTAGAGACTGCTGTTAATTGCATTGAGGGGGAGACGATATTCCTGTTTGTTTTCCCCATACTGAAAATCATTTTAGTACAGAAGGAGAGCTTTGGTTTGAGTTTTTAGGACTGTCATAAAACAAAGATGGCCTTTCTGAGAGCATCGGTGCTTACAGAACCTTAACCTCTGAGTGCTCATACAGAAGTGCTTACTCCACCCTGCTCTGGTTATGAAAGGGCTATGTGGTTCTAAGACTGATTTTAAAAACCACTGAGTGCTCTCTAGCATTTCCCACTTGCCAGCAAGAGCAAGACCAAGGGGCTTAAACTGCAGCTGGGTGTGGTCAGATTGCAGATGCCTTCTCATCTCATTGACATTCCTTACATGGCAGGGCTGCCTTGAGACAACACAACAGCCTTTACTTTTTCTCTTCATCACAAGAGCTGAGCCTTGTCCCGGGCAATTCCCACACTGCTTTTTGTGCAGCATGAAGAGGCTTCTCTACACCGCTGGCTTAATGAAAACCGGACAATTTGTAGCATTACCTGGACTTTTGATCAGCACACGGATGCCCTGCCTGGCTGAATTACTGTTGTGACAAACAATGAATTTAAAGCATCAACTTAAAGCTCATGAGCTTCTGATGTCTCACATGATTCATGCAAAAACCAGAATCACTGAAATGAAAAAATATAAACCCAGACCTCCTCCCTTCAGTGACTGTTATTAAGCAGAGATTTACAACCAAAGCCCAATTATGTTAGGGTTGGATGCACTTTTCAGCTAACAAATATTTCAGCCGTTAAATGATATCTAATGAAATATTACAGCATATTGAAAGATTGCTCTAATATGCTGGTAATATGCATTTCACTGAAAAAGAATAAATTCCTTTTTGACAGGAGGAGTAAATTTTAACCTCCTGAAATGAAAGATCCTGGAATACTGAGGTCTTGTATTTATTGATGGCATCTTCTTTGACGAGATAATGTGGTGGTTATTAGCTTCCATAAAATAACAAGTGTCACTGCCTGTGAAACTTCCAAAGCAAAGTTGAATCCAGATTACATAACATCATCTTGAAATTGGCACGCAGCCTTTTCTATATGATAGGGGACAATTAAATCAGAGATAATGGAAGGAATAAACTAATCCAAGCACAAATCACTAGAGAAATTACTGAAGAAATGTAGCATACCAAAACAGGTGAGAATGAGCAAATAAATACTATAACTTCAATTAAAAAATAGAGTATCTAATGGGCTGGAAAGGGATGTGGGAATTAATGTTGGCTGATATCTTTCAAACAACTGAATTAAATTCATAATATCTGTTTGTGTTGCTGTATTTTAATGTCTGTGCTTGCCTGGAAGTCATCTTCTAGGAAACAACAACAACAACAAAAAAACATGTTTAAATGTCAGTGTGACTAAAATAGTGCTATTTACTAACACCAGAAACTAGCTGGAGTCATTGCGTGCAGCCACACGTATCAGGAAGAACACTTAATAGCTTTAGAACAATAATACTGGTTAAAAATCACGCTGATCCTGCGAGCAAAGCATTGTGCGATGGACTTTGCAAGTAGTGAGGAATAAGCAGCCTCAAAAAACCTCACATGTTTCTTCAGGGATGCTGCTGCTCAAAATGGAGGTGTTGGAAAGAGCTGCTAAAGAACCCAGCTGAATATGTGAGGGGTCTTTGTTAATGGGAAGGATTCTGCGTGTGAACCTGCTGCTTGTACAAGATTGCTCCGGCTTGTGTTAGAATGGGGTGGTTTTAGGTTGGAAGCTTTTTTCTTGGAGTTATTTTAACAACCACAGAATCTCTTTTTGTTGAAACAAAAACATCTGCAGAGACATTTTACTGGTGAAGGGATTGACTCTATATCAAATGGATAGAAAATATTCGTTGTTGAGAATCAGGTGCCGGCATGCTGCCGCACAGGTGGAAAAGTGATGACAGTATTTATTTTCTATCATTTATTCAGATTGCTAAAATATTCCCTAGGTGCACATCCCCTGCACTGGGTGCCTTTTCCACTGCTTAGAGTGAAAACACACAGCAATACAAAACAAATGACTGCACCTCCTGTCTTTAGGGTATCTTTGAAGAATGTTAATTTTCCCCCCTACCCCTGAGAGTATAGGACTGAGCCCATCGGAGAGAAATAACAAACACTGTGAGAGTTGCTGAATTCCATCATGTGAACCTAAATTCTGTATTTCAAGTGCATTTTGCAGTGGTTTGGTATGCTGCTATCTCATGGCTGTAAATACAGCTTTCGATTAAAATAACCAAATTCACATAAATTCTGAGGGTTTCACACACTGATAGAGTAGCCCTAAACCTGTTTTTCAGTGCCTCCCTGTACTGGGCATTACTGATAACCTGAAGCTTTTTTTCCCACATGTTTTAGTGTCTCCCAGGTCTTACTGACTGTTTGTGAATGTTCAGGGTGCAGAAGCATCCAGTCCTCATGGAATGCAATCTATGGTTAAGGAGGAATTGAGGGATGTGAATACCACCCCTCTTCTTCAAGGCACCCGATGGCTATGAGGAGAACAAACCTACTCAAAAAGAAAACAAACCCATTCAAGAAGAGATCAGTTGGAACAATATTTGCTCTAGCTGACTTCTTTAGTAAAAAAAAGAAGACAATAAAAATCATCATCTCTCACCAGGAAAGGCTCTGTAGCACACTGGTTTTCCTTGGATTAATGGTAGATGTATGCTGACCAGCAAGCCTGGAAAATATATGTTGCCTTGCACATTCAGCACACTGTACTTTTTACTTGTAAGTAGCTTTTTTCCTCATTCTTTTTTTAAGACAACAATGTATTTTTGGGCTGCTTATTGGTATTTTAACTTGTCTTGGAAAAAGACCAGCAGTTGAGTCCAACTGAAATATTCACTTTCAAAAGCTTGACCAAATTACACTGCACATTCAATTTCTTCTACCTTCCAGAATAAGCAAATTGAATGTGATGTGTTGTAAGAGGAATAGGCTCAGCACTTCTATAAACTTCAATATTTTTCTGTTACCAACCACCAACTTGTTAATTAGAGAATGATTGAATCTTATAGACTGGAGCAGTGCAGAGGAGCTCAGCTATTTGTACATGACCTGGTCTGGAATTAAAACTGCAGCAAGGGGAGAGGAGCTAGAGGGCAGAAACATAGTTCACTATTACTTTTACTTCTTTTTATTTTTTTTTAAAGGCCCCCTGACATGAAGTTTTGGTTGGATTTTGGAGGCAGGATATTATTGTATTTTGTGGGTTTTTTAAATTCATTGTTGATAGGAAAGCTGCAGAATTTTTTTATGGGCACTGTGCTTGGGGTCCCCGACACTTTCGACTAAACAGCATGACATTTGTGTTCAAATTGAATTTCAACTTAGTGTGAGTGGAATACACAAGCTCAAGCAACTGCCTGAAATTCCACCACCTGTCCAGAAATGCTACACAGGTAGGGGAAAAAAATCTATTAAAAGGGATCTGCTCTGGCTGTACCTACCTACCTTAGGCACTGATTTGACCCCTATTACTGCACTATCAAAGCGCCTCACAATCTTAGTGGTTTCATACTGACAAACCCCCTGCGAGGGTTTGCTATTATCTCTGCACTCACGCTGACACTTTATGTTTCAAGGAAGTACAAAATCAAACTGATTCAAATATAACACTTTCCCTTTGGCCTTGGAGGCCCAAGGCAGCTCTTTCTAAACACGGTTTCAATCATGTTCCACAGATTAAATGAATTATTCAGGTCTGTAAATCTACATTTTGCAGAAGATTTTGCTCAGCTTAAAGATCAAGTTATAAAAAGTCATCATTTCTCTAAACTGCCTCTTAATGGCCCAGTTTTGATTAAAAAAATCATGTAGGAAATATGCATCTTTTAAATGCATGGTGGTTTCACAATAAGGGGGACATCTGTATTTCTTACGTTCTTTAGGAAAAATCATCAGTTCAAAGAAGAACAGTCTGGAACTACAATTGAAAAGGGAGGTCTAATTTGTACATCTAATGGTAAAAAGGAGGTTCCAGATAGGATTTCGTATTCCCAGACTGTCATACCTGTTTACGGATTAAACTTCTCTGGAGTTGCAGACAGTCGTTTCAAACAGTCTCAGGTAGAACTGAAAAGAATCCAATACTCTAGAACAGGAAAGAGGGAAGAACTGGTTAAAATGAGAATTATTTTCTGTTGGTTTGTTTTCCAAACAAGCCACTGCTCACACCTTTCCCTTTCCTGGTGCTAGATGAAAAGGAAAAGGAATTATGGAGATGGTGGTATCAGAGATCACAGAATCACAGAACTATTCAAGCTGGAAAAGCCCTCTGAGCTCATCCAGCCCAGTCCAGAACCTAACATCACATTGGCCAGACCATGGCATTAAGAGTCACGGTCAGTCTGTCCTTAAGCACCTCCAGGGATGGGGACTCCACCACTGCCCTGGGCGGTCCATTCCAAAGTCTGACCACCCTTTCCATGACAAAGGGCTTCCTAACATCCAGCCTAACCTTGCCCTGGCAACTTCAGGCCCTGCTCTCTCGTCCTGGAACTAGTTGCCTGGGAAAAGAGCCTGACCCCCACCTGACTACAACCTTCCTTCGAGTAGCTGGAGAGAGGGAGAAAGTCTCCCCTGAGTTTCATTTTCTCCCAGATCCCTCAGCTTCTCCTCATCAGATTTTCCTTCCAGACCCTTCCCTAGCCTCACCAGTGCCCAGTACAGGGGGAGAATGATGTCCCTAGTCCTGCTGGCCACACTATTGCTGATCCAGATCAGGATGCCATTGTCCTTTTGTGCCAGAAGGAAATGGCTGGAGACCACTTACTTGGGAAAGCACTGCTATGAGCAAAGCAGATGGCATTTCTTTTTGTCATGATACCACCCCCACCAGCACCACTCAATATCTGTCACAAGGAAGATTAACAGTGGAGGCATTTGTTTGTTACTTATAAAATGCCCCAAGATATATTTTTTTGCATGAGCAAGTGTAGGTTGAATATATTGGTAGAGAAACAACCATAAATGTAGTCCTGACTAAACTAGTTTAATACTATGCCTGTTTATTCTAGCACTGTTCAAACGCGGTGTTGTTAACATCTATCCTAAGAGGTAATTAAAGCATTTTTTCAAACTGTAATCACAAATTTGACTTCTTTTTAGTTAATGACTTCATCATTAACCGGTCAATCCTGGTTATTAAAGAAATTGTCCATTTCATCTGTTCCTTACTCCTCCATCACTGCTTGCCAAAGGAACAGGGCTGCTGTTGCTGCTCCCTGAGTGGAGATCTGCAACTTTTCAAATGATAGACCATCAAACAATTGACACAAATTGTCAAATTATTTTTGCTGGACATCATACAAATATTAGGACTGAGGATTTTTCATAAACATACAGTAATTATCTAAGCATGGCTGAATACCACAGGCAGGGTAATTACAGCAGGCTAAAGACTGCCGTTTATTCATCCAGTCATTCATGTCAATCATCTGGCAAGTTGTTCCTTCTGTTTCTTCAGAAAATCCAAAGAGCTCTACTCTGCTCTTTGTATAGAAATCTTTGTGTTGTAGTGTGATGGACATTACACTTGGGAACCTTTTCACTACTGCACTGCAAAGGACTCTCAGAGAGTTTACTCGAGAGACCTGCTTTTCAATTTATTGGTTCTTTCTTAGTTTTCAAATATTTTTTTCTCTATTACAGTATTTTTTACAAAATAGCATAGAAAACACAGCAGTTTTACAAAATCCACCTGAATAAAGTGATAAATTGGAAATATTCCCTTTAAAGATGCTTTTTTTTTTGTTTTAGAAGAAACTAGCTACATTCTTCCACCCATGGCTATAACTCAGGGTTATTAACAAGTGCTTGTTCACACGAGATGTTTTGCACCCAGAGCCTACAATCAGCTGGTTGGCGATGAAGCTGCCCAATTCCTGTGTGTAATCAAAGTAACTGTGTACACATTTGGCATGTAATTACATTTCTAAATTGATTAAAATCCAGCCCTGAAACGACTGCAAGCTAAGGCTTGGCTCCAATGATTAGTTCTTAAAACTTCTTTCATGAGCTTGAGCAAATAACACATTTGCCAAAAAATGCTGCCAACTGTGAAAGTTAATTATGATAAATGTAACCGAGTTCTCTCACCACCAGGGTAAGAGAAAGGCTTTCACCTCTTCTAACGTCATTGGCTATCAAGACAAAGATGGCGCTTCAGGGGATTTTTTTCCCTTTAACAAGGACAGATATGCTCATGAGTGACAGTTAAATTTGTTGGAGGTAATAAATTGCTAATGCATTTTACAATCTTCTGAACTGATTTAATATATTACACTGTCACTCAAAGTCTTAATAAACAATTCCACGCTCTTAGCTTAAAATCAGCCTGTCAGATCTGGAGGTTTTCTCATTTGGCCTCCATTGTTAATGCGATAGCAGTTTACAAACAAACGACTCTTTTTTTCCCTCGTAGGTTGTACCATATAAGACTTTAATGGGTGTTTCTCTTGTTTCTCTTTTTTATTTATTATGCAACAGCTGTGCCAGAGCTTAATGGTGTGGGTTTGTGCTTTAAAGCACCTGGGCTCATAGCTAGACTCTCCTGCAAATAATCTCTCATTTATTCAAATTTGAATTGATCTTTCTGTTCATTTTGGGATATTGCAAACTCAGCCTTGTGCAACTTAATACACTTTTGAAGAATGATTTCATTATGTTTATTCTAATATAGTGTAATTCCTCCATGGAGTGCCACTTTTGCTTCAGAGACCTATCAGGAGCTCAACAAGTATCAAAGATTCATGTTTGCAGATGTGAAATACAGAGGTACTCATTATGGCTAATAGTCTTTGACAGGAAAGTCATTAAAAATAACATATTTTCTCCAATTTTGTAGGAAAAAATTAGGAGAGGTGAGGAATTACTTTTTCAGAAGTGGATTTGTGGAGAAAACAACCTGGATATTTTGATTTTGAGGCTCCCAAATATAAGAGCAACACTAGCATCAAAGGGTTTAGATTATTGTTTGGGTAAGTATCTGGATTTTGATACTTTATCTGTCTTAGACTTAAATCAATATTTCTGCCAAAGAAAAACTTGCAAAGAACTGTACCTTAAACTGGTTTAATAAAACCTCCTTAGATTTTTGTTTCTTTTTTTTTTTACCTGGGTTACAGTGCTAGATCCATTCTGTGAATAGATGCATAAATTATTTGTAGGAGGATCTCAAATCACTACATCAGACAAACACAAATTGTTCTGACAGCTCATTCTATAATGTCCTGCTACTTGTTTACGAAAGCTTCATCTCTGACTCTCACAGTTTTCATTACAGACTTCCCTAATTTAGTTATCCTGGGAGTTAGAGAAACATTCCCTACAGCATTTTTTCCCTTTCTTCACAGAGAGCTTTCAGAGTTAGGACAGAAGAAAGAGGACTAGTCAGGACTAGTAAGTTTTAGACTCATGAAATAGTAGTGAGTCACTGCCTGGGGATGTTGATTTTCATTTTATGCCCATGATGAAGCTTCCAGTTTGCTTAAAAGTGTAACTAACCCAAGTATCCAAAAGGAAGAATTACAGGTCAATTACTCAGAGGAGGAAATCAACAACATTTAAGCTGAGTTTCCTCCTGGTCTAGAATCCTTCATGTTACCAGGGCTTGTTCTGCATCTATCCCACATCCTTCCTTGCAAGGTTTCTGATGATGTCAGAAAACAGTCCTATTTCTTGTCTAATTTCCCCAATAAAAAAAACATTAGTCTTTCCTGAAGCGCTTGTTTTACTTCCACCTCAGTCCATCAGGGCTATAAGAATATACAGTATCACAGTATCACAGTAATGATAAGGTTGGAAAAGACCTTAAAGATCATCCAGTCCAACCTAAATCCAAATA
>JAOXOE010000720.1:11240839-11262351 GCA_028565055.1 Phoeniculus purpureus
AAGCTATCCATTGTCTGGCAAATTTATCCGAGATCTCATCGAGACCTAACTGCTTTGTTTTCCTTTTCCCTTATCTTTAATTGTGGTCTTGAACCCACCACAGTGACAGAGGGAGACGGAGGACAGATAGAACAAAGGTATACAAGCCTTTCTTAATAGCAATTCAGTTTCAAGTTAGTAAGTACAAATCTTAGAGAATCATCTAATCAAGGATGAAAACACAGCAACATACCCCTACATGTAACATTCATGGGTTTGGTGGGGGTTCTTTTCATTTAATAGACACAGCAAAAGGTACCACTTCAGTGTACTCCTAATATGATTTTGAGTTTGCTACATAGTTTTGGTTTGTTTGAAAAGACACTTGAGAATGAATACAGGAGCTATGGATTAATTTTCTTCCTCTTTCAAGGGATCTCTTTCATCAAGGTATTTGTACAGAGCTCCCAGAAATCTGTTTGAGGAAACTATTTAGCACAACTAGTGCTCACTGCAAGGTTCTCCTATTCTGTGAGCACCATTAAAAAGAAGCCTGTGAGAACATCTGGAGAGTTCTTGCTTCCCCAACTCTCTACTCAGACAAGGCTTTGGAGGAAATTAGATCCACATAGGTGCTGCAGAGTGCTGTCTTTTGGTCAGCGGTAACCAAAAAGACAGAAACCCCCACGTTATCACAGAGGAGTTATCACATATCGCTTACAGTGGTTTGAAGCACGACGGAGGAAGAGCTTTCAAACTCTTTTCTCAACAGAAGTCAACTTTCATCGCACATATTCACTGCAGCAATACCCTAGGTGAGCATCTAAAGTAGACCACATTTGCAATGTTGATTCACGTAAAATCATTCACAACAGGACATCTCCAAAAGATGGTCTGACACAAACTTCAGCACCAATACTATAAACCTCAAATTCAAATACTCCTCTCAGACTGCTGTGGATATTTAGGTCCCCTTAGCTGAAGGATGCAACTAAGTTTCAATTTTACCCTGAAGCAAGCTGTGACAGCTCAGACCTTTCCCTTCCTTTGTCTTTCTTGAGATGCTCCAGTAAGGTTTATCATTTCACTCTCATGGAACAGAAACTAGGTCAAAATGCAAAACTCTCATACAGGGAACTCGTTTGCAGTGCTTGCGCTTTACACTCCGTTCTCAACTTCAGCTGCTTTCCCACACTGTGGGGATGCTGCACTCCACCCAAGAATGAGTAAATCCTTTTAAAGGAAGTGATCTTACACTTAAAGATGCAAGTGCAGCTTAAATCTTAGCTGCATTTCTACTGTCCACTGATGATACTTCTAGGCAGAGGCAGAAGCACCACATTTATATGAAACCTCATCTTAAACCTTCATTTCCCAAAGTTTGTTCTGATAGTGTTGTGCTACAACAAGGCCACTCAGAACAGTACATGACACTGAACTTCTGCCTTTGAATCCATTTGCCTAGTTACAGCACAATTGGCTGCTCAGTACAATTCCTAACTCTAAAAAGCACTGCTGAATCATTGAAACTACATTTTAATTGTTGTACTTAAGTTTGGGGATTTTTCTTGCCTTGATAATAATAGGCAATACTTTTGAATAAAAGCAGAAAAGAAAGGCAAGTACCTGTCTGCATTAGCATCACCTACAATGTCTGTAAGTACCTGTATTATTCCAATAAGAAAATCAGGAAGAAAATTCTTTGCATTTAGGGGCTTGGGGTAGTTATTTGGTTTGTTGGCTTTTTATTAAACCCAGTATGAAAATAACTGAATTACCATAAGACTAGTGAGCCAAAGACGATCTTTTCGGGAGAGCAATGACAAGCAGAGGTCCCAAGCCTCAGCTAAAAAACTTTCAAGAGCAAGTGAAATGGAAAAGCCAAGTCACAATATAATGATACATATGAGGGCATTTTGGGTAGAATTGATAGCAGTTACTAAAAAAAAAGAAAAAAGAAAAAAGTAGCTGTCTCAGCCCACAGCTATATTGAACATGTGAGCTATGAATGAAGCTTAAGCTCAGGAGACACATTAAGGTATGATGAAAAGGTCTGTGCCATCAGATAACAAAACAGAGGTTTATTTTCACTTCAAGTCACAAAAGTGAAAAGCCACCAAATGATAAACAGAAGCGAAATCATGTCTGTAGTGTGTGGATGCCTTCTGCACAGACAAACTCAGCTGGCTGTAACATCTCCATCAAACAAACAGATTCAAGCAATCTGCCAGTGGTTTCTTGGCTAAAACACCAACCAACATATTCAGCTTCAAAATCTGAGTTGTTGGTCTCTGAGGTTTTGGGGTTCTTCTGGTTTTGTGATGGGGTTTTTTATAGCTAACATTATTTGGTTGTCTATATATAGACTTAGAAAGTTAGATCTTTGGACTGTATCCCAGAGAATGAAGTCCCCATCTCTGGAGTTACTGAGTGGAAAGTGAATAGATTGTCTCTTTACATGCACAGCTGACAACTACTGGTGACAAGGAAGGGCAGGGGAAGGGTTTGCTGACGAATTTATAATGGAAGTACATGCTGGAAACCAAACTCAGACAGACAATAATTACAATACCCAATTCAGTTCACGTTCTGGCTGCAGGCGGATATGCTGCTCCTTCTACAGAGTGAAGCACCAAACAGAAACATGGTTCATGTCTGTATTTTTATAAAGAGACTGCTTGCATGGTAAAATTTCCAACAAGAGAAGGAATCAAATAAATACTAATCTGCCTTAAGTGAGTGATACACAAAACTTCCCAGATACCAGTAGTTTCCCTAAACCACCTCAAAAATAAGTAGTTTGTGAAATTATGACCGAATTTATTGATTCAGAGCAAGTATCCCTCTAGCTCAGTAGTTTTTCTCCAACAGGAACCACAAAATACTTAGGACAAAGTAAGAACAATTATATGACACCTCTTTTAACATTGCTCTGATCCTTCTCTGACTCAGGAAGTCTTCTGGGCCTGTTGTGGTTTGCTCATTTAGTAACCTACAACAAGTCTCTATTTCCCTCTCCTCTCTTGAGCACACAGGAACATTTCACATCCACAGCACTAAATAAGCATCTCCATACATCTCCTAGCTGTGAAGAACTGTTTTATTCCATCTGCTCTGAATCCGGCTCCTACTTTCTCTGGTAGCCCCTAGTTCTCATACTGGAAAAGAAAGCAAATGTGGGTCTTTTCTATGTTATCCAAAGTATCAACACCTGAGAGTCCTTTATGCCCCTTTCTGTTAGGCTGAAGAGTCTCAGCCTGCTCAGCAGTACCATGTATAGAAGCTGTTCTGTATCTTCAGTTGCACTCTCAGCTCTATAAACTGTCTTGAGTTTTAATAAATCCTTTCTGAAGAGAGGAACCACAGCAGCACAGTCATGCAGCAAGCAGATATCCTGCGCACTTAGCCAGTCATGACCTAGTCTGTTTTGTTGTTAGCCTCTGAGCAAGCTTGAAGAAGTCCCTAAAAATCGGCATTGTGACAGCTGCCAAGCACTCAGCTGATGTTTTCATTGTACTATTTAGCGTAACCACAATTTGTCATGAGAATTTTCTTTATTTCATCTGATTAAACAGCCAAGCACTTGGAAACTTGCCATGTGGAAAAATTTTTTGTATTTCCCTCTTTTGTTCCTTTTACAGGTTCCATTGATTCATCTTGTCCTTGAAATTAAAGCCAGCTGTATTTTCTCTTACAAATGAAGAAGGGACACAAACAAAAGCAAGACATTCTAGGCTTACTTTTGGCATCCCTCTTGTCTAAAGGCATTTCATGTCAGTTCCCCATCCCATTATCAGCATCCCTGTTGCAGATGGAAGTCCATGTTTGAGGACCATTAAACAATCCGTTCACTCCCAGTGTATCACAGTCACAGAAACATCTGGGCTAAGCAACTCTGGGAAACAAACACTGTGGAGCTCAGCAGCTCTGAAATGTGGTAGAAGATAGCAGTGACTACAATACGTCGGGAATCTACCTCATAACTTTCCAAAGAGAGAATGGTCTTTGGCTGCTTTCTTAACTGTGTCTGTGTTCTGTCCTTAGACACAAACTTTGTTTCACTTTACAAATTCTGAAGCTGATGAGAAGAACCAAAGCCAAATTTTCAACGATAAAAGCTCACTCTAGAGAACTGAACCAATGCAGTACTACATTTACAAGGTCTCCATGAATTAAATGTTTTAAGACAATTACTCAGATTACAAAGCCATAAACCAGGAAACCTCAAATTCAAACAGAAAAACTAGTTAGCATGAATTTCCTATGTGCAACTCCATAGCAGTTAAATCCAATAAAACCTGATGCCTCGTTGTTCCCTCATCTAATTCACTTCTGATGATTCCAGGTCCATATGCTTAAGCAACTGAGACACGTGGTGTTGACAACCGCTTCAGCCCTTGGCCAGTGTGTCCTAAAGAAACATAGTGCTTTCCACAGGCATACTGCCCAGTCCGAGACTCCCTTCTCAATCTGAGCGGACACTACCTGGACACAAACCTAGGAAACGTCTCTCTTGGAATCACTCTGCTTACAGTGAATCTCCTCTAACGTGGGAGAGT
Organism: Phoeniculus purpureus; assembly: GCA_028565055.1. Classification (NCBI taxonomy): domain Eukaryota; kingdom Metazoa; phylum Chordata; class Aves; order Bucerotiformes; family Phoeniculidae; genus Phoeniculus; species Phoeniculus purpureus. The sequence goes on from JAOXOE010000720.1 coordinate 11,245,378, forward strand.
TTCAGCGTTACTGCCCTTGCTTAGTGTTGTGAGACACCTCATACTTTACTAGGAACTAGAAAAAGACACCAGCTAAAGTGTTGGGTTTTTTTTTTAAAAAAAAAGTAAAGATCCATTTAAAAAGCAATGAATAATTAATTTTGAAAAACAAACAAACAACAAACATACACCCTTCTGCAACAAACAATGCAAATGTATTTGAGATGCTTGTGAGCTTCAACTGATGCTAAGGACAACCAGAAGCAGTTTCAACTCACAGCATTTAAGGATTCAGCTCAGCTGATTTCAGGACAATGGGCCCACTGTGGGTAAGTGACTAATTGAGCTGACATTGGTAAACCATGATGGACCCCAAATTCTAATCACCATTTTTTCCACACAAAGCTTTTTCATCCAGCTAAACTAGGCTGACTCCAAAAGCACATTTTAGAATGATAATTAATTCAATGCCAAATGTGCCTGCAGTAAAAATACCTTTAGGGAATGAACACATAGCAATGTGTGTAGCTTTTAAATAAGCTGTCCACAGGGCTATGCCAATTTAAACAAATTAAAATAATTGTCAGCATGCTAGGTATGGAAATACTCTTTTTGTACAACTGCTGTGAAATGCCCTGAAGGCTTGGGTGGCATAGCAGAACTGCCCAATAGATGCAGGCATTTATACTGTCTCTGTCCAACTTGATAGAAACTTCCTCAGGTATTATGGTGCGTTTAGCAGTGTGAAAGTAATAGCATAGTCCTCTTTCTAAAGGCAGAGGCACATTTATTCAAACCAACTCTTTCAAAGGGACAGAGTACATACTAGGGTATTCAAATGCCAGTGGGAGGGGATTTCTTCTACTCGTGTTTATGTTCAGAAAAAGCAGACCAAAAAAAAGGGGGCAAAAATAACTCTAGAAATGTCTGTAGGTGGCAACAGATACAGAACCTATGCTGCATCCTAATTTCACTTGCTTCTATGTAACTGGATCAATGTGTCTGAGGTGGCATTGATACACCTCCTTCACCCACCGCTGCTATCAAGGCCATCTGGGACAGTTCCAATTTCAGTAGCCTCACAGATTCTTGGTGTTCTTAGATGCTCTTCTAATCAGCAGCAATTTTTAGGCCAATGCAACACCATGATATTATGCTGCTTTTTGAGCACCAGCATTTGGACTGTCTTTACTACCTTAGATGAGGAAACCACAACAGAACTCACATAGTATTGCAGAGCAGATGAAATCAGGATCCAGCCCAGCAGGTACTGGATGGGCTTTTCAGATGCTGAAACATCACAGGACTGCTGACCCACAGGCGCTGCTGGTTTGGCTACTGATTATACTTAAAGTCAAGTATACTTTACTTAAAGGCGTAACTTTGTGCACAAACACCTGGACAAACAAAAGCTATCAACCCCAACACAGATCACCTGTGCCATCCTTCATTTGCTGCAACAGGTTCATAGGGCGGCAGCAGCATAATAGTACCAGCATTTTTCCACCTGTTGCTGGTGAAAGCAATAGTATTTAACTGATCTAGGCTCAACTGGTAGAGAGCAACAGCTTTAAGAAATTAAAACCTTTGAGAATGGGAGTGCTATTCCACAGCAGGTTTTGCTTCATACCAGATTATGTAATGACCTCTAACCCAGCACACACAAACATTTCAAATCCTGCCTGGAATACCATTATTTATATATTTTTATTTCCAATTTTACAGCAAGAAAAGAGAGATATTCTATTCTATTGTACATTAAGACTGAACATATAATAGCTTGTTAGAAAAGAAGAAAGTAAAAGCTGACAACAGTATCAAGCCAGAGCACTGAATTGCCTTCCAGAGCTTTAGAGAAACAAAGAAAAAAACAACACAGAAAGAGTATCTATAGAGGAGTTCTAACTTAGATATAACTCAGAAGTGACTATATCTAGCAGGTCAAGATATTCTGAAGGGTATACAAAAAGAATCTAAAATGTAGGAAAAGATCTAGCTGTGCACTCTCAATGTTTAATCAGGTATTCTGGCACACATCTCCAAATACAAACCCAGCCACGACTGTGATGGTCCAAATTCTAGTTTTCCATATTTTGTAATGTTTCTAGTCACATACTCCAGTTTAAATTAACCCATTAGAATGCTTCTAGATGTTACCACTAAGAACTGCATTACATATCCACAAGTCTTTCCTTTCTTCTCACACAGATCTGCTGCCTGGTTTTCTAAAGCTATTTTCATGCCGTATGACACACACATTTCTTTCAGTGCCCCGATGTTTTAAACGTTGTAAAAAGTTTATAGGAGAGATGTTGCAAGCACCTACTTAACATATAGTAACTGAAAAAAACCCAAACATTTATATACACTGTTCTTAGACATGAAAAACACCTAGATACAGGTATGTGAAAACCCTTGGATATATTCTTGAAGAACTCCTGACTAAAACATTTTAGAGAATGAACATTTTTCTGGCCAGAAGTTACTCAAATTTTAGGTACTAGAATCTTCTTTCTTACAGACAGAAGATGTAGGGAAACTTCCAAGAGAAACCCAAGGGTTTCCTCTTGCCCACAAGACTTTCCTCCATCCCCTCACAATGGATTTCCCATCCTGAGACCATCTTCACCAGATCTTAGAAAGAAAAAAAACAGAGAAAGAGCAGGAACACAACTTTTCAACAACCTTTGAATTCACCCAACCTAAAGCAGAGTCTGTAACCATCTTCCCCTAATGAAGCAAAGCTAAAGAATGTATGGCTTTATCTTGTGGTTACTCCTTGCACTCCTGTAGGGCTGTGAGCCACGTGTGGTTATTGTTATTCTCTCTGCCAGCATTATTTCTGTTCTAGGAACATTTATGTTAGGACCACTGCTTATGACAGACATTTTATCTGAAGTAAGGCCTTTGAAAAAGGTATTGGGTATTTGTTTTGGCAAAAAGAACAGACAGCAAAAGGGAATTACTTCCTAAGATAACATTTGCCATACGATATCTTTTTGTTTTACAAGCACATGTTTAAATGCAAAAGTAAAGTGGAAGGATCAGGAAAGATACAAAAGCCGATAGCTTTCATTCCAATTGCTTTTCTTTGAAAACTGGCAGGCAAATTGACTTCTGTGACTAAGTACTCTGCAGGTGTTTTGCACAAGACTTCACAGAGCGGCTGCCCTGTCTGTCTCACTTAAAATCAAACAGGGCTGACAGAACGTCCTTCACAGAAACTTTTTTTTTTGGGGGGTTGGTTTCTTTTTTGACTCCCTGCCTCCAGGAGAGCAGACCCTGCACGCACTGACCGCCTCAGTGTCCTGTCAGGGAGATAATGTTTTTTACCAGCTAAGAACTCAACCCTTCACTAGCTGGTAAATAGCTTCCAATAAAGGTTAGTTTTTGTCTTCCACTGCATCCAAACCTTTAAGGACCTTGAAGGACCTGCTAAAATCCCTGGTTTGAATGGGATAGAACCATCATCTTACTCAGGACAAAGGGAATTTTGCTTTTTCCCTTCAGCAGGCTAAGGATTCCACACAACACATTTCTTTACAGTGTGTTCTAATGCTTTTTTAAAAACTACTTATACTGCATTTCTTTTATTGTATTAAATTTTATGATCTTGGAGAATTTAAGCAGCTATATCCTAATGGAATGGTTTCTTTTAATGCAAGTAAACATATAAATTTTACACAAATCATTAACCCCTGTCACTCTCAAAATGGTTTGTAAAGCCAACTGGAAAAAAACCCCAAACAAAACCACCCCCTAACTGAAAAGGAAGTGCTGGTGCAAATAAGTATTTTCAGAATTCCAGGAGACTGAGTTTCTGTAGAAGAGAAAACATTTGCTGCAACATTTTCTTCATTAATAGCATATGGAAAAATGCAAACCTTCAGACTCTGATACATCCTCTCTAGCCTTCTCCAAGCTTTACCCTTCATGCTGAAAAAGGTCAAAGCTAATCCTCTCCCATGGATTGTTCTCTTTACTATGGAGGTGGCCATCTGTGCAAAAAGCTCTAACTTCTGCTCTAGCTTTGCTTTTTCCTAGAGTTCCTCCTCAAGGACTACTCTGCCCAGCCCATCTGAAACTGTGAATGAAACCACAGCACCTGCAGGTTCAAAGGAGACTTCTGCAAGCTTTCTGCCTTAAAAGTTGTCATGAAGGGGTAGTGTTTCTCGACCCTAGAAATATGCCACATGAGAACAGTTTTAAGCACCTTTGCCCTCTAACCAACCTCCAGATTCAGGCAAGCTGATCTGCAGAATTAGCCTAATAGAGTTTAGCATACTGAAAACCTGACACTGTCACCCATATGTTGCTGTCCACTTAATTTTGTGACTGATTTTGCAAGTGTCTCCCTTTCTCATCTATGGTAAACAGAAGTGATTTGCTCAGCACAGTGGCCTAGATGCAATTTTTTCCTCAGTATCTTACAATTTTAAGGACATACTAAAAATAAGAATTTTCCTCATACAGATATGGTTCTACATCTGTCACCTCTGGTGATGCTCAAAATGCATTAAAAATGGCTTAGAAAAATGGTTTCTTCTCGGAGAATACACAAGTCTAAGTAAATGTCTATGTATACAAAGTATTCCTGGAAATGAAAGTGGATGAATAAAATACACTATAAAGAAAGAGAAATAGAAAGAGGATTAGCAGCAACCTTTTAGCTGTGAAGCTTTGGGATGTGGAAAAATTAAGGTTAGAGCAAAAATCCTGCTGAGTTAATATGTATGGAAAGATGAAAGAGTGAGGAGAAAGGGAGTGTGGCAAATGAGAGGGGGGAGAAAAGCTGCAAAAGGTCAAGTTGCATGGAGAAGAGGTGAGCACAGAATCAAAGGGTAGGAACCATACGAGCCGAATCAAAGCAGAAAGGAACCAAGGCTTGAAATAAGAACACTGATCATTTTGGAGATAGGTTATTGGATTAAACTGGAACACTGTTATCACCTTGTCCAAGGAACAAGAACTGAATTAAAAACACACCATACAGGAGACTGTTGGGCTGTGTATTTCTTTCTACATTTTTTCATTAGTGAGGCACCTGCTTCTTTTGACTCTAATTTCTTTAGCTTTATTAGATAAAACAATAGAGCTTTTCTTTTTCATTTATGTTGATTTCCAGGACTCCTCAATTTACTCAGTGAATCATCATCTATACTATTAATCGCAAAAGAAAGTAATGTTACTTTGCCTATCTGAATCTGACTGATACTGTGGCTAAATTTTTAAGAGAGACATGTGTGCTGAAGAAGAAATTGAGTAGTGCATGAACTAGTTCTCTCCAATGAGAATTTGTGGCAGATGTCCTATTTTAGAAGTCTCCTCTGTGTAGAGGGAGCAATGCTAATGTGACATGGGAATGATTAAAGATTAACTAATCTCTTCGCTTTTTTGCAGTGCTGCCACACTTGAGAATTATATTGCTTATTCCTTCAAAATACTTATTACACTCTAAAAACCCTTCTGTATGCTGTACAAACCATTTGTAATTGCTTCCTTTTAAAGCCTGCTTCCACATCCCCACTTTCACTTGCACTTCAGTGATGGAAAAAAGGAGTCCTCAGGTACTTCAACAATAAAAATATAATAACCATAACTGATCTTGGGGAAATGGATGCTCCAAAGAGGACTTACCTAGGTGATAAGTGATTCTGAAGTTCTACTGCGATTTAAACTCAGAGCAAGCAAAAGACTTCAAGAGGAACTAGGCTGGGCTATGTATACCTGATCTCCATTTTATGCCATTTATAACAGCAGTACTTGTAAGGAGAACAAAAAAAAAAAAAAAATAGGACAGGTCTATAATACCAAGCCTTTATTGTCTGAAAAACACTAATTATTGGCACTTTCATCTCTGTAGATTTATATTCAGCAATACCTTCCTTTAAACTATGCAAAAAAGCAAATACATTATTAAATACTCGGTTTTGACATTAGCTTCACTGACAGGGCCTAATATTTTATGTACTGTAACAGTTACAGTGGCTCATTAGAGCTTCCAAAACCAGAGTGGATCTGCTCTTCACTAAATTTCTTTTAAAATTTTGATCAGACAGTACCAGCCATGTTATGCAACTCTGGATATTGGCTGTGAACATGCTCCTCTGGTCCCAGTTCAGACATGTTGGTCTGCCTGAGAAAGTGTGGCAGCCTAGCTCTCAGAAACACCGAGCTTTAATCACCACTGGCAGCCTCACTGATTAGAGCTATGTATATGAAGTCTGTTAGTCAGCAGCCCTTCAAGCAATCGCTTTTGATTCCAGACTTGGAAAATCTTGTGTAAAAGTGCCTTTAAAAGCAGGCCCAGCTGAATCAAAATACTCGTCTCATGTCTAAACATTGCCCAACTAGTTCTGTCTGCATGGCTCTTGAGAGCTTTAAAGTCAGAGGAACACTAAAAAAAACGTAGGTGTACAAGCTGTGTTTCTAGTGCTTGCCAACAACGCATACTAAATCAGACTGTTACCCGTATTCCACACAAATACCTAGTAATTGGACCACAACAAGAAAATAAAGTCTTGAACAGACTGTCACATTAACAGAGTATTTATATAGTAAAACTAAGCTCTCAAGAATCACTATTGTCTATATGGCCAGAAAGATTTCCATCTTTTAACTGCTGAAATCTCCTACTTAACTGTCAAGTCACACAGGTTTGGTTTCTGAAGTCCTCAGTCCTTTGGTTTTTGAACAGTGGCAGTTCAAGATGAAGACTGCTAACTTCTTGTAGTCCTCCAACAACTGGGCTTCAAAATAGACCTGCTGCTCTTACCCAAGCACCAGCACTCAGCTCGGTGGAAGCAGGTGAAACCAGGAGACACGGCCAAGTTCTCTAGTGGTGGTTTTGGTGGTGCCACAACATCGGTGTGACACTAGGGCACACAGCCACCCTGACACCAACACCAGTAAGCAGTGTCTAACGCCACGTGAGTAACGCTGAGCTACACACAAGCACAAAACACTGGGGTTGGAAAGGGTCTCTGGCGATCATCCAGTCCACCGACCCTGCCAGAGCGGACCCGTTGAGCAGAGCGCGCAGGACATGCCTGGGCCTGTTCCCTCCGTGCCCAGGCGGCTCCATATCCGCTAGCGGGGCCAACAGAATTAACTTCGCTCGACAACAGTATCTCAACCCTTTATGAAAGATCACGTCACTTCATAACCAAAAGCCGCACAGCCACCTAAAAGCACCAATTTTATTAGCGACACTTTCCTTAAAAAAAGCAATATTCCTTGAAAAAAAACCAACAGAACCACTCAGCCAGCTCAGCGCAGCCCCTCCCGCACGCCCAGCGGCACCACCCTTCAGCACTCAGCACGTCCCGCAGCCCCTGCCCAGTCCCTCAGGACAGCCCTGCTCCACCCGGCGCTTCCGCAGTGCTATACGAGGTTCAGCCTGACCCGACACGCCCGCAGTGCCTTACCGAGCCCGGCCTGACCCGAAACGCCCGCAGTGCCTTACCGAGCCCGGCCTGACTCGGCCTCCGCCGCGACCGATCCCGCCTCAGCCGGAGCGCCGCACGTGCCGCCACCTTCCCGCTCTGCCCTGGGCGGCACGAGACCCCACCTCTTCCGCGCCACCGCCCCTCTGCGCGTGCAGCGCTTCACCTCAGCGGGGCCCTCCCGGGGCTGGGCGGCACCGTGGGTTTGGGGACTTGCAATAGACTTCTCTGTCGCTGCGTTTAAGCACATCGCGCAGCACAGGGCGGGGTGGGGATTCCCACTGCTTTGAGCAGTGTGGTACCGACTTGTGATTAACACACACTGCACGTCACAGGCTGGGTTGGGTTGGAAGGGAGCCCAGACCTCACCCAGCCTGAACCCCCTGCCAAGGGCAGCGACACCTCTCACCAGAGCAGGGTGCTCAGAGCCCCACCCAGCCTGGCCTTGGACACTTCCAGGGATGGAGCAGCTACAGCCTCCCTGGGCAACCTGTTCCAGGGCCTCAGCACCTTCACAGGGAGGGATTTTTGCCTCTCTGTGAAGGTATCAATCTAAATGAGAGTGGGATGCTGGATTGTGGCAGAGAAGGGCAACGAGGCTGGGGAGAGAGCTGACAAACAGGCCCTATGGAGAGCGGCCGAGGGAACTGGGGTTATTTAGTCTAGAGAAGAGGAGGCTGAGAGGAGAACTTCTTGCTCTCTACAGCTATCTCAAAGGTGGTTGTAGCAAGGTTGGTGCTGGTCTCTTGTCGCAAATTACTAGTGATTGGATGAGGGGAAATGGCCTCAAGTTGCATCAGGGGAGGATTAGATTGGATCTTGGGAAGAAGGTCTTTCATGAGAGAGTGTTTGGGTACTGGAACAGGCTGCCCAGTGAGGTGGTGGAGTCACCATCCCTGGAGGTGTTTAAAAACCGAGCAGCTGGAGCACTTGAGGCCATGGTGTAGGGGTTAGGGAGATGTTGGGATTAGGGCTGGACTGGATTCAGGAGGTCCTTTCCAGCCAGGATGATTCTGTGATAAATCTCCCCTCTTTCGGCTTGAAACTGTGCACTTATAAAATACATACAAACCACTGAGTAGGAACAATCCAGCACAGTAACAGTGCAGTACCACAGTGGAGCTCATGGTCTGACCAATGTGGTGTTGGGTCATAGGCTGGGTTTGATGATTTCAAGAGACTTTTCCAGCCTCAGTAGTTCTATGATTAGAAGGCCCAGTGATAGATAGTCCTTTCATGGCTTTCACCTAGTTCTAATGAATAATTTTCAATAAAAATACTACCCAAACAATGTGGCATCAGTGAACTTCAGATCTTGATTTTAATGTTTAGAACAGGGAACTCTCCACTACCTGTAGGGCACTGATCTGAATCAAAACCCACTGTTTTATAATGAACTTTAGAAAACACATGCCCAGACCCCTTTGCACATTACCATTCCGGGTTTGGGTTTGCTGGGGGTTTTTTTGCAGTCACCACCTTGAATTATTGTTCCTGTTTAGCAAGAAACTTCAGAATTACAAAGCCTGTCAAAACTTGGTCTGATTTTGACCTAGTGTGACAAACAGAAATTTGAGTTATCTTTTCCATGTCTTTATGCCTTGCAATGCAAACGAAAACAATAACCTTCAGCATGAAGGTTGTGCTTGTTGTTGAAGACTTGGTGCTTGTGCAGTCAAATTCTCTGAACTCAGTACATGGCATTGCAGTTTGCAGTCCATAGAGAAAAATGGAAAAAGCAAATACATTCTTAAATTCTTCAGTACTTTGTGATGCAAGATAACATTTTTCCTTCTATAGGCAAACACTGGCACTGATAGAATGTGTTCTGTATTGTTTACTATAAAAGAGACAGCTTATATTTAAGGAAGGTTTTGAAATGCCATCTAGGAGTATAAGCACAGATGTAAAATCAATACAAATTTAACACCCTTTTTTTTCAATAATAATAATACTAAAACCGTCTTTAAATGTCAAGGATGTTGGAAAAATTAAAGATACAATTACCGCAGCACTTCCCCTGTGATACAGTATTTCCTTCAGTAATTCTGTAAACAAAAGCACTTATATAATTGTGCTCATCATCTGTTCTAGAAGTACTTTATGACAAAGATGTCTCTGTAATAAGGATTAATTAAAATAAACCATCTGGTTGAAAGAAAGACATTTTCAAAACAGAAAAAAATATATATAGCAAACCCAGAGGGTAAAAGTTGTCTCAGTAAAGCCACTAGAATTTTGTTTGAACAAGATCTTGGTTTAGTGATTTCTACTGCATGTGGGAGTGTAATAATGTCTGCTGAAAGGGTCTGTGAAAGTATTGGAGGTGGTGGCAGCTACATACTTGTTTATTTTAGATTTTAGGGTAAAAATCACATCTGAAGGCAACAAAAAGGCCAAACCACAAATGAACTCTGGGCATGCAGGTCAGGAGGGGCTCTGTACAGTCAGAGGAGGCGGAAGATGGGTTCTCCTGAGGGACGACTCTAACCATCTGGCCATCCTCCCCCTGGCAATGAGACTGGTAGACCTTCAGGTTCAATGGTGTAAGACACAGCCATGTTTATGACCAAAGGGAAGTGTCACTGTGGGTAAAGGAAGTTAAAAGACTCAAATGCAAAATTAGAGAGATCAAGATTGTCAACTCAACCTACAATTAACTTCAGAAAATGTAGGGTCCTTTTGTTTCTTATTTGTAAGTGAAAAGCAGGTACCCAGTTCTAACTGGGTGAAGTTCACCTTAATGTTACCTACTTATCAATATTGCATTTCTGTTCTGGATCCTGCCCTTGGGGTAAGAAAGAGCCTCTCCTCTTTGAGACTGCAACATAAATACCATAATTAGTAGCAGCATTAAAGACCAGCATAAAGGCTGTAAAAGAAACACTAATTATGCTTTTTCCTTTGCATCTCTGCTGTACAATAGTGACTGCTGTTTTGTCAGGCTTCCTTATGCGTTGAGGGAAGTCTCTTGCCCTTATTTCTCTGCTAGGGCATTTCCTCTTGCTCTTTGTCCTTTCTGTCGCAAGGCAGACAAGCATTCCCTTTTAGCCAACCCTATCACCTCTTAGAATCCCCAATTTCTTTCTGTTTCGACAGATATTTTAGTCTTACACTGGGGTAACAATCATAAATAAAAGACAGAAAGCAACAAGATTGTTATCATCCCTAGCTGTGCTTAAACATGTCTGAGAAACTAACCCAAGAGCTGTTTAATTTCTCTTGTATTAAAAGCAGGAAGTCTAGCAGGACCGAGTATATGAACGCTCTCCTAGATACCATGGCCCCTTTTCGCTGCTGTTCGTACTCAGGTATTTACTTTCTGTCAGGTCATTGCTGACAGACTCGATGGGTTTTGTTTTCCAAGCTAATTTTGACAGAAAACAATAAGAGTTCTGTACATGGAGTAGCTGGTTCGGGCTGTAAGTATATTGCTCACAAGGGGAAATTAATCATTAGAAGAGAGCACTCTACCATAATGTTCTCTCAGCTATAAAGCTGCTCTACTGGAGATAGGTTGGCATTTTCCAAGTCCTCATTAATACCAGTCAGAGTCCAAATGCTTTTCAGATTCTCTCATTTCATATATATTTATTCTGAAATTATGAAAAGTACCTTTGAAGCGGCAATTGTGTGAAGTGAGTGACCAGAACAACTTAAATGGAGAGGTATCATCATTTTGATATATTACATTTCAAAACACCATACCTTGGGCAATACCTCACATGAGGATGTTACTGCACATTAATTTTGAGAATGTTAGGATCTGCCCACCACTATTTCAGCAGTAAATGCCACGGCAATAAAGAATAAGCGCTGCAGTAGTCACACTATTACAGTTAGAGCTCTACTGGAGTTTCTATTATAAGTTGTAAATGCTCTTTTTGAAGGATTTGCAACTTGGTGCTTTTGAATTCACATTGGGCTGCAGCTTCACGTGGGGAAGGATTAGTGTATATAATTGCTTAGGTTGTGTTTGATGTTTGGGTATACTGGCTGACAGAAAAATAGCCCAGCTCACTGAAATACCAGCCTTGTCTCCACACTGCTTTTTGCCCTAACTTTTTGATTAGAGTGCAATTTTATACCAGGATAATTACACTGGAACAACCTCTCATCTCGCTCCTGTGCAAAGGTGTTATACAAGCATGGCTCACTCCTTTAACTTTAGTAGAAGGCACTATTTTTGGGCCCATACCATTACATTCTTAAATTCTAATTATAGGCCTTTTCCTACTCTATTTTAGCTGTGTTGGCTTCCGAATCACCAGCATTAGTGAAAGGCAAAACCTATGGAGAAAAGCTGTAAGATGCTGCATTTAATTGCAGTAGGTTAGTGAGCAAGCTCATACTTTTCCACAACTTCCTTCATCCTTAAAACAAAAACAGTGTTTTTACATCTTCATGTTTATATTTTAAGGGATGTATAGGAGTAGCAGCATTTCCTGCTCTTAATTTTCTTCATTTTCTGTCTGCAACACTGTAGAGGCCTAAAGCCCTGTTCTGCTAATCATGACTTAATGCCTTATCTCTTTGAGTAAAATATGACATTGTTGACTATTTATCATCACGCTGGATCACAGGATGGAAAAGGACAGGGTAGGTGTGTGGATTTGGCAACGAGGCTCAGCATGCCATGGAAACTATGGAAATAACTGAGTTCTTGGCCTGGGATTACACATTTGACTTAATCTTCAAATTGTTAATATTTCCAAGTGAAGGAAAAAACCATTAATAGAGGGTTGTGTTGCAGAACTGCTGTGAAAAGAAAAGGATTCAGTAGTACACTGTAATTACAAAAGGAAAGTCCATCCGTACCAACAAATAATGAGAAATATGGTTTGAAATACTCTGAATTTTTGGTAACTTGCACCAAAAATAACAGAATGGTTTCACTACTGTAGGAACAAAACTGAGGCTTTGGAGCAAAGCTTGTCACATCTAATACAATCAAGTATCAAACTGATGCAGGGAATCATGACCCTACATATCAACTGCCATACTAGGCTTCTGCCACCCGAAAGAACATAATTAATTAAGTTCTGCTGGAGGATGTTCTCCAGTTTTATAATTAATAACATGTACATCCACCACATTAACCCGATGTAGTTGAAACAGTATGTAAAGTGATTAGTAAAGGTAAATTAAGGCCTATTTCCTTCCAAGAGCTGGCTGATATGAGTCACAGTCAACTTTTAAAAGATCAAGACCATGTCAAAAGTTATTTGTGGGTGCTGAAGCACAAATAGCAGCACACACAGTACCAACATGTAGGTGGCATTTGAAAGTAGCTAGATAAAAACTACTTAGAAGACAACCCCATTACTATTAATCAGTGATACTGTATTCTGAAACTAACACAGCTGAGGCAGAGGGTGAGAAAGGACCAAAGGAAAGATCCCAGACAAACCAACACCAGTGAATTTTGCCTGTGACTTCAGGCAGGACAGAGTTTCCCAGTCATCTTTCCCATGTACAATGTGTAGAGTGACCAAAAAGATGAACATTTCTCAGCAAGGTGAAGATGGCTTCTGCAAGAGCACACGATCTTTGCACTGTCTTTGAAGACAGTGACTATTTTGGATTTGAACTCACTGGGAACAGACATGGGGGTCATCAGCCTTGACCAGGCAGAGGAGGGGAGCTTCTCGTCGTGAACTGCTTTGTTTGAGATGTCCCATTCACAAATCTGCATGAATCAATATCCCTCCCATCTGCCTCCTCACACACACACACCAGGCTATGTCAGAACACAGGCACATACTGTGCTTCAAGAACCAAGGCTTCCTCATATTGCTGGTATAATTGAGAAGTTGAGAAAAGAAGAGGTTTAGAGACTAAAGTTGAAACAAAAAGCAAAATCATTACAAAGCTGAGAGCGCTACAAGACTCTATTCTCTTAAATGAGTTACTAGAAGAGGCTGTTTTGTGTATCACAGTGCTGCAGAAGAAAAATTGGTGTATTAGGAGTAGGGACTAGAAAGAAGACACAAGTAAGAAACAATCATTTTTACCCAGAGGTAAGAAAGTATAGGATTGCATGAGCTAATATTGTTGAGTTCCATTATTCTGACTCAAATATTAATTTGGGGAGATACAGTGTTAGAGGAGTATTGTGTTGGAAAACGTCAGCCTATCTGTTACTTTTCAAAGTTCATCCTCAAGGAGAAAACTGATTTTCTGTTGCATCGTTCTTGGAGAAATGAAACTGCCTAGAGCATTTTAAGTTGCCACCACTAACACCCCATATGCTTACACTGGCATGTGCCCAAACTGTCAATCGCTTTTGTGCGTTCTGCTCACACAAGAAAAATTACTAAAAAGGCATTTAACATATTTTAGTTTTTATTATAGTTTAGCAGGTGTAATAAAAATGAAGAGATAGTTGCAGGTACCATAATGTTCCTAAGGCTTAGCCAGTACTCTGCTGCAGAACTGCTGCTCTACAGTATTTCCAGGATAGCCCTGTATTGAAACTCAATCTGAAAGAAGTGTGGCAGCTCACACTGTGTTTGCTGGCTACCCTGTTGGGACTATAGGTGTTCCAGAGCCTTTCTGGAAATACCTAGAGTCCCCAACATAAGAAGGACAGAGAGCTCCTGGAATGAGTCCAGAGGAGAGCACCTCCTCTATGAGGGCAGGCTGAGCAAGTTAGGGTTGTTCAGCCTGGAGAAGAGGAGGCTCCCAGGTGACCTTCTAGCAGCTTTCCAATCTCTGAAGTGGGCTACAAGAAAGCTTGGGGAGGGCTTTTGATATGGGTGCACAGCAAGAGGACAAGAGGAAAGGGTTCCAGACTTGAAAAGGAGAGATTGAGGTTAAACATTAGGAACAAATTCTTTCCTGTGAGGGTGGTGAGATGCTGGAACAGGTTACCCAGGGAAGTAGTGGCTGCCCCATCCCTGGAAGTGCTGAAGGCCAGGTTGTCTGGGGCCCTGAGTAACTTGCTGTAGTGAAAGTGTCCCTGCCTGTGCAGGGGGGTTGGAACTAGATGATCTTTAAGGTTCCTTCCGACCCTGGCCATTCTATGATTCTATAATTTTCAGTGCGAATTCCACCCACATTTAAGAGTTGAAATACTCAAACAGTGCCAACAACTTGGAAATCTACAGTTGCTTTCCACACAACAAATTTCTTCAATTTTACAGTCTTACTGTAAAACTCTCTATTAACTGCTGTATATTTTAAATGTTGTTGGTAGAAATCTGTATTCCATTTAGTAGCATAAAATTTTTTGTTTTAACTTTTCAGATGCTGTCAATACCTTGTGTAAAAACATGTTAATTGTTTGCCAGCTATATATACATATATATATATATATGGCAAGACGCCCAGTATCAGCTGAGCTGTGAGAATCAAAGCATCAAAATATCCCCACGTGTAAATTCCACAATAAAATAATAAGTCCCAAACTTCTTTGCAGTGAGGGTGACAGAGCACTGGAAGGGGCTGCTCAGAGAGGTTGTGGAGTCCCCTTCTCTGGAGATGTTTAAAACCCACCTGGACATGCTCCTGTGCAACTTGATCTAGGTGATCCTGCTGTGGCAGGGGGCTTGGATTGGATGATCTTTTGAGGTCCCTTCCAGTCCCTAAGGTTCTGTGATTCTGTGATTTACAAAGACTAATTACCAAAGTAACTGTCAGGACAGGAAGGTCTGATAGAAGATGATTTTCCAAGGATGTTTCCTGTTTGCCTTGCTTTACTCAGAAGGATCTAATTGCACTCACATCATGTGTTACAGTTCCAATTCTGTGGAATTTGATGCAGCTTCAAGTTTCTTGGAACTAGGATATACAAGTTGTAGAAAATCTTTTACGTATTACATTACTGTATCAAGCCTGCAACACCCATTGCCCACAAAGCCAGATGCATTTCCAAAGCAAGGCTTGTTAATGTATCATGAGAATGGTGGATGACCTTAACTGTCAATAAAAATACACGTGGTGAATCCAGATAGTTTTCTTGCAAGGACCAACACCCCCCACTATGATGTGGGGATTAAAGGTTCCGAAAGTAATGAGGTTTATATAAACAAAGCAGCTTGTTCTGACCTCATATCTGACTCTGTTATGGAAAGAAGGTTGGACTAGAGACCTCCAGAAATCCTGCCCAACCTGAATTATTAGCCCAACGTGGTCCCCTTATCACAGAATCACAGAACAGGAACCTCAAAAGATCATCCAGTCCAATCCCCCTGACACAGCAGGATCACCTAGATCAAGTTGAACAGGAACATATCCAGGTGGGTTTTAAATATGGCTAGAGAAGGAGACTCTACAACCCACCCTGGGCAGCTCCTTCCAGTGCTCTGTCACACTCACTGGGAAGAAGTTCCTTCTCAGATTGACATGGAACCTCCTATGTTCCAGCTCACACCCATTGTAGCCTTGTCCTATCATTGGATGCCACTGAGCAGAGCCAGGCTCCATCTTCCTGACACCCACCCCGTCATACTTCATACCAGTCCAACGACAGATGTGGTATGACTGTATTCGGACACTGCTGCAATAGTCCAAATCGTTGGTGGTTTGACTGGTTAGCGAAGCAGGTAAGTAGATTTATGGGACCAATTCTGCAGCACTAATCAACATTAAAAAAACTCTGACATGCCCCAGACTCAGCAAAACCATCTCTAGCCGCAGATAGATGATGCCAGTACAAACATACCTGTACCATGCCTACTCTCTCAATTTCTAAAGCCATCCTACCCACACACCCCAGCATAAGCTGAGTGCCTGCCAGACCACAAGATTATAAAACAAGGAGGGGCTCAGGACAAGCAACAGCAGTTTACACTTCTATTTTCTCTTTGTTCCTCTGTGTCTATTGGTGTGTTTCTACATTTGTAGTGTAAGTTCTTCAGAACAAGGAACAAGACTCCTAATGTCTTACATCATGACTTCAGAGGCAAAGTGCTCTGGCCTCTGACTTGTGTTTCCAGGTGTTACAGTAATCCAGTTGCTACATAATAAGAACAACACAGTCTGAGAGGGCTTTTGAGGCAGGAAGCAATTTTATGTGTTCCTTAATTGAAACCCTTAGGAGATACTGGATGTGCCGTTTCTCTTGGCATCATATTCCAACCATTAATGTTTCTTCACACAAAGAATTTTCTTGGGCCTCAAGTAATTCCTCAGCTGATCAGAAGGACACCAGAGGCTAGAGCAGTATTCCATAACATGCTACCTAACGTCATATGTAAAAAGGAATATCCTTCTTGCCACATCCTTGATTACACAGTCAAGGATTTCATAATTTCATAGAATCACAGAACATTAGGAATTGAAATGGACCTCGAAAGATCATCCAGTCCAATTACCCTGACACAGCAGCATTCCCTAGATCAAGTTGCACAAGAACATCTCCAGGTGGTTTTTAAACATCTCCAGAGAAGGAGACCCACAACCTCCCTTAGCAGCCCCTTCCAGTGCTTTGTCACACTTACCATGAAGATGTTTCTTCTCATATTTGTGTAGAACCTCCTATGTTCCAGCTGACACCCATTGCCCCTTGTCCTATCATTGGATGCCACTGAGCAGAGCCTGGCTCCAT
>JAOXOE010000720.1:11269677-11353235 GCA_028565055.1 Phoeniculus purpureus
GTGGGGACTTCACCAGACTGCCATGACTTTTGGAATATAATAGAGAGGGGTTTAGCAACCTCATCTGCCAGTTCTCTTAGGACCCTTGGGTGTATCCCGTCAGGTCCCATGGACTTGAACACTTTCAGGTCTTTAAGGTGAGCACGAATCAGATCTTCACTTATGATGGGCAGTTCTTCTTTGCAGCCCCTGCCATTACTTTCGATGACTCCAGGAGTGTGGCTGGAGGCCTTTGCAGTGAAGACCGAGGTAAAGAAGTCATTGAGAACGTCAGCCTTTTCCATGTGACTTGTGACCATATCACCTGTTTCCTTTCTGAGGGGGCCCACACCTTCCCCTAGACTTCTTTTTGCCATTCATATACCTATAGAAATTCTTGGTGTTTCCTTTGACCTCCCTGGCTAGGTCTAATTCAAATTGTGCCTTGGCTTTCCTAACCAGATCTCTAGCTGTTCGGGCAGCTTCCTTATATACCCCCCATCCTAGCTGTCCTCCCTTCCACTCCTTGTAGAGTTTCTTTTTGTGGGACAGCGTGTCCAGGAGCGGCTTGTTCAGCCACGCAGGCCTCCTAGCATTCTTCCCTGCTTTCCTCTTTGTTGGTATACATTGCTCCTTCGGCCATGTTACACGAATAGATCATTTTGGTGACAAACTGCAAAGCTGAACTGTGGTGCTTCTCACTGTAAAGTTGCTGGCAGGTCTGATGTGTGCTGGGTTTGAAATGCTCATTGCACTGCCACAGCAATCCAAATCCAAACACTGTGCAGATAACGATAACCGCTAATTACATGTGAGAGGTATCCATTGCTCCTTCAGTGACACCACACACACGTGGGTATGCTGCTGAGAACAATCATGCTGACACACGCACATTGACAGAGGCAGAGCAACAAGCTCCCCTCATCTCCTCCTCTAGTAACTGGCCAATGTCTGGCAGATCAAACCGCTACAAAATTCAAGCACTTCCCTGAGCCCCCACAGCATTTCTGCAACATATGTGGGAATGCAGAAAGCAGTTTGGAAAGAGACCGAAAAGTAGAGGGGCTGGAGGAGAGCCAAAATGATAAAGAACAATGAGTGGGCTTGCTGCTCTGTTGATCTTGAATTCTCCCCGAGAACCACTTTTTTTCATGTGAGCTGCCTTTTCTGGGGTTTTCTTTTTTCTCCTCTCCCCCATCTCTTTTTCAATCTTACAAAACAAGGACAGGAGAAAGTGAGCAAGGCAGTGCAGTGATTCTAAAAGGCAGATAAATAGGAATGAAATGAGGTGTTTATTAGCACAGGAAATTGGTTTACAGCTTCATAAATCTAGAAAAGGCATATCCTCTTGCATGGACTACGAAGTGTTAGACTGCTCTGTTCAGGAAGGTGGACAGTCTGCTTTGCAATGCAGAATGTACACACGAGTGCAATGTGGATTTAATAAAGCTGAGGACCTCTCCAGCAAGGTGGAGCATACACGAACACATCTGAGGACAGCTGAGGTGCAAGAGAGCAGGGTCAGCAAGAGCAGGTTCCTCAGGGCCTCATCCAGTCTCACTTTGAAAACCTGCAAGTCCGTGGTGTTGGACAAGACCTATCTAAAGATGCTGATGTCACTTGAAAGCTGCTGCCATCTTGGGACAGCCATGACAATCAGGGACTAGAAAAGGTGAACATTATGCTCTATCCAAATGTCAAGATGGAAAACATCTTCAGACCTGTTGTCCATAAAGCCCTGATGTGGTGCTGAGCAAGACCTCCTGGAAAACATCTCCAGGGCCCTGAAGGACACAGAGGTGATTGGTATCAGCAAGCAGGATTTACCAAGGCCCACCAATCCAGGCAGCATTTACCAGTGACCAACCTGATTGCTTCGCAGAGTGGAATGGTTGGCTTTATGGCTCGTGGTGCAGTGGTGGATGTCTCTTAACCCAGACTTCAGCCACAACTTCAGACCTGTCCTTCAGTACCTCTGAGAAGGGTGAAGGGAGGGCTGAAACAAAGTAGTTCTGTTCCTTGCAGAGGTGAGATGGCTCAGGGTGGATCTAGCCGCTGCCTTCAGCTACCTACAGGGGAGCTATAGAGAAAGTGGATCTATTTTCTTCTCAAAATGTACAGCAAAAGGGGAAGAAGCAACAGGTACCTGATGTAGAAATACCACTGACTCCAGGAAAGTTTCTGCACAGTACAGGCTGTCAAAGGGTTAAAGCCAGTAGTCCAGATCATCCAGAGAGGCTGTGGAATTAACTGTTTTGGTTGGTACCTGGACCTGACCTGACAAAGCACCGATCTAACAATCGTGTTGCCCCGGCTCGGATGCATCATCTGAACTGCCTGATGTACTGATTGTCCCTCCTGGCATTTGGAAGACAATTATGCTTTAGAGATTTACCAGCTGAATTGTTCCCCTGCAGTTTTGCTGCATTAGAGATCTAATTTCCACTCCATCCAACTTTGGAACTTCATTATTTCCATCCTTCCAAAATACGGGAGTTATACAGTGTCTCTAAAGCCCCATGGATTTAACGGCAGTTACACTGGTTAATGGAGACAATTACTTCTCTATTAAAAAGTTACAGAAATAAGCTAAAAAGATGATATTTTACTTCAATTTTTCATTTCTCTTTTCACTTAACACATGGGCTCCTTGCGTGACAGCAACTGCAACACTGAACAAGGCACAGGAAAGACGAATTGTAGAGAACTTCTGTGGGGAAATACATTTCAAGTTCCCTCACTGCTCAAGCTTTACGTTCAGTTTAAGCATGGAGTACCTTTGCCTTTTCAAACCTGGAGACTTACATAGGACATCTAAGACTAAACCTGTATTCCAGTGTCATTTGGGTTTTGCAAAGCAGTTAGCTGACTAAATCGCCAAGGGAGAACCACATGACTCTGTCTGTGGGGTGAGGCTGGAACTGTTTAGAGAAACAGGAGAAACTGCTTAGAAATTGAGATCAGACTGGGCTTCTCCACAGAAGGACTGTCAGAGAAGGACTGTCTGACAGTGTCAGGAACACAGTTAGTCCCCTACCAGGGACCAGGCAGAGGAAACACTAAAAAGAATCTGGCAAGAACAAAACCAGCTGACCAGCAGCCTCATCAACTTTCTCTTGCTTGAACATCTTCTCGTAGGTTTTTAGCCAGACCACAGCTTCAGCCAGAAGGGTAATCCCCATATTACTAGTGCAGGAATAATGTACCTTCTAATAACATTGCAAAAGTATTAGTGCAGCTTTAATGTTATTCCCATTTCAGTCAGAACTATTATTTGACAGGGTAAAACACCCCCTCAAAATACTGTCAGAAAAGCTTCACTTTGCAGTAAACTTCAAAAAAAAAGCAATTAGCTACTTATTACTTAATGGACGACTGCCGATGACCTGTGAGAATTACAGCCCAGATCAGTATCAGCACAGTAATTTCATAACTTCCAGCCAGTGGAAAGGGAGACGCTGCCATTTGCCATGATGAAGGATCTTCCACTTCATACCTGCAATCAGGTGCAAACCTACAACACCCCAGGGTTTTACAATGCTGATTCAGCCCTCTCTGCATAGCAGGTTCGCTGTGAATGTCCTCAACTGCACAAAACGAAGCAGACTGAACAAAAAATATGCACAATTTGTTACCCAGAGCATGGAGGGGGGTTTGCTCAGACAGGCTCCTAGCACCATCTGGGAGACAAGTGTTTAGTTTTGCAACAGATTGCATAATTTTCATGTCGAGTCTGGAGAAAAGCTCTAAATGCTTTAATAGATAGTTGATTTAACATGCGTTTAATCTTTGTTGTGTGTTGTCTTAAAGGCTATGCATATGTTTTGAATGACAGAAGTAGTCATTAAGTTATTACCGTGCTCGTCCTTTTGCACAATTTGCTTCCTTTTTGTCTCCTCCCGTCACATGTGCTTGTGCACATGCAATACTTCACGTTGCAGAGCTCGTTTTCACTGCACATGGTAATTAATCTTGGTAAAAGCCGAGCATCTCCTGCATATGCATGCCATGTGATTGATTAGATTAGAAATGTAACGTTACAGTTCATACATCGGCAATATTTCAGTGCAACGCACACCAAGGGCTCTCCAATCAATAATAAGAACAACACAAATTAACACCTGAAGCATAAAGGATGACCTTGAGAGAAGGAAACGCTTAAAGCAACTTGTCTGAAACTTATCTAAGCTGAGCCCCGTGTCTGTGTGCTAAAAATGGTGAGAAATCTCTGCCCTTTGGAACAGGATATTTTCTGATGATGAGTCACTCACTCTGACCATTTCAGCCATAGTGTTTGGAAACTCCGCATTGGTACTTAGGGTTTTTTAGTGGCATCCGGCCACCCCGCAGCGCAAAGCTGTCCATCAGAACTGGTCTCAATCTTCTCCTTGCACAAGTTAAGAAAAAGATTGGAAGACAAACTGGGAATTCAATCGATTAGATCTGGAAACAGTGAGGAAGAAGTACACTGCAACGAGAGCACACACAGCGTATGAAGCGGGCGCCCTGCAGTACGTGGCACTGTGATGCCAGAATGAAACACCATCCCTCACTTGGGGATCTGCTCTTCTCTACCCAAAAAATAAATTACATCAAAACACTCGTGTGCTGACTGAGTGGTAATGCAGCATCTCCGCTGCAACACCTCCGAACCTTAAGCAATGACAGTGCTTCCAAACTGGCATAAACCGGGTCAGCAGCATGGGGAAGCTGTAAAAAATGATGCGGTAACTCAATTGAGCTCTGTGTGAGAACTGCACTACAGCAGGATTAAAGGACCTGAAAATGAACACAAGTGGTTCATTATTAACTCCTCAAACCTCCTTCCTTCTGCTTTTCCCAGAACGTCATTTGTTTCTGGCTAAGGACTGTAATTTCTGTGTCACAATGCAGTGGGTTCATTCCATAGTGCCTGTCCAGAGGAGCACACTGAGGTTTCCCCAGGAGCTTTATAAAGTTCATGAAATAAGTCGGTATTTACTGTTAATTTTGCCCATGTGGGGAACAAAAGAAGTGAGAAACAAGTGCTATTCAATCAAATCCAAGCTGTGATGGGTACCAAACACAATCA
This sequence comes from Phoeniculus purpureus, assembly GCA_028565055.1. NCBI lineage: Eukaryota > Metazoa > Chordata > Aves > Bucerotiformes > Phoeniculidae > Phoeniculus > Phoeniculus purpureus. Next base: position 11,274,728 of record JAOXOE010000720.1, read on the forward strand.
ACTTTAAAGACAAAGCAAAAAGGCAGTTCTTCAGGTGGCCAAAGCAGAGTGAAAAAGAAGCTAAGGCAGCAAATGGGAGGTGTAAAACCAGCCCCTTCAACAGCCGCCTCCTTGGAACGTGCTCATTTCACAGACACCGCTGGGTCTGATTTGCACACAGCCCAGATGCAGCCAGGGCTGGTTAACTTTGTTCTGGGAAGCAGTGTGAGATCCCCCAGTTCGAGTGTGTGCAGGGCACTTGCCACAGCTAGAACCATCACAACAAACACATTGAAAACTAATGTGGGAGGCAAGTCACAACAATCCAAAATAAACTGAGTCTCCAGCCTGAATTCAGTGACTCAGCTGCAACTCCTGGTATGTGTGTTAAAGAAGCTGTGGTTTCCACTCGTCTGCTTCCCTATCTCAACTAGCAGTGTAGTCATAGGAGCCACTGGTCCCTCTGTATTCACAGGTACTTGATCCCATAGCACAGAACCTACCCGATACCTCACATATTCCTGTGTCAGGTTATGGTGCAGCTTTGGTGGTACGTGGGATGCAGCCTGCATCATCTACTTCTTTCACCTAATGTCCTAATCCACAGTGAACTGTTACAGTAGTGTTGGTGCTGTCACTAGGTCGGCATGAAATCAAAGAGAGTGGCTAAGCCTATGGTAAAGCCCTTTGTACAAACAGACCTCACTCTGTGGCCAAATGGGTATCTCATGTAGAAAATATGTTAAATACAGGTTGTGATGGCATAGTTTGCTTCGAGAACAAAGAGACAAAACTGCTACAGTCTTCTAACAGTGTAAATTATCATCAAGTGATTAATGCTTTCCCCATCTGTGTCCCAAACAGAAGTTCTTCTCCTTAGAAGAGAACACACTTTATCATAGAATCATAGACTGGCCTGGGTTGGAAGGGACCTCCAAAGGCCATCCAGTCCAAGCCCCCTGCAGTGAGCAGGAACATCCTCAACTAGATCAGGTTGCCCAGAGCCTTGTCCAGCCTCACCCTGAATACCTCCAGGGATGGGGGCCTCATCTCTAGGAACATGGAAGGATGTGTGCCTCAGCATTGTGGGGTTTTTTAAAGTATAAATGTTTAATTCTGTAACAGAGAGCTAAGCAAAGGGCTACAACCTAAAATCAGAGTGGGAACGAATGTGTGTTTCCTATAAGCATGACAGCTGTATTCTAAACGGAGCAGAGTGTTTTGGTGTCGTGTATTTATATAAACTCCCCACATTGTTCTGTCGGTTTTTGCTGCTCTCTCAGCTGGGATGATGATAATGACTTAACCTTTATGTTTGCCTATCGTCAGCCTCATGTTTGCAATCTGCACCTAGTGGTTTCCTACTCCAGAAGAGTGCTCTGTGTCTGGAGGACAAAAATCACTGAGCCTGCTGCTCTCAGATTTTTCCAGAAGGGTTTTTATGGGGCTTTTTCTTGATGCACAACTGCAGTTCTGGAACTCCTGTAACTTCATAGTGTCTGTGTGGTAACTTTCACGGCACCCTGAACCTCAGCTCCATGCTAACAGAGTGTAACTGCATTTGTACTTACTGAAATCAGCATGCGCAGCTAATTCACTACAATGAGGGCAGCTAGAGCTTGACATAGAATGTCTATTGGAGCATCAGCTGTCTATCATGGCCACACAACGGGAAAAACTCCCAGATGTCAGGTTCGTGGTGTCAGAAGGATGTTTGTGCTAAGTCAGGGACTGTCACAGAGGGCAGTTCTGCATCGACGGTACCATGTGAGCAGAGAGATACATGGGGATTCATTGGGAAAGAAAACCCATGGCCTGATCAGCCAAAGATTAAAAAGTCTGGGGTAGAATTCAAGTGGGGAACAGCAAAACGAAGGATGGCAATGACAGCACTACGTTCCTGCTTTTTATTGTTTCCTAAATGTACTCATTTACGCGTCTTGACCGTGGTGCTTGTGAAAGCAGAACGTGGTTAGCTGCTCTGATTCCTGCGCTGCTGTACAGAAATGCTTGTTCTTTGTGTGTGGGTTAGGGACGCAATCCACTCTCCATTGAAATCAAGAGGAATTTGTGTTGCTCTCCAGCTTACTTGAAAGAGGTATACATGAAGAAATGTGTGCTGTGTTCAATGTTTCTGAGTGCAGTAGCAAGTGCCAAGGACCCGTGCCACATCTTGCTCTCAGTGACACCCGTGCAAAGTGAGTGCTGCTGGCTATAGACAGGTATGAATGAGGTCAAGACATTCTGGATGGAAAGGGGTGTACGATCCTTAGCTGGTTTGTAAGAAAAAAGGCTTTTTTTTATATGGGGCACAATAGAAAAGGGATGGGGTTTTAGAGGTGACGTATCTGTGCTAGCGCTCCTTGTGAGTACTGAGATGGGATATCCTTGGAAGGACTGGGACCAATCCCTTGGCAAAGCAGTGTGTGCAGCAAGGAGAAGCCAGTTTGCTTCCTTGGGTTGAAGCTGGGATAGCCCTAATCACAAGGAAGGTGAGAGATAACCTTTCATGTGCAGAGGATGAAGGCACAAGGTGGCAAGGAATAAACGTGGATTTGTGAACATGTTTGGTGAGGTAGGTGTGCAATTAGAGGAAGCAGGGATTGAGGAGCCAATAAATCCTAAGTGGAAGGAGTCTGCTGTGGTAAGGTGGTCATTTAGCACTGAGTGTCACTACAGAAATTATTCCAAGAAATTGACTGGAATTTTGCAAGATGAGAGCACTGCCAACTGCTTTTGATACTGGCTGACAGCAGTGGTAACAGGCTGACACCAACTGTTCTGAATCCTTGGCCAACAGTGAGGAAGGTGATTTTCTGTGGGTTTACCCTTTAGCATCCCCCATTTCTTTCTCAGCCTTCCAAGCCCTTTGTAAACAAACAAACAGGAGTGATGCTGTAAGGGGTTAGCTGTGCCAGATGTTGCTCAAGCTCACTGGAGAGGTGTCTCACCTGGAGTTTCAGCTTGCTTGAAACAAAAAAGTGACTATTTTCAGTGGATCAATATTCCCTTGGGATGTAAGTGCAACAGCTCTTGGAAGTGAAGCAGCACTTGGGCTGCCCAGTGCCCAGTGTTAGATCTCAGGGGCTGCAGACACTGTAATGAGAAATCAAGAACCTGAACAAATCTCTCACAGGGCTGCTGCAGCCTCTCAGAGTGTGTTTGTGTCTTTGGATAACTAGAGATAGTTTTGTGCAAATGAGACGCAAAATGGGAGGAATTCAGGAAATTCATGTGGCTGTTGGAGTGCAGAGCAGGACTGTAAGTCTGATCCCAGAGACGAGATTGCACTGCCAGTAATGACACTCTTCCTGCCCAAATTGCCATTGGAGGAAACATTCTCCTTTACTTGCCATTTCCTCTTGCTGTTTAAGCAGAGGCTGTGTGCCACCCTGGCTATGCCTCAATCAGCATTTGGATTAACGTGACTAATTGGTGTGTGGTGTTTTGGGATGAAACGAGCAGTTTCATGTCCTGGTAATGTGTGCAGAGTGTTGTGCTCTTTCCCTCGCTGTTCTGGGATGTGAACAAGCTGAGATTTTCACAAGAAGTGAGGCACACAGCCAGATGACTCTCCCCCAGGGCACACGGGACAACATCAGTATAACCCCAGACAAGCGTGTATTCATAGTTAATGTGTACAGGTACCTCTGTATCAGCAGCTACCTCTTGTACCACCTTCCGCTGAACTGTTGTCAGACGTTTTGCCAGGCTGGAGACCCAGGGCTGGATAAAGTCTCTGCAGCCCAATGCTGAGTGTGCGCATTTATAAGGCCAGCAGGAATCCTGTTGTATTTATTAATAACCTGAGAAAGTTTGCAAACAGCTTGATATTCATAAAGCGTAGGAAAAGTTCAGATGCTGCATACTGGGACACTGCAATTCTGTTACAGTGAGGACCTTCTGCCTTTGTTCTGTGACAGACCTTCTCATTTACGGAGTCCCTCTTTGTTCTTCTCTCCAGGCTGTTGTTCTTTCGTGGTAATTAAAACCCAGATGATTAGGTGTACAAAAGCGCGCCTGTGCTTCCGCACACCCAGCTGAAAACGGGGCCAAATGAACAGAAACCCGCGAGCGGAGAAGTGAGCTTTGTCACGGGAGCAGAATGACTGAATCTGAAACTCATTATCAGGAAGCAAAGTGACATTTAAATTACGCTGCTGTTTCTCCTACAGGCTTCTGACAGGGGATTGTCACAAGGAGAATGAAACGAGTTGCAAGGCATTTCAGTGCAGCGCTTGGAAATGGTATCTCATGTGCTTGATTCTTAAATGAAACATTAACCTTGTGCATCTCTGTGATTTGAACATGGAAAGCTGATGCCCCATCTCCTCAAACTTTCAGTACTGGCCCTTTGCCACTTCCGTTGAACCCACCCCACACACCAGACTGAGTCACTGGGAGGGGAACAGCCGGCAAACAAAAGAAAAGCCAAACCAACAAAAGGTAAAAGATGGCAGTGAATCACAGGCAAGGGCAAACCCCAGGGGAAAACACCCCAGCCAGAAAGGTGAGTCAGCTGTCACTGCAGGCTCTCTGCAGGAGGGGATCTGCCGAGGGACACAGAAAGGGAGAAAAAATGGCTTCAGCCAGGTGATGGCTCATGACTGATGTCAAAAAGAAAGCTTCATCCTCCTTGTCTGCGGCTCCAGTTTGGAGAGAGAATTTGTCTGTGGGCTTCACTTCTTCAGCTCCACTAACTGCACTCCAGCGAGAGATAAGAAGATAATTAAAATTACCACCATGCTTAATCAACTTGCCAGCACAGGGATACTCTCTTGAATTGGGGCACAATTAAATTAAGCTTAATTTCCTCCAAATACAGGCAAGAAGTAGACATCTGGCAAAGCCTAGCTGAGAACACACAGGGCTGCATTAGGACAGTCTCCAAGGACAGGGGAAATGGAAAGTGCATGGGTATGAGAGAGCAAGACTTTTGCCAAGCCCTTTCATATGTGTTTTGCAGTGCAGCCTGCCAATCACAAGAAACACCTCTGATTTCACTGATTTCCTGTGAAAGCAGTCGTGATTTCAGTCTACAAAATATGCCCTCAGGTCTAGAAAATGTGCCCTGTGAAGAGTGGCTGCGGGAAATGAGGTCATTTAGTCTACAGAAGAGAAGGCTGACAGGAGACCTCATTGCTAAGTAAAAGTAGGTTGTAGTGAGGCTGCTGCTGGTCTCTTCTCCAAAAATACTAATGGTAAGATGAGAGGAAATGGCGTTAGGGGAGGGTTAGATTGGATCTTGGGAAGAATCCTAAGAGAGTGGTTGGGCACTGGAACAGGCTGCCCAGGAAGGGGGTGGAATCATCATCCCTGGAGGTGTTTAAAAACCAAGTATCTAGAGCCCTCGAGGCCATGGTATAGGGGTTAGGAGCTGTTGAGATGAAGGCTGGACTTGATGATCCTGGAGGTCCTTTCCAGCCAGGATGATTCTGTGAGTCTATGATTTCACTCCTTTACCCCATATGCCCATGCACATACACGAAAATGTGCGCACGGACGCTAATGTGCAGTGTTTTGTGAAGTTTCAGTGAGCATCTCTACCTGTTGTGTTTCACAACAATCTATAGCTGCGATTAAAAGGTCTGGAAGAGACAAAAAGGGAAGTGGAATAACTGACATAATCAGAGACAAGATCAAGGCCCTTGCGGGCTTGAAATCTGTTGCTCCATGGAATGCAGTCTTTGTGTGTCAGCTGAATCTAAGGGTATGAATAATCAGCAGTTGCAGCTCTGTCTGTCTACAAGGGGCACCAAAGGCTGCACTTTCACAACATGCCCAGAATGTAAACAGCAGAAGAGAATCATGGAGACAATCTTGTGAAAAGTTCGACAAGTGATTAGCAGGTTACCAGAACTGTATGTGCTGGACTGCATCCCCACAGCACCCTCCCCCCGCCCCCCGCCATGTTTTCAGTAGCAGTAATCCCTGAGAACCATCCTGACACACTCATTTTTGTTGTCTTCCACTGGCAATCAAAGAGCTGTGCTTGTGAGAGAAAGAACATTCGAATATCCCCATCTTTCCTTTCAAACTGAAAAGAGCACATCTCTTCATTTCTCTGTTGTGTTCAGCTACCCTTTTACAACAGTGGGTTGTGAAACCAGAACTCCCACTGACACAGGATCAGAGACAGGCTTAAGATTTTAGAGGTGGTTCTGAAGTCCTGAGAAATCCTTCAAAAGCCGCACGCCTTCAGCCACACTGAATTGATACCGTCTTCAGGTCTGATCTTTCCAGCAGTTGATATTCCCTTTATCCTGCGTGACCAGACTTCTCCCATAGGTGAAATTATGGCTCCAGCTCCCCTAAAATTCCCTAATCTGCGTTTCCACAGTGGCACCAAAATGGGTCACACTTTGAATGCTGTTTACCCTTGCTGCACTAACTTATTCATCGCTCTTCTCGTGCAGATGGCTGTATGTAAGAAAACATATTTGTTAGATGTAAATTTTAGCTGCTTGGGGTCTCTGTCTCTGTGTAATACTCAGCCTAATGTCACCACAGGACAACATTTATGTTTTCATTTTAAAATAAAGTAAGCAGATGGGACTTCTCTCATCCATAGAGAAGCAAATTAAAAACAAAAGTCCCCATTTTGTTAATGCTGCGCTCTGCTGGGATGAGAGTTTGGCATTATGACATCTGGTCTAATTTGAGTATTGCAGGGGCTGCTGCGGAGCATTTCCTAAAACACTGCAACGATGCCTGATAATGTTATTTTCACGTAATCCCTGTGAACTTATTGAGATTCCACTGAACACTCACGGTGTTTCTTCAACAGGTTGTGCCCTGTGGTGCCAAGAAACTATCAATATTAATTTTTGTCTTTTAAACTATTCCAACTTGTCATCTTTAACCAGACACAAAGCATGACTAGCAAATGATGCAGTAATTTTCCAGAGTTCTCCAGAACACAATGCAGACATGCCCAAACACTGAAATGCCTCTGCTAGCTCAATGCAAAATACAGGTTGAAGCACTGAAGAGACAGATGGGCTCATTGCAGTTCCCAGGGGAATAACAATGCCTTTGGCTCTGCTGTGGAATGAGAAAGTTCTCCCTTGTAAGTCACTGGCTCTAATCTGGTCCAAAAATTGCCTGCTGGAAACTTGCAGCTGCTGGTTGGTCTCAGACCAAGTTATTAGTTAGAAAGTCAAGACAAGCTTCTCTCTGTCTAGCAGACACGTTACCGGGCAGGTTTTGAAGAACTGAGCTCCATTCCTTGCTTGGCTGCTGGCTGAACTGATGGCAAGTCCCAGCTCTGCTGTTTCCACAAATGGCCCACAACTGTCCATCTGTAACAAAGGAGGAAGGTCAGTGTCAGCAATACTTCCAAACTGCGTTTCTACGGTGGTTGGAAAGAGCCCCCAAAGCACTGGGATTGCCTCATGAGCACTAAGGGTACCTGGAAAGGAGATGGCTTCTCAGGCTTTTCAAGCAAACAGCTTTGGCAAACCCAGCCACAACACAAGCTGCTTTTATTTACCTGCACGACTTTTGTAGGGAAAATTAACACTGCACCAACGTGATGGAAAGAGGGGGGTTTTCTTCATTATTGGGACTTCATAAGCATTTACCTTCTGCTTCAAAGGAGAAGGAACAGTTAGCAGAACTAAGTGATGGGGATAACGCAAGCCTTGTGTTTACTCAAAGCCTATGCAGTTAACTGAGCTGGTGTTTCTGCTCTGCGGCAGCAAGGATGCAGTATTTTACACCAATGGAACAAACACTGTGAACGCGGGTATTTTAAGGAATTGCACTGAGAGAAGAAAAGAAATCTTATTTGGTGTTATGTGTTGCGCTAATCTGCTCTGCGAGAGGAAACACGATGAATGTGGGATTTCCATGCATATGGTGTGTGTACACAGTGACATTGGAACTGGGGCTCTGTGCAGGGCAACAACAAAATTTATCCTGTTTTAGAATTAACATGGAAAATGAATTGTCCTCCTGAATTACCCGGAGTGGCTGCACTTCCCTTTCAGTACATACAGTTCAAATGACTCTGAGCTCCTTTCTGACCGTGTTCCATATCAGTATTGGGCAAAACTAAACTCATGAGGATGTCTGAACTTCTGCTTTTTGCTTTCCAGTTTGGCTCCTATGGTGGGAATGAGGACCTGGAGTGCATGAGCGAGCCTTGACAAAGGGCCAGGGAAGTATCCATCTGGAAACAGGACAGATCAGGAATGCTTTCAGTAGCACCTCCTTCTGTGGACACAAGGTAAGGGGGAAACATTCAGCAAGCTTTTTTTGTAAGGAAAATGTCCTCACTTTAGACAGGCACCTAACAAGTAGGTAATTCCTCACTTGGCAGCTGCTTCTGGCCAGGGAACTGCAATTCAAATGTAAATCTTTGTGTCTTTCTGGAGACCCTCACTCCCTATGTATGTTGCACATCTATCTCTGCAAGAGAATTTTGGGACGTTTGCTCTACTGAGGGGGCAGATGCTCTCTGTTGCAGTCTTGTTGTACGGTTAGGATGCTTCCCTGGGAGGAAAAATGTAGGTTCAGTTTTCCCAAAACATGGAAAGTAATTCAAACAGAGCTCAGTCACTGTGAAGTGTTGTGAGAACTCAACAAAAAGAGTTTCTCCCAGTTACCGCTCCCGTGTTCCTGTAACACCACATTCCAAAGTTCTCATGAAGATAAAACTAAGTGTTTTGTGCTGGAACAGGTCTGTCCTCTAGTAGTAACCGAGGAAACAGAATGGGGCCTTTGCATTAGCGTTCCCATGTGAGCTCCACAACCGCACTTTATCGTCTTTAGGGCAAGAACTAATTCTGAGAAAGGGTCTTTTATTTGCCACCTGTGAATCTTGACTTTGACCTTGAACATCTGTCCTTGCTGTTGCATGAGGGGCAATTAAACTTCTGTGAAGTAAAACTTCCTTATCACAGCAAAATATGTCAAGTGTATCAGAGCTCAAAACTCCAATCTCATTCTACAACCTTTAAATGTGCCGAGCCGCCTGCCAGTAACTGGAATGAACAGAACCACAGCAGGTTTGAGTAATGTGGAAGTTTCCTTACTCTGTTTTGGGTTCTTAGGGGTTTTGTTGTTGTTGTTAAAGAGAGAGCAGGTTTCCCAAATATGACAGACTTCCACAAGACATGGGACCCAGACATTTAACTGAGCTACACTGCACGAAGAAGTGAGCAGGCACCAACTGAACTTCGCAGCTGTCAGAGGCAGTCTGTGCGCTCCTAAGAGCCCTCCTTGCTGCGGAGGGAGAAAGCGGGGGTGTCTTATGGGAGGAGCCAGGCTGCAGCTCACACATGAACTGTGAATCCATGGATCCCCAGATTCACACTGGGCCTGCAGGAGCAACATAGACTCTCTGATGATCTGGTTTCTGGTCAGTAGTGTCTGACACAGAGAAGGTTTGCTTGTCTCCATGCACTGCAGGTAATGGCTGTTTTGCTGGGATCTGTGCTTAAACAGCCCTTGTTCTCCTACACACCCCAATGAAAGGCATCCAGGAACCCTTGTTATCGTACATCCTTGAAAACGAGTTTGTAACAGAAAAGAGGGTCCTTGATACTGGAAATGACATGTACCTCAGGCTGCAGCTTTCCCAGCAAAAATCAATGACACTTTTGGAGGCTGGATCCCAGGGTTTTCAATTTTGCACTGATCCCATTCACCCCATTTCCCACGAGAACCTTTCTGAAATGCTGCTATCAAGGCGAACACGTGCTGGACTGAAGGGAATAGAGAAGGAGTAACCTCTGATGCTCAGGTAAAATGCAGAATGACATAAACCATCCCATTTGGCCTCCTTTAGGGTGTTTAAGGCACAGAACTCATTTTTCTGGATGAAAAGCAGTCAGTGACACTGCCAGCAGCCTCTGCATCAGCTCAGGACTTCCCTGCAGGAGGATCATGCGAGGGTGGCTGGAGAGGGAAACATGACAGATGCCACAAATGGAAGTACTTGGTTACAGCCCCCCTGCATGCAGTGAGGCGCAGGGCATGCGCACCTAGATGTGGACAAATAATGGCTGATGGATTCGTTTGGGATCTTAATCATAAAAAACATTTCAGAGGAAAAGTAAAACAGTCTAGGGAACTACAAAAGGCTTTAGAGCAGCAAAACCTCTTCCCTCCTCCCAGAACACCTTTTGCAAGGACACTGTCATAATTACCAATCAGAAGTTTCATACCCTATTTTATATTTATCCCCATTAAAACCATTTCTCTATTGTGTGTATTTTTCAAGAAAATGAATACTTAGAGGGTTTTAGGAAGGCGAATATCAGAGTGAACTAGATGTATTTTATAATACAAAGTGCATTGTTTCTGTGTAGCCTGCATTAGCTTTTCATACATGACTCGTGTCAAATGTACACTGACCAGTGAGAAATTCAGTTGCATAACAGACAAAACAGCAAAAAACAAGAGTTAGTAAATATGATAATGGTTATGATCAGCTATAACTGAACACAACTTTGATCAGCTATAACTGACTATAACTATGATTGGCTGTAAGCTAAGTGCAGAAATCTAGATACAGCAAAAAGGCAAAACAACAGGGATGAGTCCACAGCCCTGCACGACTGAGGGGATGCTTGGCAGTATGAGGTTTCCACTGTTTTCTGAAACCCGAAATAGGGAACGTGCAGTTCAGTGCACTGGCAGATGAAGAACTGTGATTACACCTGTGTTTTCTCACGACTGCTATTTCTCCACTCATGCCTTCTCTTTTTCTTTGAACTCTTTATGTGAAATCAGTCTCTTAAGTCCCTCAGATGTTTTTCCCATAAAGCAGTTACCTGATGGCAGTGCCATCATCTTAGTATGAGCCTCAGACGCCGCTTGAGTAGAACCCAGCTCTGCACAGGGTGAATTTCACTTGGTTCAGCGCCAGGAGAGAGATGCAAATAGCTTGAGATAGCCCATGATGAAGATTACAAGTAGCACTTAAATGTCATTGTTTCCATGACCTGTTTCATTTCATGAGTGCACTGGGGTTAAAAACACTGTTCTGTCTGCTGCAGAGCAGGGCTGTGATTGGGGCAGACTGCATCTGTCAGCTAGAGCCAGCTACAGCACGTAGAGCAAGATTAGATGTGCCAAGGCTGACTTCCATCGAGACAGGCTTTGTACAGCTGCTTCTGCGCTGAGCTCACCTGGTGAATCAGTTGACTTCAGACTCCCCACTGTCCTGGGAGGAGTCTGAGCTCGGGTAGCGTTTAGGATGCAGCACGGCTACTGCGGGTCCTGCAAGAGAAACGCTGCTAATTGGGTGAAGCCACTCTAGTGTACAGACACCAACTGGCAGGCACGACTCTCACAATGAGGGAGATCCATAATTTTCAAATGTAACTAACAATTTGTGACAACAAAGCAGCAACAGGAGCCAAGATGCTGGCACTTCTCCTTGTCACCTCTTTCAAGCACAGCAACCAGAATTTGCATTTGTTCCCTTTCCAAAGGCAGTTACTTATTTTGTAAAGGAGGCATTTAATGCATGCGGCTGCTCGGGCACCACTTTAGCTTTACGCCAAAGCCTCTCAAGAGCTGTTTAGTGTTGACTCTTTTAAGAAAAGAACCCAAACAGTGTTTAATTAATAGTGTATCACACCAGAGACATGTCAGCAGATACAGGCACCGAGCAGAGATCAAACTGTCTCAAAAAGGGTAAAGAACACGGTTGTGATAAAGGAGGGGGAAGATGATGGCCATGTACAAAATTGTGGGAGACGCAGACACAGAAGACAAAACTGCTTGTTTAAACTTTGCAGTGGTGACTAAGGCAGTGCATGTCAAACCCACGGATGTTAGCAGTCCATCAATGTAGGGCGCAACTGTCCGTTGCCTTTCGTGACACAGTGCAAGAGCTGCATCTGCATCTCCCTTGTGCAGAGCCTTCCCCTGGCTCGCAGGGCTCCTTTGAGGGGAATGTGCAATATTCCCATTTTTAGCCCAGGCCCCGGGCTGTGATAGGCAGGGCATCAATCATCCTTACCTTGGAGCTTAGGCTCCACAAAGACGTCTGTCTGCGTGGAGGAGGAGGCCAGTGCCAGAATTAGGTTTTCAGAAGAAAAGCAGCCTTTGTTTGGTGTCTGGCTGTGGGCACAGATCGTTACATAAAATACAGCATTTTGAAGAATCATAAAATCGGAGGGGAGATTTTTAAAAGCCAGTTAGCACTGGTAGGAAGCAGGAAGACTGAGCAGGAGCAGCTTTTCCAGATACCCCAAGTTCATTATCCTGCTCCCCCTGTGGCAGGCTGCACAAGGACAGCCAACAGGCAGATGAAGCCACATCAGCCCAAGCTGGCACCTTCTCAGAGCACCAACATGCTCGCTGTGGAGGACACTGGTTCAAACTCCAAGCGGCTCAGTGCTGGGGTGGCACAGAGCTCGCCATCTGCCTCTCAGCAGCTCATGTTAGGCAGCTCAGCACCGTGTTGATGTTAACACACTGGTTTAAGCTCTGGAAGCAGCTCCTGTGTAGTTGCTCAGTGCTCCACTGTGCAGCAAGCACTGGGATCTCGTTAAAAACCTCCTCCTTTAAAGCGTGCCAGTTTTTTTTGGTTTGGTTGGTTGGTTTTTAAGGGGGGCAGGTGGAGTCCTTAATCATTTCTTGTCAGAACAAGTTTCACAGGGTGTCTGGAAAAGGACATCTAGTCATTAAATCCAACAGTTCTGATGCTGTTTCAAACAGCTCCTAAGTGCCACTTGATGGATGGCTGGCTGGAACCAAATCCTCCTTCCTGCTGATGGTCCTGACCAAACCCAAGCGATACAGAACCAGCAACCACCTACTAGCAATAAATGATTACGTGGCAATCCCATACAGCACGTGAGAAAGGTTTGCCAGTCTGTGGGTAGCATACACATTCACAGTTTCACTAGACAGGAAAGGCAAAGAGACCCTAAAATTAAGATTCATGTTTGGGGGGTAGAATGGAACTTCCCCTCATGGTGGATTACTGGGGCAGGGTGATGGACGGGGCAGCCTCTTTCTTTAACATCCTTCTGGGCTTAGGGGTTTGCTCACGCCTTTGATATCCCATCTGTTCCCCACCCTGTTTTCTACAGTAAATGGGGCTTTTGAAATTTCCCCGTTTCTGTTAGTGTCTGCTGCCAAAGGCAGTGTGATGCTGAAGATGAACTACTTGCTCAACCGGCTCCGACAACTCCTGTGTTCTTTTTGGCCATTTTAATAGAACAAAGACAGAGAGGACTCATTCGGGAATCTCCTAGACACATGGAAAACACTTAATTTTAAAAATACAACCTGAATTTTATGACAGTAATTCATATCAAATATTCTATAGGCAGAAGCTGCCCCATTTCATTCAGCTCCTGGAGAAAAATAATTATGCTCTTTATAATGGGAAGTGCATTTGTATGCCTTCCAAACAGCCCTATCACAACAAATGAAGTACTTACTATACATCTTTTTCCTGCTGCTTTTCAACTTAAATTTAATTTTCACATAGATTTATTTAAAACAATTCTCAGTGTGACTCAGCCAAATGATGAATTTATGGAAGGTTTAGTAAATGTGTAATCTAGTTGAAGTTAAAAATGGCTGCTTTGTAATGCCGTGCCTAAATGAAATTACCCATTGTAGCCAGCCACTGTGCATCCATTCAAAGCCCATTTCTGGAGGCACATATTCAATCTTCAGCTGAAAGAAAGCCGAGTGCAAGGGTGCTGCTAGCAGAAAAATGTATCTAGAGAGAGAGTCAGTCTTAAGCAAACGTTTTCATTACTTCTTTCTGTTCTTGGAACCTGCCTGAGCGGTCACTACATATGTGTATGGGTACACTTGGTACATGCTGATGGGGGCGGGTGTTTTATTGCTTATAGTGCATGACTGTCCCTGTCCAGATGTGAATAGTTGTTTAAATGTAAGAAGGGAAGGTAAAGCAAATTAATGTTTCGGCGCATAAAAATGTTTGTAATGAAATCTCACTGCAGAAAAGGGTTGTGACTTGTATTGATAATGGAACAGCCTGTGCGAGAACTCTGCCTCGGGCAGCGTGTGATTCTGTTCCACTGCTGGCACAAAACCAGCAGTTAGACCTGAGTTCAGTCTAAAACCAGCCGCTTGGATCAAAAATCTTGAGTGAGTTCAGCATGGCCTGGCTACAAGAGCACCAGTACTCAAACAGAGGGCCCCACACTTTCCTGAGACAGAACGTGTCACTGGTGTTTCAAATGAGGGATGCTCACCTCGTTCTTCACAAGTTCCAACCAGGTTATCCACACCAGGGTTAGTCAGGATAAACTTCATCTCTCCCACCCAAGGATGTAAGAACTGAGTTAGTTCATTCCCTGTCCGTATCACTGTAACTATGAAACAACTACAGACTTGGGTCTGGTTCCAAACCCAGTACATAAAATACTGGGGAAACTCTGATTTCCCTCCCAGCTCTGGCTGAGCTCTGTATTCCCTGCTGCAGCAGGACTTGATGCTGCTTTTCCAGTTGTGTCCCAATTGATACAGAGAGATTTCCATTACCATTTTTTCACACTGCAATTCCCACTCTCGGAGACACCCAAGTCAGGCTGCGGTGTGAAGTTTGCACTGCAGCCCATCCAGCAAGCAAACCAGACCTCAGCTGTCGTATAAATCCCTGAGTTGATGACTTGTCTTTCTTTCAACAAGACCAAGAAAATCACAAACTGTTTCATCTTCCTTTTCCACTACTTTCATTGTTGACGCTAAAAGGTTGACAGCTGCATGATAAGGAGACAGGCTTACCATGGAATTATGACAAGGTAGGGGAGGGGATATGCCAGTCTCTGGAGGGAACTGTCTCCGCATTCGCCTGTAACCCACCACACCTCCCGGGAAAGGCAGTACAGCCTGTCCAGCTTCTGCTGAGGGGTTACCTAATGCACCAGTGCTTCAGGGACAGTGCTGAGCCTGTCTGTTAGCACCAGCTGTTTAACTCAACGTAAGATCGCACCCTACTTCACCTCATAATAACTTCTTCATGACTGTGATGTTACTTTTGGATACAGGATTAATGGAGTGCAGCAAATACTCAGATATTGATTAGAAGGGCTCATTTTTCATGGTTAGTATCTCCTGCCTGCCATTAAGCTACGCAGCACGGTATGGAATTTAAAACGGCCCCTCGTTCCAAAACGCCACCATTGAGAACTCCGCGTTTCATTGCTTAAGGTAAACCACAGACCGTACCAAGCTAAAACAAACAAGTTTTGATGTGCTAGACCACGGGGTTTAACTTGACCTCATTTTGTAATCCTTTATATTTTATAAATCCTCTGTATTTCATTGCAACAAGACTGTCATGGCTCTGTGCCCCACTACCAGCATCTACCGAACAACGACACAGAGGCATATGGTGCTGCTGAGAGTTTAACTACCAACTTGCTCAGCTCTGCGTAGGTTCCGCATGTGGCAGCACAACGGGTTGCTTGTGTTGGAGAATTTTAGACTCATGATGTACAGTTCTGAAAGAACACTGGAGCCTGGACTGGTATGAAAGCCTCCAGAGTTCCTGGACTCTTCAAAAGGCTCATCACATCTTTGAAGCTCTTAGCACCTTCTGGTTTGTCTTCTGTAGGCAGTGAAATGGAAGGTAGAGGAAGCACCTGAGTTATTTTGCAAAGAGCCAGTGAACAGGGCCTGCCATAAACAAAGCTGATGAATAAATGAATGTGCCTGACACACCAGCTAATGATCACATGGACCGAGCCCAAATTCCAGATCAATGGATCACGTAGGCTGCTTTGTTTGGGCTTGGGCAAATCAATACTCCATTTTGTTAAACAAGTGCAATAGATTTCTGGTGGGGGTGCTCTGGATTAATTTTTAAATATAAGGTGTCAGACAAAGAAAACCTGTGAGGGTGCCTGTGAGTACTGCCGGGAGGCTCACAGATTTCTTTGCTTCTTAGTACTTAGTGTCTTGTTATGGTGACAACACACAGCAGATGCCCAGTTACGGGAATGAAATGGTGATGCTTAGAAGGAGCTTGTAGCTTTGCAGACTTATTAGTGTGGTATGTCACTGCATTAAATGAAGTGGGACTGGTACACAGCAGAACCTTCTCCATTTCATCTGTAACACCCAACACACAATAATATTTCTTTTTTTCCTTTATCTAATCACGTTGGAGTTTTATTTGATGCAGGTGGTTGGCTGCCTTGTCAGCCAGTGACCTGCCACACCTGTAGTAACCAGAGCAACTCCAATACCTAGTCTGTTGGGTTTTTATCACAGAAAGCACAAGAGTCAAGGTTCTTGAATGGATTTAGGTACCTAATGATGCAGATAGACTCTGCTCAGGTGACAAGAAATACATTTAGGCTGGATGAAAACTCTCTGGCCAGCAGCAAGGTTCTGCCAATTCCACAGGAAGAAATGTAAATAACTAATGTGGCTTCCTGACAGTGGGCAAACCTGGCACCTGGTTTTC
The DNA here is from genome assembly GCA_028565055.1 of Phoeniculus purpureus. Lineage (NCBI taxonomy): Eukaryota > Metazoa > Chordata > Aves > Bucerotiformes > Phoeniculidae > Phoeniculus > Phoeniculus purpureus. Next base: position 11,291,124 of record JAOXOE010000720.1, read on the forward strand.
AAGAGAACTTGATTGGCTTTTGAAATTTATTCCTGCAGTAGCAGATCTATTAATCTATCTGTGAATTCAGATCCACTTCTGGTTCTTGCCCCCAAACCTTTTCAAAAAGGACACGGCAGATTAGGCAGGTCCCTGCTGCTGAAAGGCAATGAAAACCCGCTCCCCAGTTTACATCCTGCCTGCACATCAGTCACACATTTTAGAGTTCCCTAAATCTGGCCTCAAATGGTTGGGTTAGACCCAGTGCCATGAAGCATGTGAGTACTGCTGAGCTTGGACATGTCATCTTGATACAGCAACCTACTGAAATCCTTGGCTCTAGGGCTCAGTGAGTAAAACAAACTCTGACTGGGGAAGAGAACAGAAAGTTTCTTAACCTCGTCAAGAAAATGACAGTGTCCTGTATTTGATATTGCCGGAGCGATACTGCCTGAACAATATTCCTGCAACATTGCTCCTAGACAGACCCAAGTAGAGGCAAAACGCCAAATCTGATTACGTAGATCAAAGCTCTCTGCTTCTATAAAGCTCTCAGTACTCACAGCTCGCGATGTCAAAATTAGATTTGTGGCTAAGTGGAATTTTTCATCATCGTGGCAATTTGTTTTGGTACTTAACCATGAATTTAGGGGCCTAACTTCAAGTAGCCTGCAGTGAAAGCCTTGGTCCTCTAAGAAAAGCTCCTGCTGCCCTGTTATTTACAACCTTCAGCAGCATATCTTGTTAAAGACGGGGTACAGAAAAGCTTCCAGCAGGGACAACAGCCAGTACTGAGAGATGGAGATGAGATTAGCCCTTCCCCTCGCCCTCCTGGTTACTGGTCTTTCATCATCTTGTATATGCAAGCACTGCCCCGACAGAAAACGACACTGTGACTTTAGTAGAAGCAAGCTGAACAAGAAACTGCCATCTGAATGACGAATTAAGAATTCTGTATGGTCACTGCATTGGCTCAGTGAAAGAAAAGAAATCAACTGTTCTGCAAAAGATAAATTATTGTCCCCTAAAATGGTTCACGTTCCCTTGGTTATTTGCAGCGAGTGATTGAAAGTCAGGCAGAGGACACATGCTATTGAACAGATCACTGGGGACTCTTGCAGGTCTGGGCTGTTAAACATCTTCACAAGCGTACCAGGAAATTCTGTACAAAATAGGGCAAATTGGAGCTGAGCAGAAGACATTCAAATCAAGGATCACGCCTCACAACAACGTGCAAGCTTTAAAGATTGATAGAGGGGCTAAAATCCCTTTGGTGGTTTGTTATGTTCAAGGCTGCGTTGGGACGCTGGAACGCTAAAGCTATCACACTCAGAGGAGAGAAAACAAAACAAGGAACTGCCAGCAAGTGAAAAAGAAGCTTATTCGCAGAGGTGCGGTGTGGTATGTATTCTGCGAAGCTGTTGCCTTCATATTCTCAGGCTCAGACCACCCAGAAGCAACTGCTCACTGAGCTTCAGCAGAGACCAAGGCCTTGGAGCACTTTGTAACGTCACGTCAGGCATTTTGTTCCTATTCTGACATTTCCCTGGCTGCAGATGAACACACATTGTTGAAGGTCTTTTTCAAATCCAAAGCTCAATATGGACAGTGGCACACGATTACTGTCCTTTATCAACCTGCGATCAAATGTTCTAATAAAAATCAGGAGGATTTCCCCACTGTGTGTCTGAGAGCGAGAACAAACACACGCAGCAGATAAAATGATTAGTTTTTCACCAGTGATTAACATGATTCAAGTGATACGCCACCAGAATCACTTCATGCAGAATAAGTGCTTTTAAAAACAGCATCTCGCTTGCGTTTGCCTACAACCCCTTACCTTCTGGCACATGCCAACAATTTTCAAATACTCTCCACTGCACAGCTCTCAACGCAAGGCAGTACTCCCCCATGACCAGGACTTCTACAGGCCACCACACTAACTTGGAATCCTAACTTCTCTATCATTGCAGAGAAAGGTGAAGAGCTTTCACTGGATGTTTCCCCAATACTTGAACATGCTTGCTCTCGCATAGAGACAACGGCTGAAGCGCACCGCAGAATACTCACCGATCTGGCAGACAGAGCGTTCTGCTGGCTCAAGCCATTGCGCTCAAAGAAATGCATTTGGATTCCTGTCTTATTTCTCAGGTAATTGTATGAAAAAGTCCCTGTGTAGATTGAGCTCTAAAGGCGATAGAAAGGGGCGCTGCATGCTGTGAGGGAGGCCTAGAGCAAGGTGCTGCAGAGCTGCAGGAGCAGTGATGGCATACACAGCATTTTCTTAAGGAAACAAGAATAGCTTCCAGATCAAACGACAGGATGCTTTAACTTGTGCAAGCAGTCATTGTGACAATATGGAGTAAGAGCTGTGGATGGCCCCAGCAAAAGAGAGCAAGTGAGACGAAGTCTCCAGCTCAGGAGAAAGGAAGCAAGTTGGCTGCATCTACTCCCCAGACAGAGATTTCACTCATCATTGTTACAGAATGAAAAATTTAAGAAAGCCCCAAGAGAAGAATTTTCTTATTTTATTCAAATGCAGCTTCCATCTGAAGGCACATATGCCACCATATGGGATCCATTTCAGGCATTCATTAGGAGAAGAATAATTAGTCTAGCATCATACCAAGAAGAAAGGAAGAGGCCCAGAGGATAATTACTTTAGAAACAGAAATAAAAGACCTTGAAACCAAATTTGCTAGGGACAACTCAATGAAAAATAAAATAAAATCTAAAAAAAAAGAGCTTATTTATGGGAATTTTGCTTCCAGTTATCAAGAGGAAGAGGAAAAGGGGCAGGCCCACAACAGGATTATTTTTAGCTTGGGGAGCAAGAAGCTCGTTCACTATTATTTCAATGATTACAGAAAACATGTACTCTCCCAGTGCAGCCATGCTCCACAAGCAAGAAGCCTCTTTTCTAGTACAAAGAAGATGAAACATGTCCACATTATACCAGAAGACCTGCACTGAATGTCCTCTCTTTGCAAATAGACATTATTAGTGTCACTGGTCATAGGCTTCAAATACAGCTGCAACCCTTTAAAGGCTGTCAAAAGGGATTATTCCTTTGTAGAGCTTACTGTGAGACAACCTGCGAGGAAGAGAAATGTCTGTATTATGTAAATAAAGCACCGGCTGAATAACATGAGAATAGAGAAGGCTCAAAAATATGTCAGATTGAGGGATTTTTTCCGTGAGCAATTAAACACCCTGAGACGGCACTCTCTATACATCAACCTAATCCGAACCATGCTTTCAGCCAGAGTATCACTACTTCACCTTCTGGAAGGCACCCGATAGACACATCATAGTGAACAAAAGACACACGATGTATAGCACGCCACAGGCTGTCTCTAAAACCTCAACCCCTTAAGGAACTAACCCCTAATTAACTGCTGCGTTTGGAGTTTCTGTGCACCTCAAAAGACCCATGCGAAGTGAACAGCAGCAAGATTTGGACCTTACCAAAAAACCCACACTGGTAACTGGATTCCTCCTCTTCAGACCACAAACACCTGATGTTCTGCAGCGCTGACACTGTAATGGGGAGTAGATTTGTCTAGGTAAAATTCTTTGATTGCGACAGCGGTCAAAGGGACAGTTCTTTGATGTCTGGAGCTCTTTGTAAGAAAGAGACTAAAATGAGATCTCGCATCGCTGTGTGAGAAGCAGATGGTCTGGGTTATGACAGGGGTTCGTTCCTATTGGGAACACTTGTTACAATGCATTATCTCTTAAAGAAAGATACAGCGGAAGCGAGGCAGCCATCTCGTGACTCCCCTACACTACAAACAAGATAATTACCTGGTTCACCTGCTAGAGCAGGGAGATCGATTACAGAAGCTAATTAGAGCCCTGTTTTAAGCAGATACAAACCCATGAGTTTTCATTATGGGTTCTTCTCCTCTTAACACACCATAGAGAAAACCCTCGAACAACAGTGAGTAGCCTTATTTCATTTTTATTGCATCTCCCATTCAGAATAAAAAACACAGAAAGTTAAAAGTGCAGCTAATTTACTTCAGCAAAGCAGCAAATTGGAGTTCGTTGCCTGCTTTAGTCCTCAGAAAGCTCTGCCAGAGCATTAACGTTAAAGGCAAAACACAGAACAAATACGTACCCATATGGAATATGAATGCACCTCATGGTAGCCTGACAAACACTGGCAGAGAAAGCTGTCACGTTTGCAAGGAGGTAGCAGCTATTGGTAGTGAGTGAGCTCCTTGCTATTTGTACGTGTCAGTAATGCAGCAGGCAGATTCACTGGGCTGTGGTGTTTGTTTGCTGATTTCTACTTCACCAGCACTGCTGGAGAACCCTTGCGGTTCCTTTAGGCTGCAATCTCCTTACTGCTGGTGCTGCTCCCAAAAGCAGAACTTCTAGAGAAGCGTCCAGGAGTTTCTGACTGCTCACATTTAAATACATCGTACGTCTGCGCTCTGCAGCCACTTCTCAGCGTTGTGTGATCTGCTGCAGTCCAGGAGGGACTGCTTCAGCATCTACTCAGTCTGAAAAATTTCCCACTGAATCTCCACCCACATGTGGCATGAAAGCACAAATTACTTCAGGAGGGCAGGAAGACTTGAATAATTAGTACTTGATTCCCAAGTGACCTGCTGTCTAGTGCAAACTGCAGCTCTGAGTAGGGCACTTGGGCTTCACTGCAATGAAATAAGGTCTGACATATCTGAGACACCAGACTCGTCCATGAACTGGCTCTGTCACTTGCAAAGCCCAAGGAGTGAAATGTGGCCTGAGCTGCACCCTTGTTAGACACCTGCAGCAGAGCTATAAAAAGACCTTGCCACAAAATTGTCACCTAAAACCTGCATTCAACACAAGGAATCTCAAACCCTTTAGGTTTTCACTGAGTCCTTAACAATGAGACTGTGAGGTCTGCTGAAGTACTGTGCAAACACCCAGTAGTTAGGCACAGGGCTCACACCGCTGTGTGCTGGGACGTACGTGCTGGGTATTGCAGGACCAAGGGAGGCTCTGTTCTAGGACTGTGTCCACTCTGTTGGGTTGTACAGAAGCCATGAACCTTCCCTTGGTTGCCTGAGTCCTGACTGAAGCACCAAACTGCATCTCTGCACTCCTGTTGAAGCCATTTCATTTTGTAGGAAGAACTTACCTAAGCACTGAATTGGTGGGAGAAGCACAAGCGAGAAACTGACTCTAGCGAGCAGAGCACTAACATGGGTCCAGGAAACGTGAGGCCATATTTGCTGCCCCCTTTCATTTTTAAATGCTCTAGAACTTGTGTAAATGTAGTAAGGTAAACACAGTTCACCTCATACAGCTTGAAAAGCTTGGCAGGAAGCCCTGCCCCAAACACCTGGTGGTTCAGGCACTGCTGTAGGTGGCACCACACTACACTACTCTCCCTCTCCCCCCAGTCATGGAAACAGCCTCCAAAACAACAAATGTCCTGTGCTGGGTGACACAGGCTGTGGCACAGTGTGATTTACCCACATACTTCTTGGTCTCCTACCACAAATTTAGCACCTCTGATACCAAAAGTCACTAGAAACACGATGAGAACAGCAAGGGAAGTGTCTCAGGGTCTGCAGGACAGACAGCACGGCTGTTAAATGGGGAGTGATGAGTCTTTCCCCACAGAGCGCAACAGCGGTGAGAAGATCTATTAGTACAAATAACATGACACTTTACAGCAGGCCTGGCACCAGGACCAACTGAGCCTGTGGGTTAGAGGCATTCTGCTTTGCTCGAAAAGGAACAGCTTTCTCTTTCCTTTTGACTCTGTTCTGTGATTCGGTGACTTAGTGATCCAGTGGAAGTGTTCACGAGAGCCAAAAACAGGCTATCAGTTTACCCAGGCAAGATGACAACCAAAACTCTTCACGAGCCCAAAGGTCCCCCAAAACCCAGTTGAGCAACATGAGAGCCTCAAGGTGGGGAGAGAGGAAGGAACATTGCTTTTAAGTGACCACACTCATATGAAGGTTTTATTTAGTAGCTCTTTCTCAATCAACCAAGAGCTGGCTTTTCACCTGAGCCCCTCAGCTAGCCTAGCCAGTAATTTGTTTCACTGGCATGGGACAGCTAGCTCATCCATGAATCAAGTGGTTTGTGTAGATCTAAAAGCAAACGCCTCGGTGGCAAGAGAGGGGTGATCATTATTTCAAAGTGGCTTTTTTATTTTTCTCCTACTCTTTAAGACTTGTGAAATTATTTATTTGACAATCTGAAAATAAACCTTTAAAGCTGTATTAGCATGTGGGCTGCTCAGTAAAAGGGAAAAGAGGGAGAGAGGATTAATAAATTACATGCTAGAAATGCGAAACAAGATTAGAGATGACATTCTGGCAATGTCTTCTTCAGAGCGTATCAGAGAAGCAAAGCCAGATTAGTTGGAAGGGAAGAGGGAGTCAATCAGTAGGAAAGTATGAAATTTAGAAAAGGTGAGGAAGACCGTGAAAATGGAGGAGTTGATTAAGGGAGGGATAAATGGGGCTCCATAGCTAAGAGGGGCAGAATTGCCATCAAAAGGCAAAAATCTCTCAAGGTGTCAGGGAGGTCAAAGGTAGGTTGGAGAGGAACGGGCTGCCAGCGGTGCAAAATGCACCATGGAGAGGACGACAGGAGAGGAACAAGGTGAAAAGCATGCCTGTTACTGGTGCTACAAATGCTCTTCACACAACCGTCCACTCAACAACAGCTCCACGTGGATTCACAGATTTTAGTAAGGCTGGATTTTGCAGCCGGTTTGTGTTCATGGGTCAGCACTGACAGATCAGCACCCTACAGCAGATCTCAAACATGCACAGCAGGTTGCTTTGCTTTCTCCACCACATTACTATAGCAACAATCACTGTAATCACTGATATTTGACATCACTGGGGCCGCTGTTTCTGTTTTCAGTGGTAAGCAAAAAGAACGCTCCAGCATTGTGGTACCTTCTCTGCACAGCCAAAGGACCTCTTCAACTTCTCCACCTCTGTCACGAATACCTGGCTCCCTAGAACTTACCATCTTTCTGATCCCCAACCTCCTCTGTCACCATTCAGAACTTCAGTCTTGTTTTTTTCCTTCTCTGTCCCTCTTTTCATTCCCTGATGCTTGCAGGGCTGCCTGAAAAGCGTCTCAAGTGAAATGAGAATGTGGGCAGGACTCACAGGGACTCCCCATGCTGTAAATAACAAAGAGAAGCAATTGCTCCAGATTGGCTGCAGCCTGAGCAGTTATTTCTCCTTTAATTAACCAGACACTTTCCATACCTGAAGCTGATACTCGCTGGTAATTGTGATTATGATGGGGTAACACTCCCACACATTACCATGAACGTAAAGTTCAAATGCCATGCCTGTCGTGAACAAGCTTGGAACTCACAGCTGTAAGAACCCGACCTTTGCGGTGACAAATGTCACCAGAGTATCTATTTGGTCACTCTTCAGTGGCAGTTGTAGTCCCTGTCTCAAACCTCCATCCTACCATCCAAGCAAGCATCCCATGGGAAAAACAATCAACCAAAGAGCAAACCCCAAAATGTCCTTTGGGTTGACCCTATTAGAATTTACAAGAATCATTCCATTACTGCCTCCATAAGACCTTTACCAAAGATATGGATGTGGGCTCAGTCCAGGACACAGGACGGTGCTGTCCTGCTGTAATACTTCCTTACTTGAAAAAGATGAGGCTACAGCTCACCCTTCTTGCTTTGCAGTCGTCACTGAAATGCCAATTATGCTTCCTTGCAGTCTGCTACAAGACAGAGGGTACAGGAAGATGTCTTCCAATGCTGTTGCAATTATCGCTCCCTAAAACGCTCATCTTCCAACAGCAATTACTCCAAAGCATCGAAGAACCAAGGTAGGTGCTTTTTTTTCCTGTGTTTAAAGGTAAGACTTCCCTGGGAACCGCCTGTCACGCCTTGTCAGTGTGGAATTTTGGAATTGTAATTCCTGTAACTATGACTGCACTGAAAGGTTCCATCAATTTGTCAAGGAAATTGAGTAGTTAATATATAAAAGGTAAATTTTTATGTTCTAAGACAGAAGGAATATTATACTGCTGAAATATTTATTAACCTTGAGAATTTGAAATGATTGCATGCTTTCCTTGTGGCTGTAATGGGCCATCATTCCCCCTAAATACAAAACGCAGGGAGCTGTACAGCATTGCCTTTTTAATTTATCAGCAGACTATTAACATCATTTTACTTTTCAAGTAGATTTTGTTTTTAATGATAGTCCTTTTCGAGATTGTTTCACAACCTGCTTTTAATGAGGACAACAGGCAAATTTAAATTTGCCTTTATTTTCCTTCCTCACAAAGTGTTCCTTATTCTCTATTTGTTTCCCATTGAAAATTTTTTAAATGAAAAGTTTTTGTTGCAGAATTTGCAATCTCCTGAACAGACTTTGCAATAATGAAGCTGAAGCATCTTTCACAATTCAACCTGCTGTTTTCCATTGCTGTGTTTGGGAAGCATCATGTAAGGCCGGAGGTGAAGTAAATCTCAGGTTCGCTAGGGGTCAGTGTGCAGAACACACCTGTACCTCGTGTAATCCCTACCCCGCTTGTTTATTGAAGCTGTGGTGCGAACACATAAGAACAACAACAACAGAATACAAGAAGAGATGTCAGCCAGCCCCTTACAAACACAAAACACGGTGCTTAGTTAGAAGGAAGTGCTTGTCAGAAAATCCTGACTTCCAGATCGCTGAGCGGCCGTGGAAAACTCTGCTAACACACCCACACACATACACACACACTCTCACCATTTGTTAAAAACAATTTTCAACAGAATCTTGCCTAGATTTTTTTTAAATCCATCTTGAACAAAGTCCTTCAGGCAAGAATCAGTCAGAGCTGACAAAACATTACTTAAAAAATGCACACGAAATAATCCAGTTTAACCTGGACCTCATCACTTCAAAGTTCCCAAAACAAAGGCACAGAGTTAACACCGATGATCTCAGCCCTACACAGAAGGACCTTTAACTGTGCTCTGAAAGCACACTGAGACTTGGGTCAAGAAGTTTTAACAGATGCTGGGACAAATGATTTCAGCGTAGATCTCCTTCTATGACAGGATGACCTGACTACTGGATGAGGGAAAGGCTGCGGATATTGTTTACCCGGACTGTTGAAAAGCCTTTGACACTGTTCCCCAAGGAATTCTCCTTGATAAGCTGGCTGCTCACGGCTTGGACAAGCACACAATCTGTTGGATAAAACACTGGTTGAACGGACAGGCCCAAAGAGTGGTGGTTAATGGAGTTAAAGCTAGCTGGTGGCCTGTCACTAATGGTGTGCCTCAAGACTTGATGTTGGGACCATCTCTGTTTAACATCTTTACTGCTGATCTCGATAAGGACACAGAGTGTATCATTAATAAGTTTGCAGATGACACCAAGTTAGGTGGGGTTGTTCATCTGCCAGAGGGTAGGGAGGCTCTTCAGAGAGACTTGGATAGATTGCAGAGATGGGCCAATGTTAATGGCAGGAGCTTCAATAAGGGCAAGTGCCAGGTCCTGCCCTTGGGCCACAACAACCCCCTGCAACGCTACAGGCTTGGGGTGGTGTGGTTGGAGAGCTGTCTGGCAGAGAGGGACCTGGGGGTTCTAACAGACAGAAAGATAAATATGAGCCAACAGCGTGCCTAGGTGGCCAAGAAGGCCAATGGCATCCTGGCTTGTATCAGAAATGGTGTGGTGAGCAGGAGTACAGAGGTTACAGTGACCTTGTATTCAGCACTGGTGAGGCCACATCTTAAGTATTGTGTCCAGTTTTGGGCACGTCAATACAAAAGCGATGTGGAGGTGCTAGAGCAGGTGCAGAGGAGGGCAATGTGAAGGGCCTTTCCTCATGAGGAAAGACTGAAAGAGCTGGGGCTCTTTAGTTGGAAGAACAGGAGGCTGAGAGGAGACCTCATTGCTCTCTACAACTACCTGAAAAGATGTTGTGGAGCGATTGGTGCTGGTCTCTTCTCACAAGCAATTAGTGATAGAACGGGAGGGAATTGGTTCAAGTTACAACAGGAGAGGCTTAGAATTGCTATTAGGAAGAATTTTTTTGCAGGAAGGGTGGTCAGGCACTGGGATGGGCTTCCCAGGGAGGTGGTTGGGTTGCCATCCCTGGATGTGTCTAAAGGTCATTTGGATGAAGTGTTGAGCGATCTGGTTTAGGGGTGAGCTTGCAAGGTATGGTAGATGGTTGGACTTGATGATCCCAGGGGTCTTTTCCAACCAGAGTGATTCAGTGATTCTGTGTTACCTGAGCATGCTGTAAGGCACAGGGGACAACTGAAATGTCCATGACTGAAACGCCCGGTGTTAGGTACCCTGCGGAGATACAGCTACAGCCCAAAATGAAAAGTAATGAAAGAAAAATCTGTTGGGAAGAACCAATGATTTTGAAAGAGACTTTTAACCAGATGTCAATCAAACCCTAACAATGTAGAAGGGGAGGAAGTTAGAGATCACCATCTCCACTGAAGCATGGCTTAGTTTTAGAATCTGCACACAAGGTAATAATGACAGCAAAATAAAAGGGAAGCATTGAAATCTGGCAGAATGATGAAGCTGCTGGTTCAGAAATAGCCTCGTTATGTTAATTTTGTTAATCTTTAAACTAGAAGTCATCTAATTGTGGAGACTGAACTGGGGTGTTAGATAGAGAAGCCATGGAAGTGTTGGGGAAAAGGAAGTGGGATCAAGGAAGATGTGTAAGGAAAAACTGTTCCTGGACATGAATGTTCTGTTCTAGAGGGCAGTGCACACCATCACGTCCAGCAGTGAACACCCCAATCAAATGCCTAACTGCAAAGAGTAACCAAAGATTAAGGAGTGGGAACACACACAAACCTGGCAGTACACAGGAGTAAATTCAGGCAGAAGACTTAACGATAAGAGAAAGGGATAAAATTGTTTTTATAGTACAGGTAAGAAAAGAAGCAGGCTGGTACGGGCTGAAAGGACTTCCGTAGTGGGGAAGAGAGATGGGGCACAGAAAACACTTTATTGCCAGGGAATGACACCAAAAGAAAATAAAACTGTATAAAAAAAATGCCAGATAGGTATCAAAAGGAATCAGTTTCATATAAAAGAGGATCAAGAAATAACAGAAGCTGAAGATTGACACAGCTTTAGAGTGAGCTGAGAGCTGTCCCAGGATTCCAAACAAAATGACAGTCGGTCAGGGAAGCCTCTCACAGAGATGCACAGATGAAACTGCTGTAGGAAATAATTATAAGGAGCCCAACATCTATATTCTACGAGAGAGTCTGGTGAAATTCACTCCTGTGTGGAGGAGCTCTGCAAGTTCCCTGCAGTATTTAAGATTTCATGTTTAACAAGCGGAGTTCCCAAACTGTCCTGGTAAATAAGATGAACAGCGAGGAGATAAATTTGCAGAAATGGCACAGTTTCTTATGATGTGCAAGGTGAAAAGATGCTGTCAGGGAGGCTGAATATGACATGGTCAGATGAATTCTGGATCCAGCTGCATGCTAGACAGCAGGGGGAAAGGGAAGAGGAGAAGGCAATGGAGGAAAACCCCAGAACATGGGCAGATAAACCATCTCACTGTTTTCTTCTAATTCTTAATTCTCTGACCATTACAAACAACCTTCAGAGGTCCTCAGATGTGAGGAGCTAAGCATAAAAAGTGGCACGGGCACAGTAAGTCACGACAACTGCTGGAACGTCACACCATGAAACCAGACCTGTAACTGCACAACAGACCGAAGCTCAAAATCATACCAGAAGGTATTTGGAAGCCAACAAATGCAACATGGGAACGATGCTCATCAGCAGAGTGAACAGCAACCAGCATTATCCAACTGCACCTTGGCTGTCAACATATGTGAACTCATAGCTGCCTGAGTGGGGCTCTTGGAAGACAGAGCAGAGTTTAACACAGTTTAGTACCTAAATGTCTCTTGCTGTTGCTAGTAAGTAAGAGAAAAGTGAAGAAATGCATGAAATGAAGAGTTTTCTTTTGAAAAGGAAGAATTAGCGGTGAAAAAGCTCTATCCACTTACTGCAGTGATGGCTCCTTGGCTGGTGTCCATGCTGTATAAGCACTTGTCTTCATCTTCTGTGGTGTGTGAAGGCACTGGAGGCTACTGTGACTTCCACAGGAAAATCTTGCATCTGATGTTTAATTTACTGCACCACAGAATGCTTTGGAAATCAAAACGAAGTCTGGACTGTGTGCATTTCTTAACATTTTACTCTCGAGATCTTCAATTTTTGCAATAAAGAGCAAAAACAGAAAAAAAGAAGAAAACAAGCTTCACATTGATTTAGGACTTGAGGGAGAAGAACAAAGCTATTCCATCTATTTTACAGATGCAAATATGCTCATAACATTGATCTCAACAGTGTAAATCAGTAATACCCAGAGCTTTCCTGTCCCTCACAGACTGTCTACAAATTATAAGTGGTGGTTACCACAGAATAATCAGGGTGAAATATTATCAAATCTCATATTCTACACATGCTGTAATTCATAAAAAAAGCAGTAGATATCTTGTAACGTAGACGTTCGATGTTTTAATGAGTGCACTATTTTTTCTAGTGAAGCACAACCAATTAAATTGAGCATCCAGCCTTCTCCTGAAGGAACAGTCTGCTGCTTCCAAATGACTGCAGTTCTCTCTTTTGCCATTATAGGAAAATCTTTTTATCCTGTCACCAAGCTCAGTGCACTCAGACAGTACTAAAGCAGCTGACAGCCAACATTAGTAGTGTTCAATATCATCAGACTGGGTTGGGTACCTGACACAAGCTGCGCAGGGTTATGGGCCATCGTGTCTAGACTGTGCTTTTGCCAAGAAGGGTTGGACCAGATGGTCCTTGAGGGACCTTGTAACCTGGTAGTCTCTGATCTGTGATTCTGAAATTACACCTGTTATTGTGGGGTAAAAAGCAGTGTTTCACAGCTTTTTGTGAACCATGGCCTTTGACACAATCAGCCTTTTTCCAGACTCTTGACTGTGTTTGTTAATTACAACAAAAGCTGGTTCCAACAGGTTCTGCTCTTGACTTTGCATAAGCACTGAATCCAGGAGTGTGTGCTCCTTACCCACACATTATGTTTGATTAGGAACATGACCTAGAGCAGCTTCAACACAAACCAGAAGAACTAAGGTGAGCACGACGGATGGAAGATGACTGAACAAACGACTCTCATGCAGAGGAAAGATTTTTTTTTTTCCTCTAGCAGTTGAATACTTTAATCTGTACAGTGCTAGGAATAAGCCCTATGAACAAAAACCCCAAACCTTTCTACTCCACCTCCTGATAGACTTTGTGAGATGACTCAGCTGGTAGGAAAGAGCTGAGCTTTGGCTTTCAATTCCCAGAGACTGGCTTGTTTGTGAATGCCAAGAGAATCTATCAAACATCTCCTGCCTGCAAAACATTTTCAAAATCTAAGGGACCCCAGAGAATATGAAGGGACTCTGCGACGCATCTTTGAGACACACTGGATGTTTGGGGCTTCCAGATTTAGAATTTAACTAAAACTTCTGGAGCATCTGAAGTTCGGATGTGGGATGTGTGATTTGCCCAGGTTCCAACAGAAAGGCTAGACCAGTTCAGAGACTTTGAACCATGTCTCCAATCTCCAGCTCCTTTTTCCAGCTATCAATTTGATTATATCATTCAGTTCACTTCAGGCCACACTCAGCACAGCAGAGGTCAGTACCCCACACTCCAGTCATTATGAACAGAAAGATGAAGGTTACATTTCTCCTTTTTTGCTCTACAAGTAGCTCAGTGTCTGGCTTCAGCAATGGCACAGCAGTATTTCCAGATAATAGATATTATGGGTGACACATTAGCAGTCAGGCTGCTGCAGACAACCTGAAACTGTCATGCTCTAGGAAGTGATAGGCTGATAAAGATCACTGTAAAGAAAATAACTCTTAGTGAGAAGCGTAACTAGTTAGTTAATGTGTTTATACCTGAGCACAAGCAGGAGGTCCCAGTGCCTGCCTACTTAGAGGCAATAATACTGAAAGCAATGAACATTCCTCTGCTGTTAAACACTTGGTTTTGGTCTCTGCCATGTAAAATACCAGCAGTTTGAAATCTTTCTTCTGCACTAGTAGAAGGAGGCACAGAAAGGCTACTGCCAGCACTAATAACTAAGACAAGCAACTCTACCAATTGCTTAGCAGCATCCGAACAAGCTCCTGACTGCCTGTTTTACAAGCTCCATGTTACAGGTTACCCACCCTTTTTACAGAGTGATGACTAGCCAGTGTTTTTCTGCCTTCGAAAACCACTCAGAAAGAGAGAAAGGTTTGCAAGATATTGGAAGGCAGACAGAGGTCTGATGACAGCCTCCATCAGTAACTCAGGAAACAGCTGTTCCAAGGTTTGTTTAGGCTTTCCAAGCTTGGGCCGAAAAAGATTTCTCTGACTAGAGTTTAAATACTTCTTTTCCATGTTTATTTGCATTCAAAAGTTTCATATTTTCACTGGGGAGGAAAAAACCCCTTCAAACAACCAACAAATCCACACCCAAAACACTTGTGTGTTTTGCCGAGTCCAGAGGTGACCCTGGCGTTACACTGCTGCTCTCGTGCATCTGCTGTAATGGTTTGTGAGCTGCCTGCACCTTGTAATGAAGCTATCCTCACAGTAACCCCGTGGGTAGGGAAATGCTGTTATACCCATTTTACAGACAAAGAGATGAACACCCAGGGAGTGAGGGACCTGGCGAAGTTCACACACAGTGAATAGCAGATCAGGGACATGAAATTGCCTCTCAAATTGCAGGGCTTGAACTGCTGCCTGAGGTACAGCACAGTCTCTTCTCTTCCTCAGCCAGCTCTGTGCCCCCTCCCACAGCCACCTGACCACCATCACCGACTCCTCTCCATCATGTGCTCCATCCCATTTCCTTCTGGGCGTAAGGCCAACTAAATCACTGGAATCACTGGGGACTTCACAGGAAGTTATATGTAAGGTGGCACATTACGCAAACGTCTGTCACTGACAGGGCAGCCCGCGAGACACTCGGCTTAGAGCGGCCATGGAAAGTGGACCAGAAAGAAAGAGAAGAAATTCCAGAAGTGGATTTCTAAGAGTGTCACGGAGAAAATTTTACTTCTCTTTCTGGGCTCTCTGGTGGAAACCAGGAGACCTGATTCAGCCTGGGTATTTTTTTTTCAGTGTAAAGACATTAATGTTCTCCACTTGAGTAAATATCAATAAATACAACACAATATCATTACTACAGTATCAAATACTAATCAATAGATATTAGCTAGCATTACAGAAATATACAGAAAATAGAAACAGAACTAGATCTCAGCCCCTAAGATTATGGCTTGCAGTTAATTTGCCTGTGAGGAAAATAACAGGTCTCTGGTTAGAGCATGACTTGACTGTGAGCTGCCTCTATGAAATTCTTTATCAAACCAGGCCCTTGTTTCAGAAGCACACTGAAAACTTCTCCTGGGTTGGATATGGAGAGACCATAATTGGCCTTATTTAGTTTAGATGAAATAAATAATTTCACAGCCACTTCTCATTTAATAAGGTTGGTTACAGCCTGTCTTTCTTCTCCTCAGCCTGGATATTTTTGTTTGGAGGGAACATAAAAGCTTATTTGCTTCCCCGCTGAGTGTTCATTAGAACCACTTCCAAATCTTTACAGCCATTAGAGTCCTCCCTATGTTCTGATCTCCCTGGCATATTGATTTAACTGTAAAAACATTCCATTCTTCAAACAATAACAGTAAAGACATGAACTGAAAGTTTTGAAGGACAGCTCTTCATCTAACAGCCTTGCAAAGGTTTCAAAAAAGGAAAAGAATAAGCAACCAAGACCCAGAAGGTCTCTGAAGAGCCCAGAGTAATCCCAGCATGAATTCTACGCTTGCTGCTGAAATGCAGTTACTGGTGCCCAGTAAGGGCAGTGCTTGCAAGCTCACATGTGTGTGTTCCTCTCTGCTCTGACCTTAGCCTTGACAAGACTCCACCAAGCCTGGAGACTGGTTTTTCCTAAACTATGCAAACTGCATCTCTCTCTCCCAGAAGTCTGTCCAAATTGGGTATATTACCTAGCTGGGAGTTTCCTGCCTGTTCCTCTCTGCAGTGTGCAACTCCTCCAGAGCTGGGCAAATGGCACCTTTGGCAAGAAGAGCTCCTGACGATGGCACCGATCATGAGCAGAGCAGCGACAAGCAGAGAACTCCAGAGCTCTAATGTCACCAAAGGGACACTCTCAGAAGCAGGGAAGAAAAATCTGTAACTAAGCACATTTCCAACACCCAAACAGGATTGCCAAGCTCAAGCCCGTGAAATACTCCCTAATGTGAATGCCTAATTCTGTGTTCTTTGGGTTCATAGCCTGAGCAAAAGCACTTGACCAGCTTTCCAGTACACCCACCTGAGAATGTCCTCCTCAGGGCAAGGTGGCACACTGCATCACACATGAGATAACAGAGCTCTGTAAGAGCCTACTTAAGCTTTGTGCTGCACTACAACTCCATAAATAAGGTTCCTTTTTAATTACCAAGGAATCTCTACGCATAAAGGCCGCAAACTGCATAGAGGCAGAGAAGCAACGCTCTGGAGCAGCAAGAGGGAACACAGGTACTGGATCACGTTCTTCACAATTCCAGTTTTCAGACAGTGTTCTAACTACGTTTGGCCACAGCACCCACCTCACGAACTGCCTAACGGGAGCACTGAGGACAGGAGTGTGCAGACTGCCTGGCTGGCTGTCCTGCAGGCTGCTCCACTGCTAATTGCATCTGGTCGTTGTACCTGTGCTGCTTAAGGGATAAGCACGGTGAAGGCATACGAACAAAGTTTATTAGTGCTAGCAATCAGCTAATAAAAGTTCTCTCTCCCAACATCACTCCTGCTCTGATTGGCCACTGCTGATTAGTCCTCAGATAAACACTTAAGAACAATTAAGATAAAATTACAGAAGTCATAATTTTCGTGTCAGACAGAAATATTGCAGTGCACACCACCGTAATAAATGTAAAGCTGTTGTCAAGGAAGAGCCAGATATATGATACGCTCCATCCTGCACATCTTAGTGAACATACAGAGCTGTAACTATTATTCTAGCAGCTCTGTCTGGGCTGACAAATTGTATGCTAATGGATAAAATCTTCATCACAGAAATAAGGGCATGAAAATCATTCAATTTAACTAAGATGCTTCATAATTACCAGCTACTCTTTCATTTGTCCTAAATCACATTGGCAGTTCAGTCACACACCTCATCACTCCCTGAAAACTCAACAACCTCTTTGCAACTTGTCCATAAAATTTTCCTTTTAACTTCAGTTTACTGCTGATGCCTCTCTAAACAGTTTTGTGTTACTGTATATTAAGGTCATCCTATACAGTAACACAATTTCTTTTAGCGTGTTATAAAAGAGTACCGGCTATCCTGACGCACTTGGGCTACGTGTGCAGCCCTATGGGAAATACCCGGGCAGTGGAAGGGAACAGGTTCCCATTTGTCTGGAAAAGGGTTTTTACAATCACCAGGTGAGCAAGCAATTAAGTGTTCACGTGAAAAGTGTTATGTGGAGGCATTAGCTCAGAGACAGAGATCACCCTGGGTGCCTGCAATCGGGTTTCTTTGGCAAACGGAGGCAAACAGCTAAATGAAGTACAGAATGGCCACAGGAGTGTTGGGGTTTGAGGCGAGCTGGTACATTTTCAGTGGGGAACGACACTGCGAGCAGTTAGCTCCAAGATATTTAGCTCCATTACCCAGTGCTGACCACAGTGTCATATACAGGGGAGGGGAAACCATTTATCCTTAACCTTGGGTCAGCTGGATTCTGCTGGGGCCTGGCTACGGTAACTGAAGAATCGGGACTACGAGTTTCACAAGACTTCTCAAGGCTGTAATCTAAATTACCATCATCTTCTGATGAAGATTGGGATTTAATGAGACACTGAGGGAAGCCAGGTGTCCCTTAATGAGGGAAGGTGAGAGCACAGGAATGTGCAGAGGAGCTTTTCCTGTGAAAAGCAAGATATCACTCCTGACTTTGGAAACCGGGGCTAGCGCAATGCAGGCAAATACTTTTTAGGCTTTCAGAAGGTTTCGCTACCCCCTGCTGATCTGCCTGGGAGGGTTTTGGTCTCTCAGTCTCACTCTCTGCACTGAATGGTTGTCTTATGGCTCCCAGCTATGAAGTAGGAGAAGGACTTAACTTACTCCTTTCTTACATGTTAACATAACCTGCCTACAGACTGCCAGCACCTGGCTGCCTAACATTTTAGTGCTGAACTCCAATGGGGGATTCACAACCTTATTTTCAGGAGTGACTGAATTTTCCAGCAAAATTACTCTCCTACAAAACTAAAAAGATTCAACCACAAATGGCTGTCTGCTAAAAATTTCAAAAAGAAAAATACCACAGGTCAGACATCCACACCCACTGGAAAATGTCAGTTACCTCTGGGTAGGATCAAAGGAGTTTACTTTAGTCCCTCTCCTTCCCCACAAACATAGTCAGCACTCAAAACAGCAACTTATTCTGAGCACACACTGCTTTTAATGGGTTGGTGGGTTTTTTTTGCTCGGTCCATTTTATTGCTTGTTTGGGGCAATTTTCAGAAAGCTTCAGCTTCCCTCCCTTTTCCCAGGTCTAATTATTCTGCAGATGCCTGTGATACATCCAGAAGTCCATCTCAGCAGCCCTCTGTTTCTAACTGCATGCTGTTCATAACTGGTGATCGTCCTAAGATTTGTAATGCTATAAATAGAAGCTGAGCAGCAAAGCACCTCCCTGTTGTCTGATGTGCTGAACAAACAAAGCACCCTCTTTTGTGTTGGGCAAATGGGCTGTTATCTTGTCCTTCAGTACTCAGATGCTTTCCCTTAGTTCAAAAATTTCATAGATAATTTTACAGCTGAGTAACATTTGACCTTGGAACCACTCACAGAAATCAATAAAGCAAGTGGATCATTACACAGCACCTATGCACTAAAAAGGCTGTTCAGGCAGTTCCAAACATGAGACAGCACTGCAACAGGAAACAGTAGTTTCTCGAGCCACAGAAGATCTTCTGTGCTTTACAACCCTTGTAGTTACTAGTGTGTAAACAGCTGAATAATTTCTACATGTAGCAGGACTCATGGAGAAGAACCACGCATGGTTCTGTACTAATAAGGAGATGTGGTGATCCCAAGAGTTCCATCACAGCAGAGTATTTCTAGTAGTTGTGATACTTTTCTTAACAGAAGAAATATTTTCAAGGACTATCAGTAGTGGGTTCTTTGAAGCCAGCAACTAAAAGGACTTGTTTTTATGAAAGCACAGCTGAAGCCTTCAACAGGAGGCTAACATCAGCCTTAAAGTTAGACCACAGATCCAAATCCAGACCTCACCATTAATTTGTGGAAGCACAACTTCTGAACACCATGTTTTTACCAGTAGGTGGATTCTTCTCTGTCACTTGAAGCCTCTCTTACCAAAAAGCTAAATCATTGGTACAGTGATGGAGCTGAACTTGAATTAATTCTGTAGGTTTGAAATCCAGAAGTTCCTACCTAGGAAGAGCAAATACCTAGTCAGCTGTTCCATCTCCAGCCATCTTTTTTTTTTCTTTATTCTTCCCTTTCCTCAGACATTTCCAGCTGCAGCCCCTCTGCAGTCCATGCCAGGCTTCTCACATTCGTATTTATTATCTGTCATGCAACCACAACCCACAGCCACAGAATTACCTTCAATTCTCACATGAACCACTGTCCAGAAAACAGCTCCAAGAGAGACGAAAATCTGAGTGATCAGGGCTACAAAGCAGGACACCCCTCCACCACGACACAGATGAGAAAACGCAGAACACCCACAAACACCTCAAAAAGCCTGGTACAGACCTTTTTCCTCGGAGTAAACAAACACCCACTTGATCCTGGCTACCTGAGGTCTGTTGGAAGGTCTGTAAATGCTGCTGTTTCAGTTTTAAAATACAAAGTTCTAGAACACGAAACAATTACACCCTACATGATATAAATTACAAATTAATTTTTGCTGATTATCATACACCAAATTCATTTCGGAGAACAACTCACTAGAGCATAAATGTCAATTTCATTATGGGTTTTTTCAAAACTGGGTTTCAATTTTGCATTTCTATCGTATTTTCAAAAAAAATAATTTTCTCCCTAACTCAGTGGGATATTCATATGTGCTCAGAAACTAATGAGGTATGGGAAATAGATACACTATCATAAAAGGAAAATTACTAAATGAGAAAAAAAGATCTTAAAAGGATCTCTTAGACTAAAAAGAACAATTTCCTCACCAAATGAGACTGCTTCGTTGCTCTATCTCTGGGCTTTGCCGTCCCAAGTGGCCTGTTCACTTATGCAACTATATTGGAACATTCTCCTGCTTTTACTGATTGAAAGGATCCTGTTCATTAAACATCCATGTAAAGCAGTGGTAAAAAGAAAACCAAGGAAACGTGCTTTATAAAGGCCGTTTTAAAAACAACACAGCACTTCTTTTCTTTTGGTAATTGTGTTTAGGCTGTAGTAAATAAATGGTTCTCTGAACCCCAAACAAAGTCAGGGGAGCACACAGCTGTTTGGCTAAGTAACACTGCTCATTATTTTTAAGTAAACTGAAAAACATCCTTCTCATCCCTCAGCCTGAGTGCCCCTTGTCTTCTGGTGCTGATCGGAGCTTTCACACTGCTGCTCACCATATTCTAGTTCTTAATTAAATTGGTGTTTGAATTAGCTTTGCCCGCTTTCAGGCTTCATTTTGTCAACTGCACAAAGATCAGATGATTTGTGTGAGCTGATTCCGAGGTGCAGGTTTTCAGGATTAACACGTAATGGCAGTATGGGATGTCAGCCTGGACACAACCGCAAGGTGTGACCCTCCAACTAACTGGCAGCAGCTGCCACGAAAGGGCTCTTATGGATGAGTTAAAAACTATCTTTAATTAAGAGCTCCATGTTCAGAGAAAGTTACTGAAAGATGTCTCTAAGCAGAGTAAGGAAAATACATATTCATATTCCGATAAGGCAATCAAGATGTTGATGTTAATATTAGAGCAATAACTTTAATTGTATTTCAGCAAACGAATGGCAATTAGAAAACAAATTATCTCCGAGAAGCATGTCTGCTGCACGGCTTAGCCCTGAAGGCAAGCCAAAAGCTAAACCTTTTTCTTGAATTTTAATGCCGAAGATAAATAGACACACCTCTGGAATTACTCTAAATGGAAATACCATCAACGGCTTTAAGTTACTCTGAGACAGACACAAATATAGGAACTCTCTTTCCTCTTGAAGTGGGATCTTTGTTGCCATAACGAGCATTAGCACGCGGGAGTGAAACATGACTCTGCTTTCAAGATGGGGAAAATGGAACAGATGTTGGCCATGCTAATTAAAGAGCATATGCATTGAGTAAATGATTTCCATTAGGGTAAGATTTAGTGCACAAGTGCAATATTAAGGATTCAAGTTGGGTTTCTGTTCTCCTTCTCAGTGCTACGCTGTGTTCACAGTGACCGACCACAACTACAGCCACGTTACAGTTTCCTGACAGAAAACACTCCCCCTGCTTTGGATGCCTCTGTACTGTAGAAGCAGGTAATGCTGTTAGAATCATGGAACAATGGCCAGCACAGGACTCAGAACGCCACAGGGTACTTGCAATGGATTTTCAGTGCAGGTGAGAGTTAAATCCTGAGCAACGTTTCCAATGTGACATTATCCATCTCCTGTGATAAAACACACCTTGCTTCAGTCACAATATGCTTGTGTCTAGCCATCAATGGCTTTCTTTCACCCAAGACAATATTCCTCATCTGTCAAGGTGAAAGTCTGTTCTTACCATTCCCCCATCTCACTGCTGCAGACTGCTTTAATAAACTTTATAGCATTTAACACCAAGCTCTGTCACATAAGGAATCACACCAGGGCTCACATGGGTGGTGACTAAAGGCCAAATCTTCTAACGATGCAGCAGTCATTAGGTGATTGTAGCAGTCTGGTTAGAACTTGAAGAGAGACTAATCTACTCAACTAACCACTACTACCAAGGCAGGGGGTGTGAACACAGGAAACAAATGGAATAGGAAGCTTCTTGACCAAACTTATGTGTGAATATATTTAACAGAGATGATGCTCTTTCTTCTCAGTACCAGTTTTACACTGAGGGTTCCATGATTTGCATGAAAAACCGGAGGTTTCTGTCACTAAAGTCAAGATGGTGGTGGCCGGGCATTTTACAGCATTCTGAATACATTCACTGTATCTGGCAGCCTCGCAGGACCTAACTGGGGGGCGCTGGAGGGATTACACAGACCTAAGACACATTGTCTGAACCTCCAGCAATGAGACACATACCTCTTGGGCAGGATGAGGCAGGGGAGCAGTTGTGAGAGCAGCCGCGACTAGAGTTCTCCTGCCTGCAGACAGAGGAAACAGGATGGTGACATACTTTGCAGGAAAAGAAACACACAGGGGAGCATCTTCTGATGAGGCAGTAAGAAACAGCATGGTAACACTCAAATTCCCCACAACCACCTTGACGTTAACAAATACACCAAAGGATTTTACTTTACATCGTGACCTTCCCTGCAATGCAGCAATACCTGTGTGTGTCTTTAATGTATCAACACATAAAGATGTCCTCTGAATGCTGAACACTCCCAACTACGCATCTGAAATACTTTTTTGCTGTTTCCTGAACTTAAAGTATTTTTGATTGATCTGGTTATCCGATCACAGATGTCCAATCTCTCACATCACACTACAGTGCTTTTCTCACAGCGGGTATTTACCTTCAGAGGCGATCAAGAGAGCTCCTCTGTAACCCTTCTTGATCTAGACAGTGAGACAAAACCTCCAATCATTGCTGCTTTCAGCTGACAAAATTAGAGATTGAGTGTGTGATGTCCTGTCTGCTTGACTACGTGAGTAGTCACACAGTATCTTCCCCACAGCACTCAGCCCTTTTCCACTAACCAGGAATCCAGCCAGAGGCATCAAACATGCTGTAAAGCTGGGTTACTGTGAAGTCTCACTAACATTATTACACCAAACAGTAGTCATTTCACTTAATCAACAGTGGATCAGGTCTCACCCCCAAAAATGAGACATTTTTACATCATTACAGTTTACAACAGTAATGTTTTAAGCTGTTCATTGTTTAACTTTCAAAATGCAAATTCCACTTTGCAGCAAACATTTCAAGCAGGGCCTTCTTATCAAACATACTGCGAAAACTACTTCTCCAATACGTCTGCACTACTCTAACAACAAAAGACAGGGAAAAGCTGCTGAGGAGAATCCAAGAGGCTACTGGATTAAAATTCATGAAGGGCAGTTTCTCCCTTCAGTGTCAGAAGTAATTGCATATGCACTGCACAGCAGAGCGGTTCCACAAGTTGCAAACGTATTATAAACAGCAACTGAGATGTGGTGCAACCCTTTGCACCCACTAATACCTTTCTGCAACTCATGCCATGGTTTTCTATCCTTAAGATTGTGACTGAAGTGGTCACACGATTGAGGTAAAAGTCTGGATCAAAACCAGTTAATTATTTCCAATATTAGAGATGCTGCAAGAAATAGTGTCTGATAAAACCAATGTCGAGTCCTGGGCCTGCAGGTGCCGTGGACAGAGATCACCTGAAATCCCATAGAGACTCCTAAGCCACAGGTTGAGCTGTGAAGTGTATTAAATACACATGTAACTTGTATTTTTCTATCGAGATCTGTAGTTTCACTGCATTTGAAAATGTGACTGTTTAGAGCAACTACTCAGTACATGGGTAGACATCCAGCCTCCTGGCACAGCACCTCATTACGGTTACGCCACAGTGTGTTATAATTCATGGGGAAGCTCCTGTGAAGTGCACACCCCACTTTTCCCTTATTTTTCAAAACGCTTGCAAAACAAATCCATCATATTTAGCATTTGCACGGGGTACTCAGCCGACAGGCCTAAATGTTACTGACTGACAGAACTGGTACAACATCTACTGCAGCACTACCTACTGCATCAGCTTTCAAGTCAAGGGGACATTTCTAGTGTGGGAGGGAACAAGATGTGGTCTTCCCCCTAAGAGCGACAAGCCAATTCCTTCTGCTGGCTTTGCCAACGAGCGTTACAGTAGGGGGTCAAACACCACAGCTCTGTTTTTAATATAACAAATAGGCTGTACATGGTACAAATGATCTACACAGTTCACACATTTGTGTAAGGTGACACTCCCGGAAACACATGGAAATGCCAGGGTAGGGTTGGCAGCTTGGCAGCAGAAGCCATCCCTGCATTCTCTGAAAGGGAGAGGTGGTGGCTGACACGATGGTTCATACTGGTATTTCGTGTCAGAGACGTTACCTCTAGCCTCCCTATTTCAATTAGATTCTTTTCTTAACTTTAATTAAATTAAATGATCTTTGAGGAATTTACTCCAAAGAGAACAAAAAAGAGGGGACAATATAAATGAGGAAGAGGAACGTAGCAGCATTTTATTGCATGTATCTTCGTGTCCTTTGCCTTGGTAGTACCTATCAGGAAAACGCATTCCAGGAGTGAAAATGAATTATTTTCTTCAGAGTTATTAATGAATCATATCCTTTTTAGGAGAGACTGATTATTTAATTTTAGTCGTTCGTGGGAATGTTGAGCTGCTTAATACCAGACTGAAGCCATGTAAGAGAAGAGCATTAATTAGTTTCTTTCCAAAAAGCAGGTGGAAAGGCAATTTAATGATGTGAGATAGGCAGGTATAGGCCTTGATCTCATGTGAAATCTCATTACTGTCTTTCTTTTGCACGACTGTTAGTTAAAATTCTACTGTTCTGGAAGTTACTCTGTGCCCTACATGAAATAAGTTGATGGTCTCACTCTGCTTCCCAGTGTTGAGGTGCCAACTTTACAAGGGTCCTGTCAGAGCTGTCACTCATTGCTGTCAATGTTGACAGGTTTATCAGATAAGGAAGGTTTAATGGGCTTGGAAACGGAAGGCGACTCTGTCCCCCATGAGGACTGTTCCCTGAGGCACACACGGGGCACGCCACATGAGAACAGGGAGCTGCAGTAAGCCCTAGCAACGTTCAGTAAAGAAACCAGATGACCTCGGTCTCCTTTCTTTGTTTCTCCCTATTCGTTACACCGTGCCTTGTGCCAAGTTCTCAGTGACAAAGCCCCCCCAGTTCACTGGAGAAGTTAAGATGAGAATTGGAAGTGTGTGGGGGTATGGCCGGCTGAGACGAGAGAGCTGTGCTGGCATGCAGTATGTGCATAGCACCAGGAGAGGAAAGGAAAGGCTGATAGAAGGCAGCACAGATGACATGTTTGAGTGTGCAGAGGACTCGTGAAAGAAGTTAAAGGTACAACAGAAAAACCTGTGTGCCCCAGGGCAGGGGGCCACAGGAAAGGCTTCCTCCAATGCCTCTCCCTGGCCAATGCCAGGGAAAAAAGACAGAGCCATTACTGATGCATACAGCAAGCTTCTGAAATAATCAGGCTAAAGCTTCAGTACATTCACCTAAAGCATTTGAAGGGAAAAGGAGTGATGTCCTTGAGTGGCACAAAAGCCCCACATTGTTTCCCTCACGGGATCAGCCAGTGTGGGAAGCATGCAGCACCTTGCCCCGTCCCTGAGCAGTGAATGGAGTGACTAGTGCACTGGCATTAGGGAAGGAAACACTACCAAAGGCTGAGATGTTAAAGGCAAAATACTGAGACTTTTTTCAAGTAACTGCATTTTATACATCAGAAAATTCAATTACAATAGGACAAGTTTGGCTTCTGGTACTCTACCCTCACAGAATGTTCCCACACTGTATCTTCTGGGAAAATGTTTTAGTAGCTAGAAGCTCAAGTATTTTACACATTCTCAACTTAAGTACAGAATAGGAAGATCAAAGAAAAAAAAGGTAGGAGAAGCTGCTGCTTGGACAAGGCAGAAGCAAGTCCTGCAATGCCCAATTCAGAAATCCCTCCAGCCGACACTGCCCAAGCCCACTGGTGGAAGGCAGCCACATACACAGATGCTGATGTTGTCTAAGTACATTTATTCTAAAGAGTGACATCCGTCTTCTGCCAAGCATAAGAGGTGTGTGACTACATCTGTTCCCTCCACCGGGGGAGCGCACAGGCACAGGACACAAGAAAGGGCTGCCGTAAAATGAAATGTTAATGAGCGCACAGAGTCCCCGCTGGGGCATTAGTGAGTCTGTATTTCACAAAGCTTTCGCATCAGCCTATCACAGGGCCCCTGAAGGCAATGAGGGCTGTGCTCGGTGTCAGTGAGGGAGAAAGCGAAGCAAAGATTAGGGCTCAGGTCTGACCATTACCCACAGACCCTTAAATGGCTGAAGACAACCAACACCCACTGTCTAGGTAGGTGTCTACGTGCACACACAGCTCTACACACAGACACAGGCTCATTGTTACCTCTGTCAGCACACAAACATCTCCTGCTCCAACTAATTATCTTTCTATAGGACAACTGGAAAACAGAAATCTTATTTAAAACTTTCCACAATAGTTAAATGAAAAGATGAAAGGTCTCTGATCTTCAGTAACTGTGGTCCTGACATGCCTATACTCTTATGGGAACACCAAGCTCATTTCCAGTGGTATCATTAAAGAACATGGCACTTGTGGAGCTCACTCAGAGGTCTATGACACACAGAACTCATTTATGCATACACAAGTAGTTCAGGAATATATCCCCATTCTGCAGCTTAGGAGCTGACTTTCTACTGCACCATTGCCTACACTCAGTTTTAAGGGGCTTCAGGGCACCTGGAACAACTGCCAACTGGAGCACTTTAGAGAAGGACAAGAACAATCAGCATACTGGGCCCACTTTTGTGGTTAAATGTGTTCTTCTAGAAACATCTTCAAAAGCTATTTCACTACAATGTGTGATGCATATAACAAATAGGTTTCCTGACTTCCCTGACTAGTTGGGTGAATCTGTGAATCCCTTCTACGTTCCCTTCTTCCTGGGTGGATGTGAAAAGGAAATTGACAACATCTCCAAAGATCTTTAAAAAATAATTTAAAATATTTAATTCCCCTCAAACGCAGAGCTGTATCCTAAAACAAGGCAGCAAAACACGTTTGTATTGACTGCTTATTTTCATGCTTTGGCTGCAGATGTTCTGCCTTCTATCAGTTTTTGGAATCTATTTGTGTTGCACTTCTGCTCTTGAAATAATACACCTCCCACAACAGAAGTGTGGCTGATTCTTGAGCTAACAAGAGACTCTGTAAGCTCCTGTGTTCTGCTTTTCCCTCAGAGTCCTTACAGTACAGGCAGAGGTATGAGCTTCCACTGCACTCCCAATGGGGACACTGATGAACACAGCTCCAAAACACAAGTTCATTGGAAACAACCTCCATTGTGTCCTCAGACTAAAAGTTAGAGTCACTTCTCTCCAGACAGGGACACACAGCACAGGCAACAGCGTGAGTTTGTCCCAATAAACTGATGTTTCGGCACATTTTGTCTTTGTTGCATGAACTGCCAGTCACCTGCCAGGTCTTTGCTTCGGCATTTCATGGCTTTTATGCAAATACCTGATGTTAATAGCTTCATCTTTTCTTCTTGGTTTGCTCTGCATCCTGTTCCTGTGTTGTATTATGCAGTGGTTAGAAATGACTAGCCAAAATACTTCAGATTGGCAACCAGACCTAACATTAAAGGTGCTTTAGATAAAGATTGGCTTCCATAATTTCACAGACACAGCAAAACCTTCCCAAGGTTATGGTTCATCAGCTGAAGGCAGACAGCATTTATCTCTGCCCTTTCTACGTGTGGTGCATGGCGTAAAAAATCCCTACAACTGCCTAAGATACACAGACCAGACAGTACAAAGGTGGTTTAAATCTCCCCAGTCCTCAGTACAGGGTGCTGCCAGGCTAAATTTGCCTTCTACTCATTGTGCTTAAGAAAGCAGGAGGTAACTCTACAGACTGTTATGCTTGGGACAAAACACTGCAAAGCCACTAGTGTACTACAGCCAGACAATCCAGATTCTGAATCCAGAATCCAGATACAACCGGATTTCCTCGCTGAGACAATAATTGGAGAGATTCAGTACGTACTTAAGTTAGCGTGTGTTAGAAAAGAAATGTGTTCTTGGGCAATAAAAATCATAGAATCATTAGGGATTGGAAGGGACCTTGAAAGATCATCTAGTCCAATGCCCCTGCCACAGCAGGATCACCTAGACCAAGTCGCACAGGAACACGGCCAGGCGGGCTTTAAAGGGCAGTGACTATCCCATGTTGACTTTAGGTTCTTAACTGCTCACAGGTTTTGTAAGTCAGTACATGAAAGTCTTGATGACTACAGGGAAAGAAAAAGGAAACAAAGATGAATAGCCATGAAAAGAAACTGATATGCAGAGATGGTAAAAGCAAGTGCAGGGGTCACATTCCATACTGAGAGTGAGAAAGGTTCCGCCATTTGTTCTCTCCCAAATTCCCTGACAACATCATAATCAATTACGTTGAGCTAGGCAGAGAAAATGGCAGCTGATGTTCTTCTCAACAGGAGGAGCAGGTTTAGATTGGGCAAATAATGCACCCCCTTATTTTTACAAAGGATCAGCTACAGATTGGATCTACTGTACCATTTCTGGCGAGTTTAACACATGATGCTGTCCCAGTTTGGAACCAGTCCAGTTCACTCCCCGTACTTGCCCACAGTTCTACTTCGCAGTCTAAAACTTTTCACCGAGGTGGGCTTTGCATCTGCAAGTCTGAACACAGCGATCAATTCCTGGAATTCTCTCAAGTACACAGTGAACATCAAACAAAAGCGGGTGCTCTGTTGGTATTGATTTAGAACTGATGATCTCATTAGAAAGCCCTAATTCTCAACATTGCTTTGGTTTACACAATCTTTAATTTATTTTTAAAAAGCTGCTTGGCCAACTCTTCCAGCCCCATGACTGTCTTCCCATCCCACTAAACAACTGCTTTAGTCTTTGAACATTCAAAAGGTCATTAATCCAAATGCTAATGCAATCAATACCATATTACATAAACCATAAAAAGTGAATTAATATTAGGTAACCTGATGCATTGTGCCATAAGGCTTTAAAATGCGCTTATTGTCAGCACATTGGAAATGATGAATTAAAATAGGGCACTCCGCAAAAAGTAATCCCAGCAAGGTCTTTAAAACTCCTTTCTCCACTATTTAAACATTGATTCAGTGAAAACGTCAGGAATATACGTCTTATCCACTTTTGTCTGGAGCACCCTGTTATACTGATGCTGCTTTCCATAAAATCATATGCTCGTCAAAGTCGATCTTAAATCCAAGTCTGGGAATTGTATGAAGTTGGACTTAGAAACAGAACTCAGTGTCTAACAGCTTGTGGGTGGAGTCTGATGCCCTGTTAACTGAAGCTCTAGAAGGTGAAGCCGATTGGACTGCAACACCCCCCAGGTTATACACAAATATGTTCTATTTCTGCAAGCGCAAACCTCCTCCCACCTACCTCACCTCGGCTGGCCCAGTTAAGCTCCATATTCACGTTTTTCCTGAATATTAAGCAGTTTTGCTGTTTCTGTACGTGAGCCCAATCCTGTTGAGCCCTGAGTACTGTTGCAATAACCTGTGTTTCAGAGGGACGATGCCACAAATCCACCATGTGCTGCAAGCTGCGGAAAGGCTGTTCACATTTGGAAATGCATTTATGTCACAGGCTTTCAAATAATAAAGCCAGTTGAGCAATCTATGCATATCCACCCTCCAGCATCGATCTATCTTGCATCCTGTGTATTTTCCTGTGTATTTTAAATCTAGACATGAGAGAAGGGGTTTTTTTGCTTTTTAAAACCTTGGGTAACGAAAACTGAGCTCTTGCAGCTACACTGTTAGAAGTTTTCTCCCTTTTACAATCACTGGAAAATCCTGCCTGTCTCCAACGCTTGCACTCATCGTCTCTGTGCTATTTACCTTCCCCCTCGGATCCTCCTTCTGCATCCAGGTCATTGTCTAAAGAGCCCCTTCCCACACCATAATGTTAGAACAATCAATGTGGACTTAGGGTGTATCGTGATTTCTTTAAAACGCCTCCGGTAGCCAATACTGATGGTCTCCAATCATTCTTGTGAACACTTGCTAAAATAACGTCGTCTTGGCATCAGTACTTGTCTTATTATCACTGACATTTGTTTCTCATCACTAGCTGCACCAGCTTTTCAGGCATTTGGAGCTCAACTTCCAGGCCCACCATCAGCCTGGCTTTCCCCTGTTCCGCTGTCTGCTAACAAATCTGCCAGCTTCCACTGCCAGCGGAAGTGTTCAGCCAAGGAAGATTTTGGAAGTTAAAACCTCAAAAAAACAAACAGGTCACAACTGGTAACCACAAAAAAAAAAAAAAAGGGTCAGAGCCTGTGCTGTCAAATGCAGACTTGTCCTTTTGCTCCTGTACAAATGAATGGAGCATGTGGGCTTCAGCGTGTGGCTGCTCACCCATCAGGTTTGCACCAAATCTCTATGGCTGCACCAAAACACAGCTGTGAGTGTCTCATCAGACACTATTCCCTTCCCTTAACCATTCCTCCTAGAGGTGGAAGTCCCCATGGGAAATGGCCCCTGCAAAGACATGGGCTACAGAATGATGGCAATCTTTATAAAAATACACCACAAGAGAGTGACCCTGAATCAGGCAAGACAGAACAAATTACAGATCAATGAGAAAACCATTTGTTAGGGAGAACTAGTATCTGGTTACAGAATCTGCACCTTATGGACTGCTTCAGTTCATTTGTAGCTGATCTTTTCCTTTTAATCATTAGAAAAACACCTTTTTTAGCAGGCCACAGGCATCAAAAAGGTCTGTGGATAAGTACTAAGCCTAGGTCAAGGTTGGTTTCCATTTATAAACTGGTGGGAACACCCTGACATAGCTGTTCTGGTGTCAAGACCACTGGGCTGAAGAATGAATATTTTACTGGATCAAAAGCAGCCTGCAGTGGGCTAGCTGTTTTCTGTTTGGGGGTACAAAGGCGTAGGAACTCTCTTAATTTAGGAAAGAACAAAAGAAAAAGGAGTAACTGGACGCTCCTGTTACTGAGAAGCGACTCACTGTAGGTATGTGTTATCCTCCAGTAACAGGGCCTTAGGAAAAGCAAGACGGCTGCTGGTCGGGAGCCTGTGGGAGCAGAACCACACAGCTCAGCACCAAGCTCATAGCAAGAACTGAGGAAACGGTTCCTGCTGCTCAGGGGCCAGACACCCACAGCACTAACTCTTCATGCTGTGGAGAGCAGCTCAGTAGTTTTATAACAGAACTGCTAACCGGTTAATGAGGGGCTTTACAAACAATTCTCCTTGATGGAAGATGATCGCTAACAAGCCAATTGTACTTGACTATGAAAGTGTTTTCTTTCATTTTACTGCTTTTCATTGAATTTTTACATTCCTTTTTGTGAGTTTCTTGGGTGTTCTGCAATGCTACCCTCAAGGGGTGACACTATGAGTACAGTGAGAGCATAGGTAAGTGCTGTGTAACAAAGAAGTAGTGCTTGTTTGCAGGGTGAAACGTGAAAAAAGGAATATTAAGAGGAATGCAGCAAGGAGGATTTGAAACGGCAGCACAGAGGAGCGTGGTAGTGGTAAGGATTATCACGAGACTACTAGGTCTAAGTATCTCAACTCTGAAGAGGTTAATCAGAGCACTCTAGTCCTGCCAGTGATACCAAACTGAGTGTGGGGGTAAACAGCTAATGCAAATCACCATGGAAACACCCGCAGGTCACCAATAAGAAACTGCTGGGGTTGAACTGGCACGTGATCCAAAGGCTGCTGTGAGATGTGAAGGGATGCTGTTTGATTCACTTTGGAATAAAAAGAGTCCATTGGCTTTCCTAAGTAAGAACCATCTCCATCACAATGCTACCCAAACTGACACCAATTTACTAAGAGAAATCCTTCTGAGATCCTTGTTTCAAAAAGCAATCGCTATACAGGTGTGAATTTTCCCTACCTGCTGGCAGTCTGGGATGGTGAAGGCTTCAAACTCTTCATGCATTCACAGCATTTTTTCATAGGTAAAGGCTGAGGCCCCTTTCCCAGAGCGGTTCCACCACAATGGTTTTCCAGGCCAGTCAGCGCCAGCAAAACACAACAGCTGAAAGGTTATTTTCAATTTGGTTTTTTGTAAGAATCACCCGACAACCAGAAAAGTAGAAAAAGCCTTAGTGCCACCATCAAAGACTTGTACACAAAGCTTTGGTCTGTTTTATGTCCTTAAAAAGTGCCTGTTGTTTCCATGGAATTTGGGTCAGCTGCTCTGACTCATAACCGGGAGGATCATAGCAAAGGGAACACCTAAGGATGAAACCAATTCCTCCCAGTGCTAAGCAAACACTCAAAACATCAATTACAATCAACACCTAGCTCAGGGCACCAAGGCCTTGTGTATGGCTTCTGCTTATGGAGGACAGTTGGAATCTCCAAGAGGTAAAACTGTCCCTATTAACCGTGTTTGGATTTCTGATTCTCTTCTACCTTGGGCAAAAACTGGGAAACACTGAGGCATCCGAAAAAGCATTCATTTTAGTGACTGCCTTTAAACATCACTTTCTAGTAAATTTACCAAATCCTTTCAAACCCAAGGGTGTCAGAGGATAATTTGATTTCTATCATTATTTTTAAACACTGCTTTTCAGTAAATGAATTTCTCAAATCCTTTCAATCCCAAGTAACTGCAACCTGAGAAACAAGGAGAGAGCAATGATGCAGGAAAGCTAACTGGAGAATTAACAAGGGATGCCAGGATGCCATGATGGGGGTGCTGCTTCATACTGTATTTTACTCATGTGTACTGCTAGCATTTTTCAAGTGCATTCAATAAAGATACTTTTATTATCATTTTTTCATTGGCATTTTATGACAATTATAGGACAAACACTGTTTGAATGAAGTAGAGAGAACCTCGCATCCGTCCTTGGTCTCCTCTGGGCATGGTATGTCTTTAGAAGAAACTATATTAGCACTCAGTTGGTGTCAGGAGTTGATTACAGCAGCACCATGGACATATGAGGATGTCTTTGCATCTTCACTTCTCCTCTTCCACTGTGCACAAACACAACAGCAAGGAAGAGTCCGGTTCTAAGCGATTTCTAACCCCACCCATCGAATGCCAGTTTAACATTAAAGTTTTGTGCCACCTTAGTATCCTGACAAACGTAAGAGACAGCCTGCAGTGTGAGTTTGTCTTAAGAGCGACGCAAGGAAGGATTAACTTTGTCATTCTTCAGAAGAGAAGATGGTTTCTAATATGCTGTTGGTAAGACGAGGAGGAAAGCAAGCATAGCACTCATTACAATGACTTGAATGACTTGACAGCTGTTAGCTAAACAATACAACATTAATTTTCAACATTTTTGCACATGGCTGGGTGAGAGATCCCTTAATCCCAGTCCCTATTCTGCTGCTGCCTCATTGTCACTGTCTCCCTCTGTATCACTTATTATAATCAGTTTCTGCCGCATACTCCCTTTCACCTTATTATTGTTGCAAAACTAAGGTACTGGGTTAATTCAGACTTGCTTCCCCGGGGTACATTAAGATGGATTTAAGTACTTTATTGAGACAGTCTGACTTCAAAAGCTGCTTTATCAGTCGCTACCAGAGAGGGAGAGACCCATCCATGACAGCAGTAAACTAACCATAAATTCTCATATTCTATATGCTGAGTGACTTTCAAAAGGAGAACTATTGATTTTGTCATTTATGAATGGATTTAGTCAAATTAGTCTTTTCATTGTGCACAATACGGCAGCGCTGTGATTAGGAATTAGAGGCTAAAGCTGCGTGGAACAAACAGCACTCTCATTTTTGGGGGGATCCCCTGCACAAATTCAATAAAGCTTTAGTTATGCCACCCTGATCATTTTGTTCATGACCAGCTCATCTCCATATTCTGATTATCTTCAAAGGAAAGGAAAAGCGCCTTCGAGAGGCACTTTGCTCTCCAGAGGACTTAACCTTTGGAAGAGCTCTCATGTCTTTACCTTTGAAAGAGATAACGACTCGTTTGCCAAAATGGCACGGGTATTTACAGACCTACTTGAAATCAGACAAAGATTACAGGGGAAACAAACAGAGAGGCTGTCACCGTCAACAATAAATTAAATTTCTGCTCAAAACAGACAATGTTTGGAGTGGAGCAGCCATCACCAAGCATTACACTACTCAAGCCTCTGAACTTTCCCAAACACAATAAGCACTGATAGGCCCTGGATACCTTTTCCTGAAGAGCCACTCCAGATGGTTATTTCAGTCTCTGGGCTGTACTGCTGCAAACAACAAGGCTAACGCTTGTGTTCTGGTTATCATCCCTTCTGTGAGGTGTCTGGCAGGAATATAGCAGCTCCTGACTATACATGGAGAATACAGCGTCACATAACCAGCCACTGGGGAGGAGCTGTGTGCCACTACATCTAGGTGGTGGTTTTCCAGTGTTAATGTCTACCCACTCCTGTATGAAACCCTATTTTACATTTTCCACACTACAACAGGAACTACAGGGCTCGTGCTGTATCTGCACTCTGCAGTCACATATTTGATGATCAGAAATAAGGACTGGTTAAATTTTAAAAACTTTTCATTATTTCTGAATCTACTACAGACCTCAAAGATTAACATCTTTGATCTGCTGTGCTAGAACCAGAGATGCCACAAACAAAGTGAAAGTGAGTGGATTTCTAAGCATAAAGCACTTCAGCCTCTGACTGAGGGAGAACCTGTGCATACCTGACACAGCTGACGTATGCCCAGGAGGCACGTCTCGCACTCCTGCCTGGCTCCTGCGTGACTGGCTACGGCAGTAATTCTAAGAAGCAGAAAAAGCCACAGTACATACGGCTTACACAGAGTGTGACCAATCCATGGTGTCCCAAAGCATCAGTCAAGGCGGGCAGTATACGCACAGTCACACACTGCTCAATGGCAGTAACACACAGAAAGAGAAAAACTTCATCAGTGCCTCATGGGTACGGCGCAGCTTTTAAGGAAGTATTTGAAAGAACCTTTTTAGAAAACTCCCAATGCAAACCAAACACCAGATCCTATTCATGCACTGACTTACGGGGGTTATTTCATTTTACAGCCAAGCATCAGACACAGATTATCGCCCCTGATCCAGAGACGGCAAAGGGCAAACTGAAGGTTGTGCCAATACCATCAGGCCTAATCACTGACCTAACTGAATTAACTGCCAGGGAGACAGAGATAAAAGACTTGATGGCCTGAGGAGCAGTGGCTGCTGGGTTCTTACACCCTCCACACCACCAGAACCATTCACTCAGGTTCCCAAGTTCAGTGACTAAGTTTTAGTTCTGGTTACCTGACTGGTGCGAGGTTATGCAGCAGACACATGGCAGATCCATGTACAGAATCAGGAAGGTCCCTTGGCTCAGACTTTTTCAAAACAATAACCACCGTGACCTAAGTACACTGCAAGCTTGCCCTACAATTCAGCGAGTGTAACGAGCCTAATTAGGAGAATACACATTGGATATTTCATGGCTAAGTAAGCAATACGTTGACTATAAAATTTATGACCTGCTAAACACTGCAGATTATTTAATATTAATACCTTTATATTCCTCATATGACCCATGCTAGAATGAATGAAATACAGCCGTTCCCACCAACGGATAATGTGATTAAGTTCCTCCGAAATCTCAAATAAACAGACAGGAGTGTGAAATGGAACATAAGGATATGGAGGTACAGACCTGCCTGAAGTCACTAGGAGGTTTAGTGTTACCTACTACGAGTGGAGTAAGACCCACTATCTTGATTTAGACTGAAGAAGAGCTATTTTTTGCATGAGACAAACAGATAACTTTCTCAGAGACAGTATCAAACATAATATGAGGGTAAGAAAAGAAAAACCACTGATGCACAGCCATGGTTATGCAAAACAGGACTGTAGTGCTGCCTTAATTATAATGATATCCTTGGGCACTGAGTCTGAAGCAGATGCAAAAAGTTAAACACGCTGATGTGCTTCACTGAGTAAGAATAAAAAGGAAGAGAGAAGCTAAGGTATTGAGCAAAGGCAAGCAAACCTCTGTGATTTGAGACTTAAGTATAACATAACAGAAATATTTATTGAGCTCCGTGTATTAATTGTTTAACATGAACAGAGTAAAAACCATCCTGTCTTTATCCTATTATTACACCAGCAGTTAGAACAGGTGCTTTGAAATTGGGTGCTGATGCCTTTTGAAAAATGAGTATACAAAATAATAACCACCACTTCTCTCAGGTTCATGGAATTTAGTCAGGAAGATATAAAGCCACGACTTCAGCTAGTTCATCAGAACAGTGCTTCACCGTGGCACTAATGTGGAAGGAGAGCAACTGCTTCAGTTGCTGCTGCAGCTTCTGTTTATATAACATGACCTGTATCATAGAATCATAGAATCATTAACGATTGGAAGGGACCTCGAAAGATCATCTAGTCCAATTCCCCCCACCACAGCAGGATAACCTAGACCAAGTTGCACAGGAACACAGCCAGGTGGGTTTTAAACATCTCCAGAGAAGGAGACTCCACAACCCTCCTGGGCAGCCTGTTCCAATGCTCCATCACCCTCACTGTGAAGAAGTTCCTTCTCATATTTATGTGGAACCTCCTATGTTCCAGTTTGCACCCATTGCTCCATGTCCTATTGCCAGATGACATTGAGAAAAGCCTGGCTCCATCCTCCTGACACCCACCCTAGACATTAATGAGGTCACCCCTCAGTCTCCTCATCTCCAAGCTCAAGAGACGCAGCTCCCTCAGCCTCTCCTCATAAGGGTGATGCTCCACTTCCTTCATCATCCTCAGTGCTTCTACGGTGGACACCCTCCAGCAGCTCTTCAACTGAGGGGCCCAAAATCATGTTATCTGTATACATGGGATGTGTATAATGTCCTCAAACCCTACTGTAACTAGGGACATGCCAGGAACACACACAGGAGTGCTTTCAGGAAGGTATTTTGCCAGTTTCCTACCAGAAATTGTTACGGGAAGAAACTCTTATTTTGTTGCTGAAGAAAGCAGCTTTTTCTCTGCACAACACAAATCACTTTGATGTCCTAGGAACTACTGTGCAAATGCTTAGGCCAAGGGGATTTTAATCATCAACTTTAAGAACTGAGCCTTAAATAATTCTGCCATTACTGTGGCTGGTAAACTGTGTAAGCTCAACTGTTGTGCCATGCAGAAACGACCCTGCAAAAACACCCAAATCATACAATCTCTAGCATCATCGAGTGGAGTATCAAAGGCATTTGTGCAACAGGTTTGTTTACGCAGCAGTAATGTTGCTCTCCATTTCCCCTTGCTATTAACTAATAATGCAAAGCAAAATGCAGAGAAAAAGAGCCAGCAGTAAACAAATGTTACACCCTTGAAGGCTTCTGTTTTCCCTCATGAAAAGCAAAGCCCTGGATAATGTTGTATGTTTATACTACAAGATACTACAAGATACCACCACATACGACTTCATTTAGAGGAAAGAGAAGGTTTAGATGTTCAGAGCACGTGTGATTAAAAAAAAAGGCAGCCTCAACGCTGAAAATCCACCACCAAGAGTAAGGCAACTGAAAGACAGACGTTGAGGTACAGAATATCATCCACGTGATTAACAGGAGAGTCCAAGTCCTGGTTTCTTTCTATTGCTAACTTTGTAATACTCTATTTACAGGCTGACATCTGAAAACAGATACAGTGAAATCTTTTCTTCAACTTTTATGGTAATTTCTGCATTTTTCTTACGTGCTGTCCTTCCCAAATTAATTCACTCACTGCCAGGAAGCTATTTGAATAATCTTTATATATAGGAGTTTCTGCAGCATGGAAACCAAAGAATAAAGGAGTGAGATGAATACCTGAGTGCAGTCGGCAACATCAGGACGCCTGGAGATCACGTTATTCACCACACAAGTTTTCCCCATCAGAAAGAATGCCTCATCAGGGAAAACTGATCCTGAGCCTGGAATGCTCTACAGCGAGTACCAGGCATTTATCATCAAAGCTGCACGAATATATTGGGCATCACACTTGTTAAGACCAAAGGAAATGAAAGCAGTTATTACATCTTAATGAAGAGTAAACACTGGTAGGCATGCGTTATCTGCAAGAATAACTCCGGGTCTGAATATGACAAGATCTAATCTGAAATGAGTGCTGAGATTAGCCAAAAATCCTCTAGACATTATCTCTGTGTAGGACTGTTTCTATAATCTCATTCTAAGGCTAAGATCAATGAAACCTTAAAGCAGGATTTGGAGATGCTGATGGGATTTTCTCTTTTTGATAGATTGTTAGGTGAAGAAAAAAGAGTCACACTAACAGGAATTCATTAACGAATTTCTCGACGGGGCACTCACGCTGCACCTAATACCTGTCCTGTATCCACGGGCTGTAAAACAGTCCTTTACTGAGGTACGAAACACTTCTTCACGTGGGCAATGCTGCTTCATGTGCTTGTGAAACATGAATCTTTCTGAGCATCAGATACCCAATTTAAATTGCAAAGAAAGGAGATTTGGGCAAAGATTAAAGCTAATGAATATAGTGAAATCTGTTGTGGTTGGATGACTCTTATCTAAAGGTAATATCTTGCTTCATATGCTTTCAAACATCCCAGTGTGCTAGTGGTGCTTCTGCCTCTCAATGGGGTATTTTCTTTAGGAGCAAATGGTTTATACACTGTTATAGACCACATACTGCAACCCTCTGCTAAAATACACTCGATTCAGTCATGTGAGAGAACAGACATTCCTGGCAGTCTTCAAGCTCTTTTAACCCCAAATAACCCAGCAATGAAACAGAATCTGCAGGTAACCTATCTGTCATTAACCTGTTGGTATAAAATAAAACCCCAACCTCCCCTTTTTCCTGGAATAAGTAAAGATCCTATTTAACAGCAGGACTTTTACATGACAGTCACGTCTGAACTCCTATCAACTGTTTTTATTCCTAATTTCAGTAATACTAAATAATCACTATACACTAACACTCCAGGTAATTAATGCTGTCAAAACAAGCTGTCCACCTGCATTCAGAATTAGGTACATTTCTTTTCCTAGACAGCAACTACAGTGAGATGCAGGAATTACCCTTCTAGGAATTGCT
The DNA here is from genome assembly GCA_028565055.1 of Phoeniculus purpureus. NCBI lineage: Eukaryota > Metazoa > Chordata > Aves > Bucerotiformes > Phoeniculidae > Phoeniculus > Phoeniculus purpureus. The sequence continues at coordinate 11,330,229 of JAOXOE010000720.1, forward strand.
GTGTGGTGTCCTAACACAGAGGAGGTGGCCTGCTTCAAGAACAGAGAGGAATACAGCAATAGCTGAAGTGAAAAACAAATGGAGACAAAGATGTGGAAGAGAGTAACAGACAATCAGAGCAGACAAGACAAGAAGACAGACCAAGAAGAGGAAGGTGAGAAGGGTGAAAGCTGACAGCAGATCAAGAGGGTCATTAAGCCAACTACAGTAGTCTGCGCTCACTGAGCAAAAGATCTAGAAGGGGAAGGTCTGAAAGTAGTTTAAGAACAGTGAACACAGTGGGAAAAATAATACGCAGGAACTACATGTTATCTAGATCTTTTAGACAGTACAGGTACCCTGAGCATTGATTTCACTGGGAGGCAGTTTTACAGCAAAAACACCGGCTCTTGCCTTTGAAGAGGAACACCTGAGCCCCAGGGTTGCAGCCATCATCCCCCAATTCCTATATTGGGCTGAAAGGGAGCTGCCTAAACGGAAAAATCACAGAAACGTCGTGCAGTAAATAAAAAGCTGGTTATCCAGTGAACAAATTGCCCAGTTCAGCAGCTTGGTTGCAGCACTCCCACCAGGCAGAGGAGAAAGAACATGCAAGACAGTGTGGTACTCGGGTTGGACACTGTGAACACAGAGCAGCAGCAAACTGAAAACTACACAGACGCAAACTGAAGTAAGAGATGCTGCACATAGGAAGATAATTAAACACTAATTAGTTCAAATTGTCTGAAAGTAATTTGCTAGGGTTTTACTAGGAGATAGAGATCAAGTCCAACAGCTTCTTGTCTTTTTGTTTTTTATCCCCATCCCAGGGCGTGTGCTTGTCACCAACTACGGTGGGCATCTTAAAAAACCCACAGGAGACCTGAGCCACCTCCTCAGCTCCACTGAACTGTAATGTTTTACATCTGAGGCATCTCAGAGGGTGATTCAAGTGAGTAACTACCACAAGAAACAGATCTGAAGGGAAAAATACATTTTAGCGTCCCACAGAGCACTGAGATTTCAAAATCTTCCCATTCTGCTCTGAAACACTAATCTAAGGAAACCACATGCAGGAAACCATTAAAAAGGAAAAAAACTGGGAAACCTCATGCAAACTGCCCACTTGAAGTCTGCTTATCCCAGCACTGCTGTGGGATGTGTAAGTGACAGGTTCAAATCTCTGGTTTTCACACAGCAATTCAAATCCAGAAAATACTTTCCCAATCAAAAAAAAAAAAAGCTTCTTGCAAATCCTGTGTGTCTCAGAAAACCTCTGGTTTTGACCAGCTGGTATTTTCTGATGAAAAATCCATTTCTCAAAACTTTCTGATGGAGAGTATCTCTGCACACATGATATATTCAGAAAAACAGTCCCTCACAGACATCACAAACTATTACAGTGCTGGCCAACACTTCCTATCTCCTAAAAAGTAAGTCTTCAGTGGTTTTAAAGCAGGGTCTTTGCTGTATGAAAAAGATTATGTAACTTTCTACTTGTCACAGAAGGGCTGAGTACAGCTGTTTGTAAAGAGTGGGTCTGACTGCAGCCTCACCAAAACCTGCCAAAGTGGCTGGAAAACGCTGAGGTGTATTGATGTTATAGAAGAATTTGCTTTCACAAGGGGCTAGAAATTGAGATGTAAGAAGACCAGTGTCACGGGTAACCTAACGCTGGTCATTTGTGATCATTCAGATAATTATTCTTTGTATTGTAACCTTTCATATGTGCTCCTCTTTAAAGACAATGTGCTGATAGTGTTGACACTACACCTGCATCTGAAGACAGGAGCTCATCCAGATGAGAACTCAACTGCGGTTTAATTGCAGGAGTAAAACAGCTCAGGCAGAACTGAGCAATATTTAGTTGTCTGTTTAAGGTAAATTATATGTTTGTACATTTCTCAGAGTGTAGTATCTGCCTGCGAGGGTGGAATTTGTACCAAAAAGCCCAATTTCCTGTCTCCCCCAGTAAATAATACCTTTCAATAGGAGTTCTGCCATTGTGTATTGTATGTACGCTGTCTCTGAAGGAACTGTTCCAGGTGGAGAGCTAAATTCCTGTTTATAAATGCTTTGGAAGCCATACTGTAGGCAGTATCTACTGTATATACATCTTGTCTCCTGATGTGCTGCTCTGGCCGTTTAGGCTGAGACTCGGAGACAGCCTGTGCTCTGAACACCTACAAATCAACTGTCTGTGTTCAAAAGACACATGAAAGTTCATTTTTTACACTTTTCTGAGCCACTAATGGGGCTTTGATACTTGTATTGGTAAAAATGGATTACAAGTTCAATTCTGAAAAGAAATCTGACTTCCACTGATGTTCCTTTAGTGATATGAAAACCCAAAGTTGCCTCAACTGGCTCTGAGCATCACCAACTCTTTGGAGCTGGGCTACACACTTTGGGAGAATGAAAGCAGATGTCTACCTATGCTTTTGACCTTGTTTAAAGTGAAGTTTCCTTCTTAGTCCATTCCAAATTTAATCTCCCTGGGCTAGACCCTCAAAGCAGCATGAACCCTACTTCAAAAGATGCCCTGAAGAAGGAATTCTGAACGAAAGGGACACAGGTCCTGTTTATGTATCCCAGCCCAGAGCTGTAACAGCATCTAAGGGTGGCTTTAGTCGTTAGTTATTCTCTAAATAGACCCATTTGATATTCTTCCAATTCTTATTCAGTCAAAAGCTGAGAGATGGTTGGTAGCTGCTGCTCTCAATGGTTTCCAAGAGGATTGTCAAGTAATCTTGATTCTGTTACAGGGCAATGCCTGTTTACTTTTCTGGGCCAGACTTGGGTCAGATGCACATCAAATAGCTGGGTAAAGGTAAGAAAACCAGCTCCTCAGTTTTCACAACTCTGGAGGGTAGGGAACGAGGAGTACTCCTCAGTGCCACTGTATCTACATAGAAATAATTGCCCTGAAGGCAGCTGTGCTCTGTGGGGAAGTTTTCAAGCTGTAAATAGACTGTGATGTTTGCCTTTGTGTTTGAGAGAAGTGGTTGGTCCTGAAAGCAATTTGACACATTTTATTCAGAGTTATCAGCTGCTGCTAACATAAACAGTTTTGAGAATCTCAACTAAAATACATCTGTGATCATTTGGGCTGGATGAAGCAGAACGATATGTGGCTATTTGGGAAAACAATGAGCAATGCGCATTCACTGGAGTTCAGAATTTAATATTATTCAGATGAATCACCGAAAACATGGGGTGTACTGCTAGTTCAGACAGAGAAGCTGGAGTGAAAGCACATTCTTCTTTTCATCCCTATTAGCAAAGTGCAGTTCTTCCATACTGCACAAGGCCTGCTGTTTTGTCTTTTATTTCATGTGTGTATTGCGCATTTTCTAGTTTTCCAGTTCGTCTGAGGGGTCACATCCTGAAAGATGATGAGCAATGTGCTGTGCGTATCAGCTTAAATAGGTGTTCCAAAAAACCTGACTCTGTTTAAGATTCGTTTGTCATTACAGATTGTTTACATCAAGCTCATTGCCAGTTTTTTGAAGCAAGAGGAAAGCAATTGCCTTGAGTAACATGCTATTTCCTACATAAGCGGGAAAGCATCCTGCTTCCTTCATGCTGCAAAAGAACTTGCCTATGGTCAGTTAATGTATTTTAACCTACTACCTCTTGTACAGCACACAAAAACTGACTTGAGGAGATTGGTTCTTTGGGATGAAAACCCAGCCCCTTTGTTCTAAAGAGTTTGTAAGTGGAATAGAGGACAGAGTAGAAAGCCAGGATGTGCAGTTACTCCTGAGTTTGGAGTAACCATGAGGTTCTGGAATTGCCTGCAGGGTATCCATGAAACTTGGGGTTTGGAAGGCATAAACTGCTAAACGCCAACTTCCTTGGCATTTTATATCCCTTAGTTTAGAAGTTTGAATCTATATAAGAAGATGCTGCACTCTATGCTTTTTATTCTGATTAATTTGATGTAACCAGTGATGGAAACAGTTGCACAGAGCAACAAGCAAACTAGGTGAAAAGAGAGGGAAGGACTCTACAAGGGTGTAGAAACTTTTTTTGGAGAGTCAACCTTCCTGACTAAGCAGGCTCCCTCCTCAGGATTTGTCCACTCTTGTTTATACTGTGTGAATTACTGAGAGCCATCATTCTGCTTTGCTCCTGTTTTGCCCAGAAATCCTCTATTATTTATAGACAGGCTCTCTTTGAGGGTTTAGCATGGATAATTTCATACCTGAGCATGCCTGGCTGTTTTCCATCTAGAATCTCTGTATCATTTGCATGGCACCTCTACACTCTTTGGCTGTCATTCTGCATGATACCTGCTCTTAGAGATACACGATCACATCCTGATTCATATTATATTTATGCTTAGACACTGGTTTTGCCAAAAGGCCTCCCGAGGCCCTAATCCTGCTCTGATAAAGAAACTGATTCTGTCAGTGAAAAGTGCACAACGGTGCACACTGAACAGAACGATCGCTATAAACAATGCCACTAGCTATCTGTCAGATTTGCCACAATACTATGCGGTAGTGTCACAGGACACCATTCTCCAAGAACAGCACAAGTATTAGCTGCTGTCTCAGGTTACTCTGCCAGACATTAAAATGGGTATTAAATTCAGTGACAGCCGCATGCTGATAATCAGTGTTTTCAGTTTAACAGCATGGAACATCCACCATGAGTTTCTTAAACAGGATGAGAAACGCAGTTACTCCTATAGTAACTGTATAATGACTCCTATAGTATCAGCACTGTGAGACGGTGAAAAAGGTTTTCAGGGGCAATGCTCATTTTTCACAGATTTCATACAGCACAAATAAAAGCCATCACTCTTTGTTAGAGCAGCAATTGATAACTTTCTAGCGCTATTAATGGACTATGCTATATAATTGGTGTACAAAACCCACACTTCTCATCACACAAACCTTGCTGTTCAGAGAGCCACTTCCACCTCCCAGTAGTACCTCTTCTACTGCCTGACCGTCCTCAGACTGTGGCTCCTTTCTCCAGCACACAACAGAACTTCTTACAGCTGCAGAGAAATATGAAGGGAGATCATTATTAGACCTTGATTATGCCTGATGGAAGGAGTTTCAGGTACTGGAGGACAAAAACAGGAAGTGAACGTTGATGAAAAACTCATCTGAAGGTACTAAGGATCCAGAAGCTGAGGAATCAGATCAAACCCTGCCATGTCTAGTATTAAACAATATATGCAATTGCCTTTTTACTACTTCTATTTTTTATACTACCTTTGCTTGTAACCTCCTCTGTTCTTCTCATTTTCCTTCTCTGTGTGTCTGTACATACTGCGGTATATAATAAGATGAATTTGTGCTTTTCAGTGGTGTGCACCTATTTCCAGCGCAATCCATAATACTCTCAGTGAGAGGGTACAACTCACAAGAGTGCAGTGAAGTTGGCATGGCAGGATGTGGCTTTTGCGAATAGTCTGACCTTTAAAACTATGTTGGCTGGTTACTATTTCAGGCACCTTGTGAGCTCTTCAGCCATATGACAGCAAATGTTGTCTTCATGCTTGAGCAGTTCAGTGCAACCAAGCCAGAGACATTCATCAGCTGCATGGAATTATGGTGAGGTAGATGTGCCTCCATTTGGTCCTCCCCAGTGATGTGGAATCCTGCAAACTTTATTGAGATTTCCTACCCGTTTTAAAGCAACTGGTGCTTGTGCAAACTGACATAGCAGTTTTCTTTGAGTGAACGCTCGGCATTTAAAGCACATTCTAGACAAGGTCCCTGGCAAACTGCATGAAAGATGTGTGCTTTGGTTTTTCATCCTTCTAACCATGTAACCTTCCCTCAGGTTTTCTACAGCTCAAGTTTCATAGGCAGTTAGTACATTGGTTTTTTCAAACCTATTTTCTTCCCTGCTGCCCCTGAACTCATTAGCCTTCTGCATAGAGACCGAGTCCAGCATGACTTAGCAACTTAGTGTTTATTAGCATGGTGCCTCGCAGTAAGTCTCCATGGTCAAGCCTGTACACAGAGCACTACAGTTAATACACTTTCTCACAAAAATGCAGCATCTTATACCAGCTGCACAAGACAACTCAACTTCCACACTTCCGTACAATAAAAAAGCTAACATGATCTGCAAAAGCCTGTGGTCGATAACCTTGTGTGGATGTGTCGGTGTTAATCATAATGCAGCTACAATCTCATATAAACAAACAAGAACAAGGAGATTACAGGAAGACATAGACGTGCTTTGCATCAGGTGTCAGGGGTCAGGTTAGAAGTTCAATACCAACAGAATGTTACTAGGGGTGATGTACACAGGTCCTGGTTTGTACTTCTTTCTAATCTGTCTTCAGAGAGAAGTTCAGCTGAGAGGTTTTGATTTGGGGCTTATGGCTACACAAAGCGTGTGGCCACCCAAGGTCACGCAGCAAGTCAGCAGTTTAATTAGGATTTGATCTAAGATTTCCCTGGCTCTTGGCTATTTGCTCTAACAAGCAGCTGGTACAACCGTCTAAAGGCATTTATTTAGATGGTCAGTGGCCAAGAGTGAAACCTGTTCCAGGCAGCTGTGTTCACCGTGCAGCTACCATGCTATTCACAAATCCAGATAAATGACCACATAACAAACTGGCTGGACAGCAGTTTCGTAGGAAGGGATTTGGGAGTTTCAGTGGATTGCAAGCTGAGCACACACAAAGGGTAACACCACGCTGGGATTATAAACAAAACTAAGAGCTGCAAGATACAGAAAGAAATCGCTCAGCTCCACTCAGCACTCACAAGCCCTCAGTTAATTTAAGTCCACTTTTGGGCAACACACTTGGAGAGACACGAAGCAATCTGAGAGAAACCAGAAAAGAGAGAGCAAAAAAGAAATGATCAGAGGCTGAGAAACACAGCAGACAAGGGAAAAAAATCAAATGGAAAAATTCAATCCACTCTCCAGGTTGTGGTGAACAGGGCAACAAGCAAAACAGATCCTGTTGCAACAAGTAAGGTTTTGCTTAGACAGCACAGAAAACTTCTAGCAAGTGTAACATTAGAGGGCCCAGTACTGCATGTCAGGGCTGCTCCATCCCAGGCACAGGACACAGCTTTTGTCTTTGTTGAACCTCAGGGAAGCTTCTGTCAGCCCATTTCTTCATCCTGTTCATACAGTTTTGAGTGTCAGCCCTGTCCTGCGATGAAACAGACCAGGTATTCTACCCCGTTTGTTGTCATCCAGCAGCCTGCTAAGCATTTCAGCCCAACAAACATGTCATTACTTAATACTTACACAACAGTAGCCCTTGACTAGACTGACTCCCAAGGAACATCCTTTGTAACTGGCCACTGGCTAGACATTGAGCCAGTTAGTTCCTGGCTGCCACTGGATCCACACTGTCTTAAAAACACAACGCCCTACTCAGAAACGCCAAATCACATGCCCACAAATCAGAGGAATTAGGCTTCTAGTGCCATTCCACAAAGGTGTTGACACGTCATGTGCCCTGACAGTCCATCTGGTGAACGTGGATGTCACTCAATACCCAGAATCAACCAGTGAATGGCACGCCCAAATCTTACAAGAATAAGAAATTGTACACCTAATGCCAATCATTTATTATTTCCTAATTCTCTAAGGAGCGTTTTTCATTCAATGTGGCATTTATAAAGGAAAAAAACGCTCTGTTGTTCTAAATGAAAATTCTGCACTTTTGCGTCAAGCCGAGGGCTCACACGATGCACACAGACAGGCTCCTCTAGGGGATGGCCACATGCACGATATGGAAATGGTGATGCAACGAAGACAAACACAGGGCTCCTTAACGTGCTACTGAATTTAAGAGAGAAATGAAAATGGAAGCAAGACTATGCTCTTATTTTCCCCTGTTCATTTTCATTCTCTAGAATATCAGTCTAGGAGGAAGAACTAAAAAAAGCAAGTGCAGAAATACCTCGAAATGCCATAATCAATAACTCAAACCGACTGGAATGAATAAAGCAGCATCGTGCCTAGATTTTACATGTTAAAGGCTGCTTAAAGTAACGTGTTCCGAAACGTAGAAGGACACGAGCAATCTCTGTGTGTGTGTGCACGCCAGTGAGGGTACATTATAAAATATAAACAAAAGAATACGCAAGGAATGCAGGGAAAAGTTATTTCCTAAAAAAAGTAGGGTTTCCAATTTTCATCATTTGAGAGATATTGTTTGTAGTAACTGAAGTGACTTTTGGTATCAAGTTCTTTGACACCTTCAGCTTTAGCTGACCTGCTGCAACACACACCTGTCATGTTCCTTCCACCCCCACCAAACCAAGCCCAGCCAAGCTGACTGGCTAACTGACTAACCCTTTCCCTGAACTTCCGTGAAATAAAATGAATACATTTTATGTATTTTTAACAATTTCACTCAGCTCAATGTTTTTTCATATGAGGTTTTGTTTAAAACCGTACTTCAGTTATGCACGTGAATATTCCTAAACACTCAGGGTAGCGCAAACACTGATTTGGACCTGATTTATTCTTTCTCCTTTCTAGAATGCAAACAACAGTCACTGGTACTGCTCCATAGATGAGTATCAGGCATCCAGTCTTCTTGCAAATCCTGTTCTAGCTCACACGTTTGTGCTATGCTTTGTGTTCTTCACTTCTAGAAACAGATTTAAAACAACCTCCAGTATGTAACACACAGGTGGGGAAAGAAAATGTGCAGTCCAGGTCAAGAGAGAAGACACCAACGTGACTGGTACCTCACCTTTAGCTTTAGTGAGCTTTCAGCTTCCTCTCAAGCTGCAGTGCATGGCTCTGCATCCAGGAAGATAAGAGACCTGTGTATTGTCCTGAAGGATATGTTAAGGACATACAGTGCTCCAGGCATGAACACAGAGCACAAGGTATGCCTTGAAAAATGTCAGAAGGGATGAATGAAGGTGCATGTGCCCTTCACTGTGTGCAAGGGCTCCAAACAGGCACAAACTCAGAAAAAGACACTGATTTTTTTTTTTCCCCTATTGTATGTTAAACTGTTGCTTCTCACAGAGGCAAGATGGAAGAGCCATTTTCCTACAGAAATGTCCAATTCTGACACGGACTTTCTTTTAAAAAAGGCTATTACAGTCTTATAGATATGAGTCACTACACTGATACTCTATTTTCCCCCAAATCAGTAGTTATCTCAGCGTATTACAATACCCAAATCAACTCCAGCCTCTTCTGTTCTGATTTACTGAGATACTTAAGCATGCAAATAATCCCAGTAAAGTCAGCTCTGTATAGACACAGGGACAATTCATATTCCTGAATATTAACAGCAGCTGTTTGACTATCTCCATCTTCACCCTACCCAAAACACTACAGAACTATAAAAGTATTTTCATTTCTTGGTTCATTAACCAAAAAAAAAAATAGGAAGCAGTATATTATTTTGGATGAAACAGACTTTAAATCCTTTGCTTTTTTCCCTGAGACAGTGAAGTCATTCAACAAATCATTTTCACCATCCAACATTCTGTTCCTAAAACAAAGTGTTAGAGTAATAGTTACAGATTAAAAAAGGAAGAGCAAAGAGGCTGAGAGTCTCAGTACTTCCAGGGAAGCGACTTAGCTAGTTAGATAAGTAATTGGCATAGCTAAAGCACACAGGAAACCCACAGCTATGGGTATTTATTTCTCTTACCTCCTAATGTCCCCAACACAACAGCTGTACTTAAGACCTTCAGTTCTTCCTCCTAAATCTCCATTAACACCAAAACCAAGACCAGTGAGAGGACAGATAATGAGAAAACTCACCTAATACTTGCTGGTTCTCTCCCTGGAAGGTCAGAAACATGAACTGAAATTCTTCCAGGCAGGAGACTTGGCATACTCCAGATGAATTCTGCAGCATCTAAGCTCCTGAACTCCATGAAAAAGGCCACTTCTCCCAAGTTTCCATCGCAGAGACATCAACGAGTGCTGGTGATTTTTCCTGTCCTTTGAAACTATTTATCAAACATGACCAAAGCTGTGAGGAGGCAACCTACGTCCTTCATTCTTTGCAAATCAATAATCTGTGTGGATTAAATAATAAAGAAGCAAGCTCAGTTCTCAGTTTTGTGACCTATTTTTGTACCACTCATCTAACACATAACCCCCTGTACCAACAAATCCAATTTCCTCTCGTCAGCTAACCCACAGAACAAAGCAGATGGATTCACAGTCATGCACGAGAACTTGTCATTACAGAACATAAGATGCCCTTCACAGAATTAACTCATGAGAAATATTGTGATGATCTGTTCGTGGATGGCTTTCTGGAAACTGTCTCCCTTTCCCTTTCCAAGCCCTGCAGTAAGTCAGCAGAACTTACATGGCTTTTATGGCCTCCATCATTATGGTATCAGCACGACTCACAAACATTAGTTCATAGATTTATGGATTGTAAGGCCAGAAGGAACAACTGGGACAGTCACGACTGACCTTCTTGGTGATGCAGACCAATAATTTTTGCATCAAGTCTGTCACTTCTTCTGAGCTATAAAATACCTTTAGGGAAATTGTTTAGCCTTCATTAGAAGACCACAGTTGATGGAAATTCTCATCTTTAAGCCTTTTAAAAACATTCCCTGTATTTCCACTATGAATGCATCCATTTTTGGCTTGCTTTCACCGTACCTGCTGAACCCTTCTCATTACAAATTAAAGAACAATCAGAAATATCTTGGCCATCAAGACAAGGTAAAGCCAACTCTCCTTTCTTCACAAGTTAGATATTTTGGCCTTTTCTTGCCTTCCCTGCTATGATCTTTTTTATCAGTTTTTCTGAACAGGCTTCTCTTTTAACTCTTTGCTGAACTTTTACACCTTTTTGTATTGTCTTTCCCTTTTCTTCCCCCTAATTTTGGTTGTTTTTATTTTAGATTGGCCAATATTCAGAAATCATTCTCTCCCCAGTTCCCCACCAGTGGAAATACAATTGCTTCCCTCCATAAGCGTTCACTATAAAATCAATGCAAGATACAGTATTTGCTCCTGTGACAAAAGGAACTGCTATGTCCGAGTTTCAAATAAAAAAGAGAGATAAAAGCATTCTGGTTAACATCATAAAATGACACATGTGGCAGAATCCGGACTCCAGTACCTACTCAGTTCCAGCCTAGTCATAAAGACAAGATTATCCTACCTCTTAGTTAAGCACAGAGCAACTTCCGGCAGTTAGAAAAGGAGACTAATGCAAGTTCTTAGATCTGTTTGTGTCTTTTAATGTTAATTATGATCAGCAGTGGTGGTATTTATGACAGTTAATGTGCTATGTGCTGTGTATACAGATTTTCTCTATAGAAATAAGATGTCGCTCGTTTTCTTCAATTTTCTGTGAAAATAGTTTTTTAAAGGAAATTGCTTTAATTTCTCTACAGAATCCTACAGAGCGCCCTGTACTGAACACAGGAATCAGGTTTCTTGTGACAATAAATACTCACAAAACACAATCTGCTCATGATCCCTGAGACTTCCACAGTGATTCAGAGACACTAGAAATTGTGTAGCAGAGCAATTTTATTCTCATTGTTCTTGGGTCACACCATTCTCACAAAAAAAGGAAGATCTATTGTGTCAGAAATGATAGATGGATCATCTTTCCCCCTTCCCTTAACCTTTTGCAGACTTTCTTCACCTTTTCAATTTCCTGTCCCTCTGTACGTAATCTCTAGCAATGCAACACTTGTTCCTGTTCCACCCCAGTAATGAGCGTGTTAAAAAGTAGCTTTTCTTAGCAGAAGTTACTCCTACGTTCCAATTATTCTGATACGTAAGACCAAATTTTTACTTATTTTCAAAAGGTTTATCTACAATGAGTTGAAATTACTTTAATTGTTCTATTTTATTATCATTTGGTATCTCACACAGAATCACAGTACACCAGGGACTGGAAGGGACCTCAAAAGATCATCCAGTCCAATCCCCCTGCCACAGCAGGATCACCTAGACCAAGTCAAACAGGAGCATGGCCAGGCGGGTTTGAAAGGTCTCCAGAGAAGGAGACCCACAACCCCCCTGGGCAGCCTGTTCCAGGGCTCCGTCACCTTCACTGGGAAGTGTATTAATCCTTCTTATACTCAATAGTTTTTAACTGCCATAGAAAATGAACTGCTGCAGTGACAGTTTGGGGAATTTCCTTAAGAATAAGTCCCAGGCGGCTGTACCACAACATGTACCACCACATTCTAGGGCTGGGGATATTTAAGTCCCAGACCAAAGACACCGCACTACACTTTATGGCTCTCACTCAGTGATGATGGTATCACAAATACAAAACTGGTTGAACGCTAAAAAGACCAGACAAGCTCAAAAAGAGCTTGTTAAGTTGTTTCTCCAAAAGCAGAATAAATATTATCTAGTAAGCACTGGCTTTGTTAAAATTCCCTGATTGTGACCATGATCTGGAAGTTACAGTTACCTGAAAATACTTGCAGGAATCCTGAGTCTCAAAAAAATGTGGTCATGATACATAAAGAGAGAGTTAGGCTTTAGGGCCAGAAGGAAACTGCATGGACAAAGAGGGTCACAGAACCACAGAACATTAGTGATTGGAAGGGATCTCGAAAGATCATTCAGTCCAATCCCCCCACCATAGCAGGATCCCCTAGATCAAGTCGCACAGGAACATGGGCAGGCAGTTTTTTCAACCAAGCCTTCCTTTATTAATCCAGGTCACTTTTAGTTAAGTTCTCATGATTAGCTGCTTCCAAAAATCTAAAGTCTCTATTTTTCAAGAGCTAAACTTTTCTTCTCCACTGTTTTCCCGTGCTGTCAGTAAAGATCTGTACTTCTAGTCAGCAGAATGTTTTCCTTCTACTTTCTGTTAAGTATTCAGACCCAACTTAGCCTACTAACGACATTTAAATGACTGTGCTGCAGAAATGATGATATTCTATTATTCCCATTTCCAGTCTTGTGGGGAGGCAATTAGTAGCAATTCAAAATTCAGAGAACATCTAAAATCCCCGTTAGGTGCCTCTTTCTGTACATTGACAGTGCCTTTAATTTACTTCACAAGATACACTTCTAAATTACAGAAGCAGGCTTCCATCCTAAAAAGGAAATGTTAAAATTCAAGCTTTCTTACTGGGATAATTAAATTCAGATAAAGACTGAAAGGGATTTTTTTAATTGCAACAAGAGTATTTTTTTATAATCTTCAAAACAGATTCATACATCTTTAAGAATAAAAGAATAAAAACCGACCTGAATAAAAACCGGAGGTACGACGAGCCAACTTGCATCTCCTGACCCATGTGTAGCCTGAAAAACAGAAAACATGGATTTCTCTCAAAAACCCAGCTATGACATCTGAATGAATAATTTGCACTCTTTTAGGGGAGAAAGCTTCACTGTCTTATATTGGTTGTTTCTTTGTGGTTAAGACAAAAAACAGAACAAAACAACCCAGAAGATTCAGCCTTGTTTCTATTTGTATATAGTATCCACCTTCTCCAGCAGGTAACTTATGTCAAGACTTTCTGTGTCTGCACCATCCTCCACTATGCACCAGTTTTGGCTACCTATGAGGAAGTTTACTGAAGAAAACCTGAGTCTCGTTCTACACTGAGACAAACGTGTGAGCGCCAGCATGTGTCCATGCACACATACAAATGTCTATATGTGTGTGTTAAGCCATTCCTAATTCAGGCACAACACCTGAACTCTGATCTGCTCAGCCCACTGAAGAGACAACCTTCATCATTATTCTCTGCTGCCTTGAGTGGAACTTCTGCTCTTCACATCTAAAATTTTGTCAGGACTTAAAGCCCAGTTTTTTTGAAGGAGAGCTTATCAATCACCGTGGTTTTGATGAAGAAAATATTCTTGATCGGACCTAGTCCCAATTTTTTTCTCTGCCATCTGCCTTTACCCATCTGTTAGCTGATTTAAGATTAAAAGTGATTTAGGACAGGGAGTGTCTTGTTAATTTTCATGAGCAAAATACCTAGCACAGAGGGTTATGCTCCACGCCAGCAGTTTCTCTTCAATTCAAATGATAAATACAACAACCCACACCAACAACTTCCCTGGCAGAGAGGTGCAGAATGAAACCAGTGTGGGAGAGTTTCCCAGAGCCTCTTCTCTATCCACTCAGTGTTCAGTTCCCAGGTGTTAAGTGATAACTGATGATTGGGTAATGCAGAGTATGGTTCTGCCCTGGATCTGACCATGTAAATCTTTTTTTTTCCTAAAATCTAGTACCATTTTCATGTGGAGTGGAGGATGACATGGAGATGTCCACACCTCTGGCTGCCCATGCCTGTAATTTGGCACTAGCTCTTCTGGGGGGTGCCAGTCATTTTGTGTTTGCTTGCACAATGCCAGTTTCCCCTAGATGCTTCATCTTTCATACAAAGCAACTGAATACAGGATACATCTTTCTCAATAAGTGCAGTGTTAGCCTTTAAGCAGCCTCCAGGGAGTGTGAAGAGTTAGCTCCACACTGCACTGATTTCTACATTCGCCACTCCCAGTGAGTTTATTGCTTTTATGATACTGGTGGCCCATTTGGCAATACAGGCTAATTCCAGCTCCACAGTCCTTTATTAAGTGTTTTGTTTTGTTTGACCTCACATCACATGATCAGCTTGTCTATCTCTGACTTTTTCATTACCTTTCATTACCTCTCATTTCAGCCTTCCCTACATTACATTGTCATCTTGAGAGACCTGCACTCATAACTCTTGGAATAATTAAGTGATTAAGTATAGCAGCAATACTGTTGCCCTCTGCAAAAATACCACGGCACCAGCTTTTAACTAATAATGACAGAAATCCAGTCCTGCAGACAGCAAAGCCAACGGCTTAAATCCTGAAAAGTTTCTCCTGGAATCTCAGGTGGTACAAACCAGAATCAAGAGAGGTGCTGGTGATGGATGGTGAGGCAGTGGTTTCAGGGAATTCAGACATTTCAGGGAATGTCCATCAGCAAGAACTTTAGTGGAAGTTGGCTGTTCAGTGTGGGAGCCTTGCAGAGAGGCAGAAGCAAATTAGGGCCTGGGTTTTCTTGATCTTTTTTCTTTCTCTCTTGGGATCCAAGTCAAGATTTCACATTACGTATTTGTTCACATCTCATATTTTTCTACCCTCCAAGTGCTGCTCTCAGTCAGCTCCCTAAAGGGTCACTGATCATTGGTATCTAAGGAAACTGCGGCAAAAGAGTTCTCAACATGATTGCAGAGAGCAGCCATCCACAAGTCTTTAACCCCTTCTGCTAGGGTGTTCCTTAGGTGTCCCTCAAACGAAGGGTGACAGGAAAGCAGCCAGCTTACACATAAGGAAGGCACACCTCAGATCCAGTGCCAGCCTCCATCTCTCCCATGGCTGGGCCACTGAAGAGACCAGCTGACCCTGCTTCCTGGACACAGACACATGGGCATCAGTGTACCCCTGGACAGAGCCTGGGACACTGAATCATAGAGTCATAGAATGTTCTACGATGGAAGGGACCGCTAGAGGTCATTTAGCCCAACCTCCCTACACAGGGACAACTCTACTGAGCTCAGGCAGCTCAGAGCCTCGTCAAGCCTGGTATTTTGGTGTGTTTGAGCACTCTGCTTTCCTGATGTGAACCAATGCAAAATGCTTCCTTACCCTCTTTTCTGAAAGGCAATTCATTTGAAATACAAGAAAAGACCACTGAGAAAACAAATGACTGTTTTATAGTTGCTTGTGGGGTGGAACTGAAATCCTTCACACTTTATAGAAGTTGCATTCTTCAACACAGTTTCTCTGGGGATGTTCTTAACCTTTTTCTAAAACACAAGACACACTATCAATTTTACTGCAGTAGGCTGAAGTGTTAGAGAATATTTCTGGTTTGTACACACACGCTGTACTGCAGCTCAATCTTTCCTCATGTTCCCCATTCCCCTAAACAATTCAGAAACATGCCAAGCAAATGTTGTGCTCTTCATCTGCTGAACGCACACATAGTTCAGATGACAGCAGCTCATGTTCAACCCTCCTGATGTCATTACCAATTAAGGAGGGAGTAATTCAGACATCTACTTACAGCTTCTCCATTTGTCACTGAAATCTCTTTCACAGCCACGCATGGTACTGGATCTATTTTGAGTGAAACCTGTGACTGTTCTGAACACTGTAGTTAAAACAGCTGTCTACTGTCAGGTAGACAAAACTGACGTCGTTTCCTACACGAGGTCGGAACAGCTATTTCCCCTTTGTAACATGCATCATCATCCTCTATCCCCTAATAAAGACTTATTTCCAGCCTTTGTGTGAGTGCCCCATAGCTGGGGTTTCCTCACCATTGTTTTCCTATGCAGACTACTAATCACAACTTCTTGCTGGTTTTGAAGTTGTCCCCATTTCTTTCTTGAACTTCACTGCTTCAGTTAAAGCACTATGGGCTTAGGAGTTGCACAAACAGTCCTCTCTGGGAACTATGCTGCTACGTTCACTGCCTGCAGGCTTTCAGCTCTCAGAGTACTCACAATAGCCCCTTTTAAGCATCCTTTGGTCTCTAACGAGACTATGCTGATACAAACAAAAACAATCACTGAATTAAATAGGCAAGGAAAGTTTCACTGGCCAAATTCCCTTAATCCAAATAATACAATTATTTTACCAACCCTTTCCAGGGCAATGAATATTTTGCTTATGGGAGCTTATGTTTAGCTGCAGCTGAATCTTCAGGGCTTGTGATGTCATATGGATTAAATAAAGCTATAAAGCAGGGCAGAAAGGTCACTGCGCTCGTTAGCAATGTCTTCCACTCAGTGCAATGTATTGAGAGCCACTGCTTCCTCCAGCCTTGCTTCAGAACATATGACCCCACATTCTCCTCGCCCTAACCTAATGGTAAGAAAAGTTTAGATTTATTTTTGGGCTTTGGGTTTTCTGAAAAGATTTTAAGGCTGTGTTTGGCCCTTAATGCAGATTTTTTCCTCATACAAATGGGAATTTCATTATTAAAATTTGAACAAAATACCATCATTCCAGCAGCTGATATTTTGAGAGGGATAAACATACAGAAATCAAAGTTGCAAAGAATCCTAATAACACTCCAGGAGACAGTGATGATGCCAACACGTGGAAATTATTCAAATACAGCAGTATAGGATTTATCTCAAAGTCAACAGAAGCTCAGCACAGTCCATAAAAACAAGCAAACAGCTATATTAACACTGAACAGTAACATTGCAAGAGGAAATTAAAGTCTGTAGTCAATAAACACTCAAGAATTGCCACAATATTTTAATGCATATTTTCTTAGGAATCTGATTTCAAAAATCAGGGGTAGGAAGGACATCTGATACTAATGTTTCTGGGATGGAATAATGACCAAGTGATTCCATTGTAAGGCTTAGAAAGGAAAAAAAAGCAATAAAGCTCCTGCACATCTGTAAATAACTTTGAACCAAGAAGTGGGTTGTTTTTTTTCTTTCACAGCTGGAATACTAGTTTTTATTACAGCTCAACTGGCATGGCAAATTAAAATCCATCTCTGTTTGTTAAACTGCTACGTACAATGGCTTCCACCAACTGTTGCAGTTATGTTGTCGTTTATGCATTAAGTGGGATCAATAACATGAATATTTAAAAGCAACTACACAGAAATGATCTTAATTTGGTTTCCATTGCTAACTGCTTAATGATGTTCATAGGTTTCGTCAAAGTTTGATTCATTTTTCATTAGCTAGGAAGCAGCATTCACAGAATTAATGGAATCCAGATCCTTTGCAGATGCATGTCGGGGTGCCTCATCATAGCAGAACAACTCTGCACTTTTAATGGATATCAATTAAAATACTCAGTGGACTTCTGCCACGCTGCTTGGTCTGAGAATCATAGAATTATTTAGGCTGAAAAAGACCTCTAAGATCATCCAGCCCAGCCCAGGACCTAACATCACCACATCTGCCAGACCATGGCATTAAGAGCCACATCCAGTGTGTCCTTAAACACTTCCACCACTTCCCTGGGCAAAACACCACTTCCATGTGTAGTGTCATAGAAACAGAAAGGAATCTGAGCTACTGGTCTCTCTTTGTCAGTATTTTTCTTGGGAAGAAAAGTTTTCCTAGGCACAGGAAAAAACCACAGACTCTGAACTTTCTCTCCATCTGCTTGGCTAGAATTTGAAAGATGCTGTGCTGGACTCTCATATATCTCTGCTGAACATGTATGTTACTTCATCAACTCTTCCTTAGATACACTCATTGGGAAAAAATGAACCACATTACCAGGAACAATGGTCCTACAGGATGACTGTGGGCACCCTGGCACTTCTGTCACAGATGTACAAAGGTTTCCTTGTAAATAAAAATGTCAAAGCAATATTTGTTACTGTTGTCTTTCAGAGTATTTCCACCTCTGAGAGTACCAATTCCTCTGTTTCAGGAAAACCAGAAATGTGAGTAACTTCCAAGATCTAATTCTTAACTCTTGGGTTTTAGGGAATCTGAACTGAGTGCTCCAAAAGAGCAGTTGTGAGCTGTGTCTGCAACAGTATCAGCACTTACTCCCTCCTTTATTCAAGGCAAAGAAAACAGCTAACTGCATGGAATATTTATGTCCAAACAAACAGCTGATACTTTTCTTCTCTATATATCTAGCAATATACTTTTTTTTCTATAACTGACCCCCTATTGTTTAACAACTGTTTCTCTTGGCACAGAGAACTGTCAGTGTTAAATCTTCTCTGCACAGGTTAAATGCCTCCAGAAGACCCCAAATCTTTTTTCCTAGGGGCATTGAACAAATAGAGATATATTTTGATGCAGGTTGCACCCTCATTATTTTGAGCACATGTCAAAGCTGAGAAATAGCTTGCAGGGATCTGCCTGTTTTGAAGGACCTGATATTTATGGAAAAGAGTAAGCTACTGTATGAAGATATGATGGATCATGACTGATACATGAGTTTTCCCACTGACAATCCACTATGCCTCAGGGCTTCTGTCTTCATAATGACACAGTTCTACAACCAGTTGGATGGAAACTTTTAGGGAGTTTCATTTCTGAAAGGGAGAAAGAAAATCTGACTTCATTTAAAAAAAGTATGCTATCAGCGTTATGTAGAAGAAGGAGCCTCCACTGAGGTGGGGGCTTTCTTCACAGGACCATGAAGAGAAGAGAGGGAAGCATTTCAGAATCCAGAACATTTCAATTCTCCACCTCTTCTGTGATCTATTTCTGTGATTACTGAGATCTCAAGTAAGTGGAAGTACAGTCTTTTCTGTGATACTCAAGCATAAGTGAGGATGACAAGGTTGACATTCCTGCACTTCATCATAAAAGTACCTTTTAGAAGGGAAATGCCTGAAATATTCAGGAAAGGGAAGCAATTTGAACTGGTTAGCCAGGAAGATCAGATAAGTCAACTATAAATGTGTGTGATTTTCATTTCCTTCCCTGACAACCTTTTTCTGAACTAGCACGATGTGGAATGTAAAATTATGGGACAGCAAAGAGAATGTAAGACAGCATCTCCATTGAATGACTTTTGCTTTCTTCATGAAATGATGAACAGCAGAACTGTCTCACCCATCAGGGAAGATGGGAATTACAACATCTGCACCAGACAACTCATAAAACATTAACAAAAACATGCGTATGATGTTCAGGAAGTCTAAAAGAAAGCTGGCAAGATCCGATAGTAAATCTACAACTGTAAGTATGAGAAGCTGAATCAAATAGACTTGGAATGCCGTTCATCAGGACAACCCAGAAAACTGATGCTACTCCTTTAACAAAACTTGGCAAAAGAAAAATCTGAATGAATGTATGTTCCTGTTTCACATGCACTCTCCCATATGTGATACCGTTAAGGAGCAGTGTCGTACGTTAGTGTAGTTTATTGCTTAAATAGGCAATTTCCCAACTAAGTTGGGCCCTGTGAATCTCTTCAAACGCAAACCTAATCAGGAAACTTGCAATGCTATAGATTGCACTCGCTGAAAATCGCTGCTCTCCAGCTGACCTTCAGGAAATGCAGCATCAGTTGGCCACATGCCTTGCTCCAGGTCTGTGACTCAGAATTTAATTACATTACAGAAGGGTATGATCTGAAAAGCTGATGCTGTTTTTATTCCAACCACTGAGCTTGCTGCCAACTTAGTTATCAACCTCCATTCAGCTGAATGGTCACTTGGGAATCGGTGGTGGTGGTGTTAATACACGGCTTGTGGAGCTGTTTTTCCTGCGATGGCTGTTCTCCTGGAAGAAGCCACGACGGGGTTGGGTAAAGAGGGATCCCAGTAATGTGGTTCAGCAAGGTAGGAGCTAACTTTGAAACACTTTATGAATTCTAAAATGTTGCAGAGATAAAACCACTTCATGTTGTCCTAAAAACCAAGCGGACTCTATACTTTTCACACATTGTTAAGCCTAATTACACTTCAGTGATTGTAGACAAGTTGCAGAATTATTATCATCACCAACAGTTCTGGTTAGTGGGGGGGATAACACTCACAAAGAGATCTGCATTCACTGGAAACTGCTTAGTTTGAATGTCAATTTTTTTGAGTTTCAGAACATGGGTTTACTAGAAATGAAATTAAGGAAAAAAAGGGTTTCCATGTTAGAACAGAGCACCATTACAGAATGTTCAGTATCCCCTCCCCTGAAAGAAGGGCTGGCCAGATTACTCTGGAGAGCTGAAGCTTCTTCTGAGGTGCACCATCTATTCAGCTCCACCTGTGACACAGCTTACAGGAGCAGTATTTGCCCAGTTATGCCCTAAACCAAAACTAAGCTGTCCATTATTCCAGTTGTTCCCAAGAGCAGGGAACAGAGAACACCTCCCTTATGAGGAAAGGCTGAGGGAGCTGGGTCTTTTTAGCTTGGAGGAGACTGAGGAATGACCTCATTAATGTCCATAAACATGTGAGGTGTGGGTGTCAGGAGGATGAGACCAGGCTCTTCTCAATGTCATCTAGTAACAGGACAAGGGGCAATGGGTGTAAGCTGGAACACAGCAGTTTCCATATGAATGTTAGAAGGAACTTCTTCACAGTGAGGGTGATGGAGCACTGGAACAGGCTGCCCAGGGGGATTGTGGAGTATCCTTCTCTGGCGAGGTTTAAAACCCGCCTGGATGTGTTCCTGTTTGACTTGGTCTAGGTGATCCTGCTGTGGCAGAGGGATTGGACTGGATGATCTTTTGAGGTCCCTTCCAATCCCTGATGTTCTATGATTCTGTGACTCATGCATTGCTGTAAATACTATTTTAATCTGACACATAAGGCCCTTTTCCCAACAAGCACAAGAGTTCCTACCAAAGCAAAATACATAGATTTACCAATAAAAAAGTGCATCTTACAACGCAACCCCTCTTTTGATGCTGCTCCCTGACAGATGTGCAGGACAGAATGCTGCAAAGCTGAGCTGAATGCTGTACTGTCATACTCAGACCAAAGTCCATCTGGTACAGCCTTACGCCTCCAGCAGCCACCAACCTAATGCTTCAGGGAAAACATTTTAATAAACAGCTACAAGTTCATTTACACCAACTTGATACTGACACTCTCTTAACACACCAAGTTTCATTTAAACAATATGAACTGTTACAAATACTTACTGCTAAACAACTTAATCTCAGGATCCGAGGTCCCTCTCAATTCATGTATCTACCTATTTTAAAAGCGTTGAGCATTAAAAACTCAGTTCCTCAGCCGTTACAATGAATGGCGCTTGCAAATTCGGAGTGACAAAGGCCTGACATGATGTGGCAACATCTGACTGACAAACCATATGATCCCTTTAATAAATCCTTGTTTAAATACGGATTTTTTAAACCCTTAAAATAGCATTTCAGTCTTAGCTAAACAAGCAAACAAAAAACCCCAAATAAACACCCAACTGCCAGAGAATGCAATAAACCACTGGTAAATGGCTCCAACTGCTAGTTACCTTCACTCCAGTTTCTCAACTAAACTTAATGGGCTTCAACATAGAGTCATTATGTCATGTTGGATCTTTGTCTCCCAGACTAAGGAGCCAACTATCCCTGCTAAACACTTACAGACTCCAACCAAGTCCCTTAGTATCTTGATTTAATTAAACGCAAATAAATGAGACATCAGAGAAGAACAAGGGATTCCAGTAATGTAAACAACTGGCATATCTGAAAAGATTTAGCTGCAAAGGTAACAAACAAAATGTAGGCACTTAAATAATGGAAACATCTGGTACACAGAAATCCCTTACTCCACAGAAACATCAACTATTTACTCTGACGTCCAGAGTGTACCTCTGCATATCTGTAGAATCAAACAACTTGGTTTCCAGATAACTCACAAGCATAATGTGCACACAAAGACTAGGCACTCCTTCATTCAGATTGCCAGTGGGCCTTGCTTTGGAAGGGTTCATAAATCATTTCTTACCAAAAGCAGGGTAAATCCCACAGAGAATGCAGTGGTGCTGCCATTCTTTGAAAATCAGAGGTGGAACAGAGAAAGGAGAGAGGTGCTACTTCTTCCCATTTGCTGGTACAAACACATGCCCAAGAAGCAGCAGACGTAGGTTTCCTTTGTCTTGTCTAAAACATCTTTCCACCTTCTACAAAATATATACATCAAGACTAAGCTTAAATCTTACCAGCAAGGAGAAAGATATAAATCCTGCTTCATCCTCATGACTGTGTGTTGTGAATCTCTTTCTGAAAGAGCAACCCATTGGCACACTGACGAAAATAAGGATCAAGCTCAGAACAAAAGTTCTGCTAGAAAATCAGGTGCTAAGAAGGTTGGTTACATCATCTGTTATACTTCAGTGCTGTCTGCCAGACCCAGGACACAGTAGCCTTGTTTATCCTGGTTAAGAATCACCCAGTCATCCTATCACTGCAGGAGCACGTGTTGGGCTAATTTTGTAGGAGGATCTTCAAGACTTTCAGAAGAACTTTCTCTAGGTAAGAAGTATATCATAGAATCATAGAATCATTAGGGATTGGAAGGGACCTTGAAAGATCCCCCTGCCATGGGCAGGGACATCCCACCCTAGGTCAGGCCTCATCCAGCCCGACCTTAAACACCTCCAGGGATGGGGCCTCAACCACCTCCCTGGGCAACCCATTCCAGGCTCTCACCAC
>JAOXOE010000720.1:11353335-11398828 GCA_028565055.1 Phoeniculus purpureus
GGCAAATTTATCCGAGATCTCACTGAGACCTGACTGCTTTGGTTTCCTTTCCCCTTAAAACCTGGGAGCAAAGCAGTCTCTTAGTTTCAACCCGTTACAATGTGGAACCTCCTCTGTTCCAGCTCACATCCAGTGCACCTTGTCCTATCATTAGATGACACTGAGCAGAGCCTGGCTCCACCCTCCTGACACCCACCCTTCACATAGGTGTAAACCACAAGGGTAACATGACAGGATCAGTGCGGATGTGTGTGTGTGCCCTTGTGTACCACTAACTCTCATAAAAGGGACAAATACCTTTTCATTTAAGAATATTGTGTTCTAAATTTGCTCTTGTCTCACTAAAATTTAAACACCTCGGTAAAAGCCAAAGACAGTATTTCAAAAACTGGTATGAAATACTCCCTTATATGTTAATTCCTCCTAACTTAAAGGCTAAAAACATAGAAAAAAAGTTATTGGTTCGCTGTCTAAGCACTTCAGTTCACCCTCTGAGGAGCAAGCAGCAGAAAGCAAGCAGTGGTGACAAAAGGCACAGGCTGACATATAAATGTGCTTAGATATGCTGCAACTGTCTGTAATGACGCACCCACAGTTGCAATTTAATATAATTAAAGGAAGACAGCTGTCTCCGTATGTGTCTCACTGGACTAGTTTACTAAAATTCGGTTGGACTTAAAGAAAATACTAATCATCTCAGAATAATTTACTTTTAGGTAGACAGGCACTTCCAATCAAAGCCTCTGAATTTTAAGTGGTGAAGTTAAGACCTCTGAACATACGCAATCTCACATTCACAAGATGAAACTCTTTAAAACAAAAAGGCTACCTGATGGTGCCAGAAAAACTGCTTGTAAATCCTCTGCATCAGGATGTGAGCTACTGCAAACTAATGTAATTTGACTTCTATGTGCAACTTTGCTGATTCACATGGGCCAAATGCCTGGTGATGTGTTCTTCAAGGAAAGACAGCAATTTATTCTTTGGGTGAATCACAGAATGTTAGGGATTGGAAGGGACCTTGAATGATCATCTAGTCTAATCCCCCTGCCAGAGCAGGACCACCTAGAGCAAGTCCCACAGGATATCACAAGAAGACTAGGCTGCATGAGCATCTAGTGTTCAGGCAGCAACGCAGATCAAAAACACTGCTGTCAATCACCCCAATGCACAGCAGCTTTGGAAGCTGCAAACATTCACAAGCATTGAATTTTCCTTTGGCCAGGTACTCAAGACTTACACGCACAATCTTCATTCAGCGGCAGTTTGAGAAAAGCAGGTGCTCTTTTCAGAAAGGACACGGTTAGGGTCACTTCTTCCCCTGCATTGCGAAGGACCTGAACCTGGAAGAGAAACACGCACAGGACACCTTGAAATCAATGTGTGAACACAGTGCATCAGCAAACGTAAGCAACACCACACAGCTTTCACACACCAGAAGAGAAGTGCTTGGCAGCTTAATGCAGTGACATTATTTTAAAGAGAAGGGAGATTTCAGGCTTGCTTTATGCTTATCTGTTATGTGCTATCACACATGCAGGTAGTGAGGAGGGAGCCATTCTCTTCCTACAACAGCACCAGCTTTTCACTGTGGTATTGCACAGCTACTTCCTGACACAGCTCCGCTGTGCACTTCCTCCTGGCATCACTCATACTAGCACATACATGTTAAAAATAATGCACTTTATCCCCCTGAGGTTGTCTTACAAATCTCCAACCAAAAACAATAGCAGCAGTTTCCACAGCTGTACCATGATCCTATGTGCAAGTCTTTCCAACAACCACAGTTAAATTTAGCTGAAGCACTCCAGCACGGATGAGGAACCTAATGTACCTTACAGCCACAGAGGAAAAGAACCTATTTTAAGCTGTAAGTTTTAGCTAAGTGCAAACTTGGGCTTTGCCAAAAGGCAGCTTGATTGAGGTGTGGGCACAGGAAAGCACAACTCACCTGCTCACCTGTGAATGATTTTGCCCTTCTATACTCTCACGATCGCTCCTGTGGCTACTCATGCCTTTAGGTTTTTGTGTGGTACCGCAACAGACACCTCAAAACACATAGCAGGGAAAAGAACCCCAGGCACCTCCCCAGAGCAGCACAAAGGAGCCATAAAAGCAGCTGAATCAAATGCTGTGCTGAACAGTGCACGGATGACATGTGACTCGAAAAGCATTGGGGTCACACAACTCCGCTTCAGAGGACAACTACTTCCTCTTCTTCTGGCTCTGTAACTCCCAACACTTCTCAAAGGCTGATTTAATTTGGATTTACAAAGGCAGAAGACTCTACCCTGCCTTTATCTGAGTGGCTGCAACAAGTGTGCATAGACGAGCTCACTGGGAGCTCGCTGCTCTACGATGACATTATTAGACAAGTATTTTAAAGACTGTTCCTTTTCTGCTGTGCTTCCATGGGAGCTGGACAACACACAGGTAAACCCCTCTGCCATGCTGCTGCTCGTGAGAAATCCCTGTAAATAATATATTGAGGATTGTTATTCTTTAATCTATGGCTGGCTGCAACCTATCCCACACGTTTAGTGACTCCATGCATGCAACCATATGCAGGGGCACTTTCACATGGAATCACTGCATTAATGTAAATTGTAGAATCACTGAGGTTGGAAGGGACCTTAGAGATCATCTGCTCCAACCTCCCTGCCATGAGCGGGGACACTTCTCAACTAGACTTGATTGCTCAAGGCCTTATACAGGGCATCCACAACCTCTCCAGGCAATCTATTCCAGACCTCTCCACCCTTGCACTGAAGAATTTCTTCTTAAGATCTAGTGTAAACCTACTCTATTTCAGTTTGAAATAATTTTCCCTTGCCCTATGACTATAAATATGAGAAGGAACTTCCTCCCAGTGAAGACACAGATAGAGCACTGGAACAGGCTACTCAGGGGAGTTGTGGAGTCTCCTTCACTGGAGATGTTTAAGACTCGCCTGGATGTGTTCCTGTGTGACTTGGTCTAGGGCGTCCTGCTCTGGCGGGGGGATTGGACTGGATGATCTTTCGAGGTCCCTTCCAATCCCTAATGTTCTGTGACTCTGTCACTATACCCCCATGTGAAAAGTCCCTCTCCAGCCTTCCTGTAGGTTTTCATCAGGTATTGGAAAGCAGCTATAAGGTCCCCCGTGGAGTCTTATCTTCCCTAGGCTGAACAACCCCAGCTCCCTCAGCCTACCTTCATGTTGCCTTTGCCATAAACATGACAGTTCCTGCTTCACACTGGTTGCTGCTGAGTAGTGACAATCTGATGACAGAATTTTTGATTCAGTATCTGAAACCCACTCTGGAATTTTAGCCTCTTTTTGTCTCAAGTAGCACAGTACTTGTCCGTGTACAAATTGCAGTCTAGTGTGCGTTTATGTTACGTGGGCAAACAAACACAGACACATCACAATACATTTCAACAACTTCAAATGCAGGCCTGAAGCATCATCTGTGACATGAGCCTCTTTGATAAGCACTTCCCAGTTCTGATATGGTGGTTTTTGGCTACAATTAATACATAGTGCTTATTCCATACAAAGAACATGACTTGCAAACTTCAAAGCAGTAGGTCAAGACCCAAAAATCCTCAATTCAATCAGAGAAACCACACTGTGTCCTGAGCCTTCACTGAAAATTCATCCTTCTCCTCTCTTTTATAGGAGACAACACAGTTCAGAACAGTCATAGCCAAACCTTAGAGGCAAGTGTTCTTGATGGAAGTTATGAATATGGATAGAGAAACTGCAGAAAAAACACAGCCACTTTCTGCCTTTCAAAAAAATACTGGTTTTACTCAGGAATAGGGAAGAAATAAAGGAAAAAGTTACAGCACAGAATCACACAACATTAGGGATTGGAAGGGACCTCGAAAGATCATCTAGCCCAATCCCCCTGCCACAGCAGGATCACCTAGATCCAGTCGCACAGGAACATGTCCAGGCGGGTTTTAAACCTCTCCAGGGAAGGAGACTCCACAACCGCCCTGGGCAGCCCCTTTCAGTGCTCTGTCACCCTCACTGGGAAGAAGTTCCTTTTGATATTTATATGGAACCTCCTGTGTTCCAGCTTGCACCTGTTACCCCTTGTCCTATTACCAAATGACATTGAGAAGAGCCTGGCTCCATCCTCCTGACACCCACTCCTCACATATTTGTAGACATTGATACCTTTACAGCCCAAAGTAGTAGAGCTAATTTTTAAGGAGACGTATGTCTATCAATAAAACCCCTCATTAAATATAGAGTCAGTTTGTCTGGAAGATACAACACAGTGTGAATTTAAAGATATTTACAAAAATGAATGGGATTATACCCATAGTCAGATATACTGGTTTATACATTATTTTTCTCTCCTCATTGCTAGCACCAGTTTAGCTCAAAACTTTCTAGAGCTATTAAAGTAAAAAGATCCTCTGGATATAATCATAGAACCACAGAACATTAG
This sequence comes from Phoeniculus purpureus, assembly GCA_028565055.1. Taxonomy (NCBI): domain Eukaryota; kingdom Metazoa; phylum Chordata; class Aves; order Bucerotiformes; family Phoeniculidae; genus Phoeniculus; species Phoeniculus purpureus. The sequence continues at coordinate 11,357,781 of JAOXOE010000720.1, forward strand.
GGATTGGAAGGGATCTCGAAAGACCATCTAGTCCAATCCCCCTGCCACAGCAGGATCAACTAGACCAAGTTGGACAGGAACAAATTCAGGTGGGTTTTAAACATCTCCAGAGAAGGAGACTACAACCCCCCTGGGCAGCCCATTCCAGTAGCTCTGAGCGGCCTGACCTAGGTGGAGTTATCCCTGTGTAGGGAGGTTGGAGTAGATGATCTCTAGAGGTCCTTTCCAGCCTAGAACATTCTATGATTCTATGATTAAATAGAATAAAATGAAAATAGTCTTGTTAAAATTAGCTATTTACTTGATGAGTGCCTATTCCACAATTAAATTCTTTATTTTAAAACCCAAAGTGGCTATTTTAAGAAATGGTACTTCTATAATAAATGTACAATAAAATTACCAAAGAAAATGGTAGGAACAAACAACAATTCTTGCAAGTCCTGGAATAGAATTACAGACTTGTCCTGCTGTGTAGAAATGGTTTAACAAAAAAATTCAATACTAATAAAATGCAGCTGTATAAAACAGCTGTAATGAAGTGAAAACATCTTAATAGAGAAGACATTTTGAAATTTGCACCAAATAAAAACATTTTAAACATTTGCAGCAACTTTCTAAGAATTAATTTCTTAGAAAATAAGTAATTGAAAAAGTGAGTAATTAATCAGTTTCTAAGAATTAATTACTTTTTTATCAAAAAAATAAGAGTTTGGTGAAGATGAGATAAATTCGTGGTGAAAATTCCACAGAATATTTGCCTGACGAGAGTTCAATTCAGCAGTAGAGCTAACATTTCCGAAGTCTAACAAGACTGTATTTCACCACTGTAAGCTATGGAAAATCTCCTTTCAGGAAAGATCTGTGTGTCTGTGCATTCGAGCTGACAATTTCTAAAGCATTTTGGATTGCAATAAAGGCATGATCAGGCACCATTAAAAAGATATAGTTATTCTCTGTATCATTAAAAGCTAATAATCTGTTTTATTTCCAAAAGCTAGTAAGTGTTGCCGTTACTTCTTGATCTAGTTTTATTTTTTTTATTTAAATATTGAGCAACACCAGATTTGGATTTGTTGGTGCAGTGCCTAATGGATTTGTTCCCTGTAACAGAAAGAAATGATGACAATGGTAAATCTTAACACATCATCAAGATTATGGCCACATATTAAAATTCTGCTAGTTTTTTGGAAATCATATATATATGACTATATGAAAAGAACTGCACCAACAGGAACATTAAATACAGGCAATATACTTTATTATGCAAAGCATAAGCTTGCTACCAGTGGAATCAAGAATTAATTTACGTCTATCACAAACTGCCCTACATAAAGTTAAGATACTCATAAGTGAATGAGACAGGCAAAACCAGCAGTTGTGCTTGTCTGAATCGGTAACTGTGTGAAATAGTGAAAATGGAAGAGCCAGTGTTTCTGAAGTGACAGTGTCTGTATTTCCATTAAATTGCTGTAATGACTGGAAGGGGGTAATTTCAAAAAGTGAATTACACGGTGATGCATGGTATTACTGAACCACCTCTCTACATAATAACAATAGTCTGAATTTTTAATAATGTCTGCAATGATTCTGCTTTTTAATTTTATAATTCTTTTTAAAGTCTCAGAGTTCCAGAAAGCATCTGAGCCTATGCTCAAGTCTCTCTCAATATATTCAGGAAAGAACTGAAGCATAAAGTTCCTCTGAATTCCCTAAGTATTCTTTTCTGAATGAGACTGTAAATCCCCTTTTAGATTAGCAATCACATTTAGCCACTGGTACAAGGAGGCTAACAGAATTGTGTGAAGGGATGTGCTGTGAAACATAGTTTTGCTTTACTGGGGAAAGGGGAATGTGAACGTGCTTTGAGACTGGCTGAGAAGAATGTGGCGGGGGGGTTAGTAAAAGTGTCTGGTTGCCAGCCCTAAAGTACAGACAAAGTGGAGAGAAGAGAACAACAAGATGTTCAAGGTTATTTTCCCAGGTTTGGGTCTGTAACATCTTGGCACTCTTGCCAAGGACGTAAAGTTACTGTGAAAAAGGTCTTCAGTCAAGAGACCCCGCCTGAGACCCCCAAGACCACCTGCGCAGATGCAAACAGGATGATGACAATTAACGTTAATACCCCCTCCTGTTTATGCATATGTATGAAAAGATCGTACATAACCTGATGAAATCTGCGTTTCAGCACGCACGCTTTATGGAGGCAGGAGCCCTGCGTGCCCACCAGCAATAACAAATTACCTCCTCAAAAACTCTAAACAGAGTTCTTGGGTCTTTCGGTATGTCACCACCAATAAAGCTGTAAAGATTCAAATCAGAAAACTTAGATAGTCCCTGAGATCTGGGTTGTCCTGAACTAGGACAAATTCCACTTTTTAGTGTACTTTAAGTTCCTGTTCTTTGGTGAATGCCTTGAATGACAAACATTGGGGAAAAAACCCAAATAACAGGACAAAACAAAAAAGGTAAAAGTAGAAAACACCTTCTTAGCCATTGTGCAATTACACAATACGTGGGTATGAAGTCCATCGACAGGTATCACAACTTACATTTCAGTACAATCACACGTAGGCACCAAAAGCTCCGAGGCTCCATGAATACACACAACTGTCTTTCGCTAAGTCATGGGAATCAGGAGAGGTGCCTAGGGCCTGGAGGATAGCAAATTCACCCCAATGTTCTGTGATACAGAGCAAAATGACAGCAGTTCCTAGTCAGGATGCACAACCCAAAGTGTACTTTGGACCACAGATTACACTAACGTAGTTGTGGGTTTTAATTTTCTGCTGTTTGCTTCCCGAAGCTGCAGTAGATATTAGTCATGAACACAAAAGGGCTGCACATTACATTTGGGAGCCTCCTCAAACAAGGCACAGTGGGGCAGGAGGACGCAATGCGACTAGCAGTTATGGAGAAGATACCCTACTGAGCCTACCACCAAGTAACTACTCTGAAAAGCAGCAGACAGAGGTTTATGGCTTCTCAAAATGACACAAACTGAAACCGAGGTAGAACTTAGTGAATACTTCAGCTACCAAAACACAATAACAAAGAGCATTTCAGAGCAGCATACACAGAGAGGTAGGGGTTGATGCTTTCTGACAAGTCCCATCGGACTGACCGCTTAGAAGCAAAAATTCTCTTGATTCCAAGTGACACCACTCATTTAAGATAGACTGGAAGGTGGTTACTCGGATGGACAACATCATACCAGTCGTCTAATAGCTATATTCAGGCTTCCTTCATTGATTCTTTGCCTACCTCTTTTCACAGGCTTCTGCGTTTTAGACATAGAAGATCCAGAACTTGCATCTTCAAGACTCCTGTATAAAACACTACTAGAAAACTTAGTGATCCACTTCTAAAAATAGATGGTTTTCATCATGTTGTAAGCCTACATGCAAAGCAGGCTATTTATTTTATCTGGTGCTAAGAGAGGGCTACAGAATTTACTGCATAGGAAATGACTAAAATAATCAGATGTAAGCAACATGAATAAGTTTAATGAGGAGGTGGGAGAAAGATTAATTTCACAAACAGTTTGTTTGAAATACAATACCTTCTTAACTTTATGGAAAGAGATCGGTCTAAGATGGATGAAAACATCTCATGAATATTTTGTCTGACTAAACAGAGCCCCAGTTCTGGAGGAAAGAACATGAAGTTCAGTCCAAGAATAAGAGTTTGCTCACATTAATCCCATTGCTAGGCTGGGGTCAAACACACAGCTAGTGGCAAATTTCACATTTACATATTCAATATAAAATTTGCTGTTGGCAAATATGACCTTAACATTTACTTTTCATGAATAGTCACACTAATCAAGCACCAGCATCTAAATGTTCATGAAAAATGAATACAAAATGGTCCTAAAGAGCTTGAAATCAAATTTTAACTCGAAATTGGAATAAATATTGATGTACAAGCCTATTTCTACTTGCTCAGTCATAAATATTATTGAATTCGAAATGACATAAAAACTAATTCTTGGACAAATTTGATTTGAAGTGATGTTTTAGAGTAATATAAGCTGTTAACTCTGCTATGCATCTTGGAAGCTCAGGATCTAATCTTTAAGAAAGATGTTTTAGTACTTAGTAAATAATGTTTTTAAAGGGATGTGCCCAGTGGTAGGAGGTTTCAGCTAACAAATACATAAGATGTTTCATGCCACAATACAATGGCAGGTTTTCTGTTGCAGGAGACTTGTACTGCACCTAGTTAAAGTTGAGAAAATTACTTTGTTCTTCCTATGTATTTGTGAAAAAGAAACTCCAAAATATAGTAAAATACTTAAATTCATGCTTTTAGGCAAATTTTTTGCTGGACTAGGATCCAATGCATTTATCTTGTAATATGAAATGTTGATAAATAATATAGTGTCAATATTTTAAGGATTACTTTCAATAACATTCACATTTTAAGGATCGAGGCAAAGCTGAATGTGGAGGTACTTACACTGGATATTGATTAATTGGAGGGAATTTACAGATATTTTGGAAAGAAAAGAGATTAACATACAATTCCGTAGCTATTTGGTATTTCAGCAAAACAGCGAACTGCCGGTTTAATCATGAAGCCTTCATGACTTCAAAGTCATGCATAAATCTAATATATATTCAAGTGAAATTATCAGGCTACTTATCCCATTGCAACCTTTATTTTACCTTCTCTTATTTTCCTAATTAGGCAATAACCCCACACAAGTTCACTGTTTCCATTTGTGCTGTAATTCATTTGCCATTTAATTACCATTTGAGAGTAAAAGGCACAATTTATAGACTGTTAGAGAAGATATGTTTCCTTAAGCAAGCATCAACGAAACTAATAACAAAAAGCTTCATAAAATTATGTTACACTTCATCCAGTTCTGGAGTCCCCAACAAAAGGAGGATGTGGACCTGCTGAAGCGTGTCCAGGGGAGGCCACAAAAATGAACAGAGGGCTGGAGCACCTCTCTTATGAAGGCAGGCTGGAGTTGGGCTTGTTCAGCCTGAAGAGAAGACTCCAGGGAGACCTTACAACAACCTTCAATACCTGAAAGGGGTCTGTCAGATGGCTGAGGAAGAACTATTCAATATGGTAGGTAACGAACAATAGGGACAAGGAGATATGGTTTTAAGCTAGAAATGGTAGATTTAGGCTGGACATGAGAAAACGTTCTTCAGTCTGAGGATGGTCGATCACTGGAACAAGGTGCCTAGAGAGGTGGTGGAGGTCTCATTATATTGGTGATTGCCTATATACCTTTGCTTTATGTTTGGACTAAAAAAGGGAAAAGGGCTACAGATACATTAGTTTCGAGACCAAAAACATATTAGTTTCCAGCTTTGTGAGTAATCGTAGCCATCGTGAGCCCTTAAAAGACGAGGCTCATGGATTGACCAGTTAAGTATTGTTAGACCAGACAGAAGCCTAAACTCATAGGTCTGTTTATCTTAATTTCAGCTTTTAAAAAGTCTTGTAAAATGTCAAGGACAGTCTACTGGAATACTAATATTAAATCTAGACTAGAAAGAGCATAAACTCATGTAAATTGACAGATATATTGAACTCTCCTTACCTCTACATCGAAGTTCATGCTGCACTTTTGAAGTCAAAATTGGCAGAGTGATGTTGAGTGATATTGAAGAGAATTCCTAGATTACTTCTTTTCCTCAACCTCATCCCATTCTGATACTTCACAACAGACAGAGTACATTGATTTTACCATAGGGGAGCGCTAAGAATGAAGCAATGTTGTACTGCACTCAGACAGGATTCTTGACAGCCAAGCTGCATTCAGCCTTTGATAGAAACCCATTGTGTGCTTTCATGACATTAACAATAATCTCTTTGCTTGTAGAAACAAGCAAAAAACTAAGCTCAAAATTACATGATTTACTTAAAAAATATCCAAAAGAAACTATAGAGGCCTCCAGTAACGTACGTTAAGAACTGACTAAACCTACCCATTCAGTCGTGTAAGATTTGTCATGTTCCTCACCTGCCTACTTCTGTATCACAGAATGACAGAACATTAGGGATTGGAAGGGACCTCAGAAGATCATCCAGTCCAATCCCCATGCCAGAACAGGATCAAGATGCACAGGAGCATGTCCCTGTCTATCCATTTTCTTGATCTGAGCTTCACCTTATAGCATATTTCTTGGGATATGGGATCTGTACATCACCAAATACTGTATTGCCAGGTCTAATAACTATTGAAAGACAATAAAGACAACAAAGGAGTGCCCACAAGTGTTAAACCAACCCACTTCACTATATTGACATGTAACGGTAGAATGAGGGGTCATGGTTTTAAGCTAGAAAAAGGTAGATTTAGGCTGGACATTAGCAAAACGAGGGTGGTGGATCCCTGGAACAGGTTGCTTTAGAGGGTGCTAGAGGCTTCGTCCCTGGAAACATTCAAAGCCAGGCTCGATGGGGCTCTGAACAATCTGTTCTAGTTAGAGATATCCCTACTTATTTGTAGGGGTTTGGACTAGATGACCCTAGGAGGTCCCTTGCAATCCAGTACATTTTACAATTCCATGGTATTTTGAGGAAAGATTCTTCCTGTGATGAAAGATGGCACTGATTTAATCCTCCAGTTCAACATCCTTTTCAGTGTGCAAGTCTACAATTTTTGTAATATCTCTCTCTCACGTCTTGAAATTCCAACAGCCTGTTTACCGCATTAATGCATATTGAAGCAAACAACTGCAGTAAGCTTATAAAAGACGAAAGCCTGATCTCTGTTGCACGGCCAAAGCTTAAAAGTACTATAATTACAACTATTAGCCTGTCTATACAGAAGGCAGCTCTGATGGAGCTAGATTTGCAGCAGAAATTTCCAATGAGCTCACAGCAGCCCTCTGAGGAGCAGTGAAGTGGTCGGCTTTCAGCCCGCACTAGCTTGTTAAGTGGAACTTTATTAACTCTTGATTTCTGTACCTTGAAGGCACACAGTCAGTGATTTGTCATGTTGTGTGTGCAAAACAGGGTGTCTTCGAACAGACAAAGTAAATTTTAAGAAAAGTAAATTTTCAAATGAAGCAGTGGCTCCTTACTTTAATATCACAGATACAAATTCTACAGAGCTACACTGGATTTAAAGATAATGTCTTTGGTAATCTCATTCCTGGTATATACGGTGAAATACCAGGTGTCCCACTTCTGAAAGTAATTAAGAAGAGTCAAAAAGTAAAATATAACAAAAGTTCATGGCACATATAGCAAAGCTGACTTTCCAAGGCAACAAGTCTACTACGGAGCTCTGAGACGCACATGGCTTCTTTAGAATCAATCTCCTTAACACACTGTTATTTCAAACCCACACTGATGGCAGTTTAAGTGAAGAAGAGCACTCTCTGGAGTTACAGCCCGAGAACAAAAGGCAGACAAATAGCTTTGTTTGAATTTTTAAATAGAAATAAACCCAAACAAATAACAAGTCTCTGACACGGTGCAAATTAAAGCTTTTGAAATGAAAATGGCCTCACACAGACAAAAAGGTGCAGCGCTGCATAAATTCCATAGCTATAAGCCAGAAGAAGAAGTGTCAGGAGATGGACGTCTAAAATCTGCACAATAAAATAATCATCTGTCACACAGAAAAGCCTATCTGAGAAGTTACAACAAATTTAGGAAGACGCGGTTATACTGAGGTCTCAGTTGCTTGCCATGCTAAAAGGTTCACTCAGATTTATTTAGAAACAACAACAGTTACCAGAGCACTGCTCTCAGCGTACACTTTCATCTCAAGAACTACAAAAGACAAAAAGTAGACCAGAAAACAGAAAAGCTCACCACTTCTTCATGCCTGCATTTTCTCACATTAATTCCATTAATCTGTTGTTGAAAAGATAAAGAGAAGACTTACTCTACATTTCATAAGTACAGATTTCATTTCACTTTTCTAGAAGAATAGAGACAAACGAACGTGCAATTTTACTCACCTGTAGAATCGCATCTCCTATAAAGAGCAACCCTGAAAGTTCCGCTGAAAACAGAAAGCACAGTTTTCATTCACTTTCTACACTCGTCATTACTGTTTTTACACAATCTTTTACAAATGTAAACGAAAACCTGCTAACAGTTCATGGATGGTCTAATGTGCTAGTCCAAGCATCTTTTCATAGAATCATAGAATCATTCAGGTTGGAAAAGACCCTTGGGATCGAGTCCAACCATCAATCCTACTCTTCAAGCTCACCCCTAAACCATATCCCCCAACGCTACATCTAAGCATCTTTTAAACTCATCCAGGGATGAGTTTTAAACTCATCCTGGGCAGCCCATTCCAGTGCCTGAAAATGTGACTCACTGCTTTTAAAACTGCATCAAATATCACATTCTTGTTTAGAAGTCCAAAGAAAGGGCTGATGTTAACTGGGTAGAGGGCAGGACCAACCCCACATTAAGGCTGTGGGTAAAACAGCACTTCCTGAACCAAAGAGCCCTGGTAGAGACACACAGCACATTTCTACACCACAGAACAGGAGTCTCTTGCTCAAGAGATGTCCCTCAAAACCAGCTCTCTGAAAATCAGCAGGATTTTTACTGAAAGCAGTAGCGACATCACATCTCAATTAGGTACTGAGCACAGCTCGTGTGGGTAATACATGCCACGTGATCATGTATTCACAGAATCACTCTGGTTGGAAAAGTCCCCTGGCATCATCGAGTCCAACCATCTCCCCTACCTTACAAGTTCACCCCTAAATCACTTCCCTCAACACCTCATCCACACGATCTTTAAACACATCCAGGGATGGCGACTCAACCTCCTCCCTGGGAAAGGGAAATACATGGATCTATACTGAAGAGTCACAAGTGTAATTTCTTAAGTTTAACCTTATTGCCTGCCCCTGGGGCTCATTCCATGCTACTCTACAGCCTCTCTAAATGCAACTTTCACCTGTGCTTTTCAGGGATGCCTTTCAGTGTTCCATACACTGATGCCCTTATATGTCTTTTTATCAGTGTGGGTGAACCAGAGATATTTTTTTTTATGCTGGCACATTTTAATTGTGCACATGCAGAACGCCAGATCATTTTGTTCCAGATGGAGGGAAATGCTTCTAAGCTTATGTTTCTGACCTTACCCAAATGCACACAAATACAAACATAACAGAGATACTGAATACACCATGCCAGTACTGGTTCACAATCTTCATCTATTATTACTGCATGAATCATGAGCTGCGTAACCATTATCCAGCTTTCTAACACCTATTACATATCTCCAAGAACTTCAATACACTAACAAGTGAAAACAGTGCAGAGATCCAGCATCAGCTCTGCCTGTATTAGAAACAAGTATGATTAAGGAAAATAAATATGAAAAGTAAAATACTTATGCAGCAGAAGTGTTGCTATGCCTGAGTTGCTGCAAAGGCTTAGCACAGCATCCAGCATGGAAATACCACAGGGGGATTATCACCATTACTCACCCCTGTCTGTTTTCCTACTAACCAGTACAGACACACACTTTCTTCTTGTGTTACCTGCAAAGACTTACACAGCTCAGCATCCAGCACTGAAATAACACAGGGGGATTATCACCGTTACTCTTTTCCTACGAACCAATACAGACACACACTTTCTTCTTGTGTTACCATGCCTTAATGGCCAAACATTGGAAATGAGAGCCAGAACATTGTAATTTTTGTTAAATTTGATAAATATTTTCATTCTCTAAATACCTTCCTGTTTCCTTAAAACCAATGCTCACAAAAACCTTTTAAAAAGCATCATGTTGGAGCCTATTTAGATAAGAGGCCAAATATGAGTTCTGTGCTTTATCAGAGAAGACCTCTGAGAAACAGAGATCATAATGACCTGGAGAGAGAAACAGTGACGCCAAAATGTTCAGTTAACACTTCCTGAAAAAAATCTCAAGACTGGAAAACGTGTCGACGAGTAGTGAGCCAATCTGACACCCACCTCTTTGTTCTTTGGAAATCTTAGAAATGACCACGGGAATATTATGTTCTGCTCCACCCTGAAATCAGAACGAACGGCAGCCTCGTTAGTCACTGGAAATAGCTTTTTTGCTTACATTTGTATTTTAACCTTTTTTTAACTGCAGTTTTTCAGAGAGACTGAGAAAGTAACAACAGCATTTCCGTTTCTTTCTTAAAAAAACAGTGTTTGATTTGGATTAATTCCTTATTGCCTCTTACAAAGAGGTTCAGTTGCCATCACCAGCTCGCAAAGTGAATTGGGTGTTGTTCAAAACTCTACAAGACTTGAAGAAAAAGGGCATCGGTTCCTGTGAATTCTGGAAAGCTTTATGTATGAAATCATGTCCTGCATGTCCATCACATTACAATGGCAGCCACACTGTGACCACTTAGTTTTCATGCTGGCAAGAAACAGGTAAACAAAAGCTGAAGAACAGCAAGCTTGGACTTTTCATCTCAAAAGCAGCCTTTATTTCTTTCTGTCTGTGTCTCAAAAGCACAAAGGGTGAGGAAAACAGTGGGATAAGTAAAAAAGAACAGAAAAAGAAACATTAGGAAGGGAAACTGTAGGTTTTCAATAAATGGGGGGCAATAACGGAAAGCTGGATGGTGATTTCAAGGCTTCAACAGCAACTCAGTTGCCTCATTCAGTTTATCCTGTTGGGATTTGGAAACACTCATGGTGCTTAAGAAACAAGCATTGAAAAGAAACCCGGATGAATAAAAAGGAAACTCAAAGCAATAGGACAGACAAATATACACAGAGACAGTCACAAGCATAGAGAGCATCAAATTGCAAGTCTGAACGTAACCTGCACAAATTCAAAAAAACAGAATTTACAGTCCTCTGAACTGTTGCTTTGCCTAGAATCCCAGTGAAAGGTTTGATTGCTCTTCAGCAGACTGATTCTTCTTTGGAAAATTTTCTTTGTGCTTTCTGAGTCCAGGAATCCAGTGTTGAGGTGCAGAAAGGACTGACATGGGTATTTGTAGCATGGACTGAGATCAAGAGATGAGGCTGCCTTCATTTCAGTTGGGCTCAAAGATTATTCAGGCTAAACAAATTGTAGCATTATAATGTGATGAATATCACAGAACATTAGGGATTGGAAGGGACCTCAAAAGATCATCTAGTCCAATACCTCTGCCACAGCAGGATCACCTAAACCAAGTCACATAGGAACATGACAAGGCGGGTTTTAAACATATCCATGGAAGCAGACTACAAAACTCCCCCGGGCAGCCTGTTCCAGTGCTCCATCACCCTCACCGTGAAGAAGTTCCTTCTGATATTTATTTGGAACGTCTTATGTTCCAGCTCACACTCATTGCCCCTTGTCCTATCACTAGATGACACTGAGCTCCATCCTCCTGACACCCACCCTTCCCATATTTATAGGCATTAATGAGGTCACCCCTCAGTCTCCTTTTCTCCAAGCTAAAGAGACCCAGCTCCCTCAGCCTTTCCTCATCAGGCAGATGTTCCACTCCATCATCTTTGTGGCTCTGTCCTCTCCAGCAGCTCTGTGTCCTTCTTGAACTGAGGGGCCCAGAACTGGACATAATATTCCAGATATGGTCTCACCAGGGTAGAGCAGAGGGGAAGACAGTGCATGTTTCTGTGCTCTAGGTGTTTCAGACCAGTCTTCATCCAAGAAGACTATGCCTACGTAGATCCTGTCATTTAGCAAATGGTTCCTCATGCTTATTCCTGGAGTCCCAGAAGTTGCTAAGATGAAAAGAATGAATACGATCTTCTCATCCAGTGTGCGTGACCCACTGGCAGGTAGCAGCAAAGGATAATCTAAAAGACACCGTTTTATAAAGCTCTTTAAGCAGCAGTGGGCTTGGCACCTTCCCTGGGAGTGTGCTGCAGTGTTTAATTATCCAGAACAATTCTTAACAGAAATCGGCACACTTTGCCTCGTTAAGGTAAGCGAAAACAGGGCTGTTTTTGAAGCAACCTCTAGACAGGATTTGTAAACATCAGCTTCATTCTGACTTGGTACAGAGCACATTAACAGCAGCAGCACAGAGAGAGCTAAAATTTTACAAGTAGAGAATTAATCACAGCGGGTGATGACAGCCTGGTAAAGTGTCTCATTAGTAAAAGAATAACAAGGAGTTTAATAGAGAGTCAGTGTTTTGTGCGTATAATGGCCGGGGTTTTCAGGAGCAATTGGTGATTCGGGAGCACTCTGGTTTTGATACCGATTCACAACACCCCTTTCCAGAAGGAGTTTAAAACCTACTCCTGCAACTGCTCTAAGAAGCTTGAGGGCGAGTATCCCAGCAGCAGGATGCTGTGTCATCATCTAAGACAAAAGCTTTGACTAAAACCCACCTAGACTCATATAGTTTTTGGAGGCAGCGGCGTGATGTGGGAGGTTTGCAGCCGATATAAAACATCACAGACTCGGATTAAGCTGATAGAGCAGTGCCAGTTTACAGGAGTTCAGGTACGGCCCTACCATGAACTCCTTGCAGCAGGGGAAGGTTATTCGTCCTAAGGGAAAGCTGTATGGGATGTGGAAAGCTGCTACATGCCCCATCCCAATCGTACAACCCACACCCAGCAGACCGTATGTAACAGACCGGCTTCTTTTCTTTATAAGCATTTGTAATATGTTTAAATAGTTTGAGTAATCAAACTGTAATCGTAATCACTGTAAACGTGGCGGCGGATAACAGGAAAGAACACCTGAAATCTCCTCCCACAGTCTTCATCTCTCTTTACAATTACAAAACGGTAATGGTCTGGAGAGCATGTGAAATTATTATTCGTTCAAAGGAATTTGTTGTGACACATTTCGCAGCTCCTGGTTGGACTGTCACTTTGATTTAGGCAGTTCTGTAAGCACAGTTCTAGCTGGGAATTCAGTTTCAGCTTCACCTGTGTGTGCTGCACATTTGGAAGGGGGAAAAAAACCCCCATCTCGTTATTGTTATGTTTCAGACTATTTTCCTCATCCTTAAAGGACAAAATGTCACCAGAAGTTGCTCTAAAAAGGGTTTTTTTTAGAGCAACTAATTTTTTAAAAGTGTTTATTTCATAACCAGTATTCTGAATTTCAGGAGGTATTTAGGTAGCCTTTTTTGGCCTTCATATTTATAGGTATCCCAGGCTCCTCTTGTTGTCTATCCAGACAGTCTGGAAAAAACCACGTTCCTATTGCAACGCAGATTACTGATCTCTCTGATCAGGACAATAGTGTTTCCTATGTAAAAGTTAAATTTCCATTTAGACTCATTTCTCCAAAATTGATTAGGAAAATTGCACATGACCCTTGTGAAATCAAGAGAACTTTAAATGATGTGGGGTGCTGTTACATCAGTGCTTAGATCTGGAACAGGAGGGCTCTTTTAGAGCTCATCTGACCATCTCTAGTGCTCCATTTTGCATCGTGTGTAACCTTCAGAGCATAGCAACTTGATTCCATTCGATTAAATCAGCAGATCTCTTTCAAACCCTAATGAACCTGCCTAAAGCTAGTCCAGGGTAAATCTGGAATGTGTGGGGCACGGGCACCAGGCTGGTTGTGTCACCCCATCCTCTCCTAACACAGATACAGTGATAGTTCTACTCATTGCACTGGTACCTTCAGGGCTGCCCATGCAGACAACGGTGGTTTTGCTTCCTGAGCCACCCAGGAGATTCTTGCTGTGTCTTGTTTTTGCCACCTGTTTTGCTTTTCATTGCCCCTCAACACTTGTAAAGCTACCTGGTCCTTGGCCAAAGAATTAGAAGAGTTAAGTGTTTGCTAGCAAAGGGATTGTAAAATTACTGAAGAGAACAGGGGAAGGAGAGAATAAGTAATTAATTATAAGAGAAAAATTATAGAGACAAAAACCCAAGCACCTCAGTTCACATTATGTTCATCTTTGTCTAAGGCCTTGGTTTGCAGAAATATTTGGATGCTGGAATCTCATTGTTTAGACCTAGGATCAGAGACTTTGGGATAAAACCACTGCTTTATCTTCCCCAAACTACAAACTAAGAAAAGGTTTTACATCAAGATCTCGGGTTCCCGCTTTTCATTTTGTGGCCGATCATCATACCAGCAATGTCTGTGAAGGTGCATAGAAGGGAGTCAGCAGAGGACAACTGGAACAGGTTGCCTGATCTATAGATCATTTCTGTATCTGGTACACAACAGCCAGAACGTGAAATCTCTGGGTTTCCATCACAGCCGCAAATACTATGTTGGCCATGAAATGAAGTCGCAACTCTAGGAAGAAAGTGGTTTTATTCAGCAAGAAGCTTGAAGATAAAACCCTCCAGAGCTGAACCTAATTGTCGTTCGAGTTGTATGTTAAGGTCAAAGCTGTGCTTGATGGTAATTAGAGTAACCTTCCCATGAAAGCTTTGTGATTGTACTAAAAGCGGTGCCAGAACCTCCTGAGCTTTTACTGGTTGTGCTTCAGACAGAAATGGTGTTTCCTCTTTCTTTTCAGTAAATAATGACAGTTTAGAGAGTGCTGCAGTTTACTTTTCCTGTGGTGCAATTAAACTTACTGCAATTAAACTTGGCTGATAAGGGTAAAGGGAAATAGAAATAGTATCAAAACCAAATGGCTGTTTTGATCAGGAGACCAGCCTCCTTAGGAACCCAGTCAAGAGCTGAACCATCTCTTTACTTACAAAAGGCAGCCACCATTTGTTAGAATTAGTCTCCCTCATAAAGCCATCACTCCTTAGCAGGGATGGAAAGTGCCACAGAGCTGTGAGCATTAATGCGAAAACTCTTCATGGCTTTTGTAGTGTAGGATCTGCTTGAACAATGGTGCCTTTCAGTGAAGAAACATAACACAGCAAAATAATTCTCACTCTCCAATCTTTCCTTCAGTATCTAAAGACAAAAAAGGAAAAGGACAAGAACACAACCTTACACCTTCTTTTTGCATTCCTTGTGATTCCCCGTGTTGACTGTGTCCCTTGAATCATTATGTGCAAGTGTGAGACCACAGATATTCCTGTTTCAGTTGTTTTTTAGGAAGAGAAGGGCTTTGAATGAGTAGATTTCTGTAGGCACCTCATTGCAGGGAAATTCATACAGAGACGTTGGTTCAGCTGTTCTTCTTCCGGTGATTGTGGGGGGCTTTTGAGGAAGGACAAGTCCTGTAAGAACAAGAGAGGCTTTGAAGGGTGAATAACAAAGAACTTTATGAAAGCACGCAGTGCACTGTAATTTAAATGGGTTTTCTGTGCATAACAGCAGATTGTATTTTAGATATTTATTTCCATTTACAGACTATAACTGCAGACCCTCATTTGTCCACAGTAATGGTACCTTTATGGCCACACAACAGCTCGTTTAGGCCGTGTATAGGTCATTACATTGTTGTGCAGCGTTCATCACTTTGTGCCATTATATGCTGACCTCCCCTTTCTCAGAATAAATAATTTCATAGGCATTTATGCAAATTATTCCTCTTTCTCTCTTCTATTCCCTCATTCTCATGCATTCACACTGAGGGTGAGGCGATGATGTCTTCAAGGTGGTATAAAAGACACTAAACCAAATATATTTGTTGCCATTGAATACTCGGCAAAGAGCGTGGTGTTAAAGCCAAAAAGCGAGACATGGTGGAGAGGTCGTTGTCCCTCTAAACTGCAGGCATTCCTGTAGCAGCACTCAGTTTAATATTTCTGTTACCAGAAATTTATTGGTCACTTGCTCAGCAGCAGCTTTCCAAAGCAAGATTACATATGCTAATGTGTCACCAGCAAACACACAAAGATTGCAAATTGGAAAATATAGGACTAATTAATGCTGATCAGCAGATGTGTATGCTGATGGGATATATTGAGAAAATCTGATTTTCAGCTTCATTTAGTCAGAATCAACATGTTGACCATCATTTTGAAGAATGTCTTTGTATAGATAGAAATGGAAACCTCCCTTTTTTGAGGTATTGTCCTTAGATATTTTATAGTGATGACAATAGGAGACAAGACAGAATCACAGAATCATAGAATGTCCTAGGCTGGAAGGGACCTCTAGAGGTCATCTAGTCAAACCTCCCTATGCAGGGACAACTCTACCTAGGTCAGGCTGCTTAGAGCCTCATCAAGCCTGACCTTCAATGACTTCATGAATAAAGGAAGTAGAACACCTCCCTTGTGAGGATAGGCTGAGGGAGCTGGGTCTCTTTAGCTTGGAGAAGAGGCTGAGGGGTGACCTCATTAATGTTTATAAATATTTGAAAGGTAGGTGTCAGGAGGATGGAACCATGCTCTTCTCAGTGTCATCTAGTGATAAGGCAAGGGGCAGTGGGTGTGAGCTGGAACACAGGAGGTTCCATATAAATATCAGAAGGAACTTCTTCACAGTGAGGATGACAGAGCATTGGAACAGGCTGTCCAGAGGAGTTGTGGAGTCTCCTTCACTAGAGACATTTAAAACCTACCTGGGTGTGTTCCTGTGCAACTTGGTCTAGGTGATCCTGTGGCAGGGGGTTGGACTGGATGATCTTCCAAGGTTTCTTCCAATCCCTAATGATTCTATTGAGGCCCACTTCCCCGGGCAGCCCATTCCAGCCATCAACCACCCTCACATTGAAGAACTTTTTTCTAGTATCCAGCCTCAATCTCTCCTTTCCCAGCCTGAACCCACTGCTTCTTGTTCGATCTGTACAAACCCTCTTCAGGTACTGGAAGGTCAAAAGAAGATCCCTCTGGAGCCTTCTTTTCTCCAGGCTGAACTACCCCAACTCTCTCAGCCTGTCCTCATACAAGAGATGCCCCATTCCCCTGATAGTCATATCCCAGCTTAGCTAAAATCAAGGAGCAACACCTTTAAGGCAATTAATGTTTTTATAGATGATTATTTGTCTAGTACAGTAATGGAAGGAGTAGCTTCCGCTTCTGGTAAAGAAAACGTATCCGGTAAACCCCACTTTATTCCTGTTTTGCGCCAGTACACTCACACAAAAGGGCACCATATGCTACCAGGCAGCCAGTACAGGGCAGAACAGGGAAACCAGCAAGAAGAAGCAGCTGATCTTACTCTCAGCCTGTAATCAGAGAGGAAAGTGTAATTCCTGTTTACTCCTAGGCAGTGCTGGGAAATGAATAGCATTAAACATTCAGCAACATTATTCCTTTTCTATGTCTGCATAAATTTTTAACACTTGCAGTGTCCAAAATAATTTGTTTAAGTTTTAAAGCTAGGAAATGTGTTCAATCATAACATGCCTTTGCCACTCAGCCTGACGAATTTAATTTCTGAGTCCCACCCCTGAAGTCTGAATTGGACTGGGTTTGAATCTGTTTGAAATTAAATTTTAAATTGGTGCCAACTTCCTTCACATTACAAGGGGCTACAAGTTTTAGCCTCCTAAAAGGTATCCACAAGAAAACTTCAGTCTGTTTTGTTGCCCTCCTCTGCACTCGCTCCAGCACCTTGATATCTCCCTTGTACAGAGGTGCCCCAAACTGGACACAGTACTTAAGGTGTAGCCTTAAAAGGAGGATGGAGCCATGCTCTGCTCTGCTCTGCTCAGTGGCACCCAATGATAGGACAAGGGGCAGCAGGTGTGAGCTGGAACAGAGGAGGTTCCATATCAATGTGAGAAAGACCTTCTTCCCCGTGTGGATGCCAGAGCCCTGGAAGGGGCTGCCTGTGGAGATTTGGAGTCTCTTTCTCTGGAGATGTTTAAAACCCACCTGGATATGTTCCTGCGTGACTGAGTCTAGGGGATCCTGCTGTGGCAGGGGTTTGGACTGGATTATCTTTCAAGGTCCCTTCCAACACCTAATGTTCTGTTATTCTTTGATGCCCTTGTAGATTACATGAGTACCTGCTCTTGCTGTCCTCGCTGGTGCTATGAGCACGTTTGTGCATTGGACACACTCACAAGTTTGTCATGAAATACAGACCTTGTTTGTTAAGTTGCTATCCCTTTGGGATGCCCTTTCAATTCTGTCTAAGCAGTAAGTCCTACTCTTAGTGCTGTTATGGTCTCATAGACCTATTCCCAGTGTAGTGATAGTATTGTCTGCTGTTTTTTGTCTTCTGAGTTCATAGTTTTTCAGAAGTGAAATGATTCTTCTGGAAGAATCTGCAGTGTTGCTATTAGATTAATCACGTATTTGTTAAGAGAAAAAAGCACACAGGAATTCATTCCCTGTACAGCTAATGAACACATTCTGGAAATTATTGCATTTCCCAGAAGAGAAAATTTTCCTCAAGTATTTATCTGTCCTCTGTTTAACCATCTTGTGCATTTAACACCCTCTTCCCCTTCTGCAACCAACAGCAAAACCAAAATATTGTCTACATCTGCTCATTTCCTTGGCTCAGATGGCAAAAAAGAGGGGTGTTTTTCTAGGAAGAACAAAATAATCCATTGTCTCAACTGAAAGAATCAATCGTTTTTTCCAAATTATCCAATGTGGCTTTCGAGAGTCAAGCGACTCAATGTTGAGTCACCTCAGCAATAATAAATGTTGTGGAGTAGTATGGAGAAACTTGAAATGAAGGTTCCAGATAGGTGCACAGAACAGTGCCTGTGATAGGAAAAATTACCCCGTGTTGTGGTGGTGCTAATATTTAAATATAGAAATCTGTGATTTCACGATAGGAAAGGTATCAGTGAATGCTGTTCTCTCTCGGTGAGAAGCAGTGTAGTGTTTGGGGCTTTAAAGTGCTTTTTAAAGTGCTTTATGACCTGAGATCACCCGATAAAGGACCTCCATCCCACTGCTCATGCCTTGTCCGTGTGCACTGACTTCTGAATACTTCCCTCTGTCATATTAGAAGTACATTCACATAATTTAGACACCTTGATTGTAGGTTTTGGCTTGTAGGATGCAGGAATAGATGTAAGGGTTAAGCTCTGACAATACCTGTGTGTGTGTGTGCATGCTCTCCTGTCCTCATGCACCAGCAGCCTTCCATGTTCTTTTCGTCTTTTAGAACCAGACACTTGTTTGTGCTCCTCATACCGAACCCATGTGAAAGTGGTACCTGTTTTTAAAAGTCAGTAAATCTTAGGGAGTTAACTGAAAGGTCGTATGTTGGGAACAAAGAGAAAATCCTAAATGGGTGAAGGCATATTCATCTTCCAAGTCTAAAATGATTGTGTTATCTACCTGTTACAAGTAGAAGAATCTTTAGATAGCTCAGAAGAGCTCGTTCTAGATCTTAAATTCCAATTACAGCCCAGAGTACATTGATAACTTAATTCAGTGCAACTTTTATAAGCAGCATTCCTCCCGCTGCCTCTGTACCATCAGAGCTTTCAATACTCGCTCTAATCCGACGTGTAAGTTAGCGTGCCATGAGGAATAGGGAGTCTTCCAATTTATTAGCTGAAGTATCTTACATCTTTCGGTGCTAGGAAAAAAATCTTATATTGACATATCCGGAGTTTTTATTGAAGTTATATTAGTGCTATCTATCAGGGATATGCTAGAAAATCTATAACTTCCACCAAAATGTTGCCCATGTGAGCAATTCAGTTTATGAAGTACAATCTTCCCAGGCTGGCTTAGTGCCTCCCGGTTCATTTTTCAAGCTCTGTGATGTTTAATGAATTTGTCAAAATAAAAACTAATACAGAGCTTCACGTCCATCATCAAATTATGCTTTCCAATATACGGCTACGAGTGTGAGGAGAGACACCTACATGAAGGTCTGCAAATGGGAAACATCTTGGCTCTCTGCTATTCCATTTGGTGCTCTGACACATCTCCACAGTCCCAGAGCTGTTTTACTCTGGTTGCAATTACAGTGGGAGTAGTCCAGATAAAGTAACAACGCCGTTTCATTATGTGAAGCGTGTAGATGTTTGTCTGTGCTGCACCATCAACCCAGTCAATATATTTCCAAAGAAGAAAAAATAAGTAAGAGGAAAGGCTGAGAGGTCTTTATGACCTTGTTTAAAGCAATCTCAGATCCCATTTTCTAAAGTACTAAACAGAGATTTTCAGACTCATTCGTTTTCTCTCACACATTAAGTCAGCCCCTTACATCAGCTAACAGGCTGACATTTTTAAAGCAGCCTGACACAACGTTTGCCCTGTTTATATATGCAGCATCATTTTCCTGGGGCCTTAAGTTTCTTTGAACAAAGCTAAGGCCAGTAAACCTTTAGGAATACTAAAAGGGAGCATGATTTCTCTGAGCCCTGTTCTGCAGCCGTGAGTAATGTATGCGGTGCTGGCTGCTCGTTTTCATAATCATTGGCAGTTGCCAATCATCATGAATCAGTCTCTGCCATGACCTCTCTGGGATTACGCAGGTCACTGCTGAGCACTTCACGTGGGTTATTTTTCAGTTTTGATGGAGTGAAGTAGTGACACAATGGCAAGAGGAGAGTTGCAAGACCTGTAATTCCTCCGGCCTGACAGCACAGCGAGATGCCACGTGTGCAGCCCCAACCAGGGCTACGGCTTTGGGGCTGCACAGCTCTGCTCTCCCTGCAGCTGGATCCAGGGCTCACAGCCATCCTACATGCAGTGCTCAGGCATATTAAGCTAATAAAGCATGTTAAAACCCCACTGGTGGGGCACTGCCGATTATAGGATGTAAACTAGCCTAACCTTAAAGCGCAGAGAGGCTTATTGTGGAGAGCACAGAGCCATCAGCAGACACAGTCTGTACCTCAGCATTAGAAAACTGCCTTTTAAGTGCATCTTTTAAAATCCTGCATTGCCAGCTGCTGAGCTGAAATGATGCGACCTTGAATTTACTGGGGCGGCGATGTTTTATATCCACCAGTATAAATTTTACACATGTTGATGCTATTAACACCAGCACATAATATTTAAGCGCCTAAAATGCATCTGGCCAAAGTGCTTGTTGGCCTTCAAAAAGCTGCGTTCTGTGTGAGATGCTGGGTGCACCTTGATGCTTTAGAGTGCGAGTCCAGCCTTAGGGATGCATGCAATCACCTCAGGTCAGGAATGTGAAGGAAGGAGCTGTGGTGGGAACAGTAAGTACCATCTGTACTGCAGAACACAGCAGATATACGTAAAAAAATACATATATGCTGTCCAGGGCTCTGCTAGATCTGGGCTATTCCCTGGCTGCTGATGCCGCTTCAGTTCTGTGCAGGCGGACTCCAACAACTTTTCTGCTGTTTCAGTGTTTTTCCATTCTTAGTTGAGAGAGGATACCTCAGGGATGATCTGCAGAAATAACAACACCAGGCACTGAATCAAAATACTAGGTCTTGCAAAGAAATACAGAGGGCTTCAGTAATAAAACATGATTATCAGGTTTATCTGGGGGTTGTTCGGTTCTGGTTGCTTTACTGTTTTTTTTCCAGGCAGGGTTGAAGTATCTGTAAGAAAGAAACCTAAGAAATTGGAAAAGGCAGAGAAGTCTCAGTGAAATGATGACCAGAGAGAGTTGCAAGTCTGGGAATACTTAGGAGAGATGGTATGGAGAGCAAATCTGTTGAGGTCTGTGATTGCCCCAAAGGGGTTAATTGAGTTTTTCAAAACATTTTCCATTGGTTTCAGATGATAATATCTAACTAATGAATCAAGAATGAGGATTCCTTGAAGGAATGTTCATTAGCATAATTATGCTCATTAACATAACATGTTTATCACTTAATGTGGATCTGATTGGCTTACTTGGGATTAACAGCCTGAAGCTGCAAATCTGAAGATAACCTTTGCTATGAGCTGGCAGACTTCACTGCTTGGAAGTGATCACAGGGTCACACCCGATCACAGGGTCCAGGAGCCCGTGTTTTCACCAGTGCTTCCAGCATAATTTTGTTCACAATTGCAACCACAGAATTATAAAGGCTCTTAGAGTTTCTTTTTGCTGCCGGAGCATCTAATCACATTTGCCAGTCAGGCAAATTCCTGTGAGGCGGTACCGTACATGGGAGTGTATTCTGGAAACGTTTAGTACAGAACCCCCATGTAAGCCGAGTTCTTTCATTCTTGATAATAACGGAGCACTAGCTTGGCATCCTAATGTCCTATTTTTCTGCTTAGTTGGAACCTGTCATGTGCATGTCGACATTAACAGGGAAGCTGGATATGAAACTTGACTTCACTACCTAGAACATTAAAATTTCAGTAAGTTCAAAAAAGAGAAATGCAAACATTTGAGAGGTCATTTGCCTTGCTCATTTTTTACAGTAAATTGCGTGCAGCTCTCATTATATCATTTATCTCTCGTAATAGCTTAATTTGGACTCCTTCCAAATTAAAATGGAGAAAAAGTCATTGTTTTGCTGTTCTCAAAAGCGATGCTGAATTTCATATGAATAAGGCACTGGAGCAGTGTCTTGAATACTAAAAGGATCACACCATTTCCTTCTGGTGGCTGTGCTGGCAATTGAGTCACTGTGTTTCCCTTGCTTGAATGGCTAAAGCAAATAATGGGTTTGTCCCTTCAAATGGCACTGTTAAATCCAAGCGTTGATTTCAGCAGCGTGACTCATACATCACGCCGTTGTCGTCTGCATATGGTCCCTTCTAGAAATGCTTTTTGATGGCTTCTCATGTGATAAAACACATCTCTCTGCAACTCGTATTGCTCCCCTTGCATCCTCTGTACTGCTAAGGCAAAATAGGCAGGTGAGTCCTGCCTCTCTGGGAACATTCCATTTGCAAGGTAGCGGATGATGTTATTGCTGAAATTAGTTTTCAAAGGCAATCAGACAATACAGAGGCATTATCTACTGATACCCACCCTGTTGTTCCACGCTAGTTCAAGACACTTAAACATGTCTTGCCAGGTGGCCGAGAAGGCAAATGGCATCCTGGCCTGGATTAGAAACTCTGTGTCCAGCAGGAATAGGGAGATGATTGTCCCCCTGCACTCAGCACTGGTGAGGCCGCACCTTGAGTACTGGGTCCAGTTTTGGGCGCCTCAGGACAAGGGAGATATCGAGGGGCTGAAGCAAGTGAAGAGGAGGGGAAACGAAGCTGGGAAAGGGCCTGGAGAATCAATGTGGTGAGGAGAGGTGGAGAGAGTTGGGGCTGTTTAGTTTGAGGAGGAGGAGGCTGAGAGGAGACCTCATCACTCTCTACAGCTCTCTGAAAGGACACTGCAGAGATGTTGGTGCTGGTCTCTTCTCACAGGTCATTAGTGACAGAAGCAGAGGGAAGGGCTTCAAGCTTCCACAGGGGAGGGTTAGACTGGCCATCAGGAAGAAATTCTTCCCAGAGAGAGTGGTCAGGCACTGGGATGGGCTGCCAAGTGTGGTGGTTGAGTCCCCATCCCTGGATGAGTTCAAAAGTCACTGAGATGTGTTGTTGGGGGATCTGGTTTAGGGGTGACCTTGTAGAGTAGGGTTGATGTTTGGATTCTATGACCCCAAGGATCTTTTCCCATCTGAATGATTCTATGATTCAATAAAGCTGGTTCTTAGGCTGTACTCAGGCCGGTCCAGTACTTGATCATCAGTGTCTGCAAGCCAGGCCCCATAAGCCAGAAGAAAGAGCTACCCCCATTTGGGGAATTCACAGGAACCTGTATGCCAGATGTACGTGCATCATCCTAAACCAAAGGCTACTCTGCAGCCACTTGGTGAACTGCTGCTTCAGCTCTGTCTGGCCAGCACTAAGGCCACTATCAACTGGGGATAGAGACCTGCTTGGAGTTTTCAGAAGCCTTTCAGTTCTGCAGGATTGCACTGGGGTCATGTCAAAGGGGCCTCATGGTAACAGCTCAGCCTTTGGGAGGTGTTATTGGTCTTTCTTCAAGACTGTGCTCCTTCCCCTCTTTTATACCTTTTTTTTCATCTGGGAAGATCAGAGAGTTCAATTTCAAGGTAACAAATTGGGACTTTGATTACAGCCAGGAAACCCCGCTGATTTTTCCTGTGCTTGCATTGATGCTCCTGGGTTTGCCTGGGCACCAAGAGCAGAAGGTGGCCATGCACCACTAACATGCGTAAACAGCAGGTGTATATATATAAATAGTAGTTGCAGGTGTTTTCCAACACAATCCCACGATAGTACAAAGCATGCACCAAAGAGTAACACACACAACCCACTGAATTAGGACTGAGCAAAATGCAAGTGTTTGCACTGGAAAATGGCCAAGACACAGCTATTAGCTGCCACATCTTATTCAAGATATACTTCTCCATAGCAATTGACCAGAGGAGGTCAAAGACATCCTTTAACTCACACCTTGGAGATAAACACAGTTCATGCTGCCTCTTAAATATTAACTAGGAGCTGTTCTCATATTTCCTGCAACTTAAGTAATAATAGTAATCACAGGTATTAGAATCTCTTATGAACCTTTCAAGTCATGGATTTCAAAGAACTCTGCACAAACACGAGTGTCTGTCTTTCCCCGTTTTGCATATGCAGAGTGAGATGTGGTTTGGGTCAGTGATTTGCCTAAAAGCACCCATTGCTGTAAGGTGTTTCTAAGAATAGCGCTTAGAAGGGTTTGGCTCTCAGTCAAGGGATCGCTCCACTAAACCACTTTGCTTCTGATACCTGTGTTAAGACTGGGTAACACTGATTTAGGAAGGGGACCATTTTGTGTACCAGCAACCGTCTGCTGTTCAGTATCTTAGATGGTGCTTTCAGATATATCTGAGATTTCTTATCCAAGTGCAAACAAACCTAAGCTGTTGCTTATTTGACAAATAGGGTCGTAGTCCTCAGCTCTTGGATGTTCGTATACGGGAATACTCCTGAGAGGTTGTAGCACGCTCTTCTCTGTGTAATTCTCATTGTTCTGCCCTTTCTTCCTGAGGGTTTTTACTTCATTGATAACAAGTACTGGCAGGGCATTAAAACTTAAAGAAAAGTCTTGGCTCAAAGTGCAACAGAACTCAATTCGGTGTGAATGGTGAAATAAAGTAGGGTAAACTTGAGAATAGAAAACCCTGCACATATTTTTCCTGCTGAGTAAGTTTGGTGTCTCAGTGTGCACCACAGAAACTTTGTCTCTAGCTAAGGCCATAATAGTTTAACGACAGGTAGAAAGCTACTGGTGTCTTGTACCAAATTTCAACAGCTGTTACTTTTCTTAGAACAGTGGAGAAAGAAAATATCTCCAGAGGATGAAAAATTATAGAGCCATTTAGATTGGAAAAGACCTTTAAGATCATGGTGTCCAATGATCTATCTACACTACTAAGCCCACTGCTAAACCTTAAGCTCCACATCTACACCGTAGAATCATCCTCCAGGATAATCAAGTCCAGCCCTCAGCCCAACAGCTCCCTAACCCCTACACCATGGCTCAAGGGCTCTAGTTCCTCATTTTTAAACACCTCCAGGGATGGGGACTCCATCACATCCCTGGGCAGCCTGTTCTAGTGCCCAACCACTCTCTCAGGAAAGAACTTCTTCCTAATATCCAATCTAAACCTCCCCTGATGTAACTTGAGGCCATTTCCTCTTTACCTATCATTAGTAACTTGGGAGAAGAGACCAGCACCAGCCTTGCTACAACCTCCTTTGAGGGAGCTGTAGAAGAGCAATGAGGTCTCCTTTCAGCCTCCTCTTCTCTAGACTAAATAAACCCAGCTCCCTCAGCTGCATTACAGTTTGTTTGAGATGAACCCAAGCACTTCACTGTCATGGTTTCATTTTGCACGTGACTCATAGCCAGTGAGGTAGGCAGAGTTTTGTGTGCTGGAACATGCCACTGAGAATCACGTTACTTAAATTAATGACTTTTGTTAGGCTCCATTCACTATTGACTGGTCTAAGGCACAAATCTTTAAAGGCCTTTATTGCTACTTGATTTTTATTCTATTGGCATTAGGAGTATTGCCATCCCCATGTCAACCCACCTGAACACTGAATCTAGTGAAAGATAGTCCCTGCCCTGCCCCAACTTATGCATCATAAGGCTTATGTTTCAGCCATCAGGCATCTGACCAGATGAAGAGACGTCCCATGATGCAGACTAGATCACCTGTAACATAGGAGTAGAACTCATAGATAAATTCATGTGGTTAAATTCTACATCAAGAAATGAAGGTTTGATGCCCAGGAATGCATTTCAGATGTGCTGCACACCAAGACAAGAGAAAGCTTTGAAAATTAATCGGAGCAGATGAGGAGAGGGCTGTTCCTCATCCTGTTCCTCATCCTGCTTCTAACCCTTGCTCCTACTCCTTCTCTGGAGACATTTAAAACCTGCCTGGACATGTCCCTGTGTGACTGGATCTAGGGGATCCTGCTTTGGAAGGGGGATTGGATGGCATGATCTTTCGAGGTCCCTTCCAATCCCTAATGTTCTGTGATTTTGTGATCCTCATTGAGGATCTGGCCCTAAGGTCCTGAGACTCATTTGTGTACTTAGGAGCACTGGGAAAAGGTTGTGGTGGGGAGACAGGAGAAGGAGGGAGTGAAAGAACAAGGGAAGTAACAGATACCTGAGAGACACTAACTACCGGAATCTGAAATACTCTTTCTGAAACTGGACCACTGTGCAGCTGGAAAGTCAAAGGATATTAAGCTGGTCAGTAGAGTGGAGTATTTGAATCTATTACAATGACTAAAGCAGTCTGAAAAACAGGATATCATCGTTTGTCAGTACTTTGGCCAGTAAACTGTCTAATGATGCTTTTAATGAGCCCTCGTGTTTTTCCATTTCTGGCTGATTGGTGGCTCCATTCCTCAGGAAGCACAGTGTGTATGTACTATGTGTAATTAATTGGGGCTTCCAAAAACATGGGCAGAAATTAATGTCTAACTCCCAAAGTTGCTTAGGCTGGGCTAGGTACTCTCTTTCCCCCTGTCCTTTTGGTCTGTACATGGCCCTCAGGGAGTTGTCATTAATGCAAACATTGCTGAACTGCCATTGAATCCTTAAGTTTACTGGAGTTGTCCAACAAGATGCGATCCCACTGCACTAGTCTGAGAGCTGGTGTAGAGCTCCATTCATTAGTTTAGCCACTAATCTCTTCTGCCAGCATGTACAGGAGGAATTAACTGCCATTCATTAACGATTATGGATCTCTGCTCGCATGTGAAGTGCAGCTGACACATTGCAAAACACACTTCTCATTGCCTACGGTAAAAAATTGGTCATCAGCCATATCCTCAGTTGGTAGGAGTGGCAGCACTCCAGTGGGGTTCTGCCAACTGGGGAGCTATCCAAGAACTTTATTGCATTACATCCTCTAGGAGCCCATTATCAAACGCTGTCTGATTTATGTGCGGTTTTATTTCGGAAGAGCAAATATCTGCTAAGTGTAGACTCCTACCCGGTATAAACCAGGACACTTCCACCAACACATTCATGTGTGGGGTAAACAGCTGTGACACCAGGCATTCTTTCTGCCCATTTCATTTGGTTTATGACACAGCCAGTGTCATCATTAGGGAGAAAGGGTGGGTGTTCAGTCCCATTTCTGATTCCCTCAAATCTGTGTATCCGAGACACTGACTCTAGCAGGGAAATCATGTGACTCTTTGACTTAACAGTTGGACAATTAAACCTGTTTCAGGGTAACCTGTTTGCTCCATGCTGTTGACTGTATTTTTCTGAACTAGGCTGATAGACCATGTTGTTAAAACGAAATGTTGAATTAATTTCAGAAGAGAAAGAAAGATTTTAAATGGCCGTGTTACAAGTTCTTCACGATCATCTGGCACTTGACTGAGTTCTCACGTGAGCTGCAGGGCCTGCTCCACTAAACTACAGGCAGGGAGCAGAGGTGTGTTAGACATTCCATCCTTTTATTATCTCACAACCTACAGCCGCTGCAGTTTACCCTGCCAGTCCTCTCCTTGTCTCTCTCTGTTAAGACAGCTCTGACTGCTGCTGCCTGTGATCTGAGCCTAACCAGCTCTCTGCTGGATGGCTCCTTTGCTTTCCAAGGTGCAAATCCACCCATATTTTTGTGGTTTTATCTGCTGTCCAAACAAGAGAATCATTTGTGTGTGGTGCTCTAGCGTTCAGGGAGTAAAAGCTAGATTGGTTTCTGTAGGTGGTAGTGCTGGTAGTACCTGGTCTCCTACATGTCTTCTCCCTCTGGGATATGAAAAATCAGGTTTTTCTCTATTTGCACTACCTTCTGCAGGAGAATTTCTCTTCCCCGTTTGCTTTCACTGATACAGTTTCTCTGCAAACGCCTTAATGTGGTGTGTTCCACTTCCATAACGTAATTCTGTAGTTTTTTTGTCTGAGTTACAGCCTTGTGAAGCTGCCTCAGACTGGCTGAGCCTATTCAACACCTGGGACTGTGTTGTAGCAGCAAAAGAACAGTTCTGTCAGTAGTGTTTACTATACAATTAAAGAAATGGAACTGCTGTGTTTAGACAAGACCTTAACTTAGGAACCCTGAGTTCATTCAGTCCTTTTAGCTAGTCCTTACAGTGGAGGTTTGCTGCTGTGTCTGTTGGTAGTGCTGTAGAGTGGAGCAATAAATCAGTGTTCTTATCATGTCCTCTGTCAATGCCTGGTCTTTACTGGGAAAATTGATGATTAAACCAGCAGACAGAATTCACTGAATCCCAGTCAGTCACTCAGACACTCAGTGCAAATTATAACAGCCAGAGAGGGCTTTTGTCAGAATTTCTTATGCCACTTCCCCCAGGGAAGCAAGCTCTGCTGTTTCTCAGGGTGGCTGTGTCTAGCTTTTGCTGCCACAGAAGTACTCCTGGGTGACCCTGTTCAGTGGAATGTGTGTCTCTTCTAGCTTTAGTCTAACTGCAGTCTTAGAAAAAATGAGATTTCCCACCTTAATCTGTACCTAAAGTGCAACGATCACCGCTGCGTATGACCACCAGCATCTTCAGAATATCACGAACGATGCATTTGATGATATTTCCCTGGAACAGCCTGGCAATATAAGCACAGGCTGAGGAATTTGTCCTGCACTTTTCCAGCGCCACTAAGCACCCATTTACTCCACTGTGGGTGCCTGGCACGAGTCAGATTTTAGTCTGAGTTTACTGCACCAATGGCCGGGAGATGAACTCGACTCTGTTTTCTTGGCCTAGTGAAGGCATGCCATAAAAGGGAAATGCCTACCTTGTAGCTGTGAAATACTAATTAGTGATAAATGCTAGCAGTTATCTATTTCCTAATTTAATAAATATACATTTCAGAGAGGAACTGGTCACATTTTACAACCTAATTAAAGGAAGGTATAAAAAGATTATTGCATGCAGCGGTCTATGAAGACTGAGACAGACAAGTAAACCCAGACTTTACCGCTGGCTTTTGTCTGAAAGAAGGAATTGAGTAACGGGCAAGGGAAGAATGTTCTGAATAGTCATTGCTTGGCATGCTGGCGTGGCTGATCTGCATGGGGAAGGAAGGATTCATTGTTCCAACAGTTTTAGGATAATGTTGTATCACACAGCATGAAAGGAGCAGCCTGTATTATCAAACTCCAGTACCCAGAAGCTATTCTTCCGACTCTTTGGTTCAGGTAATTATCATGGTCCCTAATTTGGCAGCTCTCACCAACCCTTTATGTCATAATGCTGCAGCCAGACAATACTCATCTGCAGAACTGACTCAGGGTTCTTTCCCTTGGTTCTGGAAGCTGCAGAGAAAACAGACGTAGTCAAGAAAGAGTGTTTATCTAGGAGACCAACGCTGTGTGCTCTGCTACCTGTTTTATTTTGCTTCTGCTAGTGATTTCTCCTCTCTTTTATTGTTTCTGGTTTGAAAGAGAAAGTGTGGAACCCTCTCCAAGATAAAAAAGAATGAGAAAGGAAACAAAAATCCCCACAAAAAACCCCTGAGCAATGGCAAAAACACAACTAAAACTACTTGCAAACTGAGGGGAAGTTTTAAAGCTTGAATGCATTGCTGTGTGAGATGACATTTCTGTACTTCAGATGGGGCCTGTTCAGCTAGCCCAGACCCCACCAAATCCAATCCTGCTTAAAACACAAACTACAGGTTTTTGGCAGTGTCTGGTCCAAGAGGATTTCATGAAATTGTAGAATACAACCACAGAGTCATTCAGGTGGGAAAAGACCCCTGGGATCATCAAGTCCAAATACCAACCCTACTCTACAAGGTCACCCCTAAACCAGATCATCCAACATTACATCTCAGAGACTTTTCAACGCATCCGGGGATGGGGACCCAACCACGGCCCTGCGCAGCCCATTCCAGGGCCTGACCACTGTCTCTGGGAAGAATTTGCTCCTGATGGCCAGTCTAACCCTCCCTTGTGGAAGCTTGTAGCCCTTCCCTCTGGCTCTGTCACTAATGACCTGTGAGAAGAGCCCAGCACCAACATCTCTACAGTGTCCTTCAAGACAGCTGTAGAGAGCAATGAGGTCTCCCCTCAGCCTCCTTTTCCTCAAACTAAACAACCCCAACCCTCTCCATCTCTCTTCATCAGATTGAGTCTCCAGGTCCTTCTCCAGCTTTGTTGCCCTCCTCTGCCCTCACTCCAGCACCTCGATTTGCAAAGCAAAATCCATTATACAACTGCTTTTTGCTTAGGACAGAGGCTAAGGCAGTTCATTTTACTCCAGTCGGGACAAAGTCCCCCTCGATCCACAGGAAAGGATTCCAGGCACAGAGTAGCAGCAGCAGCGTGGTGTGCTCTGAGCTGCAGCAGGGCACAAGTTGTTATTGCGAATAGTGTTGGTTTTGTAAGGGCTAAAATAATTCAGAGCAGAACAGCCTGAGTTTATAAACTTGAATGATAGCAGAGTTGTGTGGCTTGGTGGGAATGTTGCTGGTGTCTCTTTCAAGTTCTCTGCTGGCAGACCAGAGCAGTTTCATTGTACTCCTACATTTTTAAGCTTTGCTTGCTTCAGAGATGTGGTCTAAAAATGCTCAAGAATTATGCAAAACTCTTAGGTTGGTGAAGCCTTCAGCATCACTCTTATACCATTAAATGGATTTTAAATCACAGGGGAGCACAAAAATATTATAATTTGGTTTATAAGCTTTCCCAGCATAGATATTGTTTGAGGCAGTTCCTTGCTGTTAATGCATTTTGCTTAAGATGTTGCTGTGTGTCAGAAAGCCAACCAACCAAACCAACCATAGGCTACCCGCAAAAAGACAACCTAGATTTGTCTATAAACTGCAGAGCTGGACCAGCCTGCCTGTGGTACCACTCAAGGCCTGGGAGACTAGAGCAGTGTCCATCTGAGAGCAACCCTGTTGTGTTCAGTATATTTGATGCTTAGTTCTTGCTTAGCCTGGGAAAGCTCTGTCCTATCACAGCTGAGTGGTTTCCATGGCTCTGCAGAATGTCCATGCACTGTTCTGCTGTGCAGGCCAAAGAGTAGATGGATCAGCCCTCTGTATGCAGCCAGGCATTAGTTATACTGTTCTCCTCTCAGTGGTGGTTGTGGTTTACCCCTAGGAATCGAGTTCCCATGCACGCTCTGCTCCCCTGTTTTCTTAGAATTACAGAGTGGCTTTGGTCGGAAAGGACCTGAGATATCATCTAGTTCCAGCTCCACTGACATGGGTAGGGACACTACTCACTAGACCAGGTTGCCTGCAACTTCTCTGCTCTTATTCCTTGTGGGTTTTTGGTCCCTTTCTGTAAACCCACTATTTTATATTGCGATTCTGTTATGTTTTGTACCACAAAGCGTTTAACACCTGACATTTGCGGAGCTACTCTATTGGAATGTTTCTGGGCTGTTGAGTCGTTGTTGTGGGGTTTCTTCCATCTGATATACAGAACAGAGTTATTTGTGGCTTGTCTCCTGGTGAGAAAAGCTGCTCTCACTGTTCGTGCAGGCTGCTCTGTTGCTCTAGTGTCCATGTTTTGCTAACAAATAACATGCAGTGGGAAAGACTAAAGTTCAAGATATGGCGGTGACATTAGCAGTGGCTCTTTTCTCCCTAAGACTCCCCCAAACCATCTGCCATCAACTGATAAGAGAGTGTAAATGGAAAAATGCAAGCAACAGACTTCTGAGTTCATTGTCTGCATAACCATGGGAGAGATGAGAAACGTTCTGCCAGGGGGTATGAGCACCAGGGGAGGATCCTTAACAAACTAACAGACTAGTTGCCGTGTGCACAAGAGCCTCTTTAAGAAAGGCTTGAATGAACGAGAGCAAACCTTTCCAAAGGTACGTAGGTATTCTGCGCCACAAGAACGGAGAGAAGTGGCGGCTCTGTGAAATCCACACCTGGGGCCTTTGGGTCTAATATTTATGACAGACAGACTGAGCTCTGATTGACCCCCTGGTGTCTAATCACGCTGTAAATACCCAGAGCACGCTATGCAATGGCACTGACACAGTGGGTGCACTTTTACTGGAGGCTTCATGCCTGCCTTCACGTTATTATGCTGCTGTGGCCTTTTCAGCAGAACATTTGAAGTGAATGGACTCCACACTGGGTAGGATTTACCTATAAACTGTCATTTCCATTTATGCAAACAGTCTTAACGAGAACTGACTCAAATACCGATGCAATACTGCTGCATCTCCAGCCAGAAATCACAGGCTTCACAGTCCAGATTGGGAGCCCAACCAGCTTTTAAAGGTAGATTAAAAGAGATTGAATTTTGACACACAAAGCCAGGTTTTGAAAAGCCCCCCACGTGTTTGGCGTCTCCCTCTGACATACAGAGGCCCTATTAGAGGTGTTTTCTGTTGTGATTGTCCCCCTGTGCTCCGCACTGGACTGGGTCCAGTTTTGGGCACCTCAGGACAAGGGAGACATCGAGGGGCTGGAGCGAGGGCAGAGGAGGGCAACGGAAGTGGGAAAGGGCTTGGAGAATAAATGTGATGGGGAGAGATGGAGAGAGTTGGGGCTGTTTAGTTTGAGGAGGAGGAGGCTAAGAGGAGACCTCATTGCTCTCTACAGCTATCTGAAAAGATATTGTAGAGATGTTGGTGC
This sequence comes from Phoeniculus purpureus, assembly GCA_028565055.1. Classification (NCBI taxonomy): domain Eukaryota; kingdom Metazoa; phylum Chordata; class Aves; order Bucerotiformes; family Phoeniculidae; genus Phoeniculus; species Phoeniculus purpureus. The sequence continues at coordinate 11,390,479 of JAOXOE010000720.1, forward strand.
TGGGCTCTTCTCACAGGTCATTAGTGACAGAAGCAGAGGGAAGGGCTTCCAGCTTCCACAGGGGAAGGTTAGACTGGACATCAAGAAGAAATTCTTCCCAGAGAGAGTGGTCAGGCCCTGGAATGGGCTGCCCAGGGTGGGGGGTTGCGTCCCCATCCCTGAATGAGTTTAAAAAATATTTAGATGCAGTGTTGGTGGATCTGGTTTAGGGGTGACCTTGTAGAGTAGGGTTGCTGTTTGAACTAGATGATCCCAGAGATCTTTTCCAACCTGAAAGACTCTGTGATTTCATTTCCCTCATTGCAAAGGCCTTTGACACCTGCCTCTCAGGGCTTTGGTTTTCCAAACAACAGACATGGGATCCAGCTCACGCAGTCCGTGATTGTGGGTCCACCACAAAATGCTTTTGGGCATGACTTTTGCTAACGTGGGAACTAAGAAGTCAGCAGACTCACTTTCTGTGGTGCTCTGTGAAAGCAAAAGTCATGCCAGGGCCAGTGTGGAGCAGAAGCAGCCAGGGGGAGGCAGGGTGTCTCCTTGCACTGGCCATGAGGAATGGGGCATTGCAATATCCTACTAAGGATGTTTTGTGACTGGAAAGAACCCTCTCTCTTTGGAAAAAAATGGGCAGCAAAGCATCCTGAAACCAATAGGATTTGGAAGACGCAGGGGCCAGAAAGGAAGAAACACCTTGGTGCCTTTTCCTGGCCCTGCATGTAGGTGGCAGTGAGTTGTAGCTGGCCCTTGTGTATGCTGATCTGGCTACTGCCTTCCAATTTATTATTGTTTGCTTTGCTCAGCCTGTGCACAGTAGCACAGACTGCAGAGTCTTGTAGCATCCTCCATCTGCTTTTATTCATCGTCTTGAAAACCACTGGCTCTCCAGACATGCAATTTCCAATTTTGAAAAACCCTCATTATTCCCTAAATCCTGCTATTCTTGAGATATTGGCCTCTAGTAAGTTGATAACAATTCCCTGTTGGTCTGTTGTGGCTGAATGTTCCCCCCACCTCCCCCATTTTTTATGCCTTAATAATTCTATGAACACAAGTAATGGATAGCCACAGCCTGGTTTTGCTTGCCTTCCTCCTGGTGCTATTTTTTGTCTAAATATGAGTTGGACTTGCTCTGGGAATTGTTAGGAGTGATTCCTTTCACAGGTCTTTAAGCCTTTCTGAGTTTGGCAAGCCAAAAATTACAGGCTTCAGTTGCTGTGCAGCCAACTGTGTTTACTTTGCATGTGATAATTCCAATCTGAAGTTCTTTGTGCAGGGCAGGAGGTCTTCTGGTTGTTTTGCAAACCCTGGACTATAAAACCCTTTTGTTTTTGCTCATGTAGGCTTAAACCTTCCAGGGCTGGTTTTCACCTGGAGTGAATGAATAGCAACCACTTCTCCAAGCCCAGTGACACTGTACAGTTTGCTCCAAGCTGACAGTCCAACAGATGGAATTAGAGAGCACAAAGCTCCCAAAAGCCTCACAATAATTTTCCCTGATTTTGTTTGTTTTCTATGAAAAGATGGAAACTGGTCCGGGCTTCACTGATCAGTCACAGAACATTAGGGATTGTAAGGGACCTCGAAGGATCATCCAGTCCAATCCCTCCACCACAGCAGGATCTCCTAGATCAAGTCACACAGGAACATGTCCAGCCAGGTTTGAAAGGCCTCCAGAGAACGAGACTCCACAACCCCCATGGGCAGCCCATTCCAGTGTTCTGTCACCCTCACTGGGAAGAAGCTCCTTCTCAGATTGATGTGGAACCTCCTCTGTTCCAGCTGACACCCGCTGCCCCTTGTCTTATCATTGGGTGTCCCTGAGCCTCGCCTCGCTCCATCCTCCTGTCACCCACCCTTCACATATTTATCAACATTAATGAGGTCACCCCTCAGCCTTCCTTTTTCCAAGCTTAAGAGACCCAGTTCCCTCAGCCTTTCCTCAGCAGGGAGATGCTCCACTCTCTTCATCATTTTCATGGCTTTGTGCTGGACTCTCTCAAGCAGTTCTGTGTCCTTTTGGAACTGAAGGGCCCAGAACTAGACACCTCTCTTGAAGGTTTTGGCCTAGGTGTCAGGCTTGTGACAAATTAACAACCAGGCAGTTCTCACCAGACGCTCAATTGTTCACTAGTGATTTTTCACCCTGAACTAGATTTAGGGTAATGGGCTGGGTGTTGGGTCTTGGCTGAGCTTATTCAGTGCAGTTTTTGTCTCAGGACATGCAGAGACATGAAACCAGATGCTTAGCTGCCCCTTGATTCCAGCATTCCCCAAAGCATAAGGTACGAGGAGACACTCTGAGAACATTTCAATGCCACAATGTAAAAGTTATATTCGAGAGATGCTAAAGTGCTTAATTAGCAAGGACTTACAGGTCTTCTCAGACACAGCTATTCTAATCATAAACTTCATCCTTTAGGCCCTCTCCCTCCCCAATGTTTTATGCTTGAGTACCATCCAGCAGCTCCATGCTGCTCTGCCTAGGGGCTGTGAACTTCTGCCCCTGCACATCAGCAGAACTGCAGTGATTCTCTTCTTCTATGGCTTTTGTTAGAATTGGAACACGTAGCTCCGAAGCAATTGCTGAACTCCCATCATCCATGCTTTAATTTTGTTAACCTGCTTTTCTCTGTGCTAACAGATCAGCGATGTTCTGAGCTACGGAGCATCTCTACTCCTTCATTTTGCTTGCAGTCACTTTTCAGCGTAAGGTACTACATTAGGACTTTCAGTCCCTTTCTGGTCATTAAATGGCTTGACCCAGAGCCTACTGAAAACAACAAAAGTCATTTCATTAACTTCAGTGGCCTTTGGATCAAGCTGTGTCAGGCTGCACACGATGGCTCTGAAATAGAGCTTTTGAAAGGGTTTTTTTTAATCTCTTGGAAAATGTTAACGCTTAGGAAAAAAAACCCGCAGTGCTGTGAACTTCTTGCTTCGGGAAAAATGCTGGGGAAAAAGGGGTTTCAAGCTGCTGATGTGTCAACGTTTTCTAATGAAAACAAAATGCCCTTTGTTTTGAAGTAAAACTAACGTACAGATGAAATACCTAAAAGACAAAACAGCCTACAATAACCTTCTTGAAATAATGGAAGCTGTGCTCCAGCTCTCCTCTTCTGGATGGGCTTTTGTTCAAATTTTCGGGATGCTGATTTTGCTTTTTAATCCCCATTTTGGGTAAGAGTATTTTGCACACGAGAAGCGCTCTTGGATGTGTGGTGACTGGTTGGTGTATGATTTCACTATACAAGAGCACCCCTCCGGAACTTTTGCCACAGAGCCACTTTACCAGAGCCCTGGTATTTAATGTGAAAATGGCGGGGGGGAGAGAAAAGCAAAGTAGGAAAAACGACCAAGAGGTGTAATTCTAATTCTTAAATCTCTTGGAATCTGAAGAGAAATTTATCATCTTTATTTTGATCAGGCTGGTGACGCATGAACTTCTCTCAGTCCTGCTCTGCATTTTGAAACCTTTGAAGTTTGGCATCATTTAAGTTACTCAGTTCTCCATCCCTTCAAGAGAAATTATATCTTATCTAGGAAAGAATGACAAATGTGAGATGCACTGCTCTACGTGCAGCCCAGCCACAGCCTCGCAGAGCAGTAGTGCTGCCTGCTTTGATTCACATTGTATTCCCTCAGCTCACCTCCCACCAGCCTGTTTATCTCATTCACTAGCAGCCAAATATGAGGCTGAAAAAGCTTTTGAGGTTTGTTTTCTGTAACTAGAGCCAAATTTCCCATTCTGATGAGGCTGTTGACTGCCTTTCATGTGTTTGCGCTTCCTCGAGCCAGTTCCTCTGCTCTCGGGGGTTTATAGTTTTAAATGTTCCCTGATTGTCCCACAATTCTCTGTCCATTTATCTGGGCCCAGGTACACTAATAACGTAATGAAAAAGGGATTCCTTCTCTATAGGAGCTGTTAAAAAGTGATGTGAGGAGCTGCACTGAGGAAACCATTTGCAGTTCACAGTAACAACCAGCTTTATTGGTCAATAAATCCCGAGAACTATACTGCTTTGTTTTCTTGTAGCATCTGCTCACCCCTTATTTATTAAGTAGTGATTTCAGAAATATAAAGCACTTTTAATACCAGGGCCTGATCTGAAGACCCTGGGTAATTCAGGCAGTTTTGTATTGGCCATTAAGACAGACGAGTGTTGCTGCGGAGCCTTTACAGGTGCTGGGAAAGGCAGAGGCAGCTCTCCCAGCCATGCTCTCATTTAACACCCCCTAACAAATACGGTGCAGGGGAGCACCGGAGACAGGGCTTTCGGGGAGCTGCCGATAGCCACATCCTGTCCAGCTGGTGTCTTTTAGGTAAACAGTGGCCTGGCACCCACTTGAGCGCTCTAAGGGCTTTCTCTGATGTTGCAGAGCTCTTTGTTGAAACTTCTCATTCCCTGACCTCATACACCTTCAACACACGTCTGCAGGGCTTCTCGCTATGTTCAGCGCTGAGCCAATGGGCATGGAGATGGGCTGGTCTCTGCCCTGACTGGGAATTTCTCAGTGAAATTCATTGAACTAGAAAAAGAGCCAAGTGAAAAAGAAGAAATCAAACCAAATCAAAAGAAAAACATTATCTGAGGGAGCGGTGGCTCCTAACAAATTTCTTGTTTAAAACAAAATTGAAGTTTTCAGATCTCCCATTTCAAAAGGCTGATGCTATCGTGCAACGTTGTGATTGATGTGATGAAAAATCGGTGAGACAAGCAGCTTCAGCATTTCTTATCCAGCATTTACATGCATAGATTGAGACTGCCACACACATGGCAAGCCTGATGCAATTTCACTGAGACCCCAGGCAGAATGTAGAGCTCAGCCCACACTGCATTACTGCAGTAGAGCATCCAGAATGTTTTAATCAAATTAGTGTTTCAGAAACAAACCATTAAACCCATCTTAGAGTTGTTATTTGGGTAAGAGACCACATGGAAGATGGACTTCAGGAGGTTACAGCCAGTGCAGCTTGTAATGGTTTGCTGGGCCACGGGGATATCGTTGAGTTCTCTGTTTGTTTAGGCTTTTCTAACACCGCTGCTCGAGGAGCTGTACTGGAAGGTGGCTTTGAGAAATATATGTAATCCTGTCACCGTCTCACTTACCTCCTCACCCATGGTCTGTCACTCGTGCCTTTGCTTTAACCCGGTGTGTGACTGATACATCAGTAATGAGAGAAATAATCCTCCCTCCTCAGCTTCTTCAGGTGTGTTTGTCTTTCCCAGAAAGAAGATAAGTTGTTCCTTATTTTCGGCTGACATTTACCTTTCTTGAAGAGGATAGAACATATGGAATAATGGCAAATGCTCAGGGCAGAGGGGGGAACAGCTACAGGAATATCAGCCGGGGCTTTTTAATTCATCCAGCTCAGATAGAATCACTGGAGGACACCAGCAGTTACTTATGGGAACCAATATGTTGTGGCTGTCCCACAAGTCCCTTTTACCATCTGAGCGACTACTAGGGAATAAAGAAGCTGTTCCTTAGGTCAGGGGAGGCTTAAAGTGCAGCCTGAAGTGTCTGTGCCAGATCCATGTCACCACGAGAGAGTGGAAGGGTAGAAAATAGCTGTCAGAAAGAACAGGTCCTGCTAATGAAACATTCATTGCAACGAGCCTGTCCTGGTGGAGCTGGCGGATCTCAGAAATGCCCTCTCTTTCTTGCACTGTGTTAGGTTTTGTGTTGTGAGGATGATGATACTTAACTCCCACTGACAAGCACTTGTAGCTGAAGCACTGTACTAACATTAAATATTAGGGCTGTTAGCAAACTCTTCTGCTTTACCAGACGTGGGATGCTCAGTTCCCTTACTGGCTGCTGAGGGGCTGAAATGTTTCCTGGAGACTCCTGGTTTCCTTACATTTCTACGGAGGAATCGTTTGGGTTTGGAACAGAGTTCCATCGGCAGGTCGCTCGCTTAGTAGCAGTCTTGATTCATCATGACTGAGATGAAAAGCTCCTTCCTGCTCCTCATTTAAACTTGTGTTGCGTCCCTGTGTGGCTGCAGAGATGCAGAGGCTTCACGTGTCCATGGTGTGGCCTCCTGCCTCCTCCAGGTTGTTCTTCAGTCCGGACTTGTCTGAAGGGTTTTGCTTTTTTGAGGATGGAACCTGTTCAGACACAAGTTTCAGAAACTCAGAAGCTGACACAACACAGAGTTGTTATCGTCTGCTCAGCCCTACCCACAGCTGTTTCCCACTACCTGTTCCATCAATACTCTGGAACAGATTATTCAGAGAGGAGGAGATTTAATTGCTATTTTACAATTTTAATGAATAAATGCCATTTCTGTTCATCTTCTATTTACTCTCACAATGCAAGGCAGAGCTCTAATGCCAAGAATGAATTTCATTACCCGCAGAAAAAAGACACTTCATTAATACCGAACTGTTATTGCTGGCATATGTGCTGCTTGGCTAATGTTTGTGATTACCAGGGGAAATGCTCACAGCTTCTCAGACACTGGAGGAAGGCTGCTGTTTCAAAAGTAATTCATTCTCATGGATGCTTCAGTTTCTGTAATTCTGATGCAGGCACTTGAAGAAAAGTTAATTTTTGGAACACCAAGGTTTGGAATTTTCCGTAGTTGGGCTGTTCATTGATACAGGGAAGAGACTGAATCTGAGCCTATGGCTGCATATAATTACTAGTCAGATGAGACGGGGCAGAGGATCAAGATACTTGGAGCATAGCTGTGTTCAGGACATTAGGCCCATAATTCAATACAACTGAAACAATGAGACTGGAATAAAATCAGAGATTCTGATTCACAAGACATAAAGGTGGTTGTGTTCTTTTTGAAACCTTTGGAAGAGTAGGTCTCTCAAATGTGGGCTGCCTTTGCCTAGGAAGCCTGGAGTTAAGTTTTGCTTGAAAGGAATAGAAGGAGGAAAAGAGGACATCCTGAGGTTACTAGCATAAGTGGATATTAACACCTGCAACTAGCAGGAGCTTTAGTCCAGTGACAGAGGAAAAGAGAATATGAACCTTGGGTGAAATGCAAGGCCCAGCTCAGCTGTTCTGTGATGTAACAGCACTGCCCTTCTACTGGTGTGCAGGGATGGAAGAACAGCCCTTACGCTTTTCTCACACAGGCAGGTTCTTCTTCACTTTGTGGTGCTTTTCCTCTCGTCACTTTTTGTGCTGAAGCACAGTAGGTGTAATGGGCTGAAAGGCCCTTGTGGCCAAGAATGCCAACAGCATCCTGCGGTGGATCAGAAGGGGAGTGGTTAGTAGATCAAGAGAGGGTTCTCCTCTCCCTCTACTCTGCCCTGGGAAGACCGCATCTGGAAGATTTTGTCCGGTTCTGGGACCCACAGTTCAAGAAGGACATAGAGCTGCTTGGAGAGAGTGCAGTGTAGAGCCACAAAGATGATGAAGGGAGTGGAGCATCTCCCTGATGAGGAAAGGCTGAGGGAGCTGGGTCTCTTAAGCTTGGACAAATGGAGACTGAGGGGTGACCCCATGAATGTTGGTAAAGCACACAAACTCAAAGAAGTCCTGCAGCCACATGCAGCACTCACGTGATCTAGGGGATCCTGCTGTAGCAGAGGGATTGGACTAGATGATCTTTAGAGGTTGCTTCCAATCCCTAATGATCTGTGATTCTGTGCCATGCTGAATCCAAGAACACAGCTGTACCTCACAATAAGAATATTAAGCAATAATAGTGCCATGTTATCTGGCTTATTTTACTCATTTTTTCTCCTTTTTTCCACCGCTAGAAATGTCCTTACATGGTTTTCAAGTTCTGAGTGAACTACGTGTGGGGAAAGTATGGGGCAGCATCGGTTTGTAGACTACAAGAGATATAAATCCTTGATGGGCTGAGTATGGATTTACTCCAGTTGAAGGTCTGACCTTGTTATGAAAGATTTACATGGAGAAGTCAGTCAAGAGTAATCATTTCCAATGATCTCGAATTACACAGGCTACCTGAAACGCTTGTTTATTGCTTTGTGGAGGTCTGCATGACAAAATAATAGATTTTCCTTGAAATATTAATGGGGGAAATAGAAATGGGCAAAAATACACCTGTTTCATGCTGTTATATGTTAAAAGGAAATGCTGTGGGAAACACCAGTCTTTTGTCAGTGCTGGAAATGAACTACCTCTGCCCTTTAATTCTCCTGCCATGTCAAGAGCCCTGTGGGGTTTGGTGTCGCACGGCTGCTGTGCCATGCAGCTCTGGCATGACTGGGGAATCCTCGGTTTTCTGCTAAGCTAACAGACTCTTCTAAACGCTGCTGACTGCTGTGTTTCTCTATTGTGCCACATGCACTTTTGTGCTTTTAGAAGGAAGCAGATGGGGGTTTGTTGTTGTTAGATATCTGCAACTTTACTTAAG
>JAOXOE010000720.1:11411669-11425516 GCA_028565055.1 Phoeniculus purpureus
CTCATCCCCACCACCCTCGGCCTGCAGGGCTTCATACTTGTTGTGCAAGGGCAATGGAAGAGGAGGAGAGGGCTGGGTGGATTTCCCCTGCTGCCTCTGACAGGGATCCTCCCTGTTTCCAGGAACAGTTCCCTTAGCAGGAGGGATCTGCAGAGCTTGCTCCCACAGATCCAGCACCCTTTCACTTTCTCTTATTGACCTGAGCCTGGATACTTCATCCTTCAGTTCAGCCACCAAGGTGAGGAGAAAGTCCACCTGCTCACACCTGACACAACTGTTTACCCCTTCACCCTCTGTTTACCCCTTCAAACAAAATGTAATAAAATACATGAACAAATGGGAAAGTGACCTTGCTGATGCATTTTCCTGACTCCTCTTGTCCTTATGTCCATCTTAGATGTTCTCTGCTCTTATATTTTCTACAGGGGCTCAAATCCAACATTTCATTTAACTTCCAGTTAGCTATTCAGCATTTAATAAACATCTTGAGTTGGAGGGACTAGAGAGACTTAATTGCAGAAAAATAGTGGTCTGTGCCGTAGTTTTCCTTTGTTGGTTTTATTAGTGGTCTCAGAGAAATTCAGTGAAATCCAAGTATTTGCCTTGTACAAGGAGAGAGACCGTCACGCTACAACATAACAGCTATGCAGTAGTTCTATAATGGGTGTAATTGGGAAAGCTCTTCTTGGAGGTGAGTTACATGCTTGATGTTATTTTAAATCTTATCAGTTTGTTTGTCTCAATAGATTTTGAGGCTTGAAAAATTAATTGCAGGTAATTTTTAATTCTGTGTCTGAGTTTCTTGCTTTTAAGTCGCATTAGAATTCCTATTGTCCTATTAATCCAGGTCAGAATAAATAAGTGTTCCCAAGTAGCTGTAGCTGTACTGTTAATTTTTATATATATATATCTATCTCTCAATAAGCCAGACGGGCAGATCATTATCATGCAGCAACATCAGCAGGAACAGTATCAAAAGGCAAGGCAGCATTTAACCAAGAAAATGCACACCCATTACACATATGAAAGAGACCCGAGGAGTTCTGCTTGGCAATTAAAGTCCCAGTGAGGGTCCTGCTGTTGTTACTCTGCAGCCAAGATGTTACTGAGCCTGACCTGTGCATTGCTTGCAGTGTGGAAATGCATAAATGCGAATATAATAAAATAACCCGTGTTGGACTGCCTGCAGATAAACTGGCTGATAAGTTTTCTGTGATAAGATACAGCTACAGTACGTTTGCATGAGGAGCTATTTGTGCATGAAGAACAGTGGAGAATACAGTCAGAACTATTCTCTGCTGGTAGTTTGTGGGGAAGAAAGTGTTTGTCTTGGATAAACCTTGTGCATGTTAGCACTCTGCTCAGGGTGGATGAGTTTGTTGCTGTGCTTGATTGTGTTGCTTTTCTACCCCAGAGTAAAGGGCAGAAGAGGGCAAGAACAACTCCAAGCTGGTATGATGCCACATGGGGTGCATCATAGTGGGGTCTGTTGCTTTGATCCTTGTCCTTCACCAACAATCTTAAAGGATTAACCCAAGGTACCCCCGCTGTGCAGGCATATGTTGGCTTTTCAGTGCCATGCAGTCTCAACTGAACTTTCCTGCAAGAAGTTGGCTGTGAAGGACAGTGCCTGGTGCCTTTAAACTGTCACGTATCCTGTGGGTATTATTTGTCATTCCACTTTCTAGTAGATTCTTTGTCACATATCTGCTCCTCAGGAGGTTTTATAGCTATGCTTCTTCAATCATAGGAGGAATTTCTTTACTGAAAGAGTTGTCAGGCGCTGGAAGAGGCTGCCCAGGGGAGTTGTTGAGTCCCCATCTCTGGAGGTGTTTAAGGGAAGAGTACACGTTGCATTGAAGGACATGGTTTAGTGCTGATGATAGGGTTAGGATAAGGTCAGACTTGATCTTCTAGTTGAAACTGTTCTATGGTATTGTTAAAATTGCTATTTACTATTCTGGTTCATTCTTACAGTGCATGGTGGGTTATTCATGTGGGGTCTCCATTTGACTTTAAATTGTCTCCCGTTGATCGGGGGTTCAGTATGGCCCATGCTTTCCTCAATATCCACCAGAGTAACGCGATTTCAACAAAGTAATGGGACTTGTTAATTGTGCTGTGCTTGTCCAATCTGGACGACGTATTCAAACCTCCACTTCTATGGAATCACAAGCAAGACAGTATTAAAAGAACTAATAAATACATGTCTTTTAATGAAAAATGAATTAATTAATTATTAAATAAAATAAGAGGGCTGTTTTTTTTTTTTTCTCCAGATGCTGTAATTATGCAGGATAGGGGAAATGAATTCAAGCTGGGAAGGAGAAGTTTAGGCTGGATATTAGAAATAAGTTCTTCAATGTGAGGATGGTTGATGGCTGGAATGGGCTGCCTGGGGAGGTGGTGAGGGCCCCATCCCTGGGATCATTTACGGTCAGGCTTGATGAGGCTCTGAGAGGTCTAACCTAGGTAGAGATGTCCCTGTTAGGGAGGTTGGACTAGATGGCCTCTAGAGGTCCCTTCCAGCCTAGAACATTCTATGATTCAATGATTTGTGCTCTTGTGGACTGGTAGCTGTTAGAAGATCTGAAGAGTCAGTGTTTCTGTCTCTAATGTAGGCATCATCTTTCTCTCAAGAAATGTGGCATCTAGCAGCAGATGTTATCTTTGCTTTATCTTTTATTTCTGTTCCTCGGAAGACAAAAGGCTGAAGTGTTAATTTCTAAAACTACAGGCTAAGAATACTTCTCCTCCCAGAAATGATTTGCGATGACATTTTACTATGTCATTTACTATTTACATTTTACTGCGTAGCTGGAATGGAGATTTGCTGTTTATTTGTAGCTGCTCTATCAGAGATTTACTGAGATTTGCTTCGAAAATCCAAGATTCTCAAATCTGTTGTAGGATTTGGACTGCTTCAGCCTGGATAATTCGAAGTAAATAAACAATGCAAACGTAACTATATTTCTTCGCTATTCCCACTTTCTGCAGCAACACACGTCAACCATCCTGGAAGAGCATCACCCATTCAGTCTGGGGCCACAATCTGGGTGTCTCCTTGGATTCTTTTGTCCACTGAAGCTATAGGTCCCAAGCCATCTGTAGCCATCGGAGAGTCCTACATTTCCATCTCCCTTCTGTAGTGGCCTAAGAGTAGCAGAGCCAGCGCAGGTGTTTTACCAAGACCAGTGCTTCACTGGATTCATTTGGAGAAGGCAGGATTGTTCCAGCTGCACAACAGCTGGGAAACATCAGCAGGAGCTAAGGTCTATCTGTTTTCTTTCCTTTTTCTTTAATGTCAGCTGGCAAGGATGCAATAGGGCTGTACTTGCCAAGGCTACTAGTTTCATGGTAATGAAAGGAAGAACAGCAGAACGTCCTCCAGAGCTTTGTAACCTCACTCCTGCACTTACTCTTGATGTCCTTTGATTTCCCATCAAGGTTTCCCAGAAGTCTTTCTCTGAGGTGAGGTAGAGAAAGCACCTGTAGTAATAAACTGAAGTGTTGTAGAACATTCCCAGGCACTGGCACTTGATCTCAAAACCTGTTGAATTGCTGCAGTGGTCATGGTCACCATGCAATGGAAGCATTGTGGTTTGGGGCCATCGAGTAAGGCAGCCTGTCACGCAACTGTCCATATTTAGAGCCTGACTGAAATTCTTTAGCTACTAACACTTTAGTGTTCACTATTCCTGTTCTAGATATCCTTGTTCTCACCCCTGACCTGGAATTCTGAGATCCTCCACAGAGAGCACAGTGGACACTGGTTTTATGATTCATAACTACCGTAAAACCACCACTGCAAACCCTGTTGTACACAGTACTTTTGTATATGTTGGAAACCTGATGGAATCTATAAGGATTTCATACTTCAGGGACTTCAGGTGATACTACCTGCCTACGTGACATCCTAGAAATTGTTTAATTACCTGACAGATGACAGTCACCGAGCAGTGTCTCTCACAGCACTAAAGTGCTGCTGTTACAACTTGCCTTACGGTTGGTTTGGCGGGAATTTATTCTTAGCTGTAGTCTGCTCTTGCAACGTGAACAGAGCCAAAGAAAGGACACTGTGGGATGGGACAGACGTCGTTAATCTTACTAATTAGCCATTGACATCAAGTATGTCTTTAATACACTAAATAAATATATGTGACTCTGGGAACTAAACCTGTGCTTAGTGCTGGGCAGAAGCCTCAGCTAATTTTAATTTTGGGTTGTTCTTTTTCTCTGTTATTTTGTTCTTTCAATCTAAATATTTTAACTTCTTTCTCAAGGCTGTGTGAGGTCCACAGGAGGAAGCCTATAGCTTTCATCTTGATTTATAGAGACGATGATAAAAGTTTAGTCTCACAGCTTGTTGCCCATTTCTCTGCTAGATTGTTGCCTACAGCATATGTTCAAAGACAGGTTGCCCATAGTTGAATGTAGCTTTATTTCAGTAAACATAGCCTACAGTAGAAACATATTGAATTTAGGCTAAACTTGCAGAGAGATTGGAAATAAAACACTGAGTACAGTGTCGGGCTGCAATTAACTCTGTTCTAACATTTATAAGCCTGTGTGGCTATGCCGAAGGGGTAAAGGTGAATGGGGCTCAATCCTGCTTCAGATGCCTGCGGTGGTCATGGCTCAGGGTGTACAGAAACAAACTCTTGTCGCTTGTTTAGTACAAACGTACCTTCTTGGGAATCAATTTTCGGTGTGTCTCAGGAATCTGTATCTCTCAGGTATCACAAAGAATGATTTTTGTGCGAGTTTTTCATGGTGTGGAGCAGAAACAATATGAAGCTGCAGATGAATTATTCCCCAGGTGATGAACAAGACTGGTCCTTCATGCTCCCTCAGAAACCCAGGAAGCAGTATAATACAGCCATCACTGCAAAATTCCTGTCACTGTTGGGTGTGTGCAGTACACAGATAAACTTCAATACAGAAGATGTTTACACACCGGCTTTTACATGTATGCTCCACACACACAGTTGTGTTAATTACAACAAAAGAACTAGTTAATTCTATTGATCTTCAACGTTAATACTCTGAATAATCACATGAATGTATTTATCTGCTAGTGACTGATGACTAGAAGACGATGGCCTCACATTTCCCAAATTACTCTGCTACAGCAGAAGGGCAATTATTTGTGTAGCCCTGCCCACAGGTGGGAGCCCACCCCTGTCAGAATGACTGCAGTGCAGAAATCCAGAAAGACAGATCTCTTTCACTGTTAATTACTTGGTAATGAAGGGCCAGTGCTTGGGATTTTTCTTTGTGTTGCTGAGGTAGGGCTGTACAAAGAGCCATGGGAAGATGCATTTCTGTTGGTAATGAGATGGAAGTACCTGTCACTGGCACAGGGGACAGAGAGCAAACAGATTTGCACTGAAAGAGGAGAAACATTAGGCAGAAATGCCTTGTATTGGATGGAAAATGCGGTTACTTAATTGAAACAGAATAAAGAGAAGGATATTGCTAGAACTACATGGAGAAGTAGTGGTTCATTAGGATCATCATCCATAACCTGCCTGTCACACACCCCTTGTTGAGACCAGATTGTGTGCTGTAGGAAAGTTGAGATTAATCTGCTCCTTCTGTTGTTGTACTCGCTGGAGTGGCAGATTAAGATTCTATATTTGGTGCCTAATTTCCAAATTAGCAGTTTTCATCAAACCACATTTACTGCTGTCACAGAAGCACAAGCTGGTATGCACGTGGTCTCACTGAGTGACACGTAATTATGAGATGCTGAGGATATGCCTCTGTGCTTGCTAAACGAGATGGGAGCAGTTCTTGTTCTCTCCAAACACACCGGCGAGCTCATCATCGTGTACGTATGGCTGGAACATTCTTTAGTAGTTAAAGTACTGGGAGGTTGTGTTTTTTTTAATTGTCAGCTGCTGAGTGGTCAAAATTAAAGAAGGATTTTTAATAATTTAGTAATTTTCTTCTTCTGAATGGTTTGTTCCCATCCCTGCTAAGCATGAAGGCTTAGCTTATATTTTGTACTTCTAGCTATTGAAAAGTAGAAGAAAGGATTTTTTCAAATTATATTGAAAGTGTCAGTCCTCAGGAGGTTAAAATTTATTCTGTCCAGCCATGCAAAGGCTGAAGGTTAGGGAAATTCCCAGAAAAGTTCCAGCAACTGCAACAGAGTGGATCATCTGGTTGGGCAAGATGACAGCCAGATGTCCCTTCCGACCTCTACCGTTCTCTGAATGGTATAATTTTCCTTCCTGAAGTTGTGGTCGCTGTAGATTTATGCTCTCAGTTCTGTAGGGACTGAGTTTAAATTGACATTCATTCTTCAAATTAGTCTTTTAAAATTTTATTTGCCAAATATTTTTAAATGTTATTTACTACACATATGCCTGGGCAATGAAGGACCATTTATGGTTCCTAATTGTATAGATAAAATAGTTCACTATCTTAAGTTTTTAAATATATAGCAACTTGCTATTACATGTGGAAATGTTATCACAGGTCGGATATTTTTAACTTCAACATCTTTTATTCCTTGTTCCCTTGTTTTACCTTATCATTGAGGTCGTTCACGATAAGCAACTGGCTCTTTATCCAGCACAATTTTTTAAAGAAGGATCTCACAGTCTGGGAAAGGACTTGTAATCACTCCTTTGGATTTCTTTAGATATGTTTGCTGAACTCCTCGGGGAGTCTTTGATATTCTGACACTTCGTGTTAGTGGAGTGTGTTTGCCAAAAATATTCTTTGTCAGAGAGGCTGCAGAGCTTTTTTCTGTTTGCCTCTTGAAGCTGCATGGCACATGGATGCCTACAGTGAGAAAATGGGATAAAGAAGTGGTGTAAATGTAATTACTGTCAACTGTGTGGTACAACAACTTGAAAAGAGTTTTCATCAAACAGTGGAGGAGCGGGGATTCACTCAGAGGAAGTAGGTAAATATTAGATTTTCATTAAAATACCTAGAATCTATACTACAGAGTTCCTTAAAGGAACTCCAACTGGAGATGCTTCAAGTGCTCCTGTGAAGATGAAGTTATTGCAGACTGGGGTTACTCAGCCCTGGGTAGGGAAGTTATGCTGCCAGAGGTTTAGCAGTGTCTGTGGGACTCTTTCAATCACAGCATTTGCCTATTGTCTCCGTACAGCTGTAGATCTGCAAACAGTATTTCAGGCCTGGAAAAGCTAACGCAGTCAGGTTGTAATTTCCTTTTCTTCAGCACAGCCTTCTTACCTGTAACTTCCAGATATATAGAGACACAGCAGCACCAGAATAAATCACAGTGATTTCATTCCGCCCTTATAAACTGTTGTCCGAATTGTCGACACCTCTTGTCTATTAGTAGTAAGTTAACTAGCTTTTACAAAATATGAGCAGCTTGATCATTTATCTTAAGCCCCAATCTATCTTCTTGTTCCATTTAAAGGTAAGATACAATATTAAGGGAAAACAGGAATTGCTTCCCTGAGGAGATTTTACTGCTATTGACGCGACCAGAGTGCGCTAGAGTGGAAAAAATGCCTTGCTTAATGAAATTTAAAAGAAATTAGATAAATAGATGAATCAAGGCTTCCAAACCACTAGTAGCTCTGAAGAGTGAACGCGAAACACCCAGCCTCCGGGTGGAATGTGGAGGGCACAATAGAACCTCTACACTAGCCAGGGAATGATCTTCTGAAGAAGATGAGAATGTGGAAGTGGCTTTGGGAGAGGTGGACACTTGATTATGTTAAATTGATTTGGAGTGATGTAGGTGAAGAGTGATGAGAGAAAAGAGACTAAATCAAATGAGAAAGGAGGAGCAGAGTTATGTGGAACCTCCAAGGTGAATGCAGGAATACTGGACTGTAATTTAAAATCTAATATTTTGAGGTAAATGTAATTAAAAGATTTTCTGTACTTCTTAATAAATGGGATATTGCTATGCAAGCAGTGGGCTGTGGTTTGAAAGCAGTTCTCCGGTCTTCAGGCTTGCCAAAGGAATAAACGTGAAGTGGGACATAACTAAAGGTCTGAAGGATCCAAATACGGCTTAAAATAATTGTTCATTTCCAATTCTAGTTTAGAACTCGTAGTCTTCAAGGGATTTACTGCTGGTTAACTTATCAGCCTTTATACTTGTTATAATACCTCATTTCAGAGGGGCCTGGTTGTATGCTCTACTCCAAATCTCAGGATCATATTTGCCAGATTTGGGTCTGGGAAATCATTGTTCCTGGATCAGGCTGATGGGGTAATGGATCATTGGTAAGGGTCACTTCAGCACAGTCATTGATTTGTGTGGATTTTGTTGGTAAAAGTAGTTCAAAATCTAGCAGCAACTTTGCTTTTGTCACATGGGGACAGAAATCACTGTATTCATTTAGGATGAAGTAGACATTAGAGTGTCTAATGATTTTCTCTGTTTCTTCTCTCTAGGAATCCATGCTTGCCACACGGACTACCAGAGAAAGGTAGGAAAGGCATTTTGTTCATTCCTGTTTATCTAACCCTGTGTCTCGGGGCTCAAATCACAACTTTCCTCAGAAAACTTTTCACAAGGAGATGTGAAGCAACACGTCACTAATCAGCTGAAGAACTGCCAAACTGCTCTGTGCTCTTCCAGCCCAGGCTAGGAACTGTTGTGATTTTGCTTGTTTTATATAACCTTCAATTTAACTCCAGAATCTTTTCCTCCATGTGATAAACTTCGGCGGGTACAATTGCTTTGTTTTGATAGCATTTCAGCTTCAGCAATTAGTGTCTTTGACAGAAAGGAGAGGAAAAAATAAATCAGGTGTTACGTTGACTTAAGTCTCCCATTTCTTCCCTCTCTGTCTTCAGAGAAATGTGAAAGCAGGTTTGTGGATGCTGATGTATTACACTGAGCTATGTAGCTCTCACTCTCCATGTCTGATGTGATGGCCAGTGAAATGGACATTAGTGAAACGGTGCTTTCACTGTTGAAGCCCAGTTGAATCATGGTGTAGTGACACCAGGATGGATATCATCTACTTACTATTTTGTAGATCTCCATCTCTGTCTATATCTGCCGGTAGTGTTTTCTCCTTAGGCAGATGCCCAATCAAGCAAGGTGGGGAGTTAGGGTCAAATGCTGTTTTATTTTGCAAGGTGTAGCAAAACCTTTGCTGTTAATAGTTCTATAAATAATAATTTTAATGATGCAGGTGTGAATAATTCTTGAAAAGGGTTGTGACTGAGTGTTGGGCACAAAAGCTTCACTGTTCAGTGACCCCTTCTGTAAAGCTAGGACAGACTGCACTGGATTCTTCCAGTGCTTTAGGTCTCTTCCTCCAGACATAACGGAAACGAAGAGATGGCCCAAGTTTTGTCTGGCTCTGCAGTAGTGTGTTGGTAATGGGGTAGAGCTTTCTTGACCACAGACTGAGCACAGAACGAGGGGAGTTTTGGAGGTGAGGAAGAGGAGTGAGGAGTAAGGATTCTGCAGTAATATGGGGTCTCTGGGTAACTGAGTAACTAGAGGAGCTCAAAATTCTGCAGCTTATCCTGACACTGGATGCTGAAGACATGAGTTTAATGAAGGCATCATAGGAAGTGACAGCAATATAAAAGACAACCATATGTTATCATGCAGCACGAGTTAAGTTTAGTTTGTTTTCATTACAACTATATCACAGAACACTAGGGATTGGAAGGGACCTCAAAAGATCATCTAGTTCAATCCCACTGCCACAGCAGGATCCCCTAGATCAAGTCACACAGGACCATGGCCAGGAGGGTTTGAAATGTCTCCAGAGAAGGAGACTCCACAACCCCCCTGGGCAGTCGCTTCCAGTGCTCTGTCACCCTCACTATGAAGTTCCTTCGCAGATTGATGTGGAACCTCCTATGTTCCAGCTCACACCTGTTGCCCCTTGTCCTGTCATTGGGTGCTACTGAGTGGAGCCTGGGTCCATCCTACTGACACCCACCCCTCACGTATTGATCACCATTCATGGGGTCACCCCTCAGTCTCCTTTCTTCCAAGCTGAAGAGACCCAGCTCCCCCAGCCTTTCCTCATAGGGGAAATGTTCCACTCATGGATTTCCATCCCATCACTATTTAAATTTTTCAGAATAACATCCATGTCTGCTGCTTGACTGTTCTGAAAGGTTCAGGGGCATCATTTGTGTAGCTCTTCATTAGGAAACCATTGGAACGTTGAAGAATCCTCCTTTAAATTAATTAAAAGGAAACATCTCAGCTGCATTTTCAGGGCTAATCTGCAGCTTTGCACTGTGTGTGAGGAAGAGAATTTCTGTTTTATTCAATCCTCAGACTTAAACTGGTCCTCAAAATTCACAAAGTAAAGCTGGGAACCAGGAGCAGACAATTCTGCAAAGCACAGACAGCAAAGCTGAAGTGTAAATAGTGGTTGTTAGCAGAGATCCTTGCCTGGGAAGCTTTTTGCGGTATCAAATACAACATGTAAGGTACCTATTTACATCTAGTGGCTATAACCAGTTACTCTGTTACTTCAGATGCCCTCCCCCTGCCAGCCATTGCTTTTGCCAGAGCAGTGTGGCTCTTTAATTTTTGCGATAGTGTTTTGGTTTAACTGGAGCAGACTGGTAAACAGCTGAGCTGTGGTAATTACTTCAGCAGTTTGGTTGGGTTTATTTCCTCCTTGGGACAGCCTGTGTAACTGAGTTTGTACTACCTGCTCCCAGGGCAAATGTTTCGGGGTTGGAAATATTATCTTGAAGACAACTTTACATTAAGGCTTTGTGGATTTTATTCTTCGCATTCCTACGCTTTTCCCACTGCTGCTTCTTTTCACTCCTTTCTTGTCTGTTAATAGAAATAATTTACAATGAGGTTGTGTTGTTGGGAGAAAGGATGTGCCGTTAAAAAGCACTGGTACAGCAAATTTATTGTACGTGTAGGAACTCTAGAACAAACTTTTGTGGTCTGATAAGCCTTAACATCTTTCTCAGCCCCCTTTCTAGCCCAGGTACACACTCGACTTCCATGAAGACCAATCCCATCATGTTGAATTCTGTGCTGGTATTTTGAGTCTCACAGGTTAGTCAGTGCTATCCAAGGGGAGAGTCACAGAGTAGTCTTTCTGCTTTTGCCTGGTTCTGTAGGTGTATTCAGGAGAACCAGGCAAAAGCAGAAATGCTACAGAGGGTTACATGAAAGGAATGAAGGCAAATGCCCAGTTTTATCACTTTAGGCTCTACAGTGAGACCAACTCAGCTGTACAATAGCTGGTGCAAACATCACTTGAGTGTGTGTTCCTATTTGATTGTTTACTGGAAAAATTCTTGCCGTTGCTGTTCGCCTGCCTCTGTGCAGTTTGGAGTGTAGTTTAGAGGAAAACAGGCTCTGTTCTATTCTTGCATGTTCTACTTTCAATAATTCTTCCAAATTTTAGCACATTCCTTTGTCATCCCACGTACGCATGGCGATGATGAGACGCGCTTCCTTCAGCACTCGTCTGTTCTTTTAACAATCCATGTGAGTGACACAGATGAGTAAAATGTGGCATTTCAGATTGCAGAATAAAATACGAAATAAGAAACAACTGTTTGAGGGAAAATTAGTCCTATGCAGAGGGACCTATTAAAGTTGCCTCACATATCAAGCCTTTGTTCTGAGCATGTGTGACTGGAAGTGCAAAGCTAGGCTGTCAGAATTTGTTTAGCTAATGATTCTAACTTGTTAAAATTTTAACCATGACTCCTTTTGTTGTGCTTCAAAGGCTCTGTAATGCTCTTTATATTAATTTGTCTTATATTCCTGGAATATACTTTTTTTTTGTTATTATTTGGGCATTGAAGTGACTTTGGCAAATACTGTTTAGATGTGATTCTGATTTCAAGTGTGGGGTTCAGCACAAAAAGAACCCCCATAAAATTCATAGCTCCTGCACAAGCACTTTCTTGTGATCCGCTAAGACACGAGGTACAAATCAAGTGTGAGAAAAGCTTGAAGCCAGACTGTGAGATGTGAATGCTAAAATCCGTCACAATTCATACTGTCAGGGAAGCACACATTTAAAAATCCTTTGTCACGTACAATAATAGACTGAAACGCAGAGAGTGTGCTCCAATGTAAAACTTTAAAGCTTTTGTCTGAGATGAACTTGAAAACAGTCCTAAAATGACTGTGTGTGAACTCGTGACTTTTACTGGTGTGAAGTTTTCTGGGAAATCATCTGGTTACAAAATGTGGATGTGGGCCCTTGCCATGGGGTAACAGTGATGCTTAACTTTGTCATGGAAAGGGTCCTCAGATTGTGGAACAGGCAGCCCAGGGAGGGAGCTGAATTGCCATCCCTGGATGTGTTTCAAGGCTGTATAGATATGGAGCTTGGGGGACAGAGTGTAGTGGTGGCCTTGGGACAAGTTGGGTTAATGATAGGACTCAGTGAGCTTGAAGGGTGTTTCCAACCTAAATGAGTCAAAGGACTTAATGAATCTATGTCTCACTATATGTATTTTTCAAATTCCCATTGGTTACCAGTGCCTAATAGGGACCTTCTGAATCAACCTTTCCATCCTGACATGATGAGAGCTGGGTTCTTCTGCTTGTGTGAGGCTTGAAATTGTTCTCCTAGTCTGTCTCTTTATAGCAGAGATTATGTCAGGGCAGTTACAAGGAAGCATATGGAGGCAGCAGCCTTTTGGGTATCAGAAGCTGCAGCACCAGAACAAGCCACAGTAGTACAGTAGATGAAGGGTGCCTCCTTGTTGATAAATACCATGTAACGTGTTCTATTCTGTGCAAAACCAGGGGGATCCCCAGCTCTCTGCCCACTCAAGTACGTGGGCAGCCTAGGATGCCCGTGTGCTTCTGCACATCTCTTGGTTTCTTTTTGATTAATATCATGCTCCAGCACATACATCTGCCTGTCCTGTGAGTGCGAGTTTCAAAGGAAGGTGAGCAATGTGCATCAATTAAAAATGCAGGCAAAGTTTAGGACTTTAGCGATTTCCAGTACCGTTTTAATAGCAAGACGTTACCAGATGAAAATTATAAACAGGTTTATGAAATAAACAAAATTAATTCCATAATTGTAATTAATCAAAACCTTTGAGGCTGAATATTGCTTCCAGCCCTCTGTGTTCCAAAAGATGTGGAAAACACAAGAGACAGGCAAAAGACATTTTGTTGTTGTAATGGTCTTGGATGGACTTGGTTAGATAACTGCTGTTGTTTCCCAGAGACCAAACTGCTCTGAAATGACTTGTTTGGTAGGTCTGCAGTTCAGAAAGCAAAAGGGATCTCTGTATTTTACCGCAGTAACGTTTTAACCTCCCCTGCAAACTGCTTCACAAGTCAAGCTTCCAGCTTTCTTAAAGCCGTGCCTCGGAATCCATTTGGAGCGCTGGATGCATTGTCTATGTCAGCCTTGGGAACGCGAGCTATTAGCCCAGGAGTTACTGTGTGATACACAAGAGGCAAAAAGCCTGTGAGAAACTTTCCCTGCACAGTTTAGAAATCACTAAACCAGCCAACAAATAGAGATGATTTAAATGGCTTCACAATACCAGCTGCTTGCAGAGTACCTGCCATCCTCTTGATAGGTTAAAACATAATCTATTTGCAGCTCTGTGGCTGAAGAATGCAATGAATTTAGCAAGCTGAAGCCTTACTGCGCCTTTTGTGCTACCAAATGTGTCCTTTTAAGATATTACACTGTTTCACACCTGATTGAACACAGAATTTAAGAAGAGATCTTCTCACAGTATATCTGTTCTTAAGTCACTTATCGTTCCTTAATGTTGGAACACAGACGTGCCAATATCCATGGGGTAGCTGGAAAATGTTTATTTTCAAAAATATTGCGGCTGATGCCTTTAAAACTTTATTTGAATATCTGAGGAAGACCTAGGTTTCATACTTTGCTGAG
>JAOXOE010000720.1:11427567-11443173 GCA_028565055.1 Phoeniculus purpureus
TGTTGGTGCTGGGCTCTTCTCACAGGTCATTAGTGACAGAAGCAGAGGGAAGGGCTTCAAGCTCCACCAGGGGAGGGATAGACTGGCCATCAGGAAGAAATTCTTCCTGGAGAAGAGTGGTCAGGCCCTGGGATGGGCCGCGCAGGGTGGTGGGTGAGTCCCCATCCCTGGTTGTGTTCAAAAGTCACTGAGATGTAGTGTTGGGGGATCTGGTTTAGGAGTGATCTTGTAGAGTATGGTTGATGGTTGGACTTGATGATCCCAGGGCTCTTTCTGAACCTGAATGAGTCTGTGATTCCATTATTTCTGTACAGATCTTTGTTAAAATCATAGCATAACAAATACTGAGATAGATAGGGGGATTTTATATATTTATGTATGAGCCATGGACCTGCAGAAAGGTTTCTTCCACATTCAGGCTTAATATAGACTTCAAAATGTGAGGGAATGTTTCACGAGTGTTAGCAGATACTTGCGAAACAAAGAGAGGTAGACAGGAGTAAAAGAACCTTAGGGACGTGATACTCATTTCTTGTCAATGCCCAATTATCGAGAATCTTTTTTCAGAAAACATCCATCGTTATTCAAAACTCTTCATCTTGTGCATAAGAAATGCTCCAGCCATAGCTCTTCAGGAGAGCTGTCAGCTGTTTCTGAGGCAGCTTCAGGTACACGTTCAAGTTCCTACCTTGCTTCTAGCCAGCTCAGTGTGGGCAGTACAACTGTACGTGGGAGGGCTGTGTAGACCCTGTGAAACTCTGCAGTTCTATATGGGTAGGAAATCTCAAAATCTGAACACAGTGCTGGAGTAAGGAGTGTTTGCAATGTGTGGTTGTGAGCAAGAGAGCTCAAAAGCATGGCCACATTGCAGACAAAATGGTATTTCAATGAAATATCAATTATGAATTTGTTTGAAAGATGAATGTTGTGTTATTTAAACTGAGTAAGAGGCATATGAATTTGAACTGCAGAAAAGGTCTGAAGTCCTGGGTTGCCACATTTACAGTGAATAAAAACTGCTAGTAAAATCTCTTGAGAGCAAGAGAACTCATCTCTCTGTCAAAGATGAGTCAATACCATCGCAGCGTGATACGTGTTTGAGGACCTTGAGACGTTCCTCTCTGGAAAAGCTCATGTAATACCTTGTCTTCAAGTAAACTGCAGTCAAGCTTGAATCAAAGATAATTACCTGTCATTTTAAACAGATTCTCTTCAGCACAGATCAGCTGTGCAGTGGCTAATCCTCACCAGAAACTCTATTCTGCACATCACCTTTTGTTCTGGCAAACGCTTGAAAACTCTGGTCGGAACGAGCTCTAAAGGTAACTACCTAATGTAGGAAAAGGTTGCAGCAAGTGCCCTTCCTAATCCTCTGTTCTCACCGTGAAGGCTCAAATACTTTCTCAAATCATGAGGTCTAGTAGTGCTTTCAGAATTGTTGCCCTTCCCTGCATCTCCCTGCGTGCCCTGTACCTCCGGCACAGCTGTGAGCAGCATGTGTCCTTTGAGAAACCTCTGCTCAGGAGAGGGTTTGCGGCATCTTGGCAGATGTCATGTTGTTGGGTTTTGGTTATTTCAGAGGTCTGGAGAGACTACTGAAGCAGTTAAAAGCATTATTGTTGGGATTCTAATCACACAAAGCATACGGTGGTTGGGGGTTGTGATTTTAGCACAGAAAACCTGCTCTTTTTTTATCGATTCTGCTGTTCATTAGCAGTGGTGCTGATACGAAATATTACAAGTGCTTTGTGTTTAAATGGCAGATCCTGAAAGCTCTTACCCCGTTTGCTTTTGTTACTCACCAGCTGGTGTTGGTGTTGTCCAATTCAGTCAGCCACTCATGCTTGACCACCTGATCTGCAGTCAAGTGAAGCTGCCTTCTCTTTTCTGACTTGGATAAACAAAACCCACACAAAAAGGAAATAGCAGGGAGGAACAGTATTCCTTCCTAATTTTATTTGAAAGGTTTCAGGTATGGAATAGTGGGTGTGTAGTGAAGCTACACACCACTTACAGAGATAGGAGGAATTAAGGCTTTAATTTTCAGCTATTATTGCTGTCTTTAAAAGTAATAAGTGTTATTCTAATGAGACTAAGCCTTGACTTTTTGATGATGAATTTAGAACAGACATAACTAGAAGTTAAATAGATGTAACCAGATGGAAATTAAAGCCAAAATGTGTCATTACCTGAAGTACCAAGGCATGATATTTCATGGCAGGTTGGTTTTCACACTGTGTATTTATGTTTTAAATCAATACAGGAGAACTGTATCATGTCAGTGGGGTATTTGTGCTTTATGCATAAGGTTACTTGTGCTGTGTGGGACCCTGTAGATGTTATCATAAGTGAATACGTAAGAATTTGAACCAGTGGAGAACAGGAGTGTGTTTCATAGGCTCCTCTGCTACGTATCCAGTCGTAGAGCTCTGTTTTGCTCATCTGTGAGCTGCTAAGAGCATTGACAGGCTCTGCTTTTTGAATCTGCAAAATGAAATTCCCTTTATAATGTTAGTCACTGCCCATCAGGGTGCTCGTCAACTGTGTTCTAACAATGCATCAAAACCCACAAAGGGAAGTGAGCACTGTTCTCTCCACCTTTGGCCAAAGCCACATTATCTATTAAAGCTTCTTAAGTGGGGAATGGATCCCTTCAGTGGGCTTTATGTTTTGGAAAGCCAGGATGTTGGTATTCCAGGTTCAGTGTGACTTAATTGCAGAGTCAGGAAGGAAGAAAGAAGAGATGGAGCAGACAGTGATGAGGAAAAGGATTGATTTAATAGCCTGCTGCATAAATTATTGGAAATTGCTGTGGGTTCTCATTAGGATACACTGTGAGTGAAGAGCTGGCCTCATCTTTACTGGACTCACATCTTTGCTATTTAAGTACAAAGCACACATGACTTAAATAATAACTGTTCCCATTTCCCTCTCTGTACTAAAACTGAAAGAGGTGAACTGGAGCAGAGGCCATTCAATATTTTCTGTTTGTGAAGAGCATCTCAGGTCTTCCATTGTTGGAGTCATGACAATATTTTGTAGTCATGACAGATTTTCTGCCCTCTTTTCTCTAACTGTGGCAGGACTGGAAGCAAAAGGTATTTGGGTGAGCATTGGTCTCAGAGCTGGTTCCCTGTCTGATTCCAATAAGCTCCTGGGCTAGTGGAACAGAATACTGCAAAATTCATTATTTATTCTTTGGTAGCAAACTGCCCCAGAAACATGCCTCCCCAAAAGGCTCTGGGAACTTCTATAGATTGGATGGGGCTCTGAGCAACACAGTCTAGTGGGTCTACTACTTGCCCAGGGGACAGGTTGGAACTAGGTAATCTTTAAGCTCCTTTCCAACCAAAGCTATTCTGTTTCTTTAAAGAAGTCCAGGGTCAGTGCGCAAACTCCTGCTGCCTTGATCCAGCAGTCCTGAGCCAGAAGCACAGTGTAGACTCCTGTTCTGTGGAGCATCTTGTGATCCCAGCAAAGGCTGGAAGTGTAGAGCTGTGGATGTGTTTGGGGGACTGTGAGGTTTCTTCCAAGTAAATGTGCATCTATAGATTCAACATAGTAAACAGCTGACCTTGAGAAAGTAAAGTAATAATTAGTGTTAGAAAACAGCAAAAGAGTAGTAGAGACAGCTGAGAAGTAGAAAAAATTACAAAAGAAATCTCAGTTCTCAGTTTTCTTCATCATTCTTTCATCACTACCTCTACTTTGTAGAATGATAATGTTGTTAGCTAGGTATAAATACCACGTCGTTCTGGCTTCCACCTATTTTAAATACTGTATCTTATATTTTGTTCTTTTAATGCCGTTAAATAGAACTGGTCTATTGTCTGGAAGGAACTGGAGTGAGTCTGATATTTTTGGTTAGAATTTGTGAATATTGATTCAAGGAGATCATCTGAATGTCAGTCATCTGTTTAAAGTTAAATTTCTTGTTTAAAAATGTGACAGGAGAACAACCTGATGTTTATGTAACTAACTTCAAGAAAATGGGATGGGGAAAGTAAAGATAAGAGGTGGAGAATTGTTATTGCTAGCAATGAATTACTTTTTGTATATAGCATTATCTGGAGTCTCCTGTAGTGCAGAGAACTTAAGTTCTAATCTTACCTGTTGCTAATTTCTCTGCAGAAGTTAAACTGAATTTTCACTCTGGTCTCTCCTCTTCTTTCAAGCCCAGAAGCTCCTATCTCATATTTTCCATGGCTTACTTCAACTACTGCTCTACAGTCTTGAAATAGGCCACCCACTCCACCTGAAGTTGGTGAAACAGCTACTGAAGTCTTGTAGTTATGGAGGAAGAGGAGCAGGATGGGGTATCAGCTGTTTAACCCATTCTGTTAACCCATGGGTTATCAGCTGTTAACCCATTCTGGGTTATCAGAAGGTTGTCTTGCTCTGGCCTATTCAAATGTTTTCAGTAGTTCTCTAAACTACTCTATCTCAGAGAAGTTTATGAAATATTCAGTTGACAACATTAGGGATTTCAGCAGAACAAACTTCATTTCTACAAAATAAAACCCATCCAGGATCTTGCTTTAAACAGTACTAGTAGGAGAATACCTGTCTTACTGTACACATGGTAACCAATCCGAAAGCAAGTATTTCTATGTGACCTAGTAATTATCTACTAACTAAACATCTGCTAAATTTCATCCAGCCTGAAATCCTTCACGCTACTCTGCTTTAACAAGAGCTTTGCCTTTTGTGCTCTTTTTAACATAATCCAATACAAAGTCTTGAAATTCAGTGCAGCGTCTGGAAAGGAAAAATGTTTCAAGCAAAATGGGTTATAAAAATGTTTTTATGGATTTAATTTGTAATCGTTACAAAGACTTAACAGGAATGTTTCCTGCTGTGATAGATCATTTAAATGTTGTGATATCAAAGGCAGTTGAGTGATGTACAGAGAGTACAAATTTATTAGCTGCTGCCTAGTATGAAGTTATAATCTAGCCTGAGTGCTGGTGAACCTGTGCACTGAGTGAAAGCAAAGGGAAAACTCAATGAACTCTGAAGTCTCAGCTTTTTGCTGCTCTATATTCTAACTACATAGACATGCTGCAATAAAGCGCTTTTTGTTAGTTTTCTTTAAAATCTGACTTCACTGTGACAGCCAAATGCCCATGTGCTCGAGAATGTGCTTCACCCGTTTGCTGGATGGGACATGAGCTTGGGAAGGCAGGGAACATTGTTCTTGGAACTAGTGACTACTAAATGTCAGAAGTCATCCCCCCTCATTGGTTTTCTGGAATATTTTGATGCTAATGAGCTTCAGTGCCATCATTAAAGTGAGGTACAACACTGGATTGTTTTAAACTGACACAACAATTTTTACAGCGTGGATCAATTAGTATGTTTATGTTCTGTTTTAGAAAAGATTTTTGTACCTGAAGTTAGGTGAAATGATTTCTAACAAAATGCATATTGCAAATAGTTCTCAATACCTCAAATATTGTTTTCTTTCTGGCTACCCCAGTTGTGTTGAGTCCTTGTCATCCCCTCTCTCCCAGTAATACTCTGGTGACTCCAGTGAAGCAGAACCTAAATTGCCTGCTTAAATGAAAAATCACTCATGCAACAAAACACAGTATCAGGCCTCCGTCTTAGTGAAGGATCTTTCACTTGGTTGGCTGATGGGGTATTTTTTTCCCCCTCAGTTTTCATTTCATTTTCATTGTTTCATATCTTGGCTCCGCATATTAATGAAGATGCACCGTATCAAACCAAAGGAAGTTAGTGTGGAATAGTGTGGAACTTAGCTCAAATACCTAAACTCCCAAGCTGATTTATCACCACTCCATGGTGTTTGCAGTAGTGACTGCTAACCCAAAACAGCATTGCACTGCTGGGTCATATGTGCTTCCTGTGTCTCATGAAATCCTGTCCTGGCTCTCTGGAAGGGCCTGGCAGGCTGTGCTACTGATGCTCCCACTGCTGTTCTATCCAAGAAGTTCTTATAAAGTCAACCATTTTACTTCCTTTCCCTCTATCCCATCATATTTTGAGGAGTGAAAGGGTAGAGTCACCTGCAAGGATGTCAACCATGGTAGAGTCTCGTTAGCAGGTTCTAAAGATGTCCAAGGATTCAGCTGGACAACTGGGAAACCTCAGGGGACTATGGCTGTGATGTTGTTGCAGTGGAGCAAAACCCATCCTGTGCATACTCTGTGAGGTTATAGAAAAATAGACAGAATTAGCAAAGGAAGCTCATTGGAAAAGTTTTTGCTTTGAAAATAAAACAATACAAAACAGCAATTAGCATTAGTAATTAAGGAGGAAAGGTATTTGACAGGATTACCTTGTGTTTAAAGAGTCTGTTTTGAAAGAATTCAAACACTAAGGCAAATCAAATTTTCTGAAAGCATTAATCATCTTGCTAATTCCCTTTCCTTAGGAAGACCCTAGTGAAAGGTTTTTTTTCAAAGCCCTGTTAGACCGATCTTTAAGATTTGCCTTTATAGAATGTTTGTTTCTCTCTCGTGGGTTTTCCAGTGAGAATTCTCAAATGCAGACACATGGTGGGCAGTGAGCTGGAACAAAGAAGGTTCCACACAAATATGAGAAGGAACTTCTTCCCAGGGAAAGTGACAGAATCCTGGAAGGGGCTGCCCAATGGGGTTGTGAAGTCTCCTTATCTGGAGACATTTCAAACCCACCTGGACTGTTCCTGTGTGACTGGATCTAGGGGATCCTGCTGTGGCAGGAGGATTGGACTGGACCATCTTTCGAGGTTCCTTCCAGTCCCTCGTGTTCTGTGATTCTGTGATCTAGATCTCTTCCAACCCACACCATTCTCCAATTCCCTAATCTTAGTTTGTAGAGAACACCCTGTGTACATTGTGAAAGCATAAAGAAAAGCAATTTAATGACTTTCATGCTGAATTAGTGAAGTAAAAGAATATTACAGATCGGGAGGAATGGTTAAGAATTATAATGGATTAAAATGTGCCACAGGAAACCTGTTTCTTCCTGAAAACTGAAACAGAACTCGAATTTCTTTGAATTTTACCTAAAATGACAACTGTAATATTTACAATGAAAAAATACAGGGGGGAAAAAAGCCGTACAAGCAGTAAGTTGGTAATTATGCACTTGCTGGAAACATGCACGCTGCATCTTTTAAATTCCCTAATTAAATCCTAATTAGCATGTGCACCAGAGTGTTAATTCTTGCTTTTATTCCTCTAGGGCATCCCTACACCTTCAGGAACATAAGCTTGCTCAGATATGTAAAAGATAATTATCAATAAATAGGACTACCACGTAGTCTGTTCCTTATTTGTTGTGTGCCCGCTAACCCAGTAGCCAGAAAGACTATAGAGTGTTTTGTTTGGGGTTGTTTCTGGTTTTGTGTGACTGCATTCAGCTTTATCAACAGGGTATTGCAGCAGCACAAAACTTGGTCAGCAGATTGTCAGGTAATAACAACACTGGGGCAATTTTTGACTGCAAAGTCCAAATTTAACTGCTTGTGTGTTTGAAAACATTTCCGAGAGCCTAGAAATCTCTGATAGACTGAAAAAGAGAGGGGGAAAAATAGCCTGATTTTAAATAGGCAGTTCCCTGTTACACAGGTCTCCTGGTCATTTGTATTCTCGTGCCAGTATTCCACCTTTCATACTACATGAACTTCATACTGCCTGGACCTTTCCCTGTGTAACCTGCTCTGGGTTACACAGGAGAGGGGTTGGAGTCTATGATCTCCAGAGGCTCCTTCTAAACCCCACCAGTCAGGGATTCTGTGACTATTTGGTGGGTTGTTTGTATTTACAAAAGCACTAACTCCCTTCATAAACAAAAGGTATTAATTAAACACTTATATTAAAATCCAGCAGGCAAAAAAACCCTGAGCATTGAAAATAAATGAGCAGTGTGATTTCTTGGCAGCCACTAATAAATCAGCCAGTGGAGTCGTGTTAGGGAAACAGATGGGTTTGCTATGTGAGAGATGTTCTAAGCAACCTCTCCATAGGGCTGAAAATCTCACTCCTGAGGACATGCCTAATCCAGCTCATTAGTGTTTAAGAGGAGACAGGGTTTGGATTGGTCGGCAAGTCATTTGTACAAGGCAATCGTGAAATAACTGCTTTTGTTGATCAAAACAGATCTAAATGATCAGCTGTTCTTGTAAGGTGAAAATGTATTTCTGAGGCTGCCACTTTGATTGTGTTCAGCTTTTTAATTAGAGTCGTTTGCTAAAGTGACTGGAAGTAGGTGATTTTCTTTTGTTCATTTATCTGTCCCTCACTTCCTGCAGCAGGGATGCTGTCACCATATGCGATGGTTTACAGTTCATTAAGTTCTTGCTCTGAATGTCAAAGGGGCTCATCTTTTCCATCCGAAGGAGCTGGATTTGAAGTATTTTGCCAAAAGTACTAAGTTCTCACATTTTTCTTAATTGCCATTAGTGTTTGAATGCACAGCTTGAACCCCAATAAACAGTGTAAGCTCAGCTGTCCTGGCCATTAAGAGACCTGATCTGTAGGGACAAATTATTAATGGAAAAACAACTTTTCTCCAGATAAAGTCAATATAAATACACAACATATCAGAGTTTGCCACCTCTAATGAGTTTCAATCATGTTTAGAATTGGCTATTTTACTGTATGAGTTCCAGTGACTTTCACTGAAAACTGCTGTTTCATATTCCTTGAGCAATTGGAAATAATTCCTTCAGTTTGTTTAGTCTTTTGTTGGCCGAGAGTTTCTTGGCTGTAACTAGATAATCCGTTAACTATAGGAATTTAAAGCTAGAGGGTCTGTAAGAAACCATCTCATGCTGCACCAAAATAGCTGTCTGTCTAGTGTGTTAACAGCAACAACAAATCAAAAGAGTTTCTACAGCCTTTCTAGAAACCTCTTGAAGCCTTAGCACCTCTTTTAGTCAGAAAACTTCCCCTAATATCTCAAGTAAATCTTTGAAGCGCAGGATAATGCCTGTCATTTGTTTCTTGCTGCCTTGCAGAGGATGACTGTCATTCTGCAGATTTTTGCATTGTCAGTCTCTCATGAATCTTGCTTTAATGTTTTCCTTTGTAAATCAAACATATCAAGTTCCTTCAGCTCTTCTTTATGTGTCATGTTCTAAAATCTATTCTTTATTGTTTTTTTCATGTCTGCAATTTGACAGCATCTATTTTGGGGTCTCACAACCTGGCTCATACTATCAATGTCAGGGATCATAGGATCATAGGATCATAGGATGTTAGGGGTTCCAGTCCTGCTAATGCCCTGAGGATGAGTCTGCCTTTGCCTTTCTTGGTTTTTTTAAATGCTGTGTTCCAGGCCTTGTGTTGTGCAGTCTGGCTCCTTACTTCGTGTTGGTGTGTTTCATGACTTATTCCCACGTGGTGTGTTTTCAATCTGCCTTCATCAAATTTCATCATAGTGAGGTTTATTGATGGTTTTGGATCACAAAAATCAGAAGAGCTTTCATATCCTCATGCCTTCTTTTACCAGCTTTTCCCCCTGACCCTCTTCGTTAGAGGATAATTTAGACATTGCCTGGGTGGACCCCTATGATTTTCCATCATAATGTCTTTTTTCTGTTAGAAATCAGAACACTGATTTCCTTGAACTTGAAAATTAATTAAGGATTTACTGCAAGCACTTTTTCATCCAGGTGGTGTTTTCCTAGCTGCCCTATGGAGTTTCTGTGTCTCGCAGTGTTTCGGTATGGCTGTTTTCATCCACTGCTTGTACTTTGTCAATTAAACCAGTAACCTGCAGAGGAAGAAAACTGAAATTATTTGATACAGGTTTGACAAATCCATTTTGACTGTATCTATCACTTGATTCTTCTGCAGATGACTATTAATTAATGGCTTAATTTTTTTTCAAGCCTGTCAAGAAATTGAATTGGGGCTGGCTCAGAATTGACTTTCCTTTTTAGTTTTCAGGTAGAAAATTAACTGATAAAAAACTTGTTTTCCTTTTTAGCTCCCATTTTTAAGTTGTCAATTGTATTGCACCAGTATTTTATAGTGTTATTCCTTGATACACATCATCGGTCACATTGCCACTGCAATTTTAATTTCCTTTTCATTTTCAATCCTCTAAATAATGTCTTCATCCATTCTCCTTTGTATATCCATATCTTAATTTCTTTTGTCATCAGTATTTCTACAGTCCTGTGTTCCCTCTCGCATTCACCTGCCTCCACGCTAAGTACATGCTGATGTCTGGGACAGAGTCCCCACTAAGTCACTTGCAGTGTTCTGAGCCTTGACTGTCTCTTGACTGTAAGCACCACTTCAGTAAGGTTGAGGCAGTCTTGGAATTCATCATTCCACCTACACACCATTTTTCAGCCAGTGCACACTTCATGAGGGTTTCCTCGCTGGGCAGAGGGCACGCTTCTCAATGGCTTCAGAAAGATTCTTACAAGGAATAAACAGAGAGATCTGGGGGCAGTCAAGCTTGGGGCTGACTTTAAATAGAGCAAAAGCTGTATTTTTAAGTCTTGTAACACTTTAAAAACTATAGATTCTTTCCAAGAAATAAATCGTTGGAGAGAATTTAATACTTTTGTGTTAATGTTTCTTATCATCAATGAAAAATGGAACAATATAGAGCTTGTCCAGCTGAATTGTTGAAAGTGCTCTGAAGGGAAGGCCATTATGCCCTCATGGTCCTTTCACCTTGGAGTCCTTCAAAAAGGAATTGGCCTAGAACAGCATGGAATAATAGGTATTCTGCCACCCAGTGCTCCATCCCAGTGATCTTAGAAATACAGTTTTCATACTTACATTGTGCTCAACGTGCAGTAAGGGCTTGTACAGGAATATGTGGATGACCCTCCAGTTGTGAAAATGCTAGCATAGAAAAAATGATACTGTGATCATTCCCCAAAGTACCCTTCACAGAATCACACAATGTTAGGGGTTGGAAGGGACCTTGAAAGATCATCTAAGTCCAACCACCGCTTGTTAGAAGAAGTTTCATATATTTTATGCATTGACAGTGGACTGTGAGTGCCACCGTGGTGCAGCCTGTTCTATCCGTTTCTTTGGAGAATCTTCAGGTTACCAAGTGTTAAACAGTACAAACTTGGATCACCTAATGATAGGACAAGGGGCAGCAGGTGTCAGTTGGAAAAGATGAGGTTCCACGTAATTATAAGAGGGAACTTTTTCACAGTGAAGGTGGCAGAGCACCAGAAGGGGCTGCCCAAGGGAGGGTTGTGGAGTCTCCTTCTCTGGAGATGTTTCAAACTCACCTGGACGTGTTCCTGTGCGACTGGATCTAGGGGATCCTGCTGTGGCAGGGGGATTGGACTGGATGATGTTTATAGGTCCCTTCCGATCCCTAATGTTCTGTGATTCTGTGATGCATAATGTGGTGTGTTTCACAATAAACAGGCAGTTTGCAGCCCATGTATCCACATATAGATGTCCACGTGTCTGTTACACTGAACTTTGAGTTACACACATGTGGTGATAAAGTCCTGCAGCCAGAGTTGTGCAGGTCTGTTCTATAATTAGGTACTGAATACCTGAAGAGACCTGGAGTAGGGTGATATTTAACACCATAGGGAACATTATTCCCTGTGGTTCAATATTCTCTAATGTTGAACATATTTAGTGACTGTTAAATTATGATTTGGGGGTTGATTTTCAGCAGTCTGTATGTACTGTAAGAGACTGCATTTATCAAACATTTCTTCCCACTTCCATGAGTGTTTGCACATCATGGAGAGCTGTGAACATAAACAGGGGAAAACACCACTGCTATTAGGCTTTGAACCTTTAAAAGGTTGCACAGCGGGGAGCCATGTTATTCTTGGACATTTAGTGAATAGAACTGACACATTAGAGGATGCAGGCAGCATGAAACAA
This sequence comes from Phoeniculus purpureus, assembly GCA_028565055.1. Lineage (NCBI taxonomy): Eukaryota > Metazoa > Chordata > Aves > Bucerotiformes > Phoeniculidae > Phoeniculus > Phoeniculus purpureus. The sequence continues at coordinate 11,439,408 of JAOXOE010000720.1, forward strand.
GAGGAGGATAAATCCATGTGAATATATATTAGACTGTGCTGGGAGCACTTAGCTCAGTTCTCTGCTCTCTTGTAGAATTCTTTTAGGAGTTGTGCAAACTCTTTGGCTTCTCAAACCCTTTCGGGGGCTGGCAATGAAAACATGGCAGTGGGTGCTGATCAAGGGGTTTGGAATAATGTCTTCCAGAACAAAAGAAGAAAAAGGAAGACTTACTGCTGTCTACAACTACCTGAAAGGTGGTAGAGAGGTGGCTGCTAGTCACTTCCCACAAGAACAAGTGATGGGACTATAGGAAATGGCCTCAGGTTGCACCGGGGAAGACTGGGTTGGACTAAAACCTTCCTGGAAAGGGTCATCGGGCCTTGGAACAGGCTGCCCAAGAAGGGGTTGAATCACCATCCCTGGACATGTTTAAAAGTCCTGGAGATCTGGAGCTTAGGGACTTGATTTAGCAGTGGGACTGGGACAGCTGGATTAAGGGTTGGACTTAATGATCTTAAAGATCTTTTCCACCCTAAACTGTCCTATGATTCCAGTACTTTATAACACTCCATTTAAGAAGATATTCAATGAAGCACTCATATTTTTCATTCAACATCACTTTTTATGGAGAATGTACAATATTACACATTAAACATACATTTATGCTTTAAAATATAAATGAGTTAGAATGTTTTCCCAAAAAAAATAGAAGTTGAAGATGGAAAGGTGCCTTAAAGCCCTCTGGAGAACTAGGCTGTACACTGAGATGACCACACTTGCTATGCAAAATAATCCTGTTGCATTGTGGTTTTATCCTGGCTGACCTCCACGCCAGCCTTTCACAGTGTGTGATGTGAGTGTGAGAGTTTTCATAGTTAAAAAAAAAATGGTGAGTTACCAAGCAATACTGTAATAAGTTCCAATTTAGACTGTTCATGCAGAAATGGAATAGATGACACTGTAATCATTGCAGTCGGGTGCATACTTGATTACACTATGTTTTTAAACTATCCTGAGGAAGGTTATTCACACTCCGCTAGCCAGGGATCATTTTTTCTTAAACAAGAAAAATAGAAGAGTTAAGTGCTAGATCATTTACCTGGCTGTGAAGTTAAAGCCCATCTGTGTATTCTGCAGCATCTCCCGAATAACATAGTAGCTTGCCATGGCTTAAACCTGCAAGCCGACTTGCTGGTTTGTCAAGGAGGCTCATGTCGACATCAGCAAATCAAATAATGGCTGTGAGGAAAAACATGTGTTGGTGGGGAGGAGGCCGTGAGGGTCAACGATTGGCATTTACCCAGATCTTTACTTTGAAAAATAGTATTTACAGCTTTTTGCCGCTTCCTCTCAGCAGCAGTGAGCAAGTACTGGAGTCATGTGAAAAACAATGATCCGGTGATGCAAGTCAAATCACTGCAGCTTCACCTAAAGCTCCTCATTCCGAGTTCCCTTCAGCTGCTTTGTCAAAAACATCTGAGGCAGAAGCTGCAGATAGAAAACTATCCTTTAACAAAGAGTTTTCCAGGTAAAAGTGACACTACATGGAAAGAAAAGTCCTTCTCTTCCCCATAGGAGAGGAGTATTTGATCATTATTCAAACTATTTCTTTGGGGTTTCATTTGAAATCGGATTTATTACTCCTTTCCACACAAAAATTAGAAATAAATCAGTAGTAACTATATTTTAAATCTAATTTTTAAAAACCATTACGCAATACTGTTTTCAGATTTGTCTGTGCGATGGGCTGTTACCTTCCATGGAGTAAATGCACTTTACACAAGAATTACTGTCTTGTGGGATTTTGAAATTTAATGAAGTGAAAGAAAATATAACATCAATATTTATCAAACCAGGTTTATCTACTTGGTGCTCATATGGGCAAAATAGGATGATATGTTTCTGTGCAATGGATCTAGGTGATGCTGCTGTGGCAGGGGGATTGGACTAGATGATCTTTTGAGGTCCCTTCCAATCCCTGATGTTCTGTGATTCTGATGTGTGGGTTTATTAATGCATTAGGGACGTTGCTTTGTGTTAGATATCTTATTTGTTACTTGTTTTGCTTATAATTAATACTTCCCTTTTTTTAATTGACCAAAGTCTGCTTGGCTTTTTGAAGCATTTCTCCGATTTTGAGTTTTTCTTACAATGGGAGACTCTCAGTCGTCATGCTGCTATGTGAGATGAGTTGTGTTTGTACAGTCTCATCAGTAGAAATTATGAACCAAGAGCAGAATGTGAAAGTAGGTAATTTTTTATTACTTTATATGTTGCAAACAAACCCACAAGCAGAATAGAACTAATAATAAAAGCACACACACGGAACAGTGCAAGCAAAGCTGATGAAAGTCCTGGGAAATTGTGCGGGATAGTTAGAATTCGCATTGTGTAAAATTCATGTGTCGCTTGAATTCAAAGAGACATATCGACTGCGTTTTGGGACTATCTTGCTGGGATAAGCTTAGGTCTGAATGGCATGCAGTGAATTTGTGATGTAGGTGCCAGTGTTTGGGTCTCTTGAAGTGCTTCGAATTCTCCATGGACAGTTTAACTGTTTGTTTTTGTCAGGATGCTCTTTTCCCAGATGTGGGGCCATGTGGCAAGGAATAACCCTGCCTTCCTTGGAAGCTGCACTGGTTTTGTTGAGGTGCAGAAAACTCATGGTTAACAAGTAAACATATTTTTATTGAAATGTTAGATAACAAAGAGATAAGAGGCTGTTAGCAACAGCCTGTCTGTTCTGTGTGCTCTGGAAAACACTCTTCAAACAGCAGGTGAAGCAATAATGTCTCCATTGCACCGCTAGTGAGATCACAGCAGGTACAGGCATATGTGTGTCGGCTTTGATATAGATGGTCTGAGCCGCTAATACAAGAGAAGTCCAGAGCCACGTGGGTTTCTGAAGACTGCTGCTCCAGCTGAAGTCTGTGTCTCCAGTCACACTGTTGCTGGTGTACATGTTCATTAGATGAAAACTAGGTTTAACCTGCATCCACTATACAAAAGCTAGGTTTAATCTCAGTTCACTAGGTGAAAGCTAGGTTTAACGTGCCTGTGTCCCCCTCATCTCTCTGACTTCCAAAGAGGTAACCTGTGCATAGGTGCCGTGCTGCACCTATGCATTGACACAGCTGCTTGAGTCAATGCCAGGAACTTGGATGCATCTGCTGAAGTCTTCCACTGCTCTATTCTTATTTACTCAAATCTAAGTTTGCAGGGCTAGAGGTGACTTGAGCATGTGTTCTCATGCTGCAATTAAGCCTCTAATTGTAGGAAGACTAACTGCAACCCCAAAGCAAGAAGTGTCTTTCTAGTGCACAAAGCCAGGGTTTATTAGAAGGCACCAAACTGCACTTAGGTTTGAAGAGCTTAGTCTGACACAGGTGTCTTCTGACTGTGGGTGAGGGAAGTGACCCTCAAAGCTAAAGTGAGTCTTTTAATGACTGTGAGAATCTTTGCATCGGCTCTATTAGGTTTGGAGCGCTTGCTTCCACTGCAGGGCCTTATAATTAGAGTACATGGTCCTCTAAAGCATAAAGCCCTGAGATTGTGTTTTGTCTCTGCATATGACACCTGTGCAACCACAATAGGATGTGGAGAGGCAGCGTGGGCATGGGAATCCAGCCTGAATAATGAGTCTCATGTACCACTAGGTTGCTGTGCAGTACTAAATACCGTTGTCTTTGCTGGCCCATCACACAGGCCCAGTAGATCTATTACTTTTGGACCCACTGCTGTGTTTCACGTTCTATTTATAACGGGGGGGGGGGGGGGGGGGGGG
>JAOXOE010000720.1:11455300-11483181 GCA_028565055.1 Phoeniculus purpureus
AAGAAAAATAAAAAGGGAAGCAGGGACAAAAAAAAAGGGGGGGGGGGGCAGTGAAGCAGGTGGAGGACAAAAAGCCACAGAAGAGCAGACAGGCCGCAGTTAGCTACTGGCCAAAACAAAACCGAAACGAGACTTCCTGGACACACAGAGAGGGAGTACCAAAAAGAGGGGAAAAGGAATACCCTGTCCCCAATTGAGAACCCCCAAAATCTGTCTGGCCCACTCCATCTAGTCAACTACAGCCACCTCCCCGCAGCCAACACAAGTTAACTCCTTGTATGCTAGAAGAGAGTTCGATGCAGGAATACCATGAGCAAACACCAAATCCAAAACAGTGTGAGATGCTGTTCTTCCATGGATTTAAACCCATAAGAGTCTGTGGGCATAATATCATAATTATATGGTTGGTATTTTGGTTTGGTGGGGTTTTTTCAGAGATCTCTTCCCTGAATAATGTTTCATGGATTCAGAGGCACAGAATATTAGGGATTGGAAGGGACCTTGAAAGATCATCCAGTCCAACCCCCCTGCCACAACAGAATCTGCTAGATCCAATTGCACAGGAACGTGGCCAGGTGGGTTTTAACTGTCTCCAGAGGAGACTCCACATCCTCCTTGGGCAGCCCGTTCTGGTTAGTTTTATCATCTCTGAATATATGATTTAACTCCTTTTAGTATGAATTGCTTTGGACTTAACTGACCTGGGACTTCATCCCCCAGTTCATTAGTATCAAAAGTTCTTTATGCAGGTCTAAGCCTAGTCCATATGAAAAGAAGACTTATGCTGAATGTGTAATACAGGAAGCATCTCTTCGACAGCAGTTGTTGTTGCTGGGTTGTTTAACTCTCTCAAACTCATCTATATGAAGAAAGAATAGTGTTCGGAACTAAAATAAAGGAAAAGAGAATTGCTGCAATAGCTTACTGTCTGCACGGTTTATTATGGAGTTCCTGTGGTGTCAACACTTATCATCAACAGCACTGTCTGTACAGCAATTCACATGCATAAGTATTGCAAACAGCTGTAGAAGTGCAATTGTTTGATGAATTCAGGGGGAGATCTTTTACCAACGTGTTGTAAATGGGCAGCGTCTGAACAAGACCAGCATGGACCTTTGTTCTGAGACACATGAGTGTTTACTCACTCTAAACAAGTGCCTGAAACAAGTGCAATTGGAATAGCCGTGATTCGATAATTTGGGGTCCCAAAACACAATTTTCTACTTGCGACAGACTTCCTTACAGTGAGTTTGTTAGCAGCATGTTTTCCTCACAATGGGATAAGGTCACTGTGGTTACCCAACTAATGCGCTCTGTCTTTTTGAAATCTCTTTGGCTCGTAAAGCTGAACTCATCCTGACCTCATTAATGTTTATAAATATGGAAAGACTGGGTGTCAGGAGGATGAAGCCAGGCTCTGCTCAGTGGCACCCAGTGGTAGGACAAGGGGCAGCAGTTGTGAGCTGGAACAGAGGTTCCCCATCAATATTAGAAGGATCTTCTTCCCAGTGAGGGTGACAGAGCCTTGGAAGGGGCTGCCCAGGGAGGTTGTGAAGTTTCCTTCTCTGGAGATGTTTCAAACCCACCTGGACAACTTGATCTAGGTGATCCTGCTGTGGCAGGGGGATTGGACTGGATGATCTTTTGAAGCCCCTTCCAATCCCTAATGTTCTGTGTTCTGTGACTCTGTGACATGTATGTTTGACTCTGAGACTACAATAAATGCTCCTAAGCTGTTGTTCTGGTCCGCTTACAAAGAGAGATGATTATTTGCCGTGATTAAGTATTGCAGATTTACAACAAGATGGGTGATATTTATGTGGTGTTATAAAAGATATGCATCATGACTGTTTTCTTCTCATCAACATTAACATCTATTTTTCTTTTCAGTTCTCATCTCTTTTGTCTGCTTGATGCTTACAAATATAAGCCATCAAAAAGAATAACAATCCTGTAATTCAATTCCTTGGTCAGGGTATGCATCAAAAGAACTAAGACATTTTGAGCTTACTGATGTTCTGCAGTGCCTATTGTTTGTGTCCCAGAGGGAAATGTGCACAAACAGTGAAATAATTGGCAGTTGTCAGTTGTGTATCTTCCTCCCAAAATCAGGGCCACCTAAGAAGAAGTGTTTGTTATTTGCTGTCCTCCTTGTGAGAGTTATCAGTATGTATTACTGTGAGCACAGTGACAGTGGGTCAGCTGACTCACCAAGCCAGAGCTCTACGCTCAGGTGTTAGCAAACATACAGCAAAGACAATCTCTAAAAACACTTGGAGAGATTCCTAATGGGCTGGCACAGATTTCCTGTGGGTAAACTGTTAATATTCACCAAACAACTTTGATCATTTTTCCTCATAGATGAACTTCTGCCTCTCCTGTCTTTCAGGGAGTTTAGCCAGTGGAAAGTGAGCTAATTTATAACTTTTCATTACTTGTATTCAACAGAAGGTTGATTAGTCAACCTTCTGTTCCCATTCCTGATCTTTGAGCCTGACCCGGTTTACAGTGAAAACATTGGAATATTCTAGTTGCAATTTACAGGCCATCAGTTAGTGCTTAGATCGCTGCATGAGAGAACAAACGAAAATTCAGAGGCTAGTGTGTCACTAAATATTTGTGAAAGGTGTTTCTTTCTAGGGAGTATTTGGCCTATGATGTGTTGCCAGGGGTAGGCTGTTATAGACACATGAGCAGGCGTTGCACAAGATATTTAACAAAGGGAATAAAAAGGTTTAAATATTCTGTGTTTTCATGTAAATGTTTGTACCAAGAAATGTGTTTTTATTAACAGAGGTGTTACTGCCAAACAATGAACCTTCTGCTTCTTGCCTCCCAAAGTTGTTCATTTAGTGATTATCAGTGACTAGATACCACAGAATCATAGAATGTTCTAGGGTGGAAGGGACCTCTGGAGGTCATCTAGTCCAACCTCCCTATACACAGGGACAGTTCCACCTAGGTCAGGCTGCTCAGAGCCTGACCTTCAATGACTCCAGGGATGAGGCTTCCACCGCCTCCAGATATTTTTACTTTGAGTCTTCCATTAGAAAATTTTGTATCACTTTTCAACTTCAAAATGTGTAAAGAATACACATAGAAGGGGGGAGAGAAAAAAAAGAATCTGTTATATTTTTTCAGACTATTTGGGTTCTCTTTGATGTTTTCCACATTACTCGTTGTTTTGTCACCTGGCTGTAGATAACATCCTTTCCTAGCCACTTAGAAAAGTAATGTTCTCCTTGCAAGTCTTGTACAATAGACTTATCATTGAGCAGAACATTCCTGGCAGCCTATTGAAGAGCTTTAAATTGAAACATCCTTTTAGTGCAAACTGGTAATCAAGATGCTTGTGTGTTATATGGGAGAGGAGAAGTCAGCATTTTTCACGTTTATGGCACAGAGCTTTTCCCATTGTTGTAAGAGTTCCATCATTAAAGAAACCACCTGCAATTACCACATAGATCCCAAAGCAGCTCTAAAAAATGTTTGCTATTGGAGAGGAGTCTTTGGATCAGTTGTAATTGTAACTGTGTTCTGGTGTCATTAGTTTTCTGTGTGGCATTGCTCTGTGTGTTCTTCATCATCCAGAAAGTACATTCCATTTGAAGCATTTACTCCCAAGTCCCAGAGTGAGATCTGTGATTTTTCTCTATCATCCCCAACAATTGAGCATTACTAGAGGTCCAGATTTTCTTCTCCGTAAATATCCAGTGTTGGATATGATTTTAAGAACCTCTAACACTGACATGTTAGAGTAATGTGCTGGGTGCACCTTGTGTAGCTCGGTATCACACTATAAACAGTATTAAGTGTTGTCTTTACAATTCTGAGTGTTTTCCCATGAGAGGGAATTGACATTTACATTCTTTTGATGGAGTTTCCAAGAATTTTTGAGGATATGATCTAGTGAAGAAGGAGAACATGAAAATGATACTTTTTCTTGCATTTATTTACCAGATGGTTTCACTAGCCATAGATCTCCTATTTTGGGACTTTTTCAATTGTTGAATTTACCAGATTGTCTGACTAGAAGTACTGCACATAAGCGATTTCATTTTTTCTAAGCTCATAATGAAACTTCATTTTCTCTTAAATTGTTCATCTGGCTCTCAGATGAATGCAGACGGGCTGCCAAACCCCCAACACTTCTTCGGGTCATGTATTTGGGATCACTTGCCATGTGCTTTCATAAGCCATGGCTTGTAGACTAGATCTCCAGGCTGGCCAATATGCTTGGCATCTGGTCTCCAGATTTCCAGACAGTGGGAGATCCCTAATGAGCTGTGATAGAAACCATGGCAGGTGCAGACTGAAATTAAGATCCACAGTCAGGCTAAAAATCTATTGTGCTAGTCAGAGGCAAACAGCCATGGAGCTGACAGATATTTTCTCCATATGTATCTAGAGCTGGAGAAGCTGTGTGGATGTCCTGCTCTAGTGTGACAGTGATCAATCTAGCGAGTAGATTGGTACCTTGGAGAGAACATTTTCTTGTGGAAACGCTGTAGTTTGGCAGAGAGCACTCACTTTCAAGTTTTGGCTTGTTCTCCTGATTCAGTCTTATTTTTCTTAAAAATAAAATTTTCCATGAGTTCATTTCTGCACCTGCTCTCAGCATGTTCCACCAAGGATATACAAACTAAAAGCGAAACAAACCCATATATATCTTTGAAAGATAAGAAATATCAGGCAGTTAGCCCCATCTTGCTTGTACATTATAATTATGTGCTGTTCCCCAGCAGGAAAGTACTGACTTTAATAAATCCTGAGCTTATTAATCAGCTTCTTGTTGGTTGTGCTCTCCCAAGCATCAGGTCCTCATCCTTCACAAACACTAACTAATCCTGTTATCTCTCTGACCATCAGCTTCCTCTTCTAGCAAGTCAGCTGTTTGGCACTTTCTCTCCAGTTTCACACTGCTCCTTTTCTTTCTTTCTTTCTTTCTTTCTTTCTTTCTTTCTTTCTTTCTTTCTTTCTTTCTTTCTTTCTTTCTTTCTTTTCTTTCTTTCTTTCTTTTCTTTCTTTCTTTTCTTTCTTTCTTTTCTTTCTTTCTTTCTTTCTTTCTTTCTTTTGTGATACAGTGGTGCTGGGTTGCCAGCACAGCGCAGGGAGAAGAAAGATCTCTGCTTTTAATAACAACACCTTCTATTGCACCTTGTGGTGAACAATTATCATTAAACGCCCTATCCACCCTTACTACCAAAGAACAGTGCGTGGTTACTCAGTCTGTGGAATTGGAACGTAGCCTGGACAGGTACAAACAGAACTTAATACCCACTTTCCTACAGAGATACAATGCTTGTAAAGTTTGGTCAGAAAAATCCAACAGTCTGAGCTGTGAGAGCCTCCAGTTCAGTCACAGAGAACAGATTCTTTTGCTTGTTAGTCTTTGAGTGCCTGCTTACATGTGTGGGAAGTGTGGAAACACTAGCAGCTTTCAAAACAAAAAAGTCTGGGAACTATTTTACATGTGCAAAATCCTCCCCTCCCACTGCCAGAAATGGATGAGCTGATCGTAATGGAAGTATTGAACATGCAAAAGAAAATCTTAACCAGAGAAAGAGTGAGTGACCCAGTGTGGGGTCAAACATCAACATGGCTGGCTAAAGCTTGAGCCAGAGAAAGCAGAACATCGAAGGAAGTAATGCAGTGTTATTGGGACACATAACTACTCAAGAGAGACCAGCACGGAGCCATAAAGATGATGGAGTGGAGCATCTTCTTGATGAGGAAAGGCTGAGGGAGCTGGGGCTCCTGAGCTTGGAGAAAGGAAACTGAGGGGTGACCTCATTAAGGTTGATAAATCTGGAAAGAGTGGGTGTCAGGAGGATGGAGCCAGGCTCTGCTCAGTATCATCTAATGATAGGACAAAGGGCAGCGGGTGTGAGCTGGAACAGAGCAGGTATCACATCAATCTGAGAAGGAACTTCTTCCTGGTGAGGGTGACAGAGCACTGGGGGACTGTGGAGTCTCCTTCTCTGGAGACATTTCAAACCCGCCTGGCCATATTCCTGTGTGACTGGATCTAGGGGATCCTGCTGTGTCAGGGGGATTGGACTAGATGATCTTTTGAAGTCCCTTCCAGTCCCTAATGTTCTGTGAATCTGTGATTATTGTTACTCAGTGCTGCCTGCAGTTTCCTGAAGGTCAGCACCAAATAATTTTGTATATTTAAGTAGTAGTGCAAATAATCCTTTCTGCTATAGGTTCACATCCCAGCAATAGGACAAGTGATGTGCAATTGCTGAACCCCTTCACCATGAGCTGGTTTGTATTGCTGGGGTTCAGAGGAGGTTTAAGAGCTATATCATCTGACAAGCAAATGATTTTACTGGTTGGCTTATTTTGCTCTTTAAGATTTACCTTTCAGGAGGCAATTATGTCTACTGTGTAATTTCATGTTTTTAAGCCAGCGTGTAAATTAACGACAGTGATGTGTAGATTCATTTTGGAAGAGATCCAAACTTAGTCATTTGTCAGATATGATTATACCATATCTTAACAAGTCTAATAAGGTGTGCTGAAGTGGTGTCACTATAAAAGTATTCCCAGACATGTCTGTATTGATGCGAAACAGTTCCCTGACTCTTCTGATTTGATCAGAGCTCTGCAGCTACCTTCACATCAGGCTTTGCCAAGATTGATCACTGAGATTTCCATTAATTTTTCAAGTCTCTCTCTCTAAAATCTGCTCTGTTATTTATTTAGCTGTTTCTTCGCTAAAAAGCGGAAAACTAATGTCTTAGTTGCCTAACCATTTGGCTAGGTCAGGATATCCACTCTTTCTCGTTGGCTTCTGCATAACTGAAGGCCAAAGAGCTGCTTAGCTTTTGGGCTGCAAACCCTGTGCCAATCCACACGGGTTAACCCATGGACTGGACAGGCTTGTGAATGACAAACTCTTCCATAAACTCCATCCTCAGCAAATACCTCCTTCCCTATCCTCAGCAGGGCAGAGGGAGAGAACAGAATGAGAAAGCTTTGGGGCTGAGAGAGGGAAGAGGGTCTCAACTGAAGGGTCAATACTTTTTATTTGCAATTAAGATAGATTTAGGTAGCAAGAAAAAAAAAGACAAAACAACACCCTTCCATCCCTCTCATTTCAGCTGGTCTTCTGGAGCAGGATAGACTCAGCTCTGGTGCCAGGAGGGTTTTTCACTAGTTTGGGGTTTTTTTCTTCTTCCTCTGCCTTTCTGCAATTTGCTCTCATGGGCTCCACCTGTGTCTGTGATGGGCTTAGCTGTGCCCTGTGCTAGGGGGGCTGCAGAACTGCCCAGAACCAGCCAGACCCACCCAGAACTGATTTGGTCTAGATCACCCTTCACAGAGCTCCCTGTGGTTTCCACTGCCACCAGGTCAGCCCAGCACGGGGTGGAAGGAAGTCAGCACAGGTAGGAGTGATAAAGAAAATGTTTTAAAAACTAGAAAAAGTGCTTTTGTGGTTTTTAAATTGAGTGTTGGATGGGCTCCTGGTGTGAGGCTGGTTGGGGATGCAAGATAAAATCATATTGACAAATTTAATGCTGAAGCCTTCTAAAGCAGCCCAAAGCCATGCAGCAGGGAGCCTGGAGAGGGGGAAAGCTGCAAAATTCTCCTGAATTTGCAGGAGAGGCTGAGATGAGAAAAAGGAAGTTATTTTAACTTCCTGTGCCTTGTGTTTCAGCCCGGTGCCACCTTCTCTCTGCACAAGAGGTCTATGTGCAGCTAATTCTGTGAGTGAGCAGACAGATGCTTTTGCATCGTGCCTGTGTTTCTCAGAAGTGCTTCTGTATGAAGATTTGGGAATAAGCCGTTAAGATTCGCTGAGAGCTTTGTTCTTTCCTACAGGGTGTTGTAAATAACTTACAATAATTTGGACTTAAGCAAAAAGGAGTTAAGCAGTTGACTGCTGCTAATGAATACTAATGACGGCTGGAAACATGATCAATGTGAGGCACATATTATTAGTGAAGGTGCCCTTCTTAAACTTCATTAATCACTAAGACACCTAGGAAGCAACAAATAATACCTTGTTATTTGGCAACAGCTAGAGGAAGAGCCGGGTTGTAATTGGTATCAGATTCTGCATTCCTGCCTCACGCTGATGCAAAGCCACATTTCTGTAAGAGTTCGTGCTGGCAGGAGTAAAAGATATTTAGTGCCCTATTGATGCTTCAGCATCAAGAATAAATGACTAATCCTGTTCTAGTCAACCAAGTAATGTGAATTTATTGTTAATTCTGTATTTCAGTGCAAAGCTGTAAGAGCTTCCGTATGGGCAGAGCAATGGTGGGACACTGTATAGTCAGTGAGACTGTGAGTCAGGCTGAACCCAAGGGGCTTTAGGTTACCTGACCACAGAAGAGTTACTTTTTCTCTCTGTAACATGCCTCAGAAATTTTCAGAACTCCAGTTCCCCCATTATTTTTGCAACTCTATGCAAGGAAAAGAAAAAAATGATGACGAAAACACTTGTAGTGTTCTTGATGAACAACTACCCAGAGCAATTCAGTTACACCTACTGAGTGAATAGTTCATTTTGATTTAATAACTGTGAGGGTGACAGAGCACGGGAAGGGGCTGCCCAGGGGGTTGTAGTGTCTCCTTCTCTGGAGAAATTTCAAACCCTCCTGGCCATGTTCCTGTGCAACTGGATCTAGGGGATCCTGCTGTGGCAGGGGGATTGGGCTGGATGATCTTTTGAGGTCCCTTCCAACCCCTAATGTTCTGTGACTCTGGGATACTACATCTGAGTAAGAGCCCATGGTTACCCTTACAGAGTCAAGTGATAAATCCTGACGTATTAATCAAAGTGCAAATGATAAGGAAACAGATTGACTTTGATTCCCAGTGGCTTGCTGCAGACAAAATCCTTCTCAGCACAATATGGTCACAAGTTGTCATTCACATGTTTCAATGATAAATATTTAATTATCTTATAATAATTCCATAATTTGTTTTTACCCTTTATATTGCACAGTGATTATTTCACAATTAAATATTAATTTAATTACATGATTATGTTTGTGCTTTAGCACAGAATTAATGTTGAGTTAATTATGAGGTATTTCAGATGAAACAGTTTAGAAGTAGTAACCTCTCCCTTTTCCCAAAAGGAATTGTAGCTCCGGAGCAGTACAATAGGATAGTCTCATGCATGGATTAAGACACACCTGTGGGGACTAAGGGGGTTTATTTGCTTTTATAAATGAACAATTAAATCATTCTGGCTTTCACACACTTAGCACTCTAGCAAGGACTGACAATTCTTATACCAGTGGTGACTTCCACTAGAAGTTGGTATTTGGATACTGTTGTGTGTTTAAGATGCTGATGTCCATATGCAAAGGAACTGAGCATATGGACAAAGGAAAGGTTTTGTGATGGAATAAGGGGCTAGAAGTTGTGCACACCAGAGCTTGCAGTGAATGCTTACAGGGTACTGAGTGGATCTGGTGATTTGGCTACTAAATGAGTTTTGTCTCTGTCAAATGAATTCTGGATAAGCAAAACACTGGTGATTGGGTAAATACTAATAAAGGTCCTACTTGTTTAGTTTAGCATTTCCGGGGTAATAATAAGAATACGAAAGTGGAAGGGTTTCACCTAGCTAACAGTGCTGTTTACCTGTGGTTATAGCACACTGTTTTTATTATTTTTACACCCAACAGAGAGAAAATGGTTGCCTTTAACAAATAAAATACCTCCCTATACTGAACTTGATATGGAATTACAAAATGTGTGGGGTTTTCCAAACAGTGGAAGTAAGTTCATTCTGAAGATGGGTTTATTATGGCAAAGATTGGTTCATAGCAATATGGAACAGTGTGTTTTGAGAGGCTGCGTCTCTTCCTGAAGCATCATTTCACCCTGTTGTTTTGTTGTATTTCTCCTTGTCAAATGGCCTTGTCTCTGGTTAGGCTGAGAGTTGTTTTACTTAAGGTGCTGCTTCAAGTCGCATAACACAGACTCACAGGTTAGTTAGGGAAGTATTAAAAACAACTGATTATTTCAGAGCAAATGGAACTTGATCTGATAGAAATAAGGGTAATTTTTTTCTCCTGGTGCATTTCTGATATCCTTTTCAGTAGTTCATCACATGGCTGCATTCAACCACACAACCTTGGTATTCACAGTGTATTCACAGGGATGCTTGACACCGTGGAAATCTGAAACAGTGGATAGTGTTTCATAATCTGTTTCCCTCCCTTGTTCCTTATCAATCTGTTGCAGTTGCAGAGTGTAAATCACAGTATTGGAAGCTATTTATAGTGAGCTTTGTGAAAGGTCAGATACCTTAGGCTGTTTAGATGTTTTCATTAACGATGATATTTTCTATTTCCATACTCTTTGAAAATACTCCAAACCATTCTTTATTTAGAGAATAATGTTTAGATTAATTCTTTTTTCAGAAGGACTGGTTTTTATTTTAGTTTTGATTCCTTCCCATCAGAAAAACAGGTAACAGAGCTAATTATCATTCATTTTATATCTTTTCTCTGATTTTGTATTGAGGAGTCCATACAGTATAAGTAGAGACAGCATTATTAAAATAGGCTGAATTGTTTAGTTGAATTTGGAACTAGAATATCCACAGGGTGCTGAGATAAAAAGGAAGCCTGTAAAGCTGGTATCAAAAGCTTTAGGAATTAATAGAAGATCAATTGATATTGCATGTTTTGATCATTAACAATAAATATCAAGATGCTCCTTTTCAGGTTATGTTGTAGTCTCTGAGGTGTTTATTGCTTGCCCTTGGGACAGAAATCCCCTGTCTTCATGCTGAGTTTCACATCCCAGAAACCCTGTATGTGATAGGTCCTATAGTTCCTCCAGTATCCGCTGTGCCAACTCTTGTCACTGCCAGCTGTATGGTCACTTGTGCGAGTCTGGTGCTTGGCTGACTGTGTGTTGAGCTGATCCAAGGGGCTAATCCAGGAAAAAACAAGCCAAATCTCCATCTCCTTCTCCAGAAAAGTGGTTTTTCTGGGTTAGCCTGTTGAATTACCTCATTGAGGCATCAGACAAGCTGCAGCCTGTCCACGTGAAAGTTGTGGCCAAGAGCAAGGCTGACTAGGGAGAAAAATAGATTTGGAGCAGATGATGAGCTCCACAGTAGCATGTGAACTAGTGATGTATTTAGGCTTCATATAGCTGAACCTAGAAAGGAATATCTCAAAACTCATCCAGAAGGGGGGAGAGAGAGAACCTCCTTTCTCTAGTCTGGTGGTGAAGACAAATGCTGCTGAGGTAAAACCCAACAGAAAGGGATCCTTGTTCCAGCTTAGGTCATGCAGAGATGTGGAACAGTGTCTCCTTCCACTCTGAGCTGTGTTTTGAATAAAAGTAGCATCTGGTGCTGCATTTTATGCTGTCATACGTCCCCAGATGTTCCCTTTGGGGAATATAGCAGGACAGCATCTATGCAGAGAGTCTGTGTGAGACAATACTAACCTGCTCAGCTCTGATAAGCCTGTGATCCATCTGGGCATGTGCAGAAAAGCATGTCCCTAACACTTGATGTACTGCTGGTGAACATGTATGTGCTTATATGGGCAGTGGATAAGAATTTTGACTGCTGCTTTTGTGGGTTAAAACGTGTAAATTCTAGTTAAAACTTGCTTCTGTTATGTAGGTCTAATTCTGATAATCCACATTGCCTGTTGTCTACTGGGATGAGATTTAGGAAGGCACGTTTAGTGTTTCCAATTAAGGTTTTGCACAGTTGAAAATGTAGAGTATGATTCCAGTTGGATTTAAAGAAGCAGTGAAAAGGATCTTTGGGAGATAAGGCATTAAATTGTATATAATGATGGACAAGCCACTTACAACTGGTTGAAATAGCAGGGAAATACTGACTGCAGGTGCACATCCTCTCCAGATTCCTCTAAGTTATCTGATGCAAACACAATTTTCTGAGGAATTGTTTTCTTAAGGATTCTTGTCCTCCATTACAGTTTAGAATAGAGTCTCCTACAATCTTGTGGGTAGTTTTCTAAAGGCCTTGGTGAAGCACCACGGTTCACGCTGGGGACGTGTGCACACCAGCTTCATTTGTAGCTGATGCAGAGCTCATTCTTGAGAGCAATTGCAATTGTTTCACACAGTATCACAGGAGACCAGGTTGGAAAGGACCCCAAGGTTCAACGAGAGCAATCCATTAAATTTAAGAAATAGTTTAAATGAGATGGCCCAGCGTTTGCTGTTTGGGAAAGTCCATCATTTCTTTGTTTAACATCAGAAAGACAGATCTCACTTCAACTAACTCAATGAAGAAATTATCCTCAGAGGAGAACAGAAAATTCATGCACAAAAAGCGCACCAGTAGAGTTTGTGCAGTTCTTCCAGTTATGAGTGGTACTTCTGAATCTCAAAGTAGTGGATTAGAATTGGCTTTAAAATGTTCTGTTGGAAACATTTTTCAAACAGCAAAGCAGGTATCTGAGGTTTAATAGGGAGTTAAATACTTGAATGTACATTCTGTTGAGTTTGGGATATGCTTGGTGTGACTGTGAGTAGATGGAGTCACACAGATGTGCACTTGGGAAAGGCCTCTGAGGGTTCTTTTGGCCAGCCGAGCTCCTGAGGTCTTATTTGATGCTGCAGCCATCTTCTGCCACTTTTCTGTGGGTTAAGCTCTGATTATCATGCCTGTTTAGGAAGTGTTTGTTTTTCACTTAACCTTTTCCTTTGCATTTGTTTAATGAAAAGACCTCTCCAGAAGTCACACTGCTGCAGTGCTGTGTTCCACAGCTTTTGTCAAGATTATCTGTAAGTGCTTCTCTAATAATTGTCCTGGGATTTAGGAGAATTCTGCAAACAGGTCACCTCCCTGCCTTTGAATCTGTTTCCCATATTAAACAGATTGCCCTTCAGCGTGTAATACATTGACATTCCGGGGTTTAACACTGCAAACGGTAACGTAACTGAAGTAAATCTCACTGACATTGCAATTTACATCAATTGTTAGTGTTAATTTATGATCAAACTTTATTAAATTCATTTAGTTTTATAAAAAGACTGTAAATTAATTCTGTGATTTGGGAACACACTGAAGTTATTACTGCACAGCACCTTATTAAAATATTTGAACACTTCTTGCCTGTACAAATACACTGTGATGCTCTGATAGTCTCAGTGGTTTTTAACTGTACTACTGCAGCAGTATAATGATTTTCTTTACTATATGAGAAAATTCAGGTGATAATGACACAGTTTCTGTTTAATTATATGCTATATTTGATTGCATAGATATGAGCCCTGTTAGGTTTGTTATTCATAGTGCTTCAGGGGATCCTTTCTTGACAGTCTCAGGGTGTTTATGTGTTCTGTCCATTACTGTTTGCCATTGCTGTTCAAAGAAACAGCACAAAAAAAAATAGAAATTAATTATTTTATGATAGAATCATAGAATGTTCTAGGCTGGAAGGGATCTTTGGAGGTCATCTAGTACAACTTCTCTACGTAGGGACAACTCTACCTAGGTCAGGCCAGTCAGAGCCTCATCAAGCCTGACCTTAAATGACTCCAGGGATGAGGCCTCTACCACCTCCCTGGGCAGCCCATTCCAGCCATCAACCACCCTCACATTGAAGAACTTGTTTCTAATATCCAGCCTAAAACTCTCCTTTCCCAGCTTGAATCCACTGTTCCTTGTCCTATTGGTACAAACCCTCTTGAAAAGATCTTCTCCTGCCTTCATGGAGGCCCCCCTTAGGTACTGGAAGGTCAAATGAAGATGCCCCCCGGAGCCGCCTTTTCTCCAGGCTGAGCAGCCCCAACTCTCTCAGCCTGTCCTCATGCAAGAGGTGCTCCATTCCCCTGATCATTTTAGTGGCCCTTCTCCTCCTCACGTTAATTTGCAGGGGACAACAAGCAAAACACCACATTCAGCATTGCTTTATTTCTAAAATTCTTTCTTTGCATCCATTCTGAGAGAAAACAAGGAGCTTGTGAGGCCACTAATATAAGTTTACCCCCCCTCACTGCTTCACTGTTGTATTCAAAAAAGCATCAAGGCATCACTTTTACTCTATTGTATGTTGAAGTGTCATCACTGGTGTAAAACACAAGATGTTAATCAAACGGCAGCAAATCCCTTCCACAATGGAGATGGGAAAAGGTAAATGTAGCACCTAATACGTGTTAAGAGCCATCAATAACAAAGAGCTCCATAGTAATGCAATCCTTTGTCAATCAAAGTGTTCACTATTGTGAAAACATCTTGCTGAGATGTTTAATGGAAAAGCTTGTGAGTTTGGGAGGCAAACCATAATTTTACTGGCAAAACACTGAGCATGGTGCATTTTTCAAATGGTCTGTGAACCCTCAAATATAAAAAAACCCCGTGAGTTTTATTACCAGGAGTCATATTCTTCTTGTAATCCAGGAATTTTGTACAAACAACACAATGGCAAATAGACAAAGCATTTCACAGTCTGTATCTACATAATATTTATAGGTGTTTTGGCTTGGCCTTACTCTGTGATACATAAATAATTCAAAGGATTCTCAGGAAAGGACTTCAAAATTGTATGGAAAGCAAAATTGTTTAAATGTGGGTGGAAAAGATCAGTAAGATATTTAATAATCCCTTGGCTGGGGTTTATTGCAGTGTGTTTTTCCACACAGACTCAGCAAAAAATCAATTGAGGTTTGGGTTAGTGTGGGGGAGGAAAGGACACGTGTCCCACACTGGCACTGCAGTCCTCACCAGCTGTGTGTGTGCAGGACGAGGAGGCAGCGACACACATCCCTTTCTCAATCTAGATTTGCCTTTGGAGGCAATTACCATCTATAAGAGATGGCCTCCTCCCTGCTGTTCTCCCCTGTAGCATCTTCTTCCCTACCAGCACAATTGCTCTTTTGAAAGCTCCCTGACCTGGTTCAGTCACAAAACTTGCTCTAGAAATTGGCTAAAGCCCCCCTGCTTGTTCTGACTGATAGCAAGTGAGAAATTAGGAACAGTCGCATGAAACGTGGCAGCAGCGTCGTCTGGCACATTTGGGTCTGGAAGGAAACTTGAGTCCTAATCTGTCTGACAGAAGTGTCTCTTGTTGTGGCTGATGGCCTGAGGAGCTCTGTCATTGCTGTCTCCTTGGTCATGTGTTGTACTGACCCATGTGGAACAGCTTGGGTCTGCTGTTTGCATGGGATGAGAATCTGGTCTTGAGGACAGTCTCTGAGTGGTCCTTTTCTTCTACCTGATAGAATGAAGTGTGATTCAGTAGCTTAATCCCCATGACTTATCACACTAATGTTAAAGGTTAGGGTAAAATATTTGCAGACACATAGTTTTTCCATAATTTAGTCACTGAGGAGACTGCAGTCACCATGAGTATATTGAAGGTAGAAATCTGGCTTCAGAAACCTCCAAAGCAAGATGAAGTTTTCTGTTCTGGTAAGGGCAGTCACTTGTTTTTATTGACTTAAATTTTCAGCATTCCAAAAGGAAACAGAACACCACAGAAGGAGCACAATAGAGTTGATTCTTGTTTGAAGTTGAGGAACAAAGTGTTAATGATGGACAGAGTGAGTGTCCATGATGTGTCATAAAGATACAGGATTCTGCCAGTCACTTCTTGGTGTTTTCCAGAGAACAGGATAAATGAAAGTTGCACACTGTGTGTATTTGTGTGCTACTTTTTTGGGCCATAACGGTGCCAGGGAAGATCTATTTATTATCCAAGTGTGATGTCACTTGGTAGATACCTTGCTGACTTAATTTATGACAAGCGGTTGTGCAAAAGCACAGACAACTTTTTCCTCCCTTTCCATCTGCTGTTGGGTTAAATTCCCATTGCATTCTGTTGGTATTTGTATAAATTGCTGGGAAGTTGGGAAGTCCTCTGTCAATGCTTCAGACGGTAATTACCCAGTTTTCTAGATCCCTGTCTCCAAATTACCAGCGAGGGCTCATGCTGTTTTCAATTATTGCAATTCAGCCTATTTGCTTTGTAAAAAAAAAAAAAAAAAAAAAAATTATTTTTTGTGTTTGAGGTACCAAAAAGGAGTTCTCCTTAGCATCAGAGCAGTCCCACTGGAAGAGTATTTGTCCGATACTGGCTGTACTGTGGGTACCTTTGGGTTTACTCCTCTGTTCTTTGAAAGCCAACCCTTGCTGAGTTCAAAGGGAGCAGGGTCAGAGCCTCGGTGAAGCAGAATCGCCTGCACAGAACAAGCGGTTCTGTTACACTGAGCTCTGCCTCTGAGTTGGTTTAGTACAGGCTAAACAAGTGGGTCTGAATAAATCTGGCATCGTATCACAGAAGATACGTGGAGTGACTGGTGAGAGCCCTGGTGGCTCATTTGGTTGACTGTAGGATTTCACTGCCCGAGCTGCTCACTTTGCATGTATTGACTGGGGAACAGGGGATTGGGCAGCGACACTTGTCAACATGGTTGGATCCAAGAGGAAGGTGGTTTGAGAACTTAACTTGTGGTATTTAATATCTTAATGAGCGCAACAGATTTTGAGTCCTGGGGACAGGAGTATGGGGTGGGTGGGTGTTCTGTTTGTTTTGTTTGTAATTTGTTTTTTTGTGCTGTAGAGGCTGGATTGGCCCTTTCCTATTGCTTGCAGTTGTATTCAGAGCGGTGAGCAACAGCTCAACACCCTCAGTCGGAAAATAGAAATGGGTCTATAGCTGCAATCACTATTTATGTCTGCGTGGGCAGTGGGTGCAATCCTAGTGCAGACTGCATTGTGGTCAATAACTTGCACTTACTGTAGTTCAGATTATACACATGCAGGCTGTCAGAGGTGACACATTTATCTAACGCCTTCTGACAGATTCAGTGCCGTTCTTAGCTGGCAGACACACTGTTTGGACCAAATGTTCCAACACCAACGCGTTAGGCAAAAAGCCAGTAGCTGTTTGTCATGCAAATATAAATAACTGATACTGCAACAGTGGTGCCTTGCAGCAGAAAAGTCTGTGCTCTGGTAGAAACACCGTTCACTGGATATTTGTACTTCTAAATCCACACATGCAAGTGCCAGAGAACAATCAGAGGCGTTGCTGTTACTTATGAAATATTGTAAAACTCATACCATGTGTTCTTGGAATCTCAGAAGCTGCCTTTCACTGTGTATTGAACAGCAGGGTGCAGAGTTGGGACCCTTCTCAGCGCTGCTGCAATTTCAATCTTCCACCTGTCTGCGCAGGGAGCTACCTGTGGTCACAGAGGCAGGGAGAAATGAGCCCTGGAATCATGGCTGAGGTCCTTTCCTGCTTCGTTTCACCTTGACTGTCTATATCTGCCCACAGCTGGCCAGATGTCACCTCAGGAGAGCAAAAGCTTCTCCCCTCCATAGGCTCTTTTTTGTATGCAAGTCGGAACAGGGCAGTGGAACCGTTCTGACAAGAGACCACCTTGCCTGTCCTGCATTGAAGGCAGGTATCACGTTACCAAGGTACTGTGCATCATTTCAGCTGCTGAGATGCACAGTCAGGAATATGTTTTCCTACGGAACTGAAATTGCCAAGGTATCTTCTTCACAGCAGCCTGGATGTTCAGAGCCAGCCTACTGTGGAGCAGGATGTTGTAATTTTTGTATTTAGATTGGATTTTTTAGTTTTCAGCTAACACAGGTAGATTGCTGCCAGTGTAATGCTGGAAATTAAGGAGATAATGAGCAATGTGGGTTTATTAAAATAATAAAAAAGATATTTAAAGTCCTCTGGTTAAAATTTCTCGTCTGTACTTGCCTTCCTCCTTTTTCAGTGAAAGGCCTATCAGAATGCCTGGGCTGTGTAGTGTTTATTTGGCTTGGAACACTGTTAGCAACGTATTGAACCAAGGGAAAACACTTCAGTGTAATATTCCCACTTGTGATAAAACTTAATAAAGTTGCAGCCTCCCACTTTAAATCAGCTCTTCTGTTCTTAATTCATTTGTGCTGGTGTCCTGATCAATAGAGGCACTTGTGCAGTGAAATTCTGCAGCTGTTAGGAAGGAAACCAGCTACAATAAAGGCTTAGGACGGGACTGGAAATGCAAAATGAGGACTTTCTGGGAAGACAAATTGTCATGACTGCCTGCAATCTAATTTGGACTGGTGCATTGTAATGGGACCTTTACTTATCACAGAGTCAGCCTCTCGGCTTTCCTGGATGCATCAAGCAACAGATTGCTTTGTCTTTTTCTTGGGGTCTCTTGGGAAAATGCTGGGTGCAACTGCTGACTTAAACAGTTCTTAGACAACTTGTGTGACTCCGTATGTGTGTGGCACAAGTCCTCTTACTGCTCTGGTTTAGAGCTGCTGCATCTGAGCAACTGTGTCTCTGCTGTCCTTAGTTTCTCAAAGAATCTTACCTGATATTTTTGTTTGTGTTTAAACTACACATGCTTCAGTTTCTAGGAAAACTCTGGTAATGAAAGCCCTGCCTCTGCTGTCGCAAAACGGTTCCTTACCCTTTTCTTCCGCTGTAAACAAGGATAAATGGTTACGCACCCTCAAAGCTTAAGCCTTAGGTCACTCACATCACATAAACATCTTCTCTTTTTCTCTGGAATTAGTGGCAGGGGTGGGGGGGAAAAGTCAGTGCTGATGATTTCCTTTATCCTTTTACTTGTTTCAAACCTCAGAGTCATGATACATAATCATAACCAGGAATTTTTTTTCTAGCTGCAGAGCTGATGTGCAAAAGATAATTTACTTGGACAGTGACATCTCTCCATAACCCATCTAGTCAATACTTCAGCTCTTTGTTCTCTGGAAGTGTTAAAGCTCTTGTCTTAGTTCACTCTTTGGCGTTGCTTTACATCTTTCAGTCCACCCCCAGTGTTTGTTTCTGCAGTGCATAGCACACAAAAATGCAAAAGCTGGCCCATCGCAAGGGAATGTGCTGGAAGCAAGTAGGGAGTGAATAAACAAAGGGCTGTTTGGGATCCTTGTTGAAAGTTGTCATCTCCCTGTCTTGGCTGTTCATTTAGACAGATGTATAAAACATCTGGACTGTCATCATTCACTGCCAGAATCCTGGTGACTCCAAACAGACCTGCAAACCCATTTTACTAATTGAGAAGGGAGTTACCAGCAATCACTGACAATAGCAGTTTTATGGGCTTCAGTCACTGGAGGGAGGGGACAAAATGCTGCGGATGTTATCTACATATTCCAAATAGTATCGCACAGGATTTCACACCATCTGAGCTGGCCGACATTTAGAGACGTCAGGCATTTTTAAAGTTAATTATTGCAAGGGAATCTGGTTCAGTATTTGATACCATCACTGATGTAAAGGCTGAAAATTTAATTTTAGGACAGCTCTGCAAAATGGCATCCTATTAGGTCCTTCCCCAGGCTCATATTTCATTACTGGATGCAGTAAATGTTGTCTGCTTACGGAATATGTAGGTATTTATCTGAAGGATCTCAGTGTGTTCATATTTTTGATAAAAATATGGAGCAGTTTCCCTCAACTCAGGTATCTGGTCTATAATGGAGACACCTCAATGAACTTATTTCAAATGTCAGTTGCTATTCGTGAAAGTCTAAGCTGCTCTGGTTTATTCCTGAATGAATTGTGTGTAGAGGGGAGGTGTAGGAGGAGTGTTGGCAGTATTCTTTAGAAATACCCTTGGTTTTAATTTTCATCACACTTTTTAAAGCAATGTTTTTTTAAGGTCTCATACTGAAGAAAGACTTTGGGCTGTAGAAATCCACAACAAAAATACATGCGTTTTAGAGAAAGAATAGTCTTAAATATCTCTAACACTCAGTGAAAGTTTCTTGTGAAAATTCCATGAAATTAAGGTAAATCATGTGTTTTCTAGCTGGCAACTCCTCGTGTTCTGGGGTTTAATATCCTAAACTGAGCATGAGCAAGTGCATTGTGCATTACTCAATATGGGTCTAAACCTGCCAGCATCCTACCTACCCAGTACTTATATTTCCAACCTTGCTTATTGTGATTTCTGTGTGTTGGCTAAACTACATGTTCCAAACAGCACAGTAAAACTGGTGCTTAAGGAAAACACTGCATCTTCAGCTCTGTTGTCTATGATCTTCTGTTTAGGCAAGATTCATTGTATTACGGGCATTTTACTTCAAATTGCCATCATGAGGTTAAGCTCCTGGTTTGTTTTGAAAGGTCTGTGATCAGGTCCTGTCAGTTTATAGATTCTCATTGTAGTATCTTCCCTCTCCTGTTTTATTTGCTGTACAGGTACGTTAAGAAACACAATTAGCAATGGCCATGGAGTTTGTTCTTTAGGGGAGAAGCATCTTAAGGCTGATTACTTGGTTGTGAATTGCTGTTTCATACGGGATGTGTTTGTGGAAGAACAAATATACGCATTCTTACTTGTGGAACAACAGTCAGCATAGCTCCACAGACAGTTCTGCTCTGCAAAGGGTCTGCGAGAAGCACATATGTTCACCCAGTCCCATACTTGCTGCTTGTGGCAGTATCAACAGATGTTTCTTGAACAACTAAGTGAAATGTGCAAAGATTTATGATAGTCCTTAGTTAGTTCAAAGATTTACTCTGCAGTCTTGAGCTGTCCCAGGAAATTTCCATTTCCTGGGTAAAATATTTTCAGTGTTCCAACATTGATTTCTAATATAGTTACTGATTAGAGCAGAAACATTTACAGTAAATAAGTTATTTGTGAATTCAAGTAGGGTTTTTGTCTTCAAACAGCTTGTGCTTTTAACACATTTCTTCTCAAGCCATAATTACTCAGTAAGTCATTTTATGATTCTTCTTCTCCAGATAAACAGTAAGCGATGAAATTTCAGGTTCAAGGAGTCAAGCGTGTGCTTGTGGTTCCTATTTGGGCTCTCATTGTTGTCTGGTCACAAGGAGGTAACTCTCCACACTTGAGTGGTTAATGTGACCATGATAGGCAGCTGAAACCTAGAAACATGTTTGTCCTTCTGAAACAAAGTGGAAACTAAAGAGCAGATGCTCTGTGGGATCCTAATCTCCATCTATTAGTTTGAGAAGAGGTCAGAGAATGGTGAAATGATATAACAATTATAACTAGTACTTTGTGCCTTTGGGGAAAGTGAACTTTTATATTCAATATTCCTTGTACACTGAAACAAGCTGCAAAATTGGCAGAGCCTTCCCAGGGAAGTCAATTCCATTCTCACTGTTCTACAGTAAGGAAAATGTGCATGGGGAATGAAACCTACAGGTATCGCAGGGTAAGATGCTGTTCCATAACATGTGCCTGTGAGGTGCAGTTGGCATCGTTTTAGATTTTAAAATACCCTAACTGGCTGCATTTTCCTTACCTCTTGGACTGGATGATCTTTCAAGGTCCCTTCCAATCCCTAATGATTCTATGACTCTGTGATTCTATGAAATTAATATTCCTCCTCATAACAGCGAAACTAACACAGAACTTAAAAGATAGAACATTGGGTGTGGGAAGTGACCTACCTTCTCTTACCTGCTTCTACATTTACTTATTTTATGTGCTCAGAATTAAGTTTGTTGCAAGATTCTGCCTTGACAAATATTTTACCTTTAACTAACGAACAGCAGAAGTGCTCCCCGTGCCCCTATGCTTGCTGTTGTCTGTAATTCCACTTACGCTAATTTGGACCCTAAAGCTTCTCTTCACTGAACATGACAGTATTAAACATGCCAAACCAGCTGCTGAGAGAAGTGCACTTTTGGTAAGTGGAATCCTCTGTATTTAGTATTATTTGTACGTCAATATGGAGATTAAAAGTAGACGGCCCTGTTCTTTGAGACAAGCAATAGACACTGAACTGGTATCAGAATGAAACAACTGTCAGTACAAGTCAAATTCCTGCACTTTCATGTGAAGTTGTTTCCGAGTAGAAGATCCCATTCACATTCATTTTATTCAGGAAGAGTTTATCTTGAGATTTAAAGGCACCCAGGCTGTGTGCAACAGATCTCCTATCAGTGAAAGATAAAGGGGACACGAGCATTTTCACAAAAACTCTGTATTGGAATTCATTAGTGTTAGTATGAAATGCAGAACAACATTGTGTGGAAGCCCAGCAACAAATGGAAATGCTTCACTTTATTACAGATTGCTCTCACAATTTCTTTGTCTTAGCGTAAGCTTTTTGTGGATGACTCTGACTGACTGTGGAATCAGTTTGCTGCATTTTCATCTCTACCATTAATCACAGAACATTAGGGATTGGAAGGGACCTTGAAAGATCTTCTAGTCCAATCCCCCTCCCACAGCAGGATCACCTAGATCCAGTCACACAGGAACATGTCCAGGCAGGTTTTAAGTGTCTCCAGAGAAGGATACTCCACAACCTGACTGGGCAGCCTCTTCCAACTCTCTGTCACCCTCACCGTGAAGAAGTTCCTTCTCAGATTGATCTAGAACCACCTTTGTTGCAGCTCACACCCATTGCCCCTTGTCCTATCATTGGATGACACTGAGCAGAGCCTGGCTCCATCCTCCTGACACCTACCCTTCACATTCAACATTCATGGGGTCACCCATTAGGCTCCTTTTCTCTAAGCTAAAGTGACCCACCTCCCTCAGCCTTTCCTCATCAGGTAGATGCTCCACTCCCTTCATCATCTCTGTGGCTCTGCACTGGACTCTCTCCAGCAGTTCCATGTCCCTCTGGAAGTGAGGGTCCCAGAACTGGACACAATATTCCAGATGTGAAATACATGTGGTGGTTATGAAGTACTTTCTACAGCTGATGTTCCATGCACTTGTGCAGGAGCTCAGAGAAATGACTGTATAGCTTTCTGGCTCAGCCTTATTGAAGTCCAGTCTGACCAAGTTAGAAGAGCACATTCCTGGCACATTAATAACTACAGGCAGGCAAACTTGTTTGTAATAATAGAAGTTTCTCTTAAAAACTCTAATGTTTCTTAAATGTTAGAATGGGTTGTGCTCAATTTACAGTCATTGGAGAATTGGACTATAGATATAGTGTCTTAAAGTTTATACCTTTTCCTTTCTTAAATGATTGTGTGTTGGAAAGGACATGAACAGTCTCTTGCTTTTGTCATGCAGGTGTCAGGTTTTCTTAACCTCTTGATCTTTTGAGCAAATAATTTCTCTGGCATTTTTCAGAGTGGAAAAATACTTCAGTATTCCTGACAATATTGCTTGGCTCAGATACTTTAAATTTATCCAGTGGGGCTTGTTTAGAGTAAAGTCCAGGGTATGTCTCTCAATTTCTTCAAGCAATCCTAAAATCCAGCTTTGTTTTAGAGGTTTCTAGGTATATGTGCAAATTGCAGTTCTGCTTCTGCTAACTGGAGGATAATTAAGTTGTTGCCTTGGTAGGATTAAAACACACAGATAAATATATAAGACATTCAGTAATGTTTTATAATTGCCCAGGTTTTGGTTGTTGGGTTTTTATGTGTTCGCTCTCTGCCTGACAAATTTATCAACCTTCTCACATTTTGCCATAACCTGTAATCCAAATGGTTGTGGGGCCTCAGAAGAATGTGCCCAAGCAGTGAATGAATTCCTTGTTTTGCTTTGCTTGTGCATATAGCTTTGCTTTATGTATTAAACTGACTTTATCTCAACCCACGAGTTCTCTCACTTTTACTTTTCAATGCTCTCCCCCATACCTTCGGTGGGGAGTGAGCAAGTAGCTGTGTGGGGCTGAGTGCTGGCTGGGGTTAAACCACGACACCTGTTCAACAGAATTTAGGACATACTTAGTCAGAGAGGAAAGGCTCCTCTTTTTCATTCAGTCAGCTCTGGTGTGTTCTCTAAGGCAACTAAACAAGGAAGATCCACGTAACCTAAAAGTACATAAAAGTACAAATTTCACACTTGAACTGTGCAGATGACTGGTGTTCAGAGCACCTGAATCCTAAAGTGCAACACAGGGGGTTCATTTTCCTTAAAATACCAGGTTTGCAGACCTGGTAGCATTTTGTTTGGGTAATGGGACGGCCGTAGCTTCATAAGAAACAAAAAATTGAAAGTAGACTCAGCATACTTTATAGACTTGTGCGTTGTCATAGGAGATGGCTCTTTGTGTTGAACTTAGTACAGCTCAATCATCATTGTCAGTTGTATGAGATGCACTGGAGACTGTGTTTGACTCGATGACATTCAGTACTTAGCAGACGGTGTGGGTTGCTTTATCTGAAGTCTTTAAGCACTGCATGGGATTGAAGGTGATTTGCTATTTCTGGTTGCATCCTACGTGCCAGCATATGTTGATATGGGGTGACGGAATTTTAGCTATTTACTGTCCAAGCAAAAAAACTTCTTTGTCTTGTCTCTTTGAAACTGAATCTGGTTGCTAAGTCATGAGTGGAGGCTAATTCTCATCCAGAAGTGGCGTTGATTTTGGCTGGAATGTACACGACTCACTGTAAGCTAATGTAGTGTATGGAGTTCAGAGATGAGCTGTGGCTTTAGAGGAGAAAGTATATTAAAGGTCTTTCCTCCAGAGAGGTACAGAGGTCAGCCCAGTGTGATACCAGTAGCTTTATTGCATTGATGCCATCTTCATAATTATTAGACTAAATTGCAAGTGTGAAACTGCTGTCACTGTGCTGATCCCAGATCTGAGCAATAGCATCAGAGCAGCAAAAACAGAGAGGGAGAAAAACAGGCAGGGAGGGAGGATATTCCCTGTTGGTGGAGTGCTCCTCTCCTTTGGCACAACTAGGAATTCTTTCAGGCTTTATGAAGGGACAAGGAGGGTAGCAGTTGGGAAAGACAGTGAGATTTGTGTTTCCCAGCTTCCCAGAAAAGGTGAAAGGCTTCACAGTACTCAAACTGAGTTAATGAACACAGGGTTTGGGGCCATCCAGAAACAGGGGAACTACTAATACTGTGGCTGCAATAGGTTTCAACAGATGGATCATGTGCAGGACAAAAAGGATCATAAACATGGAGTCTCAGGGCTGTTGCTGCAGTTTCCGTTGTTGGAAGACAAACTCTGCGTGAGGGAGCTTACAAATGGGGCTAGAAGGCAAAATGTAGTAACCACTTTGGTAACTCCTAGGCAATGTAGGGTAGGCAGGTAACTGCTCTTAGGGATTGTAAGTCTGAACAAGACCTTGTGACAGCCAAGGATCCTCCATTTCCTCTGAAAAACATGCCTCTGCTACTTCTGCAAATTGTATCCTTCCATGTTCTTTCCTCAGCACAGCACTCGGACTAGGCAGGGATGGAAACCACCACAGTCAGTACTGTCTTGCCTAGCCTAGATATCATCTAACAGTAGCATTCAATGATCGATGTGTTGTCCCTGAGCGATCATGCCGTGCACACATAGAAGCTTTAGTTGGGCACAACTGGCTGCTGAGGCCAAAATCATCCCAAGACACTCAGATTGTATATCCACCCCCAAACCTGGTTCTTCTCTTTTGCTTTTTGGGAGCACTTTGCAATTGCTGTTGGGTGTCCTAGTGCTTTGGAAGTAGCTAAATAGTTCAATTGCCTTAAACCCTGAAGAAGATTGTTACATATAGCAAACAAAGTGGTAGTTTATGTGCCCGTGAGCTTTGCATAGACCAGACTAGGCATGAATTCTTTGCATTGTAGTAATGAACCAGTTTAATCTTACTTGGTACTAAAAGCTTTAGGCGTAGCATTTTGTTCGTGTAAAGCGTCATTTTATGTATCTGAATTAATTTTGAATCTCCTAATGTTACGTGTTATATATAGTGAATCTTATCCTGGAAAAACAGTCCTCAACCCTGCTTTGTCTAAATAATTAATATTACAGAGATTCCATTTGCAGAAATCATTGCAAACTGGAAATCAAAGGCAGTGGCTTAAGAAATGCATCTCAGTTAGAGAGATTCAGCTGCTCTGTCCTATAGTTTATGAATATTATTTAGTCTCTTTTAAATATAAGTGTGCTTATAGGATGAATTCATGTCTTCCAGGAGCACCAAAACCTAGACAACATAGACTTTGTGTCCAAGTCAGATCAAAAAGTTTGGGTTACATTTTGCTTAAGATAACCAGTTAAGACCATGGGATTTAGTCTGACCATTTGGTCACACTGTTTGCTTCAGCAATAACAGCAAGAAGTCAGCAGCAAAAGCATTTTACTTACAAAGTTACTTGCTACCTCTGTTGGTTTACTATTGTGTTGGTCCATGTGGATGTTGCTCGGTTGGTTTCTTTAGCGTTTGAGGAGGTTGGAGGAGTGAGGTTGTTTGTGTTTTAAATCTTATTGAGGTTTTATCAAAACAGACAAACGCCCAGTTTTGGAATTTAGGAAAAGAAAGCAAAAAAAGGTGGGATTTTCCAAATGAGAGGGGTGTAGGGGAAAAGAAAAGCAAAGCAAGAAGAGACCTTGTGTTTCAGCGAGATTACAGGTTCACAAAGTACAGATTGCAAACCCAGGAGAATACATGAGCTTCTTGCTTAATTTCAAAAATGAAACCTCAAGAGAAATGTTCTTTGATTTAAACATGCCTTTATTTCAGGAACTTGGTACAAAAAGCTGTCTCTGACCCAGCTGTGTTTTGCCACTCAGTCTGTTTTGTTCTGATAAATATCCACAGATTTGAGACAAAAAGTGCCGCAACTGAGAGATGGGACACAGCTTGATGTAAGCTAAGAGTCAGTTTATTGAACAAAAACACTAGCGTATATGCTCCTCCAGATATGAGCGTGCTTTGTTTTTACTGGTGCTTAACAATCTATTAAATGTGTACCTTTTACTGATTGGCTGCTGACCCCAAACAAGGATAGGTTAAGCCCGTTTATACAGCTTCCGGTGCTTTCCCATTCTGTATGCTGTTAAGTGCACAGCATTTCTTTAGCATACCAGAAGGCTCGGCCCTGGTCTCCCAAGGCCTTTCCTACAAAAAATGACTAGATCAATTTTTGTAGGTACTTATTCTTTGCCTGGTTGCCATTATTCTTCCCAGTATATCTTGTTTGTGTGTTTAAGGTGTGATCAGTCTGTTGCATCCAGTCCTATGAAAGGATGGAACTTCTTCCTGTAGCTGGTTTCTACTACAGAACAGAATTTCACAGCAACTGATGAAAGGAGCTATGAGCTTCATAGCCTAGTCAGAGACACAGTCTTAACTTCTCATTTGACCTCAGATCCCAATAACAAATTGTCTTCCCTCCATTTTACAGAGAGACCCTACACATGTGATTTAATATGCAATTTCTTTTAGCGCAGACACCTTCAGATGTATGTCAGATGTGCAAGTGAACTCTAAACCAGGAAATACCTTAACTCCCAAGAAATAGGTTAAATGAGGAGAAGCTATCTTTATTCTTTCCCTCATGGAATGTCTGTCCCCAGAAGAAGGTGAGAGGTCATGGTGCAAGTAGAAAACTAGGTCAGAACAAACCCACATTTTTTTCCATTTTGAATCCAGATTTGGCAGGAAACACGAATGGACAGATGGAGAAATCCCATGCAAGAGGTCACCCAGTAATTTTTAATTATTTTTTTTTGGCCAGGTTGACTGCAAATCCATCAAAATCTATGGTTGTTGGAACTGCTAATGTGTTCCTAATTAGAAATTAGCCAGCCATATTAATAATATATAATGTTTCCCCAGTCTGTCAACCAAGAGGATGAAACTGTTAACAGCCTAACCACTAGGTTGAATGATGCTTATTTGACTGTATGATTCTCTATACCACTGAGCCTTTTCTCTCCTCATGACTGAGTAGTTTTGAGGTGCATTTTTTCCAATTAATTCTCCACCAACGTTTTTTACTAACACATTTTGGCTCTTTTGAAGCCTCAGAGTGTGGTGGGTTCAAGAACACAATTAAAGATAAGGGAAAAGAAAACAAAGCATTTAGGTCTCAATAAGATCTCGGATAAATTTGCCAGACAATGGATAGCTTAGGGAAAAGGGTTTATTAACTCTATAACTATGTACAAAAAAGAAAAGGTTAAGCAAGTTAGTGCACACACACTAGAAACTGTGTCCCAAATGCCATCACATATTCTGAGAAAAATA
>JAOXOE010000720.1:11483281-11554686 GCA_028565055.1 Phoeniculus purpureus
AGGACCTTACACTTGGTCTTGTTGAACCCCATGAGGTTGGCTTGTGCCCACCTCTCCAGCCTGTCCAGCTCCCTCTGGATGGCATCCCTGCCCTCCAGCGTGTCTGCTGCGCCACACAGCTTGGTGTCGTCAGCAGACTTGATGACAGCCTTATACTTATGTTTTCCATGCACTTGCAGGTACTTTGTGTACACTTAAAACTTTTAGAACCTGGTGTTTAATTCCGGAAAATAGATGTCATCAAAATCTTCTTTCACAGAGTCCAAAATCATTGGGGTTGTAAAAGACCCCTGGGATCATAGAGTCCAACCATCAACCCTACTCTACAAGGTCACCCCTAAACCACATCCCCCAACACCACATCTGAGTGACTTTTTAACACACCCAGGGATGGGGACTCAACACCCACCCCGGGCAGCCCATTCCAATGTCTGACCACTTTCTCCGGGAAGAATGTTTTCCTGTTACCTAATCTAAACCTACTTTGTCCTTTTACTACAAAGGATAAGATTGCTTATAGTTTATCTGTCTCTGCTGATCCTAATGCAGCTGCACATAACAGGGTTTCATCTCCTCTTGCTTTGGGAAAGAATGCACGTTGTACAGATGAATGTGCATTATGCGTATGCGCTGCCACAAGTTGCAGTTAAGTTCAGTTCAAAAGCCGTTTGATAGAATTGCTTATTGGCTTTGTCATAAGTGTTCCACTGCTCTAAACCAGTGAGATGACTGTGCTAAATTAAAATCAAAGGAAAAAGTGGATGCATCTCTACGTAAACAGGAGGTGGAAAAGAAGTGATTTCACCTTCACAGAATGAGTTATAAATTTTGTAGTAGTCGACGCAAAGCAATTCTGCTGTAACTTATTACTCTTCAGGCATCTCAGAAAGGTACTCAGGATCT
This sequence comes from Phoeniculus purpureus, assembly GCA_028565055.1. Taxonomy (NCBI): domain Eukaryota; kingdom Metazoa; phylum Chordata; class Aves; order Bucerotiformes; family Phoeniculidae; genus Phoeniculus; species Phoeniculus purpureus. The sequence continues at coordinate 11,484,185 of JAOXOE010000720.1, forward strand.
GATTATTCCACACATTGCTTGTTGCCAGAGTAGCAGGTTGGCTTTAGTCTTTGAGTTTTATGTGCAGTGCTCAATAAAATGCAGTGCTGATTTTGAAAATACTCTTGATGTTCTCCTCAGAGCTTGCATTAGACTGATCTTCATTTCAATTTCAATCGTACATAATAAGTGTATTTTATGGGTGTAACAGCTGATATTTGGACTTCCCTACTAATGTGATGGCTCATTTCATTGTGGGACTATTTGAAAAACATAATGTTTGAGAAGTCAGAGGATCACACAAAGCATTATTGTGTATTGCTAAATCCTTATAGTGACTTGATTTGTGATGTTTCTTGTGAGATGTGTAAAAAAACAACCAACCAACCAACAAACAAACCCAGGGATTAGGGATTCTCCTCTGCAGTAGGAGTTTTGACACTTATATTTAAAAATTAGTAATGGAACTTTTGGTATTAGAGCACTGCAGTTGCAGAACAATATTCAGAACCCCAGCTGTAGCAGCAGTGTTTCTGGTAGCTCACAGGGTGTACTGAACAGGTTTTGCTTGTAGCACGCAGTGATGATCTGGGCTTCAACTCTGAAATCCAGTCCCTGTGAATAAATTCTAGTGCTGGTGTGAGACTTGATTAAAACCAGTGGGGCTGACGCAAGGATCCTTACACATAAATGTGATTGCAGGCTAAATCTGAAATAGCGGTTGTGTCCAGGCTTGTCCTGTAATTTTATTTCTTATTAATTTGATCCTTAAAAATCATTCCTTTTCAAATACCTAAGCGAGATAAAAATACTCAGTAATTTAAAGAATAATAGGTTGGTTCTGGGGATTTTTTTTTTTTTTACAGAAATGGTAGTAATAGGAAAAAAATAGGTGTGAGACTATGTGACTTAGTATAGCCTGTTGCTGTAAGAGAATAACACTTATCACTTAGTCTGGATTCATTGGGAAATCTTTTGTTCAGAGAAAGAAGCACTGGAAATCCCAGAGATCATATTTGTGTTGCTGATTGAGAAGGTGATGTTCCAATTTAGGAATTATTATATCTTCTATTTTTTATTTCTTTCTTTCTAATGCTCAATATAATCATTGTAGTCATTTTCTGTATTTTTTCTGGGACTCACGGGTGACCCATTTGCTGATAGCACTTGCAAAGGAAGTCTCCTTTGGTTGAAACTAGATAGTGATAACATGCTGCAGCTGCTTCCAGCTACATGTTGCTTTCACTACAGCTGGGAACAACCGAATTTCTCAGCAAGCAATGATTAGCATTTTGATCTTGACAAGCACTTTCCTGCTGGAATACCAATGTCTGAATGATTGTTTTCTCCAAGCAAGGCATAAACAGCTATTGCATATACAGCTTGTAGTTAGCTTCTGCTTACTAGAAGCATCAGATTGAATACTTGCACACTTGATTTTTTTTTTTTTAGTTCATTAGAAGCAATCTCCTCTGATCTGTAGTTGTAGAAAATGTGTAGTTTATGTGCCTTAGTGTGCTAAATCAACTGATTCCAGCATGAAACTGTAGATGTCTAGAAGAGCATTTAGTGTCAGGTGTCATGATCTAATATGTTGTTGGTTCATGCCAGTGCTCCCAGCTACATGCAAATTAACAGTGTTCAGGTGTAACCAGACAGCATTTACAGTCTGCAGATTAGCATAACCTGAGAAAAATCCAATTATCCTCTCCATGGTTGTTTACCTTCATTATATTTTTGTTTCAGGGTACCTTTTTCTGTTAAGATTTTTAGGATTATTTATAGAACTAAAATCAGATTTATAAATAGCAAATGATAATAAAAATCACCAAACAGAAGTAGGACACTGTGTACTTTCTTCATCCTTTCAGTCAAGGAAACACCTCACAAATGAAGCCCAAGTACCAGGGACTAGGTTGGCCCGAAGTTAAGCTTTGCAACGTCTTTCTGTTTTGCTGCAAAAGAAGTTTAAGTCAAGACCAACTTATGCTTGAGCCCTGGATCAGCTGTTAAAGAAAAGCCTTCTGTCTTGTAGTCAGAGACAGAACCACTAGAGAGAGTTTTCTTGTGAAAAGCTGGAAATACTAGAGGTGATATCTCCGAGTGCTACTACTAGTGCCCTAACGTTCCCGCTGAGAAATGCTGCTGAAATGAATATGCTGCAGCGCATGACTACACTGTGTTACCCAAACACACCTTATGTACAGCTTCATGGTTGTGAAAATTGTTCAGAAGAAAGTTCTGTGTGTGTGATCATACCTATTAATGGAATGTGGGCAACACCTAGATTTGGTTAGATAATCCTAGCATTTGTGTAGATAATAGCTGGACTAAACTTAAAGCCACGGGCAGATGTAACTGTGCCGTGTCTAGTTAGGGTGTCCAATGTCTACAGGTGGCTCAGCAGCTGCTCCTCACAAACAGATTTGGTAGAAGGCTGGAGGGAATTTGAGTTGTAGCTCAGATCCAATTTATTGCAAAAAGAGTTTGTGCTGGTAGCCCTTCAGCTGTTGGGCAGGGGTTGCAGGTTGCCAGACACTGATGAGCCAAGCTGCCTCTCAAACCAATTTCGGCTGGCCTGAAGGATTTGGAACTGTTCAAATACAATAAGAAAAGTGTGCTTAAGTGCAGGAAATCACACAGCTTCTATATGTTTTTCTATACATAGCTGCAAACAAAACGTAGCCTTCCTTCCAGGCACTCTGTTGTTTATGTGATTGTCATCTGTATCTAAGTCAATAGCAAAGAAAATTGTTTGCAAATCATTCAACAGGAAATAATATTAATAGCAGTGTTATGAAGTGAATTTGTTTGCCAGTTGTTCAAGATACACCCCTGAACAGTTTCATCAGCCTTGCTGGATAATCAAGGAAGAGCTGATTGTGGCTGAGCCCCTGCATTCTGTGAGAGTAGTGGGGAGAAGGAGCTATGTCACAAAAAAAAAGAATCAGCAGAAAAAAACTCAATTACAGATATAGATAGGAGCATCTGTTAACAAAGAGGAGGTCTGAGGCCTTAGAACACTGTGTAAAGGTTACAGAGCACATTGATAACTGGTGGGAGAACAAAAGGTGCAAAGACCACATGAAGAAATTGAAGATTGATGTAGAGTGCAGATAGTGCATGGTCAGAGGTGTCCGTATCTTGATTGATACAGTGAAGGTAAAATGCTGTAGAAAAGATGATACTTATGTGGTTTAATAGAGGAGATGAAGCAGATCAGAAGTACAACAGAAGTGTTTTCTGGGCGAACATCAAAAGCAGTTATATTCCTCCTTACATTTGCTCACGCTGTTTTTCTGAATCAAGAAGACCCTTACAAGGTCTCAGCATTACTGTTACTCCATGGATGCTGGATCCTGGATTAAAGTCCATCTGCAAAACAAACACTATTACTATCCCCCTCCCCGAAAAAGAAAGTATTTTGAGACTAAATAGAGGAGCTTTGAGATGCTTTGATGAAACATGATGGCTGAACACAGAAATATGAAAGCTGGCTAAATGCAAGTAGTAGTAATTGCTCAAATCTGTGCAAAGTTCTGCAATAGAGCATCTAAGTAGCACAGAGTTAATTTAATAATTTATGGACATTTTAAAGGTTCAGTAAATCACACATCAAGTTAAGATCCTACTTGCTATTACATTTTCAGATATTATGAGTCAGCAGCTTTATAACTGTAACCATCTGAATTTCAAATGTTAAATGTATTTTTAACACTGCTCTAGAATGCATAAGAAATTATAGAAGGTCACCCTCTTGAAAAATTTACCTGTGCAAGTGTAATCTGATATCTGTAACAATCTATTATGCACATCAGGTCTGTATTGTGCAGCTGTATTATGTAAAACAGCACCAACTGCTTTTTTTTTTCCCCCTTCACCTTCCTGCCGACAAAGTCACTGACTGATAGTTACATTTTAAAGGTGATGATGAGGGGTTTTCAGAGGCTTCATACAGAAATACAGTTTTTCCTAGACACCTCACATCAGGCACAGCTTTACTGGGAACTGTGTCATTTGTATTGGTTAAGAAGCAGAACCAAGGGTCTGGCCTCTCAGCCAGAAAGGCCAGTTATTAGAAGGAAGCAGGCTGCCTATAAAACCTGATTTATTTCTTTTTCTTGACTAACGATGTGTCAATACTGATAGTAAGAATGTATATGTACACATTAGCATTGAGGTGTTTGCGTTCACACATGCAGGAGTATGTCCGTAAGCGCTCTGAATCCTACTTAAGGAAAAGGAAATTTAACCCAATAATCCTTCCTTAATAGAAAGGTTTAAATGTTTAGTAAAGATCTTAAGTCTAAAGGCAGATCGTGTCATATTGTCGTTATATATGATTGCTCCAGTTTTGAAATTAGAGGCAGTCTTGTCACATTCTTTCTTCAAGCAACCTCTAGATATCAAACTTAGTAATATTTGTGTTCTATATGTTTGGAGTGAAAAACTATTTTGAAAGACCTCATCATGAACTACCATAGATAGAGAAGATGCAAAAGGAAACTTGGTTTAAGATGCTTGAACAAATAAAGTGCTTGGTATTAAGTAAGTGGCTCTGACAGTGGCTCTGGTGCAAAGTCATCCTGTTATGGGTTTGTGAGATCTGTGATGATGTTAGGTCATGGGCTGGGCTTGATGATCTCAGAGGTCTTTTCCAGCCTCAATAATTCTGGAAAAACAGGGACCAAGTGCTGTGCATGTAACTTGTATTCACATCCTACAAAAGCTTTCATAACTGCTTCTAAACCTGATACTGATTTAGAGCTGGGAAAGTTAAAAGAATTGATAATGTTGAAAAGGATGCTAGGAAGCCAGTTTCTTCAGAAAGAAATTATTTGGGAATATTTATAGCGACAGAGTGAGCAGGTGAAAGGTGCAGTCATTAAATCGTATGTAGATGTTGCACTGTTGAGTGTGTGGTTTGACTAAGGGCAACCCAATCAATTTTCCCAGAACAAAGCAGAAGGAAGATGTCACATTTACTGTTGAAAAGCATCACCGTGCGCTAAAAAAACAACTACGTGGCATTAAAAATACTGCTTGTATTGAGCCAGGTAAATGCTGCTGCTGGTGATGAAGAATGGTCGGATATGCTGCCTATAATAAAACCTGAGTTAGTCTCCGTAGGCAGAAACTGCCTTTATAAATCCATATGAAGCAGTACAGTGCTTCTCATGTTGTCAAACAGCTTTTGTCATAAGGCTGGGCAGGGAAAGTCGAACAGCAAGATTCTCCGAATGAGGAAAGCTTCATGTCCAACAGGAAACAGGAACACTGGGATACAGCCAGCTGTGTAAAAGACAGTCTCCTGAACACTGAGCTGCATTATTTATGTTGACACTAATGACCAATGACGGCTTCAGAAACTGAAGACACTAAGACAAAACTACAGATCTGGTTTCTGTTCAGAGGGTTTCAAGGAGCGGCAGAGTGATACAGCATAAAAGATAGTTAGGAGAGTTAAATACTCCTGCTATCGGGAAAAGAAAACCCAAGTGGGGTTTTTTAGATGCTGAGATGATTTGGGCTGTACCAAGAGTGTAAAGTTCAGGCAAAAATTCTAATTAACCAAAAAAAAGGGAAATTTGATAAAGAAAATGTGTAGTAAAAGCTGTGAAATTTGAAGGTCTTGCCGTACAGAGTATATACTTGATAGACCAGCTAAGCACCTCTTCGGAGGCCACTTGACCTCTTTGTTGAAAGGATAAGAGGGACAAAGACTTTTACTGGAATTGCTAGCAGCAGGGTGCAAAAAAACCCACCCTTGTCAGATAGAAATTGTGAAAATTTGGAGTTATATGGTGTGAAACAGTTCATAACGATGCAGATAGTGTGACTTAGGCAGGTTAATAAATACCACCCTACTTTCCAATTGTCACTAGAATTTTCTGCTGCATGAATTAGAAACCTGGGAGAATCCACATCCATTTTAATTGTAATAATAATCTAAGCAAGTATTGACAAATGCCATGGCGTGGAGGCATCTCCCTTCTCCACAGTGGTGGTATGTCTGACATCTGAAAAGCATCTCAACAATGTTTGCAGTAATCCAAGCATACCCCCGGTGCTTGTAAGTACCTCACTGTAACTAAATATTCACTGAGGAACATAAACAGATGAATCTGAATGGGTAAGGAGCGTAATTCTCCTTCTAGCTGTATTTTTTCTCTTGTCTCTGATGAAAAACCTGTTCAAACTGAAACCCCAACTCTACTGTCTGGAAAATTGACCCTTGCCGCTAATTATGAAAAATACAACCAGCTGAGGCATCTTGAAATACTTTATTTGCAGAGATTCCCATTGGTTGCACCTAAACTGGCAGATTGTGCATTGATCCTGTTTCTTAGGCACTGGTTGTTTAAAACCATATTCAGGGGTTACTTGGATTGTTTATCAAAGCAAACACACCTGGAGTAGAGTAGTTACCTAAGGATAAACCAGCTTGCTTGGTCTTTACTTCTAACTATTCCATCTGCTGAGTGGGAATCTTGTGAAAAACTAGGAAGGGCCCACTGCAGGCCAGAGGTGTCACCACACTTCTGGAAGTAAGTGATCATTACTGTCTTGAAGAGGTTGCCTTCTTACAAATATAACAGTAGTGCTGCTCAGCAGTGAGCTGGATCTTCTTGAGGTTGGGTTTTTTGTCAATGGGAATTCTTGCAGGTATGTCCTGGTTTGTGAAATTGTTCCTGTGAAATATCCCAACAGTTTTCTCCCAGAAAATGTCATTTAGCTGGGTTGATTCACAGAATGGCAGAATGATTGAGGCTGGAAAAGTCCTCTAGGATCATCAAGCCCAGCCCAGGACCTAACATCACTACAATTACATAGACCAGGGCACTAAGGGCCACAGCCAGTCTTAAACACGTCCAGGAATGGAGACTCCACTGCTGCCCTGGCAGTCTCTTCCAGGGTCTGATCACCCTTTTTATGCCCTCTCATCCTGGTGCAGGTTGCCTGGGAGAAGAGCCCGAACCCCTCCCGACTACAACCTCCCTCCAGGGAGTTGGAGAGAGGGAGGTCTCCTCCAGGCTAAACACCCCCAGTTCCCTCAACCTCTCCTCATCAGCTTTTCCCTTCAGTCCCTTCCCCAGCCTCGTTGCTCCTCTGGACTCACTCCAGCCCGTCAATCTCCGTCTTGAAGTGAGGTCCCAGCACTGCCCCCAGTACTTGAGAGGAAGCCTCTCTGGTGCCCAGTCCAGGGGGAGAATGACATCCCTAGTCCTGCTGGCCACACTATTGCTGATCCATGTCAGGATACCGTTGGCCTTTGGTACACCTGGGCACCCTGCTGGCTCCTGTTCAACTGGTTTTTGATCAGCACTTCCAGGTCTCTCTCTGCCAGGCTGCTCTCCAGCCATTCATTCTAGACTGAGACCAGGCAATTGTTTCCAGAGCAGCTTTATTCACACTCATGTGAAGCAACTCCCTGGTGACGATGAGTAGCATGCACATGCAAGATGGTTTCATTTATATGGGTGAAAAAGCATATCTTGTAAATGTTTACAGAACCTAGGAAACCATCAAATTTGCATACAGCAAATTTCCAGTAGCCAGAAGTAAGGAAACCATGACAATGGTGATGTAGTCAGATGGCGGGGAGGTGCTAACTTATTTTTAACTTTGGCAGTTGGACACAAGAGAAAAATCTTACAGTACTAAGATGAAACTAAGATGGACAACTGCCTTATGAAGAGAGATTGAGAACATTGGGACTTTTTAGTTTCGAAAACAGAAGTCTTCAAGGAGATTTAATCCCTGTCTATAAATCCAGGAGGGCTGGGTGCCAAGCAGAAAGAAACCCTCTCTATCCAGTTGCATCAGACAGGACAAGGGATGACGGATGCCAGCTTGAATACAGGGAGTTTCACCTCAATCTGAGGAAAAACTTCTTACAGTCAGGGTTATTAACGATTGGAAGGAGTTGACCAGGGAGACTGTGGAGTCCCCTTCTCTGGAGTTGCTTCACACCCTCTGGATGCGGTCTTGTGGAGCTGATTGAGGCTTTTTAGGTGGTTCTGTGTTTCAGTAATTTGTATTCAGCTTGAGCAGGAGAGTTGGAGCTGATGGCCTTTGATGGCCTCCAACCCTAAAAACTGTGTGTAAACTGTGTAAATTATATTAGTGAAAGTGCTTTTAACTAGGCTACACCTTCACTGAGAGATTGACACAGTGCAACAAACTGACATCCTGCTAGTTAAATCTTGTGTGCCTGTTAAAGCATACTCAGGACTTACAAGTTGAACAGCCTATGTAGAATGCTATTGTGGCTAAAACAATGAGGGATTAATCGCTCGGGAACTCAATTATCTCCTATATTTTGTAGGTTTCTGCCTTGTGTCATCAGCTCATGAATATTTGATATGCTGAACATGCTTCATGGAAATAACTAATTACAAATGCTGTGATTTATTGAATGTACATTGCTGGAGATTTAATAGAAATATCTATTGCAAAGTAATTTGAACACAGATAGTGCTTTTGCTTTTTAAAATTTCTATCCAGTGTAATAAATTTTATGCTTTAGTTGCACATTAACCTTTGAGAAATTATACTGCTGGGAAAGCCTCCCACTGGAATAAGTAGTTCTGATTTTGGTGATGGTAGAGGTAACTGTTATGGCAAAAAAAGCATCGTCTGAATTTATGATCGTGCTAGATCCAGAGACTCCTTGATCTGTAGATGTTTGCACAAGGCTGTGCCACCTAATAAAAGTCCTTCTAGACTAAATTATGTGGCAACATGTATGATCTGTGTATGAACAGGGGGGAGAAGGCCTTAACCTGTGCCTGGGTCTGAAGAAGCTTGTAAGTTTTCTTTGCTAGGAAGCTCTCTTTCCTCCAGACTTTATGGTGAAGACTGTTAGATACAGCATTTGTTTCAAAAGCAGGAAAATAAGGATTCCATTCTAAGTCAAAATCATGTTGGAATTTCTGAGCTTTGCGGATCGTCTAACGAGGAAAATTCTAAAAGTCTCATGATCCACGTTTAGGACTCTACTGCTTTCTTGTAGCTCATTTCCCTTGTAAGGTGAAAGATCCGAACCAGCAGGAGGAAATCGAAGAGGGTATGTGTTTAGAGACCAGTGGGTCTGACCCAACAACAGAGAGCTCATATTTGTTTTTCCTGTATAAAAAGTATTGTCAGTCTAAATTCGATCCTTCTTTTATCCTGTGCTTGCCCTTGAAGGTCTAAAAGGTCTCTGACTCCTGTAATCCTGTTCAATTAAAGATTTAAGTTGCTGGAAGTGCATTCCTTTAACTCTTGGACTTTGTTTTTGAGGAAAGTAAATTTTTTTCTGTCTGGATACAGAAATGTTCAAACATGAGTTTTTATTAAATTTAATGGTGAAACTGCTGTTAATTGCAGTTTTCCCCAAAAAGCAGTGTATGATTCCAGTTTGATTTGTCTCTGAGAAGGTTTTTTACTTACTGTAAGCTGCCTGAGCAAATGCTAGAGTTTAAAGTGAAAACAGTCATGTTATTTTCACTGGGGCAAAATTAATTTTTAATTAGAAAATTGCATGAAACAACCAGCTGAGGAATAGAGTGTCATTACTCCTGTGCTAGAGTTGTTGCTTACAGGGGTTTTTGGTGATACTTCTGTTCTCTGGGTCACTAGAGATCCTGGTCAGGAAAGCTCCATCAATGTTTCCAAGACAGATGTCTTCAAGACTAATAGCATAAAAGGACCTGGGGGTTCTAATTGATAGGTGGCTGAATCTGAGCCAGTAGGGTGCCCAGGTGGCTTAGAAGGCAAGTGGTATCTTGGCCTGGATTAGAAACTGTCCTGCAGGAGTAGGGAGATGATTGTCCCCTTGTACTCAGCACTGGTGAGGCTGCACCTTGAGTACTGGGTCCAGCTTTGGGCACTTCAGGACAAGGGAGGCATGGAGGTGCTGCAGCAAGTGCAGAGGAGGCCAGTGAAGCTGGGGAAGGGGCTGGAGGATCAATCTGATCAGGAGAGATGGAGAGAGTTGAGGCTCTTTAGTTTGAGGAGAGGAGGCTGACGGGGAGACCTCATTGCTCTCTACAGCTCTCTGAGAGGGCACTGCAGAGATGTTGGTGCTGGTCTCTTCTCACAGGTCATTAGCAAAAGAAGCAGAGGGAAGGGCTTCAAGCTTCAACAGGGGAGGGTTACACTGTTCATCAGGAAGAAATTCTTCCTGGAGAGAGTGGTCAGGCACTGTAATGGGCTCCCCAGGGTGGTGGTTGAGTCCCCATCCCTGGATGTGTTTAAAAGACACTTAGATGCAGTGTTGGGGGATCTGGTTTAGGGGTGACCTTGTAGAGTGGGGTTGATGGTGGGACTCAATCACAGGGGTCTTTTCCAACCTGAATGATTCTATGATTCAAGAGCAGGATTCTGTTCCAGAACCATTTAATTCTGTTAATGCCTGGATTAGTCTAGTTGTAATTCAACGTTAATAGACATTAAAGTTATCATGTCATGAGAAACTTCTTGTTTTTGTAAGGACAAAGCTTGGGACAGCTTTGTGATTTGGCATTTTGTAGTCTTTTCTTACTACAAAAAAGGGAGTGGTATTGAAACATTCCCAAAATTTGAGAAAAAAATCTCTGGAAAGAGCAATGTACGAGAATTCCTGTATCGGTGGTATTTATATTTACTGCCTTAGGCAGTGAGTACAACTGCAGTTTGTTTCTGTAATGGTTTGTATGCCACATACAGGAAAAGCTCTCGTAATAGAGAGAAGTGGAAAGTGGGAGTTGGCATCCAGAGCAGATTCTTGCCTTTTACTGGTATCTGAACCTCACACCCCTTCCTAAAGACACTCACTATGGCAGCAAGAAGCACAGACAGTTGAGCATTGCCAGTGACTTGTTTTGTTATCCCTCATTTTACTTCTGGTGGAGGGAGAAATCGGTGCATTGACAGCTTATTATTAAGAGCATTTGTGTGTGTGTAGGAGAACTTTTGTTTTCCTCACTTCAGATATGTATGTCCCCCAAATGAAAATCTTTTTGACTTTAATGGAAAGGCTGAGAGTGTGTTATAATTAAATACCAGCACTTCTTCCTTCTGTTTGCAGGATTCTAGCTTGTTGCAAAATTATTGTTCTCGTTTTGAGGAGAAGGAAGTGTTCTTTCAAATGGCAATACTGTGTTCTTGCTGCACAAAGACAATGAGTCAAGTGGGCTGTAGAAATTAGATCTTATCACCTGAAATAGTTTAATTTTCAGTTCTTTTCTTGGTATTGATTTTTTTACTTTTTTTTTTTCCTTCTTTCTCCTTCATATTTCCTCAAATGAAAAAAGGCTGACAGGACAGAAAACAAACTTCTGACAGATCTTTAAAGGATGTCTTTTGCTAATACAGTAATAGATACGTTTCATTTAGCAGAAAAAAAAAGTGTGAAAAAATACAGATTTAATGGAAAGCTGCTCTGGGATTCTTTGACACAAGTGTTTTCCTTCCATTTCCATCGTCTTTTTGGACTAGTTAGATGCAGTAGCAGCAGCAAGGAAGAAATAGAATCTTATTTATGATAAAATGAGTTTAGACTAAACTACTTAAAAGTGCAAGGAAAGAGGAGAATTTTTGGTAAGGTGGAAGGATTTTTCCACTGAGGATTTTTCCACAGAAACTAAATCTTCAGTAGCAAAAGTCATGCCTGCGTGCTATAGATGCCAGTACATATTCTCCCATACATATTTTAACTGGTGAGAGTATAGATTTTCTGTAATACTCTCTTTCACCTCACTTTTTTCCTTTCTCAAGGGTTGCCATTGTTTCTATTATTCAGGCCGTGCCTTTCCTAATTTTCCTTTGCCCTATTTTCAGACAAACTTTCCACCCCTCACCTCTTCTGTTAGCTGTGGTTGGATTTGTCTACCCCCACAACGTCTGTAGGGTGTCTCTGTTCTTAATACCATGTGAACTCTTAAAATATGCCGTTCCATAGCAGTGTGAAGCCATATAGAGGTCGTGATGGAATAAAAGCCATTAGTAATTTTCAGTATTTCCCAGAAAAGAGCTGATGAAATTGCAACAATTAAAGCTGCAAAACTGGAGAATGATTCCAGTCTGAATTGGTGTCATGTCACTTACTGTTGATGGTGGTATCATCACTGGTGTCAGCACTTGCTTTCAGTCAGACAAGGCTTTTAACTTGTTGGATTGTGACCATGTTGTACTGCTTTTCCTAGCTTCTGTAGGTTGTATTGTAGACAGCTCCTGTGAAATCCATAGAGCAGGAGGTGGTAATGACTGTAAAGAATAGATAAAAGCTTGATGCTGTATGTGGTAAAAACACAGCCTGCCCTTCTATACGTATTTGTCAAATCTTATATAGAAAGCTGCCACCTAATCTCACATCCCATCAACGATAAGCTTTCATCCACACATAAATGTACTCTACTTTATAATTAGTTTTGCTTATGGGTCTGTGATTGCGTAGGAATATTAGCCACTGCGAAAAGGAGTATGTCCATCTCCTGGGATAGACCTCTGCAGATGGGGATTTTGCTTCTGACACACACAGGAATCAAGGTCATCAGGAAAGTCTAGCGTTTTGCATGCAATGTATGCACTCCCACCTTGGCTATGGTATCCTAACGTCAACCGCAGAGCTTTTCTGACCATGGCTGATGGGTTTTTTCATCTCAGTTTCTGTATTTCATGTTGACAATTCATTTGTTCTTTGTTTACTTTAGTGAGCCTTAAGAGTGCAGAGGTTACATTGTCTAAAAACCTCTTTCTAGATGGACTGATACGGATTTTAACGAAAAAACAGTACTTTTTTGTTCTTAATTCAGTGGCATGTGAATTGAAGGTAACCAGGGAAACCAGGAGCTTGCTATCCTTATATACTTTGCAGAGTGCTTTCTGGAAATAGAGTATTCTCCAATCTGTCGTGATCAGTATTCGTTGAGAATGCGATACATGAAAATAATCCTGAAGTATGTAAGAAGCAGGGAGACAGGATATAACAGTGCACTGTGAAAGTAATAGTGCACTCCTCAAGACTTACCATTTTGCCACGAATTTTCTCGGGGCATAAGGAAATTACTAGATTGGGGAGGGACAAAGCGAAAGGCATGGCCATCTATTGTGTGTCAGAAATGCAGACTTTTGGAGCAGTATCACAGATGCTTGAAGATGGAGATGCAATTAAGAATGTTTTTTTCTTAGGAATCAGTTGTATCTCTAGACTTAGATGCACCAAGGAGCATGCAGTGTGTATTTCCTCACCCACGTTTAGCCCTAAACTTCACACATTTGATCCAAGTTGTGTGCATACTTTACTTTCTTCCTGGCACATGGAGCTGTTGAGCAGAATCTCCCTCCATTCTCTCCTGAATGTAACCATGGAGAAACTTGGGACAGATATGGCCTTTTGGGATCTTGATATCAGCACATAATAGTAATTCTTGTAGTTTCCTGTTAAAAGTAGTATTGCTAACTCGGCATCTCTGGGTTACGTCTTGTGGTTACAGTGGGCATCAGGTCCTCCTGGGGCAAATAGAAGTGTTTTGTCAAATGGAGGCAGGTGTTGATAAAGGGTTAATTGTCATAAAGCGTAGCAGGTCTTATAACAGAAAGATTAAATAACATCCAGAACTTTCCCATCACTGAGCTACTAACAGGTACGTGCTGTATAGTCTCTGAAATTAATTACAAGTCCTATGAAGGTATTTGGAAAATGTTTCAAAATACATGAAAAATTGATGACAGGCTGTGTTAGATTCGTTTTGTGGCTTCTGTTCTTTCACCTGCAGACAGCTAAAATCCATCAGAGAGAGCAGACATTAGATTCTAATTTGGAGTGACTTATTGAAGGAAAATAATCACTAATGATATTTTTGACAGCTCCCTAATCCTTACAAGTTGTTGCTAAGGGCTGTGTGATGCTTGCTGAGAGCCCTGGTTCTCAAGTGAGTAATCCAGAGTAATGTGTGCCTGTGGTCATTTAGGAGAAAGTAGAACTTTCAGAGCATATCTAGAGTCATGGGTTGTTTGGTTGGGCTGGGTCTTTTTGCAGCATGTGGTAGAATCACAGCTGCTGGTTCTGCTGTTCTTATTCTATTGAATCAGTTCCCATGAGGAATAATCAGGTAAAAATAGCAGTAAGTCTTTCTCATCACAGTATCACAGAGCATTAGGGATTGTCATGGACCTCGAAAGATCATCCAGTCCAATTCCCCCACCACAGCAGCATCTTCTAGACCGAGTTGCACAGGAACATGGCCAGGCGGGTTTGAAACGTCTCCAGAGAAGGAGACTCCACAACCCTCCTGGGCAGCCCCTGCCAGGGCTCTGTCACCCTCCCTGGGAAGAAATTCCTTCTCAGATTGGTGTGGAACCTCCTCTGTTGCAGCTCACACCCATTGCCCCTGTCCTATCATTAGATGCCACTGAACGGAGCCTGGGTCCATCCTCCTGACACTCACCCTTTACATATTTATAAACACTAATGAGTCACCCCTCAATATTGTATTAAAAAGCCTAGACCCATTGCAACCCAGTGATCAGGTTAATTGCTTGTGTCTGTATGTGGGAATCAATGTCGTAAATATACCAAACACAGACAACTACCTTGTGAAGGACCCTGTAGCTATTGCCAGCGTAACCTCTTTTGCATTCAGCTTGAGTCGCCTGGTGCCTGTCTCTGCTCGCATGGGGATAGTCAGTAAAATCCCCTTCCTGTGCACGGCAGATCAGATTCTTTTACTACGTTTGGTTTTTTACATAAAATGTTTATGTTGCTCTCTTCATCATAAAAAAGGAGAGTTGAAGCACACAGGTATGCAATAAATCCTTGTGCTCCCTTGTGAATGGAACCGCAGGTCTCAACATCCCAGAGATCCTAACGTTTGTTCTTGCACTCTGCTTTTCTGAGTCCAGCCTGAATTTTCCTGTGCCTGCCTCTGTGAGCTGGCAGGCGCCAAAGGAAACCCCAGTGACAGCTCCTGCACAGCTGCAATATGCTGTCTGTTCTAATGTGCTGCTGCTGTGCATGTTGCTCGCCTGTGTACTTATTGCACTTAGTGTAGGAAGGTAACGGGCTGAGAAAGATTGTCATCAAGTACTGAAAGGTTCAAGTGCAGAGGAACCCACCCATCCCAAAGATAAGAGATGCCTCATATGAGGAAAAATAAAATAAAAAAGTATGTAAGGGAAAAAAAACTTTCAGTGGAACACTGTTCTCAGTGATTCAAGACGGGGGTGTGGTTGCTGTGTATTGACAATTAAAGGTGGTGTAGAGAGAGTTAGAGAGGAGGTCCTGTGTTGTGCACTGGGACTGGCACCTAACGGTAGGCTGGAAGCCATAATGAGGGACTGGAGCTCTGATAACAGGGGAGAGTCAAATAATAACTTCCAGGGATTTAGGTAGATTCAGGTTGAGCAAATAACGAGGCATTTAAGTAGCAGGTGAACGGTTCATGTTTAAGCCAAGCCCTGTGAGTTTATGCTCAATAAAATGTCTCATTAAATTTGATCTCAGTCTATTTAAAAGACCGGGAGTGAAGGGGTGAGGAAAAACAAAAATCCCCAAATCTACCAAACAAGTAAAACAGCAGAAGTTCTTTCTGGAGGTGTGAGGGGGGGAAAAAAATAACCACACAGAACCATGATGCTGTACCTATTAACATTCTGTTTAGGAAACAGATGATTACATCTGGATCTTGGGGTTTTTATGAAGCAGTAAATGCATATGAAGATTTAGAAAATAAAATAAAAAGGCAGTATGTTTGCTCAGCTGTGTGTTCCATAAAGTTATCATTAGGTTCACTCTCTTTAGCTGGATAATTTGCACTGGGCTAAATTCTCCAGTGGATTTTCTTGGGCTGTGGTTTGTCACAGTGGACCACAGAGCTTCCTTTGGAGCCACTTCACCATCTTAATTAAATCTGTGGTTAGGCTTGTTTAGCTATTATTCGCTTCATGGAATAAAATGTTGGAGAGTTTGGTGTCTGCTCTTTAGGGTACTAAAACTAACTGCTTTAATTAAACAAAAGTGGAGTCAGTTCCGTGTTTTGAAGGGCTGACATTATTGCCCACTCCACCAGTAACTATTTTTTCAAACAGAGAGGTGTAACTGCTGCAGTAAACACTTAGCTCTAAATTTGAAGTTTTATAAAGGAGGTGGTTCAGTGGGTGTCTTCATCTTTGAGGGTAAAGGTTTCCAAGTGTTAAAAGAAGTAAAACTGAAGTATGATTTTTGCTTTTAAGGAAAATATCTCTCCTGCCTTTCTTTACACGTTTGTACTTCCAATTTTTTTCTTACACCCCTTGGAGTTTCATTCCAGCAAATAAGTTTTTTACTGCGCTAGCACTGTACGCTCTTTTCATCTCTATCTACAATTTTCTGAAGAAATATTTCAAAAACAACCTTCTTGTCTTAAAACTCTTATAAATTGATTATTTGAGAGTCATTTCACAGACATGCCTAGAGGCTCAACTGTTTGCACATGAGGTGATAGCTGTGTTGGGAGCAGCTTGCAGTCGGAATAATGTTTTTTTTATGAAAACAACAAAGTCGTCCATATCCTTAAAGAGGGGAAAAACACACTAATGCTCATTTGGTTTAAGGGATAGAAAGAAACGTGTTATGCACTTACTGCAAATAGTTGTTTATTCATAAAGTAACGATCCTAGAAGAATGCCGGAAGATTATATATTTGTGCTTCTCTAGCGTGTGATATATCTATTTCTTGTACCTCTCAGTTTTTAAGTGATAATCTGCTTCTGTGTTAGTATAGAGAAGTGGAATTTGTATCTAGAATGAACACGGTCCTTAAACAGAAGGTTCTTAAACAGCAGAGCTGTGAAAAGCTGAGAGTTTGATGAGGATAAATGCAATAATGGAAGCTGGACAAAACAATTGACCACATGCTAGATGGCAAATGGAGAGCTCGATGTCTATCGTGGATCCAAGATTAACAGCAGCCACTTCAGGAGGAAGAGCAGAACATGCAGATTAACAAATGTTTAAACACCACATTTGAAAATGCAAATCACAAGATGAACAGAAACTATTGCTGCTATGTGTGCGCGTGCTTGTTTAGCTTAAAAACACAGGGTGGACGGTGATTAACTAGTTAATCCAAGAGTAGAGCTGCGAGTTGCTTTCCTGGAAGGTGGGAGCTCACCAGGGCACCATGGGATGTTTCAGCCGTGGGTTGGGGTCCCTTGGATTTGTGCTGATGAGGGTCTGTGGCTAATAAAGCCAAATACTTCTGTGTGCTCTTGGCACTGTGTGGAAATTCAGAGTTTTCCATGAGTCACCAGCTGTTTAATTTATCATGTTAGCTCTTGACGTTTTTCTGATAAGTGTGAAAGATAAATCTATCACATCTTTCCTTTGTAAAACTCCAGTTGCATTTTCAGCATAGGATGCATTGAAATAATAGATTGCTTAGCAAAGTAAATATATGAAAATGGTGTTTAGGATTTCAATGTAAGCAGTAATTAGAGTAGTGCCTGTCAGTTTTAGAGCATAATGAAATATTATGGCATATTGTGACTTTATTTTTACAGAATCTGTTACATACCTGTCACGTTAATTCAACTAGAAAGCATTCTTTATGACAATTCATACAATATCATAAAGGCAACCAGTCATGTTTGTTACTGAATCATTGCATGTCTCAATGTTGAAATTAAATTGGAAAAGAAAAAAGACAGCGCAGGAAGATTAAGCTCAGTATAAAATGCATTTTAAAGGATGCAGATCTTGTTCTGCCATTCCTCTTGCAATCACAAAATTCTTAAGATGTGAACTTGTTTAAATTAGGTATATCGGAGGGAATTAATATTTTGTCTAGTTTTGACAGAACTGATCACATGAACTGCAACAAAATACTCACGGCTGGTGAATCGCAGAATTACTGGGGCTGGAAAAGCCCTCAGAGCAAATCTAGTCAGGAGCTAACATCACCACATCGACCAGACCAAGGAACTAAGGGCCACAGCCAGGCTGGCCTTCAACACCTTCAGGGATGGGGACTCCACCACTGCACTGGGCAGTCCAGTCCAGGCTCTGATCACCCTTTCCATGAGGAAAAGCTTCCTAACATCCAACCTAACCCTCCTGTGGCAGCTTCAGGTCCTGTCCTCTCATCCTGTTACTTGTTGCCTGGGAGAAAAGCCCAATGCCCACATGACTACAGCTTCCCTTCAAGGAGCTGGAGAAAGGGAGAAGGTCACCCCTGAGTCTCCTATTCTCCAGGGTAACAGAAATGCGAAACACATATTGTTCAGTTCTCATAGGGCAAGATAGATTTTTGCTTTTATTTAAAGTCTCTGACATACTAATTTTTTAGTGGTCCACATTCACTGTTGACCAAGGGTGGACTGTTAGATGATTTCTTATGACAAATCTTAAGCTTTTAACCAGCTTTCACTTTTTACCTGGGCAGGCATTTGGATCCAGAGTTCATCATTTACTCCACAGCCGTTGTTGGCAGTCTTGACTATTTCTCTAATCACACCAGACACCACTTGAAACATTCTCACTTGGGCATGTCTATGTAGTCTTAGCTCCTAGGGTGGGTACAATGAAAGGCTGCATGACACGTCTGTAAACTGAATGTTATAGAAGTGTGTTTGTAATCTTTTATGCTGCTTCAAATAACTTTGAACTATATTTGACTTCATTGCTTCTTAACAACATAGGAGGGTTGACATAGAGCTGGTGCTGCTGGGCAAGCGAATCACCATTGTTGGATGGCTATTTCACTGTAAATATGTAGTAGGTGTAATTGCTACTGTTTAGTGAAGCATCACTGCTGATTTTTATTAACGTGGCATAAAGGAGTAACTGTCAGTATCATTGAGTGTTTTTATCCTTTTTGGGGTAAAAAAGCTGTTATTAATTGTGCAAATGAAAAGGGTTTGTGAAACATGGTTATATAGACACCTAGATGGACTTGTGTAGCTTTATTTGTCTCTGGAATGGTGAAGATTTTTTCCAATAACCTTTATCACCAGCCAAACCGATTTATACTGCAGTTCCCAACAGAAGCTTTTAATCATGGTGATAGGCTATACTAAAAGGAGATATAGCTCACCCACATGTGTTTGAGTCTTCCAGATACCTTTCTTATGTTATTTCCATCTCTGAAAGAGATGAGTGTGTTGGTGAGTTTTGGTTTTACTTTGAACTTTTGTACTTCAATCCTGAAAAATCAGGCCAATGTTGTCAAACATAGGGGAAGAAACTGCATGGCACAGGTTTTTCTTCTTTACTAATACAACACTGTTTGTCTTAATTTTACCTTCATGGTTATGAAAGTCTGTAGCTTTTGATTTGTATTTTGTCTGTAAAGGGAGCTGCACCAAGTGTACAAGGGTGGAGTTTTCTAACCCTAAAAGGATTAGCTCATATTTTTGACAGTTCGGGTATCCTTTGTACCACTGAAGTCCCTCTCTGCAGGCTGACAGTGTAGGCTAAGCTTTCTAAGAGGCGACATGCCCCTGCTGTGGTGGTATAGAAATGCTTGACCTTTTTCCCCCCACTCCATTTTTGTATTCGAGTTTCTAGCGGTTGTTTTCTACGTTAATTGGTGGAGAGGAACATCGCTAGTGATGTGATGTGGCATACCGTATGACTAGAGGAAACAACACTGCAAGTCATTCTTGGGAAGGAAAAAATAAAAAACTGCATTACCTCTGATACTTCTTCCCCAATTCAAAAATGCAGGATTTAATCCTGATGGAAAAAACTTGCCCTGCAATACTCACTATTTTCAGTGCTTGGCAGTTCTTATTGTTACCTGGGGTCCCGTTAAATGTGTTTAATAAATATTTCAAATCAGGGTTCTTTAGATGAAGATATAAAGATGCCATCATTTCACAGCTGAATGTCATTGGTGACAGGTAATTTTCCAATGCTCCAAGCAGGTTTTCATTTTCTTTGTAACTTTTCTTATTTTTTTTCAGTATTCCTAAATCCTCTCTGATTCCCTTCACACTTCTGTCTTCCCAGCCAGGTGTCATCAAGAATGTGGCAATGAAAAGATCTATTAAAAAGATTTGAGTACAAAACAAAATGAAGCACTCGAGTACTTTACAGTGGGGTTTGGTTTTTTGCATGTAATCTGTGACTTTTCTGTAGTTTACTGTGGGGTTTTCTCTCCATTGAGGGTAGGTTTTTTTTTTTCAATTCTTTGTACATGGGGTAAGGAGTGAAAACTGGAGTGGCCTTCCCAGGGGGGTTGTGGAGTCTCCTCCTTTGGAGATGGATTTCGTTTTAAAATGCACCTGGATATTTTCCTGTGCATCTTGACCTAGGTGATCTTGCTCTGGCAGAAGGAGTGGACTAGATGAGCTTTTGCAGTCCCTTCTAATCCCTAATTCTCTGTTCTGTGATTCTGTGATCTTTGGGTAAGGTCTCATTCAGTGGAAATCTCATGCTGAAACATAAACAGATCCAAAGTAAGATGCTTTATTTATCTTTTAATTTTCTAGGGGATTTGAACTGGGATGAATGGAATAGTCTCATTTTTCATAAGTTAAGTATGTAATTAGAACAATTTCATGCGTCTTTATTTTTTGGTTTCAAGAAGCTCTGATTTTATTGTGTAACTAATGGCAGAATGTAGAAGGATTACGGTGGATTAATTTACAACAGCTGTTGTAACAAGTTCCTAATAGTTTCCAAAGTGTAAAGGTAGGACCTGTTTATCTCTTTTTAATTGTGTAAAGTACTTATCAGCCACTAATAAATCTATGATGTTTAGCTCTGCATTCAAGATCACTTAGATATAAATTACCTTTTATAATTGACTAGCTGTGGGCTGCAGATAATTTTGACCCATCTTCCTCTGGAAAAATAATAGTTGTACATTTGAAACTTTGTTCTTTCACATTAGAATCCAGAATTTGGTACATGTTTGACACCGATTTTCCAGTGTTCTCCCTGAACATGAGTTTTTAATTAAGAGAATGAAGGAATGGGTTGAAGTTGTGCATTGAAGCATGTAAATTGGTGGGATTATCAGGCTTCAAGCAATCATTAGGTCTGCTGCCATCTTTCACTTACCACACAGAACTCTTAAGTTTACACAGATGCATTACAAACAGTTAAAATCTTTTGTCCCTACTTTTTCTCATCTGAAACTGTCATCCAGACTTAGGGACCACATCTGTGCCTGGTATTGTAGTTAGGGTGTATCTGA
This sequence comes from Phoeniculus purpureus, assembly GCA_028565055.1. Classification (NCBI taxonomy): domain Eukaryota; kingdom Metazoa; phylum Chordata; class Aves; order Bucerotiformes; family Phoeniculidae; genus Phoeniculus; species Phoeniculus purpureus. Next base: position 11,505,310 of record JAOXOE010000720.1, read on the forward strand.
GCTACTTGTAAGGGCTGGCCCAAGGCAGGGGACAAGGAGAGATGTGCAGACTCTAACAGATGATAGCTCAGTTAGTCTGAGCTGTGCCTGCCAGCTGGTTTTATTAGCTACAATAAAAACAACAGGGGATAGCAAAGACATAATGCTTCTACATCATCTCCTTTGAATGGCATAAACCCGATGCAGTGTGTGTATACCTATCAGTCATCCATTTCCGTTTAATATCCTGTTGATGTATGAGCAAATCAAGGTCATTTTCTGTTTGAAATGACGTTTTGCCAGTACACTTTTACTTAGGATTAATACTAATAATTCCAGTGGCGTTATATTACTTTTTGCATTATGACATTGTGTTTGACTTGTGCAAATGCAGTCTGCAGCAATAAGGGTGTATTGCAGTGGTGGCTTCTAATGCATCCGTATCCCTGTTCTCTGCAGTCATTTCTGATTGATGAGATCTTCGGTGCAGCACTGGGTTTTTCTTCTTAGTTACTAGTTGAATCATCTTGACTTTTATACTTAGGGCTTTCATTCCCTTTCTGTAACATCAGTCATTGAGATAATCCAGTTCATTTGGTGTGATATCTCCTTTCTACTCCTTATTGACAATGGTCTTAACTTTGTTTTAGCAATGCTTGTCTGTTCCTTGTGCCAGGATAATACAAAGAAAATACTAAAAAGATTGCTTCCAAGAATAGGCTTTGTCATTGCTAACCTCCTTCCAGCTGATGCTTTCCTTTCAGAGAATGGGAGAGACTTAATTTGACATTTTTCATCCTAAATAACATTTGTTTGTTTGTCTACTTTAAAGCTCTGTATCAGGTCTCTCATTACCTCATCTTCCCAGAACAAACCAACTAACTCTATAGAATCGACAACTGATCAATCAATTTGTTCATTCAACTCTGAATACTTTTGTTTTTAATTCCTCGAGAACTCTCTTGGTTTATGATGTAAATATAATTAGCTCTTTACTGATTGAACAAAGCTTGATACAGAGTTGTAATTTCAGATTATATTTTCAAATTCATGGCCATTCTCTGTTCATCACCATTGCAACCTACAGCTAAATTACTTCCCCTCTAGTTAGATTATTAATAGGGTTTTCTACTTAAATGTCCCACAGTAACCTTCTACTAATTAATAGATGCACATAAAATTTTATTCTGTATTTTCAGGACATGGACCTCTTGCTGTCTCTAAGTATCTTTGTGAAAATTGCTTAAAGCTAATGGAGGACACGTGTGTGAGGTGGGAGTGTTTGGGGTTTGTTTTGTATTCTTTGGTCTTTTTACTGACAGTACCTAAGCTTCGATATGTAATTCTAGCTTTGCAATTCAGATCATTATGTAAGCATGACGCTGTTTACATGTAGTTGCTCAATGCAGATCCTCTGCCTGAAACTTTTTTGTTGTTTCAGAATTAAGTATTATAGATTTGCTCAGTGTCATCCAGTTCAATTTGTCCGTACTCTAGGGGCTAATGACTGACGTTTTGGAAAGCAGTGTAGGGGAAAGGGATCTATGGGTCCTGGTGGACAGCAGGATGACCATGAGGCACAAATGGGCCCTTGTGGCCAAGAAGGCCGGCGGCATCCTGCCATGGATTAGAAGTGGGATGATTAGTAGATCGAGAGAGGTTCTCCTCCCACTTCTGCTTTGCCCTGCCAAGACCACATCTGGAATCTTGTGTCCAGTTCGGGGCCCCTCAGTTCCAGAAGGATACAGAACTGCTGGAGAGAGTCCAGCACAGAGCCACAAAGATGGTGAATTCAGGGAGTGGAGCATCTCCCTGCTGAGGAAAGGCTGAGAGAGCTGGGTCTCTTGAGAGTGAAGAAAAGGAGACTGAGGGGTGATCCCATTAATGGTGATAAATATGGAAAGGGTGGGTGTCGGGAGAATGGAACCAGTATTTAAACGAAGACCCATCTTTACAAAGATACCTGTGTTTTTTAGTCTTGTCTGAATCCTCAGACTTTAATTCACTCACAGTTTCATCGAGTTTCTGGAGACTTGTAACTTACATTGACTTCATATGGTGATGTGGATGTTAAGATGTCTGAATTTGGGAGATTTGTGCATGTAATAAGCTCGTAAGATGTGGCAGGATTTCTTTTCCAGGAGATACGGTTGTGCAGTTATACAACTAGAGGTAACTTAAAATTGAAAACAAAAAATAAAAAGTAGACACATCCGCAGAATAAAAATTCACTCCTGGATATAAATCTTTAGAACGGTTTTAAAATCAGGGGAGTTACTTGGATGCATCCTGTTTTGCTAGTTATGGGGAGAGTCTGCTGGCTCAGTGCTTCACTTTTCACTGCAGAAATGTACTCTTGATTTGAGGAAATGATGCAGAATCACATCAGTAGCTGTAAAAGTGCTGTGTTCACACAGTTTATAAAACATTTATTGGACTTTTTTTCCCCCAAAGCAGAGATTTGAAATTTCTGCATCTGATGGAGGAGAAAGGGTTGGTTTGTTTAGGTAGACTTTGCATCAGTCTAGAGAGACAGCACCAAACGGATCTGTGTATCCAGCGTTCCTCACCTCAGATCCCATCCCATCACAGGATCACAGAACATTAGGGGTTGGAAGGGATCATCTAGTTACACAGAGCATTTCAGCAACAAACAAGGGCTGATAAATGGGAACTCCTGAGAGTGCTAATGTCTAGTAAGTATTTGCAGATGACTCAAAATATGAAGATGCTGTACTGGAGAAGCAAAATTACCCAATAACCTCAGGATTAGTTTTAGAAAATAAATGATAGACTTCTGAAGGAATCTTAGTAACTTTGGCAGAAAGCTTTTTTTGTTAGATTTCAATCTTACTGGAGTTTGCCATTCTAAAAGGCAAGACTGCCTTACTATTCTTTTTTCAGACAGAAGAACCTTTTCCTTGGAAGTCTCCAAGGCACCTGACTGTTTATGCAAGGTCATTGTATGTGAACACACTGGGAAGGATTGTACTTGTGAGTAGTTTCTTCAGAACTTTTGAGTTCTGGAAGCTTCTGATAGCTTATCTGATGGGGGAAAAAGGATTGTATCCTCATTAGTGATCTATCCATACACCAACTACACATTTAATTCTCTGGAATCCTTAAAAGTCTTTATCAGCACATATTTGGTAGATGTCAGAATGGAGAGAGATGCTGTGGAAGAGGGGAAAAACAAACAAAAATCAAGTGTGTAAGTGTAGACTGGGATTTTAAGAAAATGATAATTATAGGAATTTCTAGAGCCATGTAGTTTCTTTCAACAAACACTTTAAGGTCGTAAATTTTTTTTTGCATTTATGCCTCAATCAATATAATAAAGCCTTACAGTTTAATTTACAATAGCTAGCTGAACTCCCTGAGAGGTACTTTAGGGGTAATTAGTCATCTGAGAAAAGGCAGCCAGCAAAGTCTAAGTAAATGGCACTTTCATAAACACATCACACATAGAGTGCTGTTAAATTTTTAGCGGGTTTTTTTTTTCCTAAGAGAAATATGTACATCATACAGTGTGAAATGATGCACGTGAACACATGCCTAAGGTTGAGGGGGAATAGTTTAGCCCACGTTTTCTCTTAATACTCCTCTTAAGGAAGGAAGGAGGTTTTACCTGTGAGTGAACCGGCTAGATGTTATTGCTTCTTGCCCTCTTTTTTTTAAAAGAAATGAACCTGTGGCTGAGTTTACCTCTGGCCAGCCAGAGCAGGGGAACCCATCCTGCATTTGGATTATCAAATTAGAAATGGGACCTTGCTGCAAGCTGTGAGGAAGAAGGGATGCTTAATGAAAAAGTATGGAAGGAAACAGTGAGGAAGTGAATCTGTTTTCTTAAATAGAATCATGGAATGGTTCAGGCTGGTAGGGACCTTGAAGATCATACAATTCCAACCCCTGTGCTGTGGGCAGGGACACTTCTCTCCCACTAGACCAGGTTACTCAATATCCAGTTCAACCTGACCTTGAACACTTCCACAGATGGGACAGCCACAACCTCCTTGGGCAACCTGTTCCAATGCTTCACCACCCTCATGGTAAAGAACTTCTTACCTAAAATCCAATCTAAATCTCCCCTCTTTCAGTTTCAGGCCATTACCCCCTGTCCTAATGCTACAGGCCCCTGTCAAAAGCCTTTCTCTAGCTTTCCTGTGGCCCCCTTCATCTACTGGAAGGTCGTTACAAATAAATAACTCCAGATTAATATAAATAAATTGCTTCAGATTTGAACTTTGAGATGGACAGCCTTTTAGGCCTTTGGTCTTTGAACATCAGCCTTTGCACCACATCAACATTGTATATTTGAGTCTGTTTTTCCTGTCTCATGATATAGTTCATTGCAATATACTATAACTGCTTATTATTCCTATTATAAAAAGTGATGTTAAACTCAATGGTGCATGTACCTTCCTCTTCAATGTGACTTTGTGTAGTAAAACTCTCTATAGTGAGAGGAATTCTTAATGAAGCAGCCGCCAAGACTTCTCAAAGAACAGCTGAGGGATTAAGAAAATGAAAAATAATAATCACGTAATTCACCATGTAGCCGCAGCTATACAATGAAACATCCACGCTTATAGAACACACCTCTTGTTTCTGTGCTGTTCTAAAGAAAATCATTTAGGCCTGAACTTGGTTTTAGTGGCAAACTAAACAATAGAGGAAACTGGGACAGAAGCAGATACTTTTCTCGTAGGATAAAGTTAAGAGAGAAAGGAAGAGTAAATGAGTCCAAGCAGGCCGAAAACAGGCTTCTGGTGGTGACACTTAATAAGGGTTATCCTTAAAAAGGAGATAAACTTGTATTACACTTGGTACTCTCATCTCTGTAAGCTGACACTGGCTGTGGACATGTTCTCAGGTGAAGCTTTAAGATGTTACTTTCACATTTCAAAGCTCTAAACATAAAAGAACTGTGGATAAAGACAGAAGGATCTCTTTCACTCCTCTTTTTTTGCTGAAGAGCTGAGACCATGATGTGTCTCACTGATGTATGCAGCAGTAGGTGCTGCTACCCCTCTCTCTCTCAAACATTTCTATGTTTCCTTCTCTTTGGTTTGAAAAGGCTTAAACCTGATTATTTGCTTCAGACCACAAGACATTGCTCTATATTGAGGAATCATAATTCAGTAGTGAGATCGAAGGAAGAGACCAGCTCTTTAAATTGATTGTAGATGGGGTATGTTTTCAAGATGAACTGTAAATCTTGAATTTTCTATTAATTCAAAACAGGTAGAGTAATCCCATGAGCTGAATGTGTTCTTTTCAGTGTCTATCCTTCCGAATCATGTCCTGCACAACAAGGACTCTAGTTTGTATCTCTCACTTGACATTTGAGACGAAAACTATAAATTCTCTCTTACAGAAGGCAGATTTCCTCAGTCCCCTTTTCTGTGGAATCACTTTTCTGTCCAAAGCACTTGCCTAGTGAACAAAATTCAATGGACTCATTTTCACACTAACATGAGACTTCTGTGGAGAAAAAGACAAGGAAACAAGGAACTTCTTGTGCCTATTCTGCAATGATGGATCTATGAAGTTAAGAAAAAGGATGTGATTCCAGCCTAAAGCAAAAATGAGAAGAACAGTTTGCTTTTGGATGTTAGCACAGAATACATAAACAGGGTAATGGCTTTTGTTATGAGATTTTTTGTTTTTTTTGTTACTGGGACAAGTTAGTAGATTTTGAGCTCATTAGTTTAAGGCGCTGTATCATTTCATAAACAGAGACAACTAATCACGGCAGCCTGGTTGACACAATTCTGGCATTTTAATGCTTATTCATGACAAAAAGGTTACAGAGAATGAGGTATCACTTCTATTCAAGAGTGAAAGAAATACACTGAACCAGCTTCTTCTAGTTGCTTAGGACTTTTTTCCCCTCAAAAAAAGAAAAGATGCAGCTCCATACCGTTCCTCCCTTTTTGACTGGTGTGTTTTAAAATCATGCTGTCCTTTAAAGCTTCACATGACTTTCTTAAAAGCATGAAATAATGCAGTGGCATTAATTTCATAGTATGATGCCTACTTGGAAAGACAAAGAAGTTGCGTAAGTGTTTTAAAAGGATGAGTAACTCAGTTGTGAAGGTCTGTAGAAATTATGGGCTATTGGAGTGACCATGCCAAGTAAACAAAAAAAGCAGTAAGAATTTAATAGTGCTTTCTTTTATTTTCCCCCATTACAATATATAGCTCAGTTATTCCATTATAAACCTGAAATAACAGAATTATTGCTAATGGTGCTATTCACATATAACTAGAGGAGAATTTGGATTAGGATTTCGAAGAGCCAATCTTAATGGTACCCATATAGTATATTAACTGCTAATAAAAATAGGTCTTGCAGAATTCTTTGTAAGGCAAATTTCATCCCAGCACTTTTTCAATATTAATAAGTAATGAAATTACTTCTATCAGTTCAGTGTGCTAAAAGGAATTGATTACCCCACTGCCCATGTTAGCACACACAGAGCATAACGTGGTTCCTATTTGGAAAGCTGAGTGAATGCAACAATAACATGAGAATTTTCCTTTCCACTGAACCATTACAGCTTCGAACAAAACCTTAATTTTGGGCATTCCAAATCAAAGCATTTAACAGAATAGGACTGCACTTAGTAAAATGAGTGGTCCAAAGCTGTTTCACACTGAATTGTATTGTTGTATCTCTTGCAAATTCTATGAGTGATGCTTCCTCATATGTTCTTTGTTGTGAATGCAGCTCTGTAGGATCAGTGGAAATGAGCATGTGGTCTGAGACCACCATTCAATTATCATCTTCCCATGCAACTCCTTAGCATGCAAATCTTTTCAAACTTAGGGCAGCAATGCTGATGTTCTGTTCTAGCATGTAACCAGATAGAATTTACACCCCATTTCATTGTTGGTTTGGTAGCTATTCTGAAGGTGAATTTTGAAGTGCAGTAAAAGAAAAAACACTCTTGTCCTAGCAACAGAAACAATAATTTTAGTCAACCCTTTCTGCCACTTTAGGGAGTCTCACCCATTGGTGTGGAAGAAGTTTCAAGAACTCCCAGGAGCAGGAGAAGCATGTTTGTAGACAGCTGCATCCTTTTCATTTTTCTGCTTTCAGGACGGAGCATCACTGTCTGCGTCCTTAGAGTTTGAGCACTCTCTAGATGGTGTCACTTTGTCTCTCAAATCTATTCCCATCTTGCTTTGTTGCCTTTGTAGTTGTTCCTATAGATGTGTGTTTGTATGCACATTGTTACTCTAATACGCTAGCTGTACACTTCAGTACCTTCCATGTCTTAAAAGAGCATGTTCCCAGTTCTTTTCCCATATAGGCTACTCAATTAGACCTTTGTGATTTCAGATCTCGTCCTGTGTGTTGCCAGAATGCGCAGATGCTACCAGTGCTGTAACTGCAGAAGTTGATAAAACTGTGTTTCAGTGCTCCCGATACCACCAGTGCATATGTTACCCTCTATCTGTTCTGCATCTATGATTTTGTTGTATTTTTCTGTCCTTCTGCTTATAGAATTCTTGCAGTCCCTACTACCAGTTTCAATCTGTTTGGCTTCCAGAATCTTTAAGAACTATTTTAACAGCTACTGGTTTTGGGAACCGTATGGATATTAAACTTTCTGTTTTGTTTGGAAGTCTTGATTTTAGTCACAGTCTGCCAAGCTGATAGTTTTCCCCTCCTCTTCACCTCATTGCAAGTCTTTTAAGATGATAAATGGATCAGGATTATTCCTTGGTTTTGAAATGCAGTTATAATTATATGTAAAGTGAAATCAAGGCAGAAAATAATGATCATAATTTCCTACAACAAACGATGCTATTCTATAAAACAAAATATTCTGTACATGAATTATACATGGCATTGCCATGCTGCTATTTGACCTCACAGAGTTTGAACACACCTTTTTTATGTAGGGTTCTGTGTTCTCACATAGGAAGTCATTCAAAAAACATACAGCATCATCTTTGTAGGAAATTCTAAATATATGAATTCGGAAATCAAACTATAAGAGGGATTAAAGCCAGGTAGGATGTGTTTGAGCAGGACTTACCGGACAGACGCATTGTGAAAACCCTACACAAAGAGTTTCTGTAGTAGAAAGTTCCTGTATGAGTCACTGGATATTCTGATGTTAAAGATATGACTACAGAACATTATTAGACATAGCTGTTAATAGCAGTCACAATGCAGAAAGAGTTTGTCAGGAGGTCTAGGTGTGCTGGATGTGTGATAGAGGAACATGACACAGTGATGTGCCCAGCTTTACATCCTGCGTGTGTCATAGTGGTGTCTAGCTTGACCCTCAACATTCCTGTGAATTATTCAATACTTTAATGTTCTGAATCTATGTACAATCCCATACATAATTTGGTAATCTATATTTATACAGCCCTGTCATTTCCTGAGTGATGAAATGGTAGTTATGCATGTACTCTTCTTTAAATTTTAAGTATTTACGTAAGCTATATTAAGAAAATTGCTGTCTGAGCTATCTATATGGAGCACCTGGCACGAGTGCATAAATTACTGAATGTGAGTTCACGTAGTCTTCTCTCTAGCAATCTCATCACAAACTTTATTCCACATCAAAAGTAAAAAAACTGGCAAGAATAATGCATTTGCCATTAGTTTAGCAAAACTATCCTATGGAATCAGTGTGAACCCTCTGAAATGCTAATGGCCCTGTAGGTGACCCAGTCTCCCTGATCTCAAGCAATAGCATTTACTGTTTAATTTTCTTATTTGTACAATGATCAGTGGATTTGTGGTCATCTGCATGTTTTCCAGGTACTACTGCAGTATGAAGACTATCAGTAGTAACTAATGTGTTGTCTGCTTAGTTAAGTAACATTGACACAGAACTGCTGAAGAGAGTCCACAGCAGAGCCACAAAGATGATGGAGTGGGGTATCTCCCTGATGAGGAAAGGCTGAGGGACCTGGGTCTCGAGCTTGGAAAAAAGGAGAGTGAGGGGTGACCCCATGAATGTTGATAAGTATGTGAAGGATGGGTATCAGGAGGATGGAGCTGGGCTCTGCTCAGGAGCACCCAGTGATAGGACAAGGGGCAGCGGTGTGAGTTGGAAAAGAGGAGGTTCCAAATCAGTATGAGAAGGAACTTCTTCCCAGGGAGGGTGACAGAGCCCTGGCAGGGGCTGCCCAGGGGACTTGTGGAGTCTCCTTCTCTGGAGATATTTCAAACCCACGTGGCCATGTTCCTGTGCGACTGGATCTAAGGGATCCTGCTGTGTTGGGGGGATTGGCCTAGATGATCTTTCAAGGTCCCTTCCAATCCCTAATGTTCTGTGATTCTGTGATTGTCTTTAAGAAAGTAAAATCCTCAGAAATTATTCACGCAAACAATTGATGGTGTTCAGAATACTATCTGTATTCAGTGTAATTCTGAAGGTTTAACTAAATTGTATTTATTACAATGCAGGAAAATTATGGAAATATTTTTTACATAGACAGAGATTTGTATTTCATGAATTAGTATTTTTGTGTGTTTTGGAATATGAGAATGAGAGCTAGAACAAAAAATGAACCAAGTCCTTCACTTGTAGTTTGTGATTCCATTTTAATTGCATACTCAGCCCGTGTGAGTTAAGAACGATGCTTTTTAGGAACACCGGCAGCTGTAGCTGTAGCCCACACCACCACCACAGCCGGTGCTGTCATTTCTAGAGGTATAAAAGTAATCTCATTTTCAGAATGGGAGCACATTGAATGAATTAGTATAATTGCATGCGATATATGCAAATCATATTTAAAATAAAATGACACCTCATATACATATAATCATGCCACATATATTTATATGTGAGATATATATATATAAAATAGAAGTATTTTGTTTAGATTATGTCTGATTTGCAGTTCCGTTAGGCAATTAAAGTTACCGAGTGATTCCTTGGAAACAAAATTTATGCAGGGTTTGTTATCTTCTGCAAGTTGAAATTCATTAGAGGGATAAATAATTTAGGCCAGTTCTCTCATGTAGTGTGTCGATGTTATATCAGAAACAGAAGACTTGTTCTCTTACTTTTCCATGCTCACTGCCCAGGAAGGCCCTTCTGCTTGGTTGCTAAGTCAACACAAATCAAACGTAATCATACAAGTTTGTCCTTTATGTTTCATTGCACATGCTTCACCCTATTACCCAATGTCCTTCTTTTGATGCTGGGAGCTCTTTAGCTTGGCAACTAAGGTATTTGTTGGTTCTGTACTTGATATTAAAGTCCAAACTAATCACAATGATGCACAGATTTAAGGTCATTCTAGCTTTTAAATGCTAATTGTTCTGCCAGCAGTTCTCCTTTACAAGGGTTTTTAAAGGCCATACGCACATCCTATAGGATTCAATAGTTTGACTTTTTTTAAACCAATTTAGAAATCTAACTGGTCTTAAAAAGAAGCCATATGTATATTGTCCCAGGCTGCTGCTTTCTCTGTAAGTAGATTTATTTAAAAGCCATCTTAATGAGGTTATGTGAAGCTTATGTTCTCTTTGCATAAATGGGTGGCTTTATTTAGCAGAAGCTGCCCAGGGTACTTTGCTTCCCCTTCTACTGGAGGTCAAATCCAGTGTCAAAAATGGGTATATCCTGTGGGTGTAGAGGAGAGAGGAACAGAAACTCCCTGTGCCTTAGTCCTCTGGTAATGGTGGGTGTTACAGAACAGAAAATTCTAGTCCTTTTCTGCTGGATGGAGGATTGCAAAACTTGTAAAACTCATGGGTTGAGAATAATTTAATAGCTGAAATAAAATGGTAATAAATTGTTGTAATATTATTTGTAATGAAAAGGAATATAAAAAGATAAATAAACTCCCAAAAAGACTAGTGTTACACAATGCAATTGCTCACCATGACAGAGCAGCCATCCGCTTCCCATTGACCTTCCCCAAACTCCCCCCAGTTTATATTCCAGGCCATCCCAAAATATCTTCATAAAAGCTGGCTAAAGTGTTTGCACTGGCTTTGTTTCGTCCTGTTCCAAATCTGGTTAAGAGCATGAATGGAGCCTGCAGCTTAGGATGGCGAGGGCTGTACAGAGCAGGAGCTGTACTGGTTCTGCCCTGGCATAGCTGCGCTCCGCGGTACCATACAATCCAATCGTTGTTAGGGCTTTATTCTTCATGGTTTGGCTCTGCATTATCCCTTTGTAGCTGTGCAGGAGAGGAGAGTACTGACGATTCAAGTAACTGTCTTACTCTTCCCAGGTGCAGATGACTCCAGAATGCTGGAAGTCACTGGAGACAGCAACCCTCTCTGAATAGCAAAAAGAGTTACATTTTATGCTCGCTTTGACTCATGACTTGTAAGTTAATGAAACCATTCAAGTTGAGTACTTTAATCTCACAAATTGGTTATCACAGCCTTGTGGCCACTTCTTGTTTTATAATAAAGCATAACACAAAGTATCTGTGAAGCCTTACGAAATTAAACTAAGGGAAATATGTGCAATTTTGAGCTCATTAGGAGCAATTCATATTTTCATCTGTCTCATTAGAGATGTTTTCATGAACTAGGAAAGTACTTTTGAATCTGTGATTTTTAATTTCCCTGCCAACTGGTGTGAGCTTTTTGGGATTGTTATTTTCTTTTCATTTATTTCAAAATGTTAAAAGGAAGAGGGAAGGAAAAAAAAAAAACCCCAACAAACCACAGGAGAAATGAGAAGAAAGGCAAGATGCTATGGAACAGCTGAACTGCATGAATGTGATAAGAAAAACTACTTTATAGTGGGAGTGTTCCAACATCTATCCTTTCTTAGTGCTTCGATGGCAGTGTATGGAAATGGAGCACGCTAGTAATGGACTCACAAGACACGGTTCAGCATTGAAGGTGCCCAGGTGAAGCACATCATCTTGAAGGATGACACGGCTCGATGCTGTATGTTTAATTTTTGAAAAAGCAGTACAACTTAAGCCAGATACACTCCAGACTAGGTCTGCTTTTCCTGCACAGATAGAACTGCTTGACCTGTGGTCATGTTGACTGTAAACTGTGTACAAGCTTTTTGTTTGAAGAATGTAAGTGAAACATAAGTACTTGTTTTCTAGGAGTGTAATGACTAACCACAGCCTACTTAAGATGCTGCCTTACGCCTAATACTAGAGATTAACTACTCTTTAGGCATTAGCTTTTCATGAGGTTCTTAAAAAAAGAGTAAATATTCAGAAATCTGTATTTGTATTTATTTCTTTTGAAGTCTAATGTACTATCTGAGATAAACCTGGGGAGGAAAACTGTCTTTCATTTCTTTATATGATGCTGCTGTCTGTACAGTGAATTATTTTCTCTGCATGATTATGGTTTTGAGTTGAACAGAGGCTGCCAGTTAGTATCATGGAACCACCAAACAATCAATGTAAATGTTGGTAAGTATGTGAAGGGTGGGTGTCAGGAGGATGGAGCCGGGCTCTCATCGTTGTCATCCAATGATAGGACAAGGGGCAGTGGGTGTGAGCTGGAACAGAGCAGGTTCCACATCAATATGAGAAGGAACTTCTTTACAGTGAGGGTGGCGGAGCCCTGGAATGGGCTACCCAGGGGGCTTGTGGAGTCTCCTTCTCTGGAGATGTTTCAAACCCGCTTGGACATGTTCCTGTGCGACTGGATGTTGGGGATCCTGCTGTGGCAAGGGATTGCCCTGGATGATCTTTTGAGGTCCCTTCCAGTCCCTAATGTTCTGTGATTCTGTGAAGTCATTGGTATTTACATGGCTGTACTGTAACCTGCGTAGCAATATACAACATTTTCTTCCTACTTAATTTCTTTCTTTATAATTCACTGTCTCTGGGTGGTAACCATAGGCTGGAAAGCACCAAAATATCCTGTGGTAATTCCTTTGTAAATGTCAGCTTTTTCATAGGAACAAACTATCTATTTCTGTTGTCGCAAGCATCTTCACAGTAAATCTGTCTCTGAATGGTTTGCTTTGATTTGCCTATGAGTAAATCAGGCTTTGCACAGGAGGTATTTGCTTTTCAGAAGAAAATGCAGTGAACTGTGGGTTGTATCCTGCAAAGCATCTCTGGGAACACACTTACAGTGGTTAGACAAGGCTTAGAAGTAGCTGAGCCTCCTTTCCACTGTAACAAGCTCAGTTCCATACACTCTTGGTGAGGTCTTGTTGTAGAGCGTCGATTAAAAAGCCTGTTATTTCCTGGGGTTTAAAACATATAGACATAAATCTGTCATGTACTACAACTCAGTTTGGCATCATATACTGAGAAAATGAACTCAATAGCAATATAATCTTGCTTTGCACTGTAACTGAACTGTGGAAAACGTTTCTGGAAGTACATAGATTTAGGGACCAAATAAAACTTGAGTGTCCTGATACGCAGGAGTTTATGAAGGCAAAAATTCTTTGTTGAAAGGCATTTTTCCTTTTATTAATTCATGTAAAACTCATCTTTCATTGTAACTGCGGTTTATTTCGGCTTTCACTCTCTGCAGATGAGAGTTAGATTTTTATTGTTTTTCCCCTCGCATCTTTTGCTGGGATAGTTCACAGCGTGTACTGATGGTTTGGACATGGTGCTCTGTGTTTTATATGACCTCCGTTGCGGAGTGGTAACTCATTAATTTCAGCAACTTGAGTGCTTGTGATTCACTAAAGAAAATTTTAAATTAGTTTGAGATTTCGTAGGTTAAAAAAAATCTCCACCTGCAGGCATTTAAATGTTGGGGAGCAATCAATTTGTGTCATGTGCTTTTAATGAGAAACATACTGAAGAGACAAATTCAGTTTTTGAACTGTCTTCAGCATTCCAGTAGCTATCCAGGGATAATGCCATACCGAGTGCACGCAAAATAGAATGAGTTACATGCATCTCAGTCTAATTAAATATAAAAATAGTTCAGGTTACTAGTGCTCTTTGAATTGCTGAGAGCAACTGAGACCCAAATGCTTGGCGATAAAAGATCTGAAATAATCTTTGCTGTGTTTTTTCCTTTCCTATGGTAACTTAGCATCTTTGTCAAGTTAGTTTTTCTTGAATAACTATGAGCATTGGCATGTAAAACCTGTATGCTTCTGGAAAAATACAGGAAGAGGTAGTGGCTAACTAGTCCCTAATCAGTTTATGTTTAGGCTTTTCTAGCTATCATACATCTATCAGCTTTGGTTTTGTTTTCAGGCTGAAGAAGTCTGGGCAGTCAAATTACTTCTTGTAGTTTGTTCTGGGTGTTCTTCATAGTGACTTTTCAATTGCCACATCACACTTTTGAGGATGGGATGAGAAGTACACCTAGAATATGAGTGCACCTTGGGTTCCTGCTGACATAGTGTGATCATGTCTGTGCTGTTCTCACCCTCACAGGAACAAATTCTTTGCTGTGAAGGTGCTGAAACTGGTTGCCCAAGGAGGCTGTGACTGCCCAATCCCTGAAAGTGTTCGATGTCAGGTTGGATGGGGCCCTGAGGAACCTGCTCTAGTGAAGGTGTCCCTGCCTCTGCAGGGGGGTTGGGACTGGATGATCTTTAAGGTCTCTTCCAACTCTGGCCATTCTATGATTCTATTCCTTTTCTCCAGTAATTTCAGATATCTGAGGTGCTATTTTGATTGACACTGAACATAGGCTTACCTACCCTATATCTTGCTCCTGTAATTCAGTTAATGTGTCCAGAATTCAAAACCATTGTCTGGGAAGGAAAGGATTTACTCCTCTAAAGTGGTACTTGATTGAATTTAGGCTATAAAAGTTGGAATTCTAAACTGTTATAAAGTCTAATCCTGGAGGCATTGCAAGGACAGTACTGTGTGTCTTTTCACACTAAAGCTCTTTAGGCATATTATAGTTTTGAACATCTCAACGTTGGCAGACCTGAACAGATCAGAATTTATTCTCCATGTTCCCTGGGAGCCAAACATGAGGTGGTACCTTTGTCCGTCAGAAATATGAGGCTTTGCCAGTAGTTGGTTTTCAAGCAGAAAACTGTTTGGTTAGAAGCACATAGCATATAGAAGAGCTGATAATATTTGTCATAATTTAGGGAAGCTGGCTCTACAAAACAGACTGTGAGCGGGTCAGCTAGTTGGTAAATAAAAGTAGAGGTGAGTGTTTTGGCTCTTCGTTTGTTCAGAATATATTTAGTTGCTGTGAAGAGGCTGCATTGAAATTCTTCTTCAATTTTTTGGTAGAGATGAAGGTTGCCGATATTGTCATTTTAGATGCTGCCTCCTGGCTGCTGGAACTTTTGTGACATCTTCTGTTTAAGTTTTAAGTAGACACATGGGAATTACCGTAAAAATACTGGTTTGAAGCAAAATTGGATGTTTCTTTACACACAAGTTCACAGAGAGTATGTTCGTATCACAATGGGCAATTGTATAAGTACAGTGAGGTGTAACTGATGTCTTTTCATCCTTGTTTTAAAATCTTAATCTGGGCTTTTAGCTGTTGCAGTAATGAGAATAAACTAAGTAATATGAATACATTGCCTAAAAATACAATAAAAAACAGTCATAGCTTTGGCATTAGTCTCCTGGTCAACCCAGGCCATTAGAGATATCAAGTATTTGAAAACGCATCATGGTCTTTAGTGTCATTATTATCAGCATCACATTTGTTAGAGTAATGTGAAATTTATGCAAAGGATTTGTACTTTTTCACAGACATTACTTCCCTGTTATTTTATTTCCGTGACATCTCTTTGCTACTGTTCTACTTTCCTGTACAGTACACACATGTTATTGTTTTATTGCTTGAAATGATGTGAAGCTTCGTTGATTTTTAGGTATAATTATGGGCAAGATGTTTTTGAGCCACAGAAGGATTTTTCTTCCTGCAAACAAATGGAAGTCATTACACGGGTATCTGAACCTCAGCTGCAATATCTGACCACGCTCAAATTACGTGCTCAAATCCCTGCTGGTTTGGTCGACCCTGTGAGCAATGGTTATGCTCCTTTAAGTACTTAGTGTTATCTCATAAGCATTGTTCAGCTGAGATTCTAACAAGGTTAGCTTCTGCTCTTAATGGACACTGCAAGCAGAGTTTAGTATGGTTTTGCATCCTGAATTAAATTGCAGGCACAGCTCTCCCCATATACATGTCTATTTAGCCACCACAGAAATCTCTACTGTTTTCATAAAATGAACTGGAGAACTTTAGAGAATCTCTGATACTTTGAGAAGAGAAATTGAGTCTTATAAAATACGGATGTTTATTTTGTCATATGTACGTGTTGTAAATATAACAATAATGACGCTGTTGATTTTCATGGATAATATTAGTAATTATTTCTATTTAAGCTCTCTTCTACCTACAGATCTCTCACTATTTTCAGTCATAAATTATGAGGCATCACTTGCAGCACAGTTGCTAACACTTGGTATCACCAGCCATTCCTGATTTACTTGTACTTGAACTTCACCAGTAATGGTTTTACTTTAAGAAAAAATTCCCAACTTGTTTCAATATAAATCTTTGACATAAAACAATAAACTAAGCAAACAGCAAACTTAAAAGATCTAATTAACTGACACATCTGGTGTTAAAAAACCCCACACCCCAATATAATTATTTAAATAAGATAACTGCCTTCACAGGATTGAGAAAGAGAGTGGTTATATCAAGTGTGTTAGTAACTAGCGATCAATTACCTTTCATAACTCTTATGGAAGGGTGATTACTTGTGAGTAATACAGCCTTTAGTAATCTATGGAGGTCTATCCCTCCAGCAACATATTAAATATGTTTCTAAGGGCTACAAAATGAGGAAAAATTGGTTTGCTCCAACCATGTGCCTTTAGCATCTTGCATCTGTTAGATCTTCTAAGCCTTTTAAAATTGTGAGGGCTCCTCCAGGCTCAATTTCTGTTTATCATTTGGCTTCAATGAAAGCTACTAAGAGAAGGTTTACTTATGTAGGAAAGAGTCTTTTAAGTTCAAAATAAGCAGTAGGGAGGATGACTCAGGCAGTGACTCACTGTATTTATACTCCCTGTTTATATGGAGGGCTGCACACTGTTTATAAGATGCTATGAACCTTTTGATAAATCTTTTGACTCCTACTTTTAAAGTAGGAGTCTAAGACTCCTACTTATTCATGAAAAGTCCATCATAGCAGAAAGTCTGTCTGTAACAATTTTTCCTGAAACTTTGATACAATAAATTTGTAAATGCAGTAAATACAAGAATGGGGAAATGCATCCTTGTGAGTGTTTCAGGATTACATGAATGTTGATCTTTTCCAGAACAGTGGCTGCCCACAGCCAGGGCTCTCAGGGAATGTTGCAGGTGCTGTAAAAATTGGATCATTGCAGGGAACACAAAGACTGACCATGATGTCTGAAGCTGCCAGCCTCTTCTCAGGACAGCTCACCATGTAACATCACAAACTCTCAAAATTAATAGCTGGGTTGGTAAAGGATCCAGGGCTTTTTTACCAGTGTGATTGGTTTGTGCTGGTCTAAATGGGTCTGAAACTTCAACCAGTATTTTAAGGATGTAATAGCGTTGTGACCAGTAGATCGCTAAACAATTTGTTTAATTAGATGATACTTTCAGCTTTGTGATGAAGAACCTACCCTCGGCTGCCATCCTAAATACAGGTAATTTTCTCCAAGTCTGTGTTACACACATAAAATACCTACAGGAAAAGAAAATAATCTTCAAGGCATGAAGATTCATAATAGAATTTAAAGGTGCTCACAGAGGTACAAGAAACTTAGGGGTGAGGAAAAGAAACCATTGCTGGAAACCTGAGACTGATTCTCTGCTGTGTGGCAAATTAACGCTGCACTGCTCATCTTGGGAGTTTCAATCTCTTGAACCAGTAGCTGTAGGACAGTTTCCTGTAGCTACTCATCCATGATTTCCCAGGAATTTAAAGAAACTCCACTATTTTATAGACTTAAACAGATGCAATCTTTAACCTACTGAGGCAAAATTATAATGGGGTTTTATGTTGATGTTTGATTCAATATTTATGAAGAGAAATGCATAAGAAATTATTGCTAATAAAAAGTTATCAAATTTGCATCATTGTCAGCCATGCTTGAGTCTTAATTGATCTACAGGGTAAACTTCCCTCTGTCAGGGAATTTTCATTTATAATGTATTAGCTACTACATTTGTTTTATGAGAAAAGCCTGAGAACAAGAAGCAGAAAACAATCTCTATCAGTAGTGTTTACAACACAAAACATATTTGAAATTTAAAAACAAATTAAGAACGCCTCATGATTTGAAAGCTATGTGAAAATTCAGCAAATTCACAGCTTGGTGAGGACAACTCCTTCATCTTAGTCTAGAAATAGTTCAGCACATTTTATTTTCAAACAGAGATAATTATTTTGTCTTTTTTCCCCACAAAATATTTGTACTTCTTCTCATTTTGTGTGGATAATGAATCAATGTAGGATGTTGCTGCCGGTCACAGAGATTCAGTCCTACTTTTTTCTCATTACAGTTAAAGAGAGCTTTGAGTGTTCAGGAGGGTCAGGCCTAAGGTGGTATTTTCAAAAGCACATTCATGAGTAATGTACTTTGACTCTATTTAAAAAATAAAGGATTGAGGAATTCAGGTGCATTCTCAGGCATTGCAATACAAAAAAGTTTGTCTTATTTTTGATGAAATGGCTGGGTGACGTGGACATTGCCACTGAAGAATTAAGCAATATTATCCAGATTATAATGTCAGTTTCTTAATTATCAATTATTTTATTATAGTTTGCCTAAAGCAAAAAATGCTGTGTAGAACATCAGAGCGGAGTTTTCCCAGTATTTCTGCGGTGTGTTGATAAGTAAAAATTTAATTTTCCAGTGCAAATAAGTGTGAAATTAACTACATATGAAACACTTTTTTTTACAGCAGAAGTATCTTTATTGGCTACTTTAAAGTTTACTGAGCAATCTGTTTCAAAAGTCACTTTGGTTAGGTGCTCGCGGAAAACACAGCGCAGTGGATTAATCCAGTTTGTAGGCTGTTTTCCAAAGAAATGCTTAATAAAAAGAATTTCATGCAGGATGCTATTAAAGCTTCATTTACATCAATAAGACTCTGTTCTCAAACTATTAAGCCACCTCTGAGATAAAAAAATGGTCTCACTGTATTCTGCTTGTACAACCACAGCAATTAGTTTATGCTGCTCTTGTACCCTTCTGAGCTCAGTGCGTATGAGAGAGCAAACATCATTTTCCTCAGAGCTCAAAGCCATCCTGTCTTCTTGCTACCATAAAGTTCCCCTCTGACAAAACAGCAAAATCCAACGGAGAAGCCTGAGCTGGGGTTGCTCTATTTGCATTGCGGCAGCACCAGGTGCTGTGGAAAGAGCCCAAGGTTTTGGAGATCTCGACTGAATTAGTTCCATGTTCCAAAGCAACCACAGTAACTCCTAGAGTCATCAAGGTTGCAAGAGACCTCCAAGATCATCCAGTCCAATCCTGAGTGTGCATGCTAGTGCCATGCAGATTATTCATGCAGCCATCTGAGAATACTCCTTGCCATATGACAAGAGACACGCATGGCTTACTGAAAGAGTTGTGCCAGAAATTATTGCAACACGATAGAATCTAGCTATGAGGCATTTGCCATCAGGAATACAGAATGTAGTGCATGGGATTAGAGCACTGTTCACATCTCCCTGTTATCTCTGGATTTTTTAAAGAAAACAACATGGTGTTTTAAAGAAGACAACATGGTGAAACACACGAAGAAAAAACTCCAATTTTCTGTTGCTAGGAAAGCAAATTAGTGGATCCCTCACAACCCTGTGATCTTCAGAAAAGCTGGCTGGATACAAGTCTCTTTTTCAATAAAGACTGGTACAGGGGTTTTGTGAGGAATGGTCAGGACAGAGAAGCAAATAACAGCTTTTTAGGACTGTATCATGGTACTGGCTTTTTGGAATTGAGGGGTCTTTTGTGGGGAGAATCCTTTAGAACAAAGCTGAGACAGGACACGTTGGCTCATTGGCAACTGATAATCTAGATGTAGGGTCAGCTCACTATACATTCCCTTTGCCTGTGGTTTTGATTGTGCAAGGTGATGTGGTACATGTTGTCTTCCTCAGATATGTTCTGAACCCCCCCCAAGAAATCAACTTACATTATCGACATTAGTAGGTGATCTGAGACATTACTTAGCTATGACAGTGAGGTCAGAAGAAACCTGTCCTAAGATTTCATCCAGAGAAACAAATCATTCAGCTACAAGTGGGTGAACTATACAAAATACTCTCTTTGTGCATGGATTGCTGGTTTGCCATTGGCTAACAGACACAGAGTTATTTTTGACATCTTTGAACAATTTTGATTATGCATTTTTATGATTCAGAGGGTGGAAAGAAGTTGCAGACAGTAGATCAATCTAGCAGAAAGTCACATAAGATACAGTGGACATTTGAAGCACAGACATCATTTTAATATTTCCTTGCTGAGACAAGTGATAACTTCCTTCTTAAATTTCAAACTTTATTGCTAGAAGTGTATTGGTGTGATGCAAAAATGCCAAGTAAGATGATTTTACTTCTGCTGGAGGTTAAACCAGCCGCTAATTGTTTCTTGCTAGTTTTAGAAGCTGTTACTGTTTGACTGTGTATTGGCTTGTTGGTTTCCCAGGGACAGAGTAGCTGTAGCTTTTAAGCAGGGCTTCATGACGTGGAAGAAAAAGGTCCTTGCAGAAGTTTATATGCAAATAGTTAAAGATGAAGTGCCAGCAGCAGATGCCAAGAAATGTGCTGACCTTTTTGTGAGTTTTGCAAGATCAATAAACTACTTGTTAGAGTACTCTGGAAATAACTTCTTGTCTGGAGCTTGTAACACTCCTGGCTTGAGGGAGTTAAAATCCACAATTCATCGTCCAGTTAGCTGTAGCATCTGTTTTGGGTTTTCCCTTTGTATTTACTAGTTGTCATCTTACCCTGTGCTTTAAAGACAATCTTTGAGATTCATAAACAAAAATTCTTTTTCCTCTTTAAATTTTGCCAGGAAAAAAATTCCTCATGCTTATTATGTGACAACTTTGTTAATGACTGGCTGTAGTAATTTTCTAGCTCCCTAGTTGGGCTTGAGCTAGTTCTTGTGTTGTCAATTGTTGGGAGCCTCTATCTATAGATGAGGCTGCAAAAAATATAATCTTTTTCTCAAAACATAGGCAAAAGAGATTTTGTCATTCATCTAGGGTTAGATATTTGATAAGTATCCTGTTATGTGCACTGCTGTATTTGATAAAAGGACATGGAGATGGAATTGCTGTGAACATGGTGTTGCTTTATAACACAACCGAGTCCACGGAAATAGTTATCGTACTTAATAAAATCTCACCGTTACACGTCTACCAGCAGCTACCCTACACCTTCTTTCTGTGCAACTACTGATTTACCTGTGAATAGGTGATGTGAACTTCTTTTGTACGTACACCCTTACTTTTGTCCCCCAAGTGTACTGCAGTGCTAGGGATTTGTTAACAGGCCCTGGTAGAGCTGTAAGTGAGGAAAAATAATTGTCTCTTAAATGTTGGTAGGTCCAGCACTTAGGGTTTAATAATGTGTAATAGTGTCTACTAACAGTAAGTAACAGAAACCTGCTTTCCTATCTGATAAGAAAGTTTTGTGAAGTTGAAAGAGCTGACTTCTGTTGAAAGCTGGCAACTTTTTCCAGCTGGAACAAAAAAAATGAAAATGAAAGAAGTGAAACTATCAAAACAGACCTTGTGGGTCACTTGAAGTAGCTCATGTAGCTGGTTTTCAAGTGTCTGTTTTGGAAGCTGACTTTATTCCTTTTGATGAAGTTTTAAGTTTACGATTTGAGCTCAGAGTTAATAATAAGTCAACTTTAAAAATTTCATTTGAACACTCAGAATGTTTTGTTTTTTTTTTTTGAAAACCTTTGGGTTTCAGAATTAAAACAGAGTTTGTCCTGGAAAAAAAAGTTCATTTTGCAAATTCTAAACATCCAGTGGAAGTATTTATTTGAAAGTTCAATCCTGATCTTTTACCATGTAGAGGGATGAATAGGACAGCACTGATGATGCTGTGTTCTAGATGTTAGACTGGGAGGAGAGCAGAGGGTCTGCCCTTTTGTTGAGTTGTGGCAATTCTCAGCTTGCTGTTGACACAAACCTTTTTGTGCACTTTTTCAAATCAGAGGTCTAAGGGACATTTTATTTGTGCTGCATTTGTTTACATTTGTTTGAGTCCACCCTTCAAAAACAACCAACATTAGCCCGTGTGTTCTGCAGTGACTTTGGGATGCTCAGCAATTCCTACAGAGGCCTCTTCAAATGATTCAGTTTGGCTTTTATAGGTTGTTTTTTGGTTTGCTTTGTTATTTCCCCCCAGTGTTGCCACAGCCTCTGATTTCAGCCGCACGTGATGGCAAGCTCATACAGCTGTTGAATCAGCCCGATAGATGTTCTCTCTAAATACAGTTTGCCTTAGGATTAATACAGCACTACACTGGATTAATCTTAGTTATTTCATTAATATTCTACTAGGAACTGTAACGGGATTTAGTTTTATTAACTCTGTATTTTGGACACAAAGATAATGTTTCCAAAGCTTTAGGGAGATGTTAGGTTTCAGGTCCACTAGGATTTAATTTAAGACTTCTTTGCTCTAAGGGGTGGCTCAAGACCGAAGTGGTGACAATCCAGAGAAATGTGGCAAATGTACAGATAGTCGGTGTTCAGCAACCAAGAAGTTCCAGCTGAATCACTTGCCTAACTACTTTAGTTTGAGATAGAGATGATCGTGAAGGGGTGTAATGAAGGCTTTTGAATTAATAGCCATTTGGAAGTCTTCCAACTCTATTTCAAACAGTCTCTTCTCATCAGATATCACAGGCTAACTGTCTTTCACTGTGCGTGGTGCATCTCTTTGGAGCTTCGCTGAATCTGACGTACATGTGTAGAAGTTGGGTGAGCTGTTGTGCATCTGCTTAAAAAAGCAGCCTTCTGACTTACGGTTCCTCTAATGGATTTTGTTTTATTCTCCTATTCAAATCGAATTTCTGAAATACCTGCATGGCATTTACTTTGTGTGTCAGTTATTTCTTTATGACATAATGTTTTGTCTTCCTCTTTCGCCGCAGTGAAGGAGCTTAAAGAAGTCACTGCAGCTGTGAGATGTCCCTTTGAGCACAGATGTTTTGGAAATTCTAGCTGCTTAGCTACTTGGTGATGCTGGGAGTATAAATAGTACTTTTTTTTTTTTCTTCAAGCTGAGCAAACTGACACCTCAGGCACCCTGCCTGGAAATCTGCAGAATTTAAATTTACTTTCTTCAAAGGCTGGGACCGTCTCTGGTTGTGAAGACTTTAATTGGTTGTCTTTGTAGAGCTTGAGTTCTACAAAGTTCACAGGAGAGCTTACGAACGAATCATGAGCTTGATTCAAATCAAGTGTACTGTCAATTTAACGTAGTCTTCTCGAATGATCACACTGGGGTTTTGTTGTGGGGGTTTTGGTACAACTGAATTTCCTGGGTGTCTCTGTGTTTAGTCATGTGTATGGAATAAATATTTATATGTTAAAAATGCAGGAAAAAACGATACTGCTTTGGGACTGTGTTTTACTGAGCATTTTCATTTCTATCTCCTGCCCTTCCGCTTAGGCAGACATCAAGCTTTTTGGAATTTTCTGCTTTTGCTTCACCTTGCATTTGGGTGCTGAATCCTTTACAAGTCTTGGAGGGAGTTGCAGTCTGGACCTGTGTGACAGAAAGTATTGCAGCGACTCTGGGAAGTCTCACAGTTGTAGAAATGTTCAAAGCCTGAGTATTTATGTCCTGTATAATTCACCTTTATCTTCAGCTGTTTTCAAATGTTAGAAATAATTATTATGCCTTGGGCAGCATCTTCTAGAGCTGCACTTCACACTGTAGGGATCTGCCGGGGGTGACCATTTCCCATTCATGACCTGTGACATCTAGTACCAATGGATTTTAGGTTTTCTGCAGAATTTGGTGGCAACCCTCAACTGTAATCAAAACCATAGTACTGATAAATAAGTAGGTGTTTTCTACCCTGAATTATTTAATCATTAAATTATTAGATTTAATTATTTAATTATTACGTGATCTTTGATATGATGAATAGCCATAGAGAATAAACCTGAGATTAAATTAAATGTAAAATACATAAAATCTTAGATCTTAGCATTTTTTTAATGTCAAAGAGGAGAAAAGAGCTCAGAAATGCTGATAAGTAAATTATGTAGACATTTTTATACTCATTTTGTGTGAAGGATTAATATGACTTGTAGACAGGGATTGTTTTTCTTGAGCTGTTAATGATCTGCCATTTTATTGCCTGGATTAGTTCTCAAAGGTCAAAATGCAATCAATTATCCACTAATTTGGGTCTCTTAATTGGCTTGGTTGTGCTTGAAAAGCAAAGCTTCTGTTTCATTTCTAT
Organism: Phoeniculus purpureus; assembly: GCA_028565055.1. NCBI lineage: Eukaryota > Metazoa > Chordata > Aves > Bucerotiformes > Phoeniculidae > Phoeniculus > Phoeniculus purpureus. The sequence continues at coordinate 11,529,661 of JAOXOE010000720.1, forward strand.
TATAAGATCTGAAAAAAATGCAAAGGGGAAAAAAGATTCAGATGATGCTTAGAAGGATTTTATGGATTGATATGCAAAATGAAAACATGTACAGATACATTCTTGGACTCCCTTCAGTGATAATTTCTAACTCTTTCTGCTAGACACGGAGAATTCAGGAATCCCCAAAAGTTGTGTCCTTCCCAAGTCTATTCCTGAAGAAAGAAGGGAATTTAAATAGTTTCCTTGCATTTTTGGAGACTGTGAGGGAAAGGAGTAGGTGAAAAGCAGAAGAGGAATAGAAATAAACGTAGAGGGTTTTTGGTACTACTAACTCATCACTAAATTAAAAAAGGATTAAAGCAGTCTTGGGGCTTCTTTAAATTTAGTTGCATTTTATATTCATGGGTTTTGTTCAGATATAAATTATTAAGTGCAGTATTTTAAAATTTTGCCCATTGTGTGGTGAAGTTTAATATCCTTTGGTTTAGATTCAAGAAAGCCTGCTGTTCTGCACCTGACCACCATCACTCAGCAGGTTCAGGAACATCAGGTGGATTTAAAATACCTGGTGTAGTACAAATTTTACTCCCTCTTGTTTCATATTGTTGAACTGCCATGTCTTCTTGCCTTGGGATATCTTTAACCTCAGAGGAAATACACATTTTTCTGAAGTGCAGATTAATTTAAAATTAGATGAATTATAATTTATGCGAAGTTACATGTCTGTTGGACTCGCACTCAATCCCTCTTTTAGTTTTAGTCTTTTTTCTTAACACATCACTCTGAAATTCATTTTTGTGGGCAGTGTCATGAGTAACATGGATATGTGCACAATAATGACTTTTGTATAGACTTGTTTGCTTTAGCTGCTGCTCCTCTCAAATATATTTATGCTCAGATTTGTTTGCCCTGCAAAATATTCTCTCAGAGTTGACAGGAGGAGGAGGAGGAGGGCCAAATGCAGTATGGAATGCGGTGTGTGTGGCTTAATACTGTATAGCCAGGGACAGGCAGGGAAACGTAACCAACCAGCTCTGTGTTTGCGTTGGGCTACTGATACTCTAAATGAAGAGCGGGCCTGATTTTTCTCAGTGATGGATATTCTGGGGAATGGATATAGGGCTTCGAATGCAAATTAATCTTCTTTATATGCAGATAGCAACTTTTATCCTTGGTGGCCATTTCCTGGGAGGAAAGAACATCTGTCAGTGATGATAGAATCATGTCTTATCTACTGAGGCCACAATCAAGGGCTCTCTGACAACATTCTTTGTGGTCTGAATAATCCACCTTTGTGGAAAATCACAGAGGTTTAGGAACAAGAGAAAAGTCAATCTTAGTTATTGGAGAGGTTTCCAAGAGGTTGGCATTTGTCTGGGCAAGGGGAGTAAATGGAACATTTAAACTTGAGGTGTGTAATCAAAAAAACCTCTAGTGGGATACAAACTCTGTTGGAACTTATGTCACAGCTATATCTCTTCTGTTGTCGCCATTTTAAAAATTCATGTTTTTATAAATTATTCTGTTGAAAAATATTAAAAAGGTTTTATTTTTGACCTTAGAATTTCAATTTTGTGTAATCGTTGTTGTTAAATATTTCCTTTGTGATGCTTGCCCTCATAGAAAACTGAGGCTATATTACCCAAATTGTATGCTCTACATCACATCCATATGTGTAGGGCTTAATACTAACAAGATTTGTGATAGGTCACAGAAAAAGAATGAAAGCTCTGTGGAATATTAAATGACAGCCTTAAACACTTCAAAGTATGATGCTGTACTTGTGGCAGTGTAGTTACCAACAGACATTACCAGGTTAGTGTTAAAATGTGAGTGTATGAAACTAAATTTTTTTAAGCTGGAGATGGGTAGATTTAGACTGGATGTGAGGAGGAAGTTCTTCACCGTGAGAATGGTGAGAGCATGGAATGGGTTGCCCAGGGAGGTGGTTGAGGCCCCATCCCTGAAGGTGTTTAAGGCCAGGCTAGATGAGGCTCTGGCCAGCCTGATCTAGGGTGAGGTGCCCATGGCAGGAGGATTGGACTAGATGATCTTTTGAGGTCCCTTCCAATCCCTAACAATTCTATGATTCTATGAAATACCCGCAAGATTTAAGACAGGAGATTCCAAAGCGTCCACTGGGTGTCACAGAAGATAACGTCCTTTAGAAATCCTTAGCTAAGTGCAAAAAAAATATCTAAAAATTATTTTGATGACTTTGTTTTTCCTTCCAATGTCAAACAAATTCTTTATTTCCCTTATTTAAATGAAGACAAATGATATCACTCTGAGAATAACTTATATATTCAATCTTCTGTATGTGTTGAGGCATAACTGTTCAGTGTGAAGGCAGGCATAGCAGTTAAGATTTACTTGAAAGAGTTCAGGAGGGGTATAAGATTAGTGAACTAATTCAAGAAAATTCATATTTGTCTGAGACAATTTTTGTAGCTTGACATTTTATGATTTACTTCTGAGCTGGTAAAAGAGCTTCAGAAACATCTTCCTTCTGGTTTCTCTGATTGTATTTGTTTATTTGTTTGTTTATTATGTGCTGCTTAATCCTGCCTGAAGTTTCTGCCGTTGATATTGAAACAAACATTGACTGTGACAAACCTAAAGTTGTGTGAGAGTAGAAATGATGATGTACTTCATGGAAAGTGAATATGTCAATACATGACAACATTAGTAACTCACCCAAAGAACTGAAACTTGTTTTATTGATTATATTTACAATATGTTTGAAAATACAGATGATAACGTGCAGTAGTGTTGATTGAAGGCGGTGTTGAGTATTTCTAGGGCTTTGTTAAGCTTTTAGAATGTTCCAAGCCAGTCACACATGAAAAAAAAAAATCAACATTTCAGTCTATTTTTACTCAAAGTAAGTTGATATTGGCATTGAGGGTACTTAAGTTGTGTAAAAGCTTGAGCTGTGGCTGCATCCTTTATGAAATATCTAGTGAGAAAACCATTTAGGTCTGAGAAAAACATCTGAAGCAGAGAATAAGCAATTGGAAATGGGCAGAGTACTGCCTATAGGCTGATAGCTGGAAGTCTTTACCAAGTCCATGAGACTTTTGTGCTTAAGTCTCATATATTGAAATGTAGACGTGCTCTTCCTGATCACAGTTATGTGTTAGTGATTCCAAAACACAAGTGTACGAATGTTTACTGACAGACATTAATTAAATGGACTTTTATACAATGGAGCCTTACCTAGGGTGAGGTAGTGGCCTGTGATAAGTGAGAAAAACACACGTGGACATCAGGTCTTCTGTCAATGGGTGATAAGTAAACCTATGTCATACCACTATCCATCCACTCCCTGTTTTAAGTTACTAACAGAAGCTTAGTAAAAGCAGAAAATTAAGCAGTAAGAAACAGAATTTCAGAGAGCTGAAGAGACTTAATGCTGCTATGTATTCCTTGAAGCAGCTTAGTAAGTCAGTGGTGGTCTAAATATAAAATAATGCATGTTGATTTTGAAGCCTTATCTTTGATGTTATTCCTAAAATGGCTTTCTTGACATCCAGGGACGGATTCTCCACATCTGAGGAGTCTTCCAAACTACTGCTTAAAAAAATAACTATGTGTTTACCGATGTCCATTTTTGTTAAAATTTGGGGCAGGAATGGTCAGGACAGTACATTAGCGGTGTAAAGAGTAAACAGAAATACCTGCATTATCAGCACTGAACTAGGCATCATTTACAGTTTTAATTGGGAGGGAGACAAATAAATGGCAGCTGCTTTCAACTGGCTTGCAGCTATCTTATCAATTTAAACTGCTGTAACAGCTTGACAAAGATATATGAAATCTGTCTGTTAATTATCAGTTTTGTGAGGCTGCTTCTAAGCATTTCCTCAAGTTGTCAATCGACTATATAATCAATTAACCCAATATCTGTAATATAGAGGAGAGAAAGACATCTGTGTCATATCAGTCACTGGCCTGCTCCAGTATTTCTGGAATATCTAGTGCAAGCTCTCTTAGTTGTCTCCACGTTAATTAATTGCTATCAATATGTTATACATTCATAGGAATGGATACATCTATTAGAGAAACTGGAGTGGGATTTTTTCCCCCTAATTAGAAAGATTTAAATCAAGGCTTTAAATAGAATTGTGACCAATTAAGAATTTGTTTGATTCAATATGCAGTCTGGATTGGAAACAGATGTGAGATGCTTTGTGCTAAAAGTAAAACCAGTATTAATCAATGATGGAGAGTTTCATCAAGGAGAATCCTACCCAAACCTCAGGTTTTAAAAACTAATCTTGAAATTAATATCGCCATTGCTTCTTTCCAGAAGTACTGCCATAGTTTTTATTACATCTTCTGTAGTAACTTCTTCTTTTCTTCAAGAAATAGACAACTACAAATTTTCAGTCCTTTCTGTATCCAAAGAGGTTGACTATTTCTGTCATTTTGTGATTAGAATAAGCAAGCTATGTCTTCATTGTCTTCCCTGCCAGTCCTTCTATAAGCTTTTATCCAAATTACTTATGTTTTATGCTGTAAATGTTTCCACATTATTTAAATCTCCACCTATGGTGCTGGTGGTGCCCAGTGGATTACATAATATTTCACATTAACTCTCTCAGAGTAACTCTGTGATCCTTGACCTCCCATCTCTCTATACTAGAGCTACTTTCTGTAGAGCCTGGACTTTTTGTTGTTGTTATTAAGAACCTCACACAGAAATGTCGAAGTGTCACCTTCCCATAGTAGTGTGAGTTAGTTTTAGATGGTAAAGCTCTACAGAAGCTTTGCAGCATATTGTCTGTTCTTTTCCAGAGCTATTTTCAATACCTTGGTTTGTAATTCAAGATGTGCAAAGACAATACTTGTATTTTGTGCTACTGAACACTTGAGAATTTGCTAGATTTTTGTCCCCATAAAAACCGAAAACTAAACTAAGCGTCCATTTTCAGACTTTTTTTTGTAATTATCAGCACTTGAGATTTTTGCTGAAGCTGTACAAAGATTGCATTAGCATAAAATGTTGTGTTCTTATTGGATATATTATTTGAGAAAAAATACTACTACAGGAGGAATAAGACATTATTACCTGCCAGGTGATACATAGTACTCTGTTGATGAGACATATTTTTTTAAATGCTAATTGCTCTGTTGCAGTTGACACTTAACCCCATTACAAATATGCCACAAATCCAGCTTTGAAGATTCAGTAGGTAGGTAATGGGGCTGTTCGACTTGCAGCAATTGCTAGTTCCAAATTAGTGGATTCTCCTTTAAAATTTACTTGTCATATTTTGTCACATCATGTAGTTCCATTTCATTACACGTTGGCATGTAACCCTGATTGGTGAACTGCAGCGAGATGATCGAGGTCCCACTTTGACATTGGTGCTTGTGATTGAAGAGAAACCCAAACCCTGCAATGCAAATAAGATGCACTGCTGATTACACAGCTACATCTTGTAGCTTTCATTCCAGGAGACCTCTCTGAGCACAAGTTCTTTCACCTTCTTAACCCCTCATATGCTCCTCATAAATTATTCTACTTTGTTTTAGAAGTCTACTGTAGTTCCTGCATATTTTAAGTACAGTGCTGCCTCTTTGGGTGCATTTCTATCTTGCTACTTGTTGGATTAAATCCAAATGGGGTTACTGGGTTTTTCCAAAGTACTAAACATCTACCAGTGTTGCAACTCATAGTGACCATTTAGCTCTTTTCCCTCTCCCCTCTTCCTTTCTGTCTTTCTGTCTTCTTTTCATAAAGAAAATTAATTCCTGCACTTTAAAGTTTCCAGTGGTCAGAATTCCAAACTTCACTGAGATGAGGGAACTGCTGCGAATAGAATCATAGAATGGTTTAGGTTGCAAGGGACCTTAAAGATCATCTAGTTCCAGTCCCCCTGCCATGGGAAGAACTTGGCAGAAAACACTGAGCTTTTTTTTCCTTTGGACTTCTGTGGTTTTTCTTTTGGTGGTGATAGATGAGTTTTTTAACTGCAAAACACAACCTGATCAGCTTATTGAGATAATTTATCTTATTTTATTAATGCTCATGGAGCACACGACACAATGATTATAACAAAATAAGGACTTGCAGTAGATTATGTTCCATACACATGGTTAGTGATTTATGCTGTGTACGATTGCAGTGGTATTGAATGTGCTCTGACTCTCTATCCTCCCTTCCTCTCTCTCTGTTGGTTTTTTTTAGGGGAGGTGGTGTTTTTAGTTGTTTTTTTCAGTTAGCATTTTTTAAAGGAGTGTGTGTCTGAACTGAGTGAAGCCTCCTTACACTGTAATTTAGGTACTGACATTTTTGGTGATGGAGTTTTAAGTAAGAACATTTACTCTGGCAAAAAAAAGAAATGAAAAGGAAACAAAGACATTGCCCCCTGTGTGCTGTATAATGAGTTGCTGTCCTCATTTTTCACTTGAATCCAATCGTTATGGTACTGAAGTGAACACTGCCTCATCTATACATATATATCATTTTTCCAAAGGATGCTCTAGAGAGGATGAAGATCAATATAAATTCATTTTTCCTGGTAATGGAAAATATTTGAACTGCTCAGTTATCAGGCACAAAGATGACTTCTGGGGGTATCATGCTTGTGTTTCTACCCACTGCCCTGACAGTTCTAGGCATGTGTAAACCTACAGCTTTTTGTGTGCCTTGACAAGTATTCTGAAGAGACTGGTGCTGCTTACACTGGTGAAAAGGTAGAATGATGCATGTTTAGCAGCAAAACAATTGTCCTTAAATAGACCCTATCCTCAACATATCTGGTCAAATTGGGAAGTGTTTTGTTTAAGATTTATTTTAGAATTAACAGTATTGGGAAAAATGAAAGGAGTTAAAAAAAACCATGTATGAACCTCAAAATACTTTCACATACACCCTGTAAAGCAGAGGGATACTGTGATGATCATGGAATAAAATGTTAATTTTATCAGACGAAGAGAACACAGGGTTGAAAGTATATTTAGTTTAGAAGTAACATGGATAAGCCCTGAAAGAATTGGTTTTAATTACAAGAGATGTTCTTTGCTAGCTGCCTACATGCCTACAATAGTATCTTCTTCATCAAAACAATTCAGAATTAGATGTATTTATGCAAAGAAACCTCAAAGCAGAGCATGAAAGAATAATACAACCTTTAAGTGGCAATACTGACAAACTGTGGTGTGCATTGCAGGGGGGACAGAACAAGTAATTGCTGTATTGTCATCATGGGGTTTGCACTAGGAAAAGGGAAGCAAGAACTAGAGACTAGAATTGGAACTCATCTATTAAGCTCAGTGCCTTGTTGATGAAGAAAACACTGTGCATATTGCAGTCACTGAAATTGAGTTTTCATTTTTACAGCAAATCAAATAATTTCTAATGAAGTTCCTTGTAAAGTCATAGTCTTACAAAAAAACTTTCTATCATCAACTGTTGAGAACCACTGTACCTACTTGAGATCATCGTATAATAGAGGGATGTAACTGCAATACGTGAAAATTTCAGTTTCGGATTCATTTTTTAACATTTTGTGAAATAACTTTTCATCAAGGTAAGAAGAGTTTCATAACTTTAAACTGCAAATAACTGCCTTGGGACAGTCCTGTTTAAAACTATAGTGGAAAATCGAGGTGAGCACTGTACTAAAAGGCTAAAGAGTATTTTCTATCCTTTTTTGGTGCTTTTTCTTTTTCTTTTTTTTGGTAGTATAACAAAAGAAAAACTGAAGAGTGAAGAAATTGATGTTTTCTATAGATTAGACTTCTTCTTTCACTTCTTTTTCTTTTTTCTTTTAGAAGGCTTTGAGTGAGGTTATCATTATGTATTAAACCCCTGAGTGGTTGAAACAACCAAAAACCAAACCTTGTGTTGAGCATAGGATGCCTGAAAAACTGTTAAACAAAAGCAGTCAAGTTTTGTTTCACTTGCCTCCATTAAACAAGATGGAGTTTGGCCTTAGGGCACTCAGGTCCTGATCCAAACCACTGTGTAAAGAATCCCTCATGGTCTAATTACCAGCAGCTCTAAGCATTGAGAGAGCTTATTGAGAACTCTGTAATGAGGGGAAATCAGGAGGATTATTACAGGAATGCCCTTAAAACAGAGACTTTGTCTTTGAAAATTAAGACCTTTTTCTAGAAGTTCCCTGTTACTGCTCTATAATAGCAATGTAAATTTTTATCAGCATTTGATGTATCTCTATACAAAATCTGAAAGACCTTTTCAGAGATTTAAAGGTATTACTGAGAGTGGGAGGCGGGCTTGACACAGACACTAGAAAATAGGTACCCAAAGTGTATTTCCTTAAAGAAAGATGCATTTATGGACACTGACTTGCTCTATCTAGAGATGTATTATTGTCCTCACTGACTCAAAAGGTGATGAACCACCTTTCTGAGGACTTCCTGCAACATCAACTAAGAAAGGCTGTTTTTTCTGATGTATTACCCTTGTTTTCATGGAATTCAGTAAGATTTGGTAGTCAGAGAAACCATAGAATGGAAACTACAGGAGGTGCAAATAATGATGCTCTAACTTGAATTGCAGCTGGGCTGATCTAGTGGGAAGAAAACACCTCCACTGCAGAATATGCTTCATTTCTGTGGGGTAGGCCCATAGCTAAAGAGCAGACTGTTGTCTAATGGATTTATGATGATGGTCTTAGCTTAGGCAGCTAAGGATTTGCACAGGTTCCAGACATAAGAGAATACAAACTGTGACTCGTCAGCATGCACCTTTAAATCTCTGTAGCCTTGATAATTACATACAGAGAAAGAATGGAAGGATCAGAAGCAACCAGCCACAAGCCTCACCTAGCAGTGAAAGCTATTTTTGGAGAGACTGGGTTGGGGCTGTTTTCTCAACTCCCATCTCTCACTACAGTCTGTTTAGGTAACTGAAAGGGTTATCATATATTGGAACAGGCTACCTAGAGAGGAGTTGTGATCCCTAGAGGAATTTAAAAACACCTGTGGGTGTGGTGTTGAGCAACATGATTTACTGGTGGCCTGTCAGTCACTTCAACCAAAATGATTCTGCGGTTCTGTCAGGTGTCTTTGAGGAGACCTTCATCTGAGAAGAGGCTACCCTGGAAAGGATAGTACATCATAGTGTCTCCTGAACAACCATCATGCCTACGTGCTTATAAACAGACAGAAACTTGAAGTTTTTTCAGTATTTTATAAGAGTATTCACAATTAAATTCCATAGTAAATTGAAAAGTTAGCGGAATTACATAAACTTTTCATTTCATTGATTTCTACGTATGTATATATCTCCTTCTATGAGTTTAAATATATGATGCTACAAGAGAACAATCTGTCTGACATTTTATCTATAGCATTGGCTTTAAACCTATCAAAGGAGTTAGAAGGAAACAATGTTACGGAAATGAATTGGAGGTAAAAGGATTTAATTGAAGATTTATTGAAAGTAATTGAAATTAACAAAGGCTATTGATAGAGATCAGATGTAATTAAATTAATGGGAAGAAATTTGGTTTAATTGAGATTTAGTTGAGGAATTACTAAAACTGAATGAAATGCAGTGAGAAAATTGATAAGCTGTTGCCTGATTTTTAAGATGGATATTACTGATTTTCTGTAATGAAAAGCTGTTATCTAGGAAAATGTATATCTAAGGTGTACGCAACATGGCCATTCATTCCTTTCTTTATTCTTCTAATGGGAATATTGGTTCTGTAATGGTGTCACACGCACTATCAAATTCAAACTATCTGAACACGAAATATAATCTTGATAAATATAGGCTCAGGAGCTGTACGCAGAGGATAAAGAAATGCTTCATGCTTTTTCAATTTCTGTTGTAATTGGTACTGAAAGACATGAAACATTGCTAGATATGGAACTGCTGGACTAGTAATAATTCTCAGTATCATCTTTTAAACAAAATAATCTATCATGATTATGATATGACATTTTCCACTGCTATTGCTTGCAAGGGCTGCAAATTCCGCTTTCAAAGTGACCCTAGTTTTGTCTGGCAAATAGGAATACAAGGCAGAAGTTTTTGTTATTTCAGAACACAAATATTTATATTCTGAAAGCTACAGCCTCCTTTTACTCGGTATCTGTGATTCTGAAAAGGGAAGAGAGCTTATTATTATGTTCTTCATTGTAACCTGTGAAAGCAAGAGTTGGAATGTGGTTGTGAAGTTAATTGGCATCGTTAATATTTGTCTGCAGACTGGCTGGAAAAGTCATTGCAGCTGAACTTCTGGAAGTCTCACATACCTCTTTCTCCAGCAATTTCAGTGATGATGCCATAAACTGCATAGGGAAATGGGGTTTCCTCCCTACTCACAGGTTTCTGGAGAACATTGCACGGAGTAGATAGGCTTTCTGTAGCATATGAATTCCCAGATATTTTCTGCTGGCTGAGATTTATCCAGGCTTCTTATGTGCAGAGTGGGAGCCAAATAGGAGAGGTGGTGATGTGCAAAGTGTTGCACTGACACTGGAGGGCCAGTGACTACATAGATGAGCTACAGCACTTATTCAAATCAAGTCTTGCCATTTTCTAAGTTAACACGTTTGTTTTCTCTACGCCCTGTGTAGGAGGTGATAGTCTTTGGAAAGAATTAATATTTGTCTAAAAAATCATGCCTGACACTGGAAGCTCAGCCTCAGGCGTGTGTTATACAGGATAAATGTGCAGGTATCTGGAGTTATATTGTGTTTCTGGTTTCATAGAAATGCATATTTTGGAAAGCAAGACCCACAGCCATGGAGCAGTTACTTATTCAGAATCTGCCGTGATGCTGATCTTAGACAGGTTTAGACGATCTATTCATTTAGTGTAAGTAAATTTCCTTTAAAATAATATGTTTTCACCTCCAATGTGTTTGATAATGTTACCCCTTTCAAATATGTTCAGAAAACAGTAATTGGTAATGCTTCTAGCAAGAGACAGACATCAAAAAAACCTTCAGGGGAGGCAACTGCGTAAAAGGATTCTAAATCTGCTTATAGAAATTGGATTTTCCTAATGCTCAAAATTCAGGTAACCGTGCATTCTTCAGAATGAAACGCAGTTCCAATTATTGAACACATGCTTTATTCGCCTCTCAGATATGTTAATGTAGATATCTATAATATATGTACATTTGGATATAAAATATGTTAAACACAAGCAAAAGCTGCAGCTTGTGTAGGATTGCATTTTTATAAATCAGTTTTAACTTTCACCCTGTACCTTGGACAGTATAAATAAAAGACGAGCATGTGGGGAAAGGGAAGTGGATCTGTGTATGTAATTCACATGCTGTAGCAGAACAAGGCAAACACACAGGAAATATTGGGAGATTTCCTGTTGTGATGGACAAATATGCAAACTTTAAAATCTTCTCAATCTAATGTTCATCCAAAACGTAGAAATTTCTTTTGCAGATGTGTTTTTCCCTCTAGCTGGTGTGTTGACTCGCTGACTGATTTTATTTAGCTAGAGGTGAGATGTGAAAGGAGCATGAATCTTACCTAGAAAGGCATGTCATATGCCAGTCAGTTAATCCCTAATGTTCTGCAGAAGTGGTTGGCTCACCATTCAGTCACTGTTTGGTGGGGGTAGTTAAGGTAAATACTGAGGTATCAAATCCAAGAAGATGTTGTGCTTCGGCGTTTTGCTGACCCACTTAGGTGTCAAATGTTTTGTCCCATTTGATCCGTAGAGCAGAATGCCCAGCTCAGGCTCTGGTTTTATTTCTCACAGAGTGTTCTCATTTTTTTGTGTTTCTGGGACATACATGAAGTCCTGGTTCTCTGAATGCAGCAGTTTTTGCCCATAGTTAAAATCCTGTTTCGATTAACTGACTTAAAAAGTCTCTGTAGACTCTGCTCCTTCTCGGTGGTTGTTGAGACCATATTAGATGCTTCCTTGCTGTTTCTTTCATCAGCTTCTCTCTTTGCTACCTTTAACACAGACATAAACGTTTAGAAAACAATGTGCAGTTAATTTTCTCTAGCCTAAAAATGACCTTTTTTAAAAATAAATTAATATGAATCCTGCTGTGACTCTTTATTAACATCCTCAGGAGTGAACTTGTCTTCTATAAAGCTGTTCTTACATATTTTAAGAAGGAAGATGTTAGCAGTCTTGCTCTTAATTCAGCTCTGGCAGGAGCTGCCCAGGGGGGTTGTGGGGGTCTCCTTCTCTGGAGATGTTTCAAACCCGCCTGGCATGTTCCTGTGCGACTGGATGTAGGGGATCCTGGTGTGGTAGAGGGATTGGACTGGATGATCTTTCGAGTTCCCTTCCAATCTCTAATGTTCTGCTATTCGTTTGTGGTTTTATGGGATTTAAACAGCAGAAGGAATTGTTTTGCAATTTCAACATAGAATTTTTTTCCCCTGATAGATTATCTTGTCATTTGTAGAAAGTTCCAGGAAAGGTAGAACTTGTTCGCTGTTCATCAAGGATATCTCTTATTCACTATTTCCCTGACTAGCTGATTGATTCCTATAGAACCCTTGCTTATCCTAAAGAAATACATTAATTTCTGTTCCTATTAGACTTGCTATGGGTATCTTTGCATTTAACAGGTATGTAACCACTTCCTTTGAGCTTCGCCATGTAAACCACAACCACAGTTCACCTATGAGTTTGGACAGCAACTGATCTAGGTCTTAGTTTCCTATCAAAGCCGTACCTTAGTTTCTGCCGATTCTAAATTTCAGTTCTAGTTATAGAAAGCTATGAAAGCTTTGAAAACAAGGCACTGCTTTAAATAATAAATAAGTAGATTTGTGCAAATCTCAACGTGGATGAATTAGATGGAAACAGCAAAAGCTGTGCTCGCTGTACCTTACATCTTACACATGTAGCTCTTTTTAAAGGCAAGCAAAACATTTGAATGTGAATTCAAGGGCAAGCTGTGCTCTTTTCCTGTTGCTTTGATCAGTCATTCCTTGACGTGCCACTTCCTCTGTTATGTTCATCTATTACATTTGGAAACCTGTTTGGTGCTGAGGCTCATAAATGAATAAATGTTTATATTTCTACAGTAACTGAACACTGAGAATTTTATGGAACACAATAGTGGATTTAGAAATGCAGCTTAAAGCCAACAGCCAACTAAAAGAGTTGTGCAGTACACAGCTATGGTTTGTTTCTCTCACTCTTTATGCTATTGAAGTACAATTTTTCAATGTTTTTGAAGTTCATGGAATGAAGTTCATTCCATAAAGTGCAGTACGTGATTTTCTGTATACAGGTTCAGTTAGAGAGGAGGAGAGTATCTATCTCACTGCACTGGGTAAATTAGGGCATCCCTTATGCTTTATGTTTAGTAGAATATGAAGAAACTTTTCTGTAGTGTTTTTTTAATCAGTAGCCTCCTAAAACCCAGAAACCTGTGTTGTCAGACAATAGGCAAAGATGTGGCTTGCAGAATCAAACCCTATAACCTGCAAAGAGTTATAAAGCAGGTGTGTGTTTATTCAATTATTCAATGCTGGGTGCAAGGGGACCTTTCTACCTAACTTGCACACTGAGACCTGTAACAGTTGTGGTTATATGGGGCAGAGTTATGCATCAGATTGCAGAGAAAGAGATGGCCATATTACAATTAAATATCTTTGTCCCTGCAAACTTTTTATCTCTAGCATGAAGTGCTGAGTTGCAACCACAAAACTAGGTGAAAATTCATTCTTCCTTGGGTGGCCACCCTTACAGATGATAACTGGTCCTTGCACCTTATTATGGTTTCCTTTTACCTTTTTTCTTGCATTTACCAAGATTCTCTTCATACTTCTCACTTCCAGCTGTCAAGTTAACTATTTCCTAGCTGTATGTCAGATGGTATGCTCATAGGAGATCAATTGTCATTCAACTGTGGGAAATGAAATCGAGTGCAATCCAGTGGTGTGATAGGCAGGATGAAATCATATCTAGATGGCTATTTGATGGTCTTAAGGACATAATAGAATATTCTGTTCCTTACAGATACACTGTGCCAAAATCCCACCCGCTTCACGCTAACACACACCTTTATGCAGCGAACTGGGTGTGAAAGTGGAACCCACCTTCTGCCTCTCAAGCTGCTTTTGTGTGCCTTGCATCATCATAGCTAACGGGATGCTTGAGCTACCACTAAGCTGTCAAAGCTCTATAGGAAAGTCTTTAAGAATCTCATTGGCAGTTGCCAACACTGGATCAATTTGGAATAATTCAATCAACAAAACCAGCCGTTCTGATTTTATTAAGCTAGCAGTAAAACGATTGTGATGTATTTACTCTTCTTTCATAATTCTGTTACATCTGTCTGATTAAACACTTAAGTAAACGAAAAGGGTACATAATTACTGAGCCTAACAAATATACACAGGAAAAATTAGCTGACCTTCAGTTCTAACACTTTAGTTTCTCTTGACATTTCCTTTGTTTTGAGTCTGCCCTAGCAAACACATTTATAAGTAGTTTCACAAGCGAAGTCAACATTTAGTCAGACAAAATAAAGCTAACAATGGAATGATTTCTAGCCCAAATAATTTCCATTTTACAAGCAGAGACAAACAGGCTGTATGAACAGCAAGTACTGCACAGCTTAACTTATGACAAGCCCAGTGTATTTCATCTTTCATATACATTTATGAATAGATATATTATTTAATAATGAGTCCTGTAGCATGAGGTGCAGAACGCACAAGAAATTAACTGTTTCTCCCTGATAAGGAAATGCTCAGGGAGATGGGTCTCTTGAGCTTGAAAAAAAGGAGACTTGAGGGGTGACGCCATGAATGTTGATCAGTATGTGAAGGACAGGTGTCACAAGGATGGGGCCAGGCTGTGCTCAGTGGCACCCATGGACAAGGGGCAGCGGGTGTGAGCTGGAACAGAGGAGGTTCCACATCAACATGAGAAGGACCTTCTTACCTTCTTCCGAGGGAGGGTGACAGAGCCCTGGCAGGGGCTGTACAGGGGGGTTGTGGAGTCTCCTTCTCTGGAGACATTTCAAACCCACCTGGCTGTGTTCCTGTGCGACTGGATCTAGAGGATCCTGCTGTGGTGGGAGGACTGAACTGGATGATCTTTTGAGGTCCTTTCCAATCCTTAAAGTTCTGTGATTCTGCATAGGTGGGATAATATGTGGTGTCTTCTTGAAAATGGGCTGTAGTTCAGCAGAATGGATTAGAGAAGGAATCTTGAAAAATTGAAGCATCATACAGAGGAGTTTCATGCTTCTGTAATTAACATGATTATCTCCAAGACAAAAGATTTACCTTTTTAAAGTCAGATCAGTCCTTGTCCAGATAACAAATAAAGCACTCTTAGGTGTTTTTCAGAAGTCCAAGAATTCCACTTCACCTTTGAAGGGCTTTATCTTACTGAAGTTGACACTGATGTTTACTCTTTTCCTGATTACACTTCACTCCTGTTTGAGCAACTGATAGTGGAAATATTGCAGCTTTTGTCTGTCTGAAGGTAATGCTTGCAGTGAGGTGACAGAATATTGCCTCTGGGAATTTAAAATTTGGAAGCTTGCCTCACCACGTGCCAAAACACTGCACTACCAACGACCAGATGCATCAATGTAATATAGTTACTTTAGTGTCTATAATCACATAGAATCATAACTACCTGCTGGCATTAAGAATTGTGTAGATTAGAGAATTTAGAGAGTTTATCACAGAGGACGTTCTTCGTGGATACAGATTTTGGCTTCATTAATACTTGAACTAACAGATATAGAACTAATCTTCAACTGAAAATATGAAACAAGACAAGGGCTGAAGTCCTTCCTGTTGTCCTGATTATGTCAGACATCACCACAGGTCGTGGAAACAAACAATAGAATAAACTTCTCCATGGTCTCTTAGTAAAACCCTACTTGGAAGACCTAATGCCTTTGACTCCAGTGTCAGAAACCCTTGGAATCTAGTGCTTGTCACCCTGTGCAGGATAGCAGGTGTTCAATCAAAGTTGTTAATGTATTTTCTGTGGATCTCATATTCTTTAAAAGCAGGTAATTAGAATTATCCACAGATACTTTGCAACTATGAATAATTCATTTCCTGTGCATTAATAAAATAATTATTGCATATTATCATTCTTAGCTTTCTGCTTCAATGCAATTGCTCACATCATGTCACTGTCACAGTAATGTGCCTTTTTATTTTTCATATTAATGAGTATTACTGGTAGAATGAGGGTCGCTTGTAAACCTTTTCTGGGGGCTTGCACTGAAATGATGCAATATCTGGGTTCCAGTTGATCATATTCTTGTCTACCTTGGCTACCTCCTTTCTAAATAATTGTCAATAATTGGTTTAGAGCTCTTGCTTTAGCTTGACTGACTCAATCTCACAGCGTCTTCCTTGAAAAGGTGCCAGCCCATGGCTTGGATGGGTGCACCTTCTGCTGAGATAAAAATTGACTAGATGACCCGGCATAGAGAGTGGTTGTGAATAGTGCCACATGCAGTTGGTGTCCAGGGACCAGTGGTGTCCCCCAGGGATAAGTATTCTCTATTCAACATCTCTACTGATGACGTGGATGAGAGGATCGAATCTACCCATTGATGAATGACAACAAGTTGTAGAGGAGTGGTGATCTGTGGAGGGGAAGAAGATGCTGCAGAGAGATCTGGACAGACTGGGTCAATGGGCAGAGGCCAATGGGATGAGGTTTAACAGAGTCATGTGTAGGGTCCTACACTTTCACCCCCAAAACTCCCTGCAGCTACAGACTAGGGGATGAGTGTCTGGAGAGCAGCCTGGCAGAGAGGGACCTGGCAGTACAGGTCAAAAACCAGTTGAATGGGAGCCAGCAGGGTACCCAGGTGGCCTGGAAGGCCAGTGGCATCCTGCCTTGGATCAGAAATAATGTGGCCAGCAGGACTAGGGATGTCATTCTTCCCCTGGATTGGGTACTGGGGAGGCCTCCCCTCGAGAACTGGGGGCAGTGCTGGGCCCCTCACTTTAAGAAAGAAATGGAGGGGCTGGAGCAGATCCAGAGAAGCAATGAGGCTGGGGAAGGGACTGGAAGGAAAGGCTGATGAGGAGAGGCTGAGGGAGCTGGGGTTCTTGAGCCTGAAGAAGAGGAGACTCAGAGGGGACCTTCTCCCTCTCTCCAGCTCCCTGAAGGGAGGTTGAAGTCAGGTGGGGGCCTCTTCTCCCAGGCAACCAGCACCAGGATGCAAGGGCAGGGCCTGAAGCTTCCTGAGGGCTTCCTGCTCAGGGCAGTGGTGGAGTCCCCATCCCTGGAGGTGTTGAAGGACAGACTGGCTGTGGCCTTTAGTGTTCTGGTCTGGCTGACTGTGGTGATATTAGGGCTGGATGATCTTAGAGGTCTTTTCCAGTCTCAATGATTCTGTGATACTGTGAATTCCCAAATTACTTTGTAAAATTAAAACATTTTCTTTATATTTGTAAAGGTTTTTTTCCCAATCTTCTTTATTCTTTTAGGAATTCACTACAGTGTTGGTCCATAAGCAATGTAGTATCCTCACTGAAAACATATCTATATTTGATATTAAACAAGCATTTAAATCTCTGCTGGATTAAGACCAACTTTTATTTGAGTTTATTTTTAATGAGTTGTCTTTCGGCAAACATCTAACGCTCATTAGAAATTTTTATTTCAGATGAAATTTATTCTGTTACCAACAGTGCTCAAAACCCCTGAAACAACAAAGCAAATGTTTGGGGAAAGAATAAACCAAACCCAACAAATTCAAATCACTTTCTTCATTGCAGTAATTAAACTATCGCTGTTAAACACTTGGATTTCATAGAAACTATGCACTTCTTTAAAAAAACTTTTGTTATTTTCTCTAGTAAATTGCCTGTGTCTTTGTGAATGAACCCTTTTAAAGTTTGCCTAGTGCCAGTTGTGGAAATTGAGGTGGCTTCTGCAATGCAACTGGTGAAGGCCTTGGAAAGGCTGGAATTTGGGATCTCTATCAGCAAAGCAAGTGCTGTAGGCATTGTTATTTTGGTTAAAAAAGACCAGGTGAGACTTTCAAAGAGGTGCTGTTTGAAAAAGGACTGCTGTGGTTTCAGTGTCTAATTCTACATAAAATTATTATTATCTATCTATATGAGCTGAAAATGTCAGCGAGGAGTGAGCTCTGAGTAGTCATCCACTTGGCTAGCCTGAGTCATCTTACCTTGGTTATGTCATTGTTCTGCTCTGTGAAGTTAGGTAAGCAGTTGGCTACAACATTTATGGAAAGATTAAGTGGGTTGAAAGCTGGCAAGATCAGTGTGGGGGCCTTAGCAAACAAAGGCTATTGAAAGACTCCGCCTGCTCTCCATACTGTACGGTGTGCAAACCTCCAGAAACAGCCTTACAGTGCTTCAGTGATTCCTGCTATTGATGAATCTCCCTGTTTTTCTGCTGCAATGTGCTGAATGAAGAGCTCCCACCATGGGTTCTGTATGATGCTGAGAAAATGGGTGACATCTGGGGCTTTGCAATCAGCAATGCTCTCTGCGTGGAGCACTGGAGTGCTACGTCCAGTTCTGGAGTCCCCAGCAGGTCCAGATGAGGCCAGGAGCATGATCAGAGGGCTGGAGCAGCTCTGCTATAGGAACAGACTGAGAGAATTGGGGCTGTTCAGTCTGGTGAAGAGAAGGTTCCACAGGGACCTTATAGCAGCTTCCAGTACTTGAAAGGGCTATGGGAAAGGTAGAGAGGAACATTTCACAGAAGACTCAAGTGATAAGACAAAGGGGAATGGTTTCAAATTAATAGATTAGATGAGATTGTGGGAATAAATTCCTCTCAGTGAGGGTGCTGAGGCACTGGAACAGGTTGCCCAGGGAGTTTTGTGGCTGCTCCATCCCTGGAAGTGTTCAAGACCAGGTTGGATGGGGCTCTGGGCAACCTGGTCTGGTGAGAGGTGTCACCGCCCATGGCAGGGGATTGGAGCTGGGTGATCCCAGCTCCATTCTGTGGAACTCAGACCATTCTGTGATTCAACTTTAAGTACCTAGTTGGCATGCAGAGAATGCTTTCTTCCTTATCTGTGATACCATGGCTTGGCACAGGTGTGCTACCTGCTCTTATTTACTATTGTCTTAGTTTCAAATTTGTTGTAGGAAAAATATCTTCCTTCTCCATCCTTCGCTTTGAAACATAGCTTTCAGTCTGCACTTGTTTGAAGCAAAAGATATGATTGTGCTATACAGAGCTTGTGAATTGAGTTTGTGAATTGTCGAAATAAAGGACGCATCTTACAATACATCCAATTCAGTGTGAAAATAAGCTTAATAAAATACTAAGGAAAACATTAGGAGTGAGACAGCAGAGCTTGTATCCTTTCTCTTCTATTTATTTTCCCAGTTCTGTGCTGTGGATCCCCGCATTTTGCACCTGAACATGTGTCAAAATTGATTAATTCTGAATTCTGCTGCTAGTTAAACACTCTTTCAGGCGTGTCCGCATCAGCATAATCAGTGACAGTGATGCCCATGTAAGTGAATTCTTTTAAAATATATTTTCATTTAGCCTTGATACAGTCATACTGTCAGATTATTTAATAGCCCATGAAATGGTGTGTGTATTGATCTCCTCAAACTGTGCGCTCCAGTGTAGTAAGACTTGCCAAATCATTTAACTTCAGCATAAGATTCACTCCTCTGGGCTCCTCTTCCTCAACCTAGTACCCACTGTGGCCTTGGATCTCTACACAGCTCAGTCTTTCCCTGCTCCAAGAGCTCACACCCTGTTTCGCTGATGAGATTCCATTAGAGCGTGTCAACTCAGTGAGCCCAGTGAATGGCACAGAGCAGAGACTGAGGCAGTGTTCAGGTTTATATAGACGCTTGCCTTGCTTATCATGACTTGTAGCACTGGCACTAGGAAAGGAATGTTTGCCTAAGTCGAACTGGGATGAATCTGGGAGGATTCTTAAAACACATTTTTCTTGAAATTTTTACTTTATTCACCTTTTTTGCCCTGGACTTCGATCTTCTACCTTGTCTGGTTCAATTTCAAAAACACCCTCGGTGTTTTTTCCCTTAAATAATTTGGTCTATTTGGCAGTAAAAATGTCCAGACGAAGTAGAATGGCTGGTGTTCTAAATGTGCTCTGATATTCACATCTACGAAACAATGCAACTAAGTGAAGAATTTGTGTATGCTGTGATGTTCATCCAAACAGAAAAAAATCAAAAAACAACTGCACCTGGGGAAAAAGATCTGGAGAGACACCTGGAGATGTTCCAAACGTGCGCTTTCTTAATAATTAGCACATCATACACCTAGTTAGCATCTCATAAATAAGCATAAAGTAGTCATTTAATGAATCATTTTACTCTGTGCTGTCAGAGGTTACAGAAAAAGCAAAATACTTCATTTATTTTAAGAACAAAGTGCAGCTCTTTCGGCATCGTTAAAAAAAATTGCAGTAGGAAAACCGATGGCACATTACAGATAAGGTGTGGGGTTATTTTAATACTATGTAGTATGTGTTAAGCTCAGTGTCATCAAGTATGTGGCTGGTCTGTACATCTCTTGCATTTCTGGTGCTTTACAGAGGATGGCAGTGGTAAAGCCATTGAGTATTCCCTGCCTGCAGGCTGTGCTGGGTTTATATCCCAGAGATCCTCTGTGGCAATCTGCTTAGCCACAGAAAAATGTTAGACTTTACAGCTCACTTTGGCTCAGGTAAACTCAGTTTTTTAGTGCTAGCAAAACCATTAGTACACTGGGTAGGTGCATTTTCAGCGTTGAGAGCTGCAGGGGTAGGTGGTAGTTCTGCTGCCCTCTATGGGGGCTAATACATAGAACTGTAGAGTGGCCAGGGTTGGAAGGGACGTTAAAGATCATCCAGTTCCAACCCCCCTGTAGAGGCAGGGTCACCTTCACTAGACCAGGTTACTCAGGGCCCCAGCCAACCTGCCCTTCAACACTGCCAGGGACTGGGCAGCCACAACTGCCTTGGACAACCTGTTCCAGCATCTCAGCACCCTCATAGGAAAGAACTTTTTCCTAATGTCGAGCTGGGGTAGGAGGAGCCTCCTGCTGTTTAAGACCTGATTGGGCTTGACATGGGGGGAGCAGAGAGGTGCGATGCAGATCGCATCATGAGGGAGACATGGCTTAGCACTCTGACTGGGTTTGGCAACACTTTCAATTTTTTAATTATTGTTTGATTTCTTACCTGGTGCGGACAAACACCCATCTATTCTGATGATCTTGTGTTTAGCAGTAGGCAATATAAGATGCTTAGGGAAGCATATTGGTAGTGTCATGGAATCATTTAGGTTGGGAAAAAACCCTGAAGATCATTGACTCCAACCATTAACCTAAAGCTATCACATTCCTCCATTGATCTTTTGAGGTCCCTTCCAACCCTTAATATTCTGTGATTCTACTCCACTCCCTCGTCTTGCACAGCCTGCCAAATTGTGGTAGTCACCAATATTTCCTTCCTAAGGAGCAGGATCAGATGCTCAGTGTAATGTCTGTGTACTGACTTCTCTTCCATTTTTTGACCTCATCACTACCTCTCTCTAGATATTTCTTCTGTAGCACAAACAAGTGAAGATGCTGTTTCACGAACCAGCAATTTGTCATGGTCTGAGGCTTGAGTTTAAATGCTGCATGCAGTTCTGTTTCTTATTTAGAGGCAGATATAAACTAATGAATTTTTCAAGTAATTTGGCTGGCACCTAGTTTCTTGCTGATTGTGTTTATAGGAGCTAAGAAGTTGAGGGAAAAAAAAACCCAACAACCAACTCCTAAAAATCTTCTGAAGAAACCTTTGAATAAATGATGTGAAAAGCATCTTTACAGAGTCTTTGACGTCTATCAGCCTTCTTTAAGTGGAAAGTACCAACAGAAAAGAGAAAAGCTTAGAATCCTTTAATACGGACAGGGCAGAGAAGGATTTTTGGATTTCTTAATGTAACTTTCCATCCTGCAATGTGTCATTAGGTGTTAGCAACAGCAAGGAAAACTGACAGTCATCTTCACAACTAACTACTTTTAATAGCCATCCACAGACTTTAATGATGATGAAGTATTTATGAAATTAAGTAACACTGAGTACACACATTACTTTTGGTAATGATCAAGGTGTATTCTTGCTAGACTTTGGTCTTGCAGAGCACTTCAAACATCTACATACTTTTGAAGTTAGTAGGAATTTCTTACACAGCAAACATATAGCAATTACATTGAAAAATAAACCCAAAAAGACCTCCAAGCTCCCTTTGTTTCTCCAGCAAGCAACTGTACTCTTTACCCCCTATTCAGTGTTTTTCTATGAGAAGGACCTTCTTCCCAGTGAAGGTGACAGAGCCCTGGAAGGGGCTGACCAGGGGGGTTTGTGGAGTCTCCTTCTCTGGAGACGTTTAAAAACCACCTGGCCATGTACCTGTCTGTCTGGATCTAGGGGACCCTGCTGTGGCAGGGGGATTGGACTGGATGCTCTTTCGATGTCCCTTCCAATCCCTAATGTTCTGTGAATCTGTGATCTTACATATTTCTTTAGGCCTCAGCTCTACCGACCAAAAACATATCTCAAGTGAAATGAAACTCTGCTGCTTCTTTCCAATGAGCAAAAAGAACTCTGTAAAGTGCACATATTCAATTAAATAACCTCAGTTGCAGAACTCAATAGAATGACTTTACAAGTCTTGGCACTAAAACAAATGGACATGAGAAACGGAAGTAGATTTTAAATTTATTTGTCTGTATGTAAATTATGTATTTGTGTTTTAAATGACTTTGCTCTTTAAAGAATTATATAAACCCTAGGTTAAAGCCACTCATTTATGTTTCATAAGACTATACAGTGTTAAATGAGATTAAACAAGCCTTTCATTTTTGGTCAATGGTTGAATTATTAATTGCGCTTGCATGCATCTATGGGGATTATTTGGAGAAGTGAATTTAGACCATGTTATCCTAAGGAATACAGAGTGTCTGTTTTTAATTCACTGCTGAATTAACTGTACTCAAAGTCTGAGGAAAAGGCTGCTGGCCTTCGGCCAACAGCAATTGCCACAAGTCAAAAGAGCTGCAAGAAGCAGGTCAAATTTAAGAAGTACTGAAAGCTAAAGCATAATTATTTAAATAAAAAAAACCTACTGCAGATGATCAAATAAGCAGTTCAGAGTATTTGATTGAGAGCACATGGAAACCATCTGTTCCTCTATAAGCTATACCATAGTAATAAATACAGGCAATCAAGTTTAGTTAAGTGGCTACATTTTACTTAGTGCACTATAACGCCACTCTCAAACTGAGATTATAAAAACTACTTTAGATTATTTGTGTTGAAAAAGAGACATATATGTGTGTGAGAAATGCCCCACAAGTCTGAGAAGGGTTTTATAGAATCGTAGAATCATGGAAGAGACCTTTAAAATCATTGACTCTGACTGCTAACCCAGGCAGGTCCCCACTAAACCACATCTCTCAGCATCACATCTCCACAGCTTTTCAATCCAGCACCTCAGTGTCCTTCTTGAAATGAGCAATCAAAAGCAGAATCCAGAATTTGAGGTGAGAGAGATGAAAAGGACTGGGCAAAGAAGGTACTAAGTAAGATGCTCTGAATTTGTGTGCTAGTAGTCTTATTTTGTAAGTCAGTGCATCTAAATTTGCAATATAAACCAACTGGAGTATTAAGTAACTGGCATGAATATGGAACCTCATCTTCTTCATACATTAAAAACTGTCAGAAGAACTTCTCTGTCACTTGTTTTTAACCTTTAAGAGTTCTCTTGATGTGCGCACTGTGTTCCTGGATTTGAAGTACTGTGACTGATGAAAATTGCTGGTGTAACACAGAATGTCCTTTGTGTCTTCTAGTTTTGACTGGAAAAAGGTTAAATCTTTGAGCAACACATGTAAAGCAGTTTAGTGCTTTAACTGCACCAAACTGCTTTGTGATCATGGGTAAACTTCTGAAGCAGCTATTGAGATGTATATTTCTTGATTTTTCTGTGCGTGTCTACACAGGTATCCTCTGCAGTTTGAGTTTCATGGGCAGGAGAAAAGCTAGACTGCATTTCCATTCAAATACTATGTACAAAATATAAGTCAAAAGTCAAAAAGTCTATTCATAGCCTTCTTTTTTGAGAGTTTTCTATGGAAACACGTTAAGGTTTTCTTCTCTTTGGTAGTCGCTCATTTTTCTCCACCTTTGCAGCTGTGAAGTTGCACCAAGGGGGAAACTTCTTGTAAACCTCAGTTCTTTGAAGTAAAAAATGTTCACTAAATGTGAATGGCTCTAAAATAGCTTAGGGCAAGCAACATCATGTACTTGATGGGAACTAAAATTACTTCTAAAGAATTCTTCAGCTAGTCCTTCAGAGACTGGTTTCTTCACAAGTCAAAGCAACTAGTGTAGATTTTGAATAATGATGTCTCAATAACACAGTGTTTTACGTCAGTATGCTTCAGATATCTTTATTCAGTTACAGAGAGTTATGAATCAATTAATTACAAGTGCAGATGGGCAAACTGAAGCACTTAATTTTGATGACTCCGGAAGGAAACTACAACATAAGCAGTTGCTTGGAACTGGTGTAGAGGTGGCAGAACACCACTCAATGTTTTTTGTAGCACCAGTCAGCTAACTAATTACAGTGCACCATATTTGTGCTGTCACTAAATGGCTTCACAGTGTGTAGCCACATCAGTTCTGTTCTTGAATTTGGCAACTTTGGTTATTGCTGATAAAAGCTGACTTGTTCAGAAACTCTAAACTATGGGAAACAGGGAAGCATGCTATTAAATCCTCCAGGGATCCTGTTTTCACTCAAAATGGGGTTCTTTGCTATGCAAAACTTGAATTTTCAATGAACAACTGAATAGAAAATGTCAATTATTAAGCAGAGCTCAAATCTTAGGGTGCCATTCCTGCTGGTGTGGAAGCTATTTTATTTCACAATGAAACCTCTGTAAAATTCCATTAAGGGAGCTAAGAAATTTTATCCTTTGTTTCTTTAGAGCTGCTGGTGAAGCAACACAATTTTTGCTTTTTGAGAAGTGCAAAGTGTATCACAGTATCACAGTATTGCCAGGGTTGGAAGGGACCTAATAGATCATCAAGTCCAACCCTTACCACAGAGCTCAAG
>JAOXOE010000720.1:11556604-11574563 GCA_028565055.1 Phoeniculus purpureus
TTTGGGGGGGGGGGGGGGGGAAGGGAGCTTGTTTATTTAACACAAATAAAGCTACTGTTGAAGTATTGGTTTTAAATGTTTTTGTGTGTATGGGGTGTTGCAAGAGACACAGCAGTGACTGCAAACACAACAAACCTGAGTGTCAGGGGCCATCAGCAGGGCTGTCCAGAAGTGCACAGTGAGATCTGAAGAGCACATTGTGCTTTATTTCCTTATTCTTTCTAAGCTTGTCAAGAGGGAGTGTTAACCTCCCCTCGTGTGTATTTAAGGTCACTATCTCAGGCTTCACCCCTTGTGTACAGGCACATTCTGGTTAGACTTGGAAACGTTGGCTGGAATGTGTGGAGAGCCCAGATCCTGACTGGGCATTGCTAAAATTTTCCTTGCTGATTTTTGAAAAGTTGTTCGTCTGCACAAATTAAGTTCTGTAGTTACTTGTCTCTTGACACCGTAGACACAAAGCTTCAAAGGCTTGTCTGACTGCCAGATAAAATACTGGCACCCTTGTATTCCTAATAATCCCTAAAATGAAAGAGTGCTACAGGTTATGAGCTGAGAGGAGTGAGTTTTGATCATGCTGGAGTACAGCTGGAATGAGAAATCCCATTTGTGGGTTGTGAATAATGTATAAAGAAGTTGAGTGTAGCAGGAAAGATGACTCCGGTTTTCTGTTTTGGACCAGTGAAGTAATTAGCTCCTGATTGAAAAGGGAGCTGGATTCTGCAGGCACCTAATTTGTTATGTAGCATAACCCAACACACTGCTTTACCAGAAGAGAATGAAAGTATCAAGCAAGGGGCTGTTTTCAGTGTGGCTCCTTGTCACCATGTGGTGGTTTTTACTCCAGTTTTCCGTGAGTATGAGTGTGCATGAGATAAAAAGTACAGAGAGCACAAAAGACTCTTGGGCAGATAAATGGATTCAGTTTTCCAGTGTTCCCGCCCTCTTCAGGACTTCAAGGCTTGGATTTGAACAGCGGCTGTAGGAAGTTGTCCTACATTACCTTCTTCTGACAGAGAGATATAGTTGCATGTTTCTGATGAATTCTTGCCAGATGTAATTTCTGATTGGTCCCCATGGATTTGCAAATTTACCATTTCATTTGCTGGAGGTTTATGTTGCTAGAAAAAAGAACAACGTGGCTTTTGTTTGTTTTTTGATTATTATTTAATTGGGGCTTTTCAACTTCTATCAGTCTCTGCTTTTTCCATTTCTGCTGGGTGGTGTGAAGCTCACACCCTCATTTATTTTTTTTTTTTCAGATAAATGTAATGAAAGAAGAGACTTGTGAAAACAAAATGTTCTCTTGATAAGTTTTGTGTTTTGTGAACTGCAGAATCTTGGTGACAGCAGTGGCTGTGACCACTATAGGCTTTGGATCTCTGGTGTATTCTACATCATAATTAATATTAAAAAGCAAAAACCATAGCAACCCCCCCCCCCCCGTAGTATTTCATAGGGTATTGGTAAGAAGTTTGTAGACTTCTTTACCATGAGGCTAGTTTTTTCTTGAGCACTTTGGGCTATGAGACAGGAATCCAGTTCGCACTTCTGCTGCTGCTGTTTGCCAGTTCTGCAAACCCCAATTTCAAATTGCTAAAACGCCCTTGGTGTCTGGGTTGTGGGCAGGGACCTGGCTGGGCTTGGTTCTGCAGCCATTGGGGGGCCAGTGAGGAGAAAAAGGAAGATGCAGCAGTGTGTACTTGTTTTCATAATGCTTTTGCTGTGGTTACACTAGATATTCTCTAATACTTAGACAACTTAGAGGGAGTCTTCTAGCGTCTTGGATTCTGTCTGTAGTCTGAACTCATGGCTTGGATACTTGTCTTTGTGGAGAGCGTTAGACATGGCTATAGCTCCAGACAAAAGTGTCAGCCTGTGATTAGTCACACAGAGCATCATCCAAGTCATCCTCATCTTCAGCCTGGCTCAGGCTTAGGCTTCTTAAAGCTGTGATGATGATTTCAGTCTCCAGATAACGTCACTACATATTAATGAGTGTCATTAATTGATTAAAATTGTTCCTGTGACAACCAAGATCTCAAGGAGTCTGAACATCAAGTGTAATGGTGTAGGAACTGCTGATCATCCATATGTGACCGGGGTAGTGGCTGGAGTAATCTCTGGGAATGGTCTGATAGCTTGTTTCCAAGATTCTTGTAGAAATGTCACGCCAAGGGCATTTTCATTAGGTGTTGTGGGGAGCAACTGTGTGGTGTGGCTTATTAAGGAAAAAATAAATTCTATAAACTTCAGTCAGTGTAGGTTTCCTTTTTCCCCCCTGTACTTTCAGCAGCTGTGAGCTGTGTTGGGATACTTGCAATGGGTTTGAATCCTGTCAAGAGGACCACGACAGTCAAGCGTAGCATTCATCCCGCAGTGACTAGTGATGTGTACTCTTTTTTTTGTGTGTGTGTGTACGCCTTAAACACCATTTTTTTTGGGCAGTAAAAGTGTCATCTTCAGCTGGAATCCAACCTTTAAATGGCCTGACATGGCTGTTGATGGTTTTGTGTCTGGTGAGGCTGATGGACAGTTCACATAACGTGCCTTGTCAACGGCTCTGTGTATTTGTCACGGCAGTGTTGAGATTTGAGAGCCTGTGGCGCTTAGTCCTCGGGAAGGGCAATGCAGTTGCCATTCTTTGTCCTAGTATGAATTTTTCCTGGATGGGTGCAGTGGTAATCAAGGACTGTTGTTTTTCACAACAACAGTTGTGCCTAAGAAGAAACGTTACGATTCTCTATTCTGACATCTTCAAAACTTCATCTAGTGAGTTTTGCATTGACTTCTAATTTGCACTTCAGTGTTAAGCCTATTCATGGAAGTGTGAGGGGATAGGTGATGAGTTGAGGGGATGAATCTCAATTGTTTACTCCTGTGAATGATGCTCGTGGCAAGCACTGGTTGCTTGTCTCAGAACACGTCTATGGGGTCTGGACTGCCAAATGAAGTTACTAACAGTTTCTCCAATGACTTGCTCAAGCTGCTCTTGGTTACTGGAGGATAGAGGTACATCTCACTTTCTTTGCTTGAATAAAGCCTAGTTTTGCCACTGGAATAACCTGTTTGGTGCTTCCTGAGGCAGCCTTTGCTCTTGAAAGCACCAAGGCTTGGATTCATCCTGA
This sequence comes from Phoeniculus purpureus, assembly GCA_028565055.1. Lineage (NCBI taxonomy): Eukaryota > Metazoa > Chordata > Aves > Bucerotiformes > Phoeniculidae > Phoeniculus > Phoeniculus purpureus. The sequence continues at coordinate 11,559,733 of JAOXOE010000720.1, forward strand.
AGACAGGACTCTCCATGCAGTGGTGTTGAGTCTCGTGCATGTGCAGCTGTGTAGGGTCAGATATGATACTGCTGGGCTGACAACAATACGTTTAATCAGACACTTGACTACTGCCGATTGGTTCTGTGTGTTTTAAGAAGTGCAGTTAGAATTTAGTGTCACCTACAGCTCATCTGCTGCCATTAAGGTGTTATTGCTGCATTACTGCCTCTTGCAGGGTTCAACCTCCCGAATGTAACTGAATATTGATGGAGATGTGAAGGAATGGAGGGGCAGATGACTAGGTGTATCTTCTGTCTAATTGGGCATGTGGAGACAGTGTGCTTAGATGAGATAAAACAGAAAAATGGGAGACAAGAATTTCAGAGGTGTGGCTTGTCTGGCACTGCTCTTTGTGGCTGGGCTCGTACTGCTCTGATATGCACCAGATATGCTGAGAGGCACCTTTGAAAATACAACTCTATCCTGGCATCGCAGGAATGGCTCTGAATGTGTGGTGAAGCCTTTGATCTGTCCTTTGAGACAGGTATCAGGAGAAAATTAGTAGGATTGGCCACGGAAGTGTTAGGACACAGGTCCAACCAAAACTTTGTTGGTTCTTGGGATCCAAGTCTGATTATCTTATTTTGTGAAGAACAGCCCTTGATAGTAAGGTTCTGAATTTAAATCTAAAACAGAGGAGCAAGTTGCTCCATTGTTCTCTGAACATTCGAGTTGGGTTTAGTCATCCAAAATTTTGCAGTGTTGGGAGTATTTGGAAATAATCTGCTACGTGGTTTAGAGTGTGGAATTTGGTTCTACTTTCTGCTTTATACGTTTCCAGTAAGAGCTGGTAATTTGTTGTAAGAGACAAGAACGTTCTAGCGTGGAGTTCAAAGATAGATAATGTTGAATTATGTATTTTTCAGAAGCAGAAGGCAAAAAGTTCTTTCTCAGTGGGACTCAGGCTAGAGAAAAAGGCAGAGGCTGCTTTATATTTCCATTCCAATAAGAATGCTTCCACAAAATACCTTGATAGCATCTAATTGAATCTTGCTGATAACTTTGACTCTTTTCAGAGGCTGACATGAATGCCTTATTTTAAGATGCTCTAACCAGTTTCCTTGTCTCTGGGAAATGATTAGTGTACTATCTCCATATGAAGCATCTTTAAGAAATGTTTTCTGAGAAGATGTGGGTATGAAAAAGAAGCTGGTGCAGTCCTGGTACCTAGCCCTTTCTGCTAAGTCTGCTCTGGTTGTTTTTCTGAAAAGCCAGATGTTTCTCCATGTCTGGGTGAGGTCCTGTTGATTCAGTAGTAACAAGTAGCCAAAGCAGTTAGAAGGAAGAGAGCTGATAGTCACACAAACCCGCATTTTGTTCAGCCACTTTTAGTGAGAGTTTGGTTTATCAAATAAAACGAAACTGTTGTAGATGGAAGCAGCTCATGTTTTCGTCACTGTCAGAGTCCACTCAGTGATTGTTGTAAGTCCACAGAGGTTTGGGTTCAGATTTAGCATTAAATGTTCGTGTGCTTTGGTAGCGCTGGCTTTCTGCTGGAACATTGTGGCTAGCGTGACTTTGGACAAACAGGTAGCTGAAGACCATTCAGGTTTCCTTGGTGGGAATTTCTTGGACTGATAGTAGTTGTTGACTGGTTGTTAAGGTCAAAGCCCTAAAATAACACTCTGTTCTTGCCCTTCCTTCCCTGAGTGGAAAAATCAGTCTATGCAATTATGCCTGCAATATCTAAGGTTTTATAGAAATGAGCTATTTCCTTTAGGAATAGTAAATAAATTAATATAATGATTGTGTCAGAGGGCAGGGCTGTTGCTGCAGAGTTGTGCACAGAAGAGCTGACTGGACAGTGTAATCCAGCTTGCAGACCAAAATGTAACTGCTGAGGGTGGGAGTGAAAACTGCAGCCATTATGGTGGCACACAGGTCTGAAGGTCTGGATTCTCTGAAAGTATGGGATTATTTTAAAGCAGATGTTGATATGAAAGTGAGAGTCAACATAGTTAAATGTGCAGAGCTGCTTGGTTAGGAGGGTGGTTTTTCACTGAAAGTATCTCCATGTTGGTAGGTGGGGTGCTATGTAATATTCCTCTTCAAGCAGTAGCACTGGCCATCTTTATGATCTGAGAATGTAGGTGAGGCCACGTAAATGGGCAGAAGAAGTCCAGCAAGTTGTCTCGTTATTCCTGCAGCCTGGGAAGCACTTGTGTTGCTTCTCACCTGTGGATTTGTATCTCTAGCTGCTGGCTGGGAAGTAGCTGTTGTTTTCCAAAATTGTGTTGCCTACAGACACAGCTGCATGGTCTGGTGTGTTGTGTGAGCTCCTGTCCTACATGGTCTCTTGAAACAGTAGTAGAGAGGATGTGTACCTCTGTTTCTTTGCCCATGTGTGAGCCTTGTATCAGAGGATACAGAAGACATAAGTGAGTGTGTCTTGAGGCTGAATCATCCCCTGGAACAGAAAAATACTGTTGGACAACTAAGGCTGTTTAGCTTTCCAGAAAGAGAACCACCAAAAAAACAGCATGAGAAAGAAGGTCAGTGAGAGAGAAGAGCAGTGTACTGGCATGTGATAAACAAGGCTTCTTTGGAAGTGCATCTCTTTGGAGCCACTTGTATTGTGATCCCTGGGGGGACTAGTGCAATTCCTTGAAATTCTTCTCCAGCCTTTCAGGAGCCACCCAGATAAAAAGGGTTTGTAGGGTTGTACAGCCTGACTGTAGGGTTGTGCAGGGTTGCCCTTTGTTCTGCTCTTCAGAGCCTGCCTGTTGAGATGATGGGAATGACACCTTTCATAAGCAGGTACCCATGCTTCGCTTCAGTCCCTCTTATTCAGGTACCTTACAAAATAGCTCATTAGGCTGGTAACTCATTAGGCTGACACATGTTTTACTGGAACAAAAGGTTTGCTAGTTGGGTGTTCCAGTTTCATCCCACTTCATCCTTTGGGAGTGCAGTGCCTTTATGATTTTAGGTAAATCTTTAATTAAATTTCTGCTTTTTAAACCAAAGAGAAAGTGTCGCTTTAAATATTTCATTGTGCTTTTTGCATAGTAAGGGAGCTCACAGAGGTAATTTGGGTTCTAACTGGTGCTCTGTGTCCTCTCCATTATGCATTTACCAGTCAACTGACGCTGTTATCAAATATTTGCTCTGATATTTCACTGCAGTTGCCCTCTCCTTCTCCATTCCCTTGCCTTCTCCCTACCATGGATGTATCAGACATATTTCAGTTACTCTCTATTTAAACAGCAGCACTCCCTCCCAGTACAAACAGGCAGTCAGTCATTAACAGTGAGGAAGACCAACAGTAGACGTGGCCATGGGTGGGGCCAGAAGTGTGCAAGCACAGTTCTGCAGAAGACTTTGTGCTGAAGAGAAGGACGTTTTCCGTTAGGGTGTCATTTTGTAATGCTGACAGAGACACCCAGTAAGAGGAAATCACTGCTTCACACAAGACAGCTGGATCTCACTTAAAATTATGTAGAACTGTCCACATTATTATTGAAGGCAAGATGTGAAACAAAACGCTGGCGCTTTCAACTGTGTTTTCCCACCTCCTCTTGTAGCAGAAGTTGATTCCAAGTGGCTGTGACTCATCCTCAGGACGTCCCTGCAGGGTTTTTTTGCCTAATAGTAGTGAGAGTTCAGCGAGACTATTGTTAACAGAATCTGCGTAGCTTTTTTGAATGCTCTGCTCTGTGGTCTTTGTCTTATGTAACGTGCAACAGATTGCTGTATTAATATTTTGTTCATTTTGGGAACTCAAGACTTGCTCGTCTTTCTTCCCCAGAAGATCAGCACAGAGCATTCTCTGTTGGGAATTCAGGAGTATAGCTGGTTGCTCCCCTCCTTATCCTGAGCTTGTTCTTCAGGCCGAGATTTGGTGTGGTAATTTGGGTAGTGCAGAATTAAAGTGCATTAAAAAGAAAAGGAAAAAATTGTTATCGGAAACCATCTGACTGTTGCAGAGCCCTAAGGAGTTCATTGCTCTGCAGGTAAAAGTCACGGACATTGTGAGTTGTGTTGGAGAATGCTTGTTTAAAAGAAGAACAGGAATGAACTACACAGCTGTTTATGCTGTTGAGCATTGCAACAATTTGATTTCTTGTAAATAAACTATAGTAAGAAATGAGTTGCAATGTGCATTAAGAAGGTGTTGAGAACCTTCATATTTGTGGATTTCTAATGGGACACAAGATCAGCTTCTTACCAGTTTTACGCTTGTCTAATCCTTCAGGTTAGGTTACACATACACGGGAGGCAGAGAGGAAGGTACTGAACAGCTGCCCTTCAGCCTTTCTGGTTTGTAAAACTCCAACATTTTCCATGGGAAGTGCAGATCCTTGCACAGCAGATGTGACCCTACAGATAACAAGTTTCCTTCTTCATCTTTTATTGACCTGGTAGAGATAATGAACCACAGGGCTGTGGAGATCAGTAGACCAGAAGTAAAAACCACTGTAGGTGCAAAGGAAACATGCTATTGCCATTACCTAAACCAGCTCTGAAAAACAAGCAAACAGAGATCTGCTGTTTGTAGGACGTGTCAGTTAAGGCAGTCATTAAAGGGTGGATTTGTAGTATAGCATACGTCGTGCCTGGCTTGGTCTGAAATCCTTAAACCAACCCTTTCTCCTTTCTCTGGTTTATCAGCATTTGGTAGAAGTCATGGCGTGTGACATGGCTGACTTATTGAAAGAGGAGCAAAAATAGAGAGCAGCCTTGACTCAAGAGCAGTTTGTGGATGTGGTTTTGTTTTCTGTCACATCATTGTTGCTATGGTGACTTAGCAAAGATCTACTTCGTAGTCACTAGGTGGTTCATATTCTGGGCAAAAGTTAGTGATTTTCCAATATCCTTCGAACAGTTGGTTCACAGAAGTACATGCGTGTATGATCTTCTCTGGCAAGTCCCTGCTACATCTTGTAGTTGTTGCTGCCTCTGTTAGTAGGTGTGTACTTGCTGTGTTTTGGCTGGTGCTGCCCCTTCTTTCCCAAAGGACTTGCAGAGAAGGTAGATAAATACCCCACCTACCTCATCAAATAGCTTTTGGCTATTTCCTCTGCAGAAGGGATGTCACAGTGTGTAGTGATAAATGCAAAGGAGTGGAGAGCATGAACCCTGCTATGGAATGGTCCTTCTTATGAATTGATGGCGCAGTTTTGGAGGAGGAGGTGAATGTGTTTGGAGCTGATTCACGTTGTTGCAGTCAGGGAGTTTGAACTCTTTTCCGGCAGCTCTCAGGCATCTCATGTCTAAGGCATGATACAGCTGCAACCTGAACTGAGATCATCTTTTGGGTTGGGAAGTGAGGGGGATAGCAGTTCTCTTCTAGTTCCCCACATTCATGGGGAGGGGTTGAAGGCTGCAGTGCACAAGATCTGCAGTGGGGCAGCTGCACCTTGCAGCATGTTCTCATCCCCTGTTCTCAGAGATTTGTAAGCAGGATACAAGGAAGGTTTCACATAGGTTTGACCTCAGAGAGAATTTTTGCAACTGTTTAAGTGGTCAGCAGTACTGGAAATCCCAGCAGAGTTCCCTTTGTCACACTAAATTAGGCAGAGAGAAAGGGTTGATTTATTATGGGCCACTTAGACAAGGCCATCTTGATGATGGGCATCTTCAGAACGTCTTCTAGGTATGTGTCTTATTGTATTCCCAGAAATCAAAACAGTTCTATTGGTAAAATAAATGGAACCTCAGAAATGCTACTTCAGCAGGGTTTGACAGTAAAACAGAAGCATCTTCTCATTAAAAAGAAATAAAATTCTGCATTCCAGCTAACAGTAATTTTTCCTGCTTATTTGACTCCCCTGTCATGTTGCGTATCCCATTCTATGACCTTATTTTCCCTTCTTAATGATGACTTTCTGGAGTTTAAACTTAGATCTGAATTAATTTGAAGTTCTTCCCTCTGCTGGTGTCTGTTACTCCAGTTTCACTGATTTTGTAGTTCATGAATCTCAATGTTGAGACCAGTTCTTTCTTGTGGCTCTTTGATGACCACTTTTGGCCTCTCCAGTTTCTACAGCTCCACAGAACTGATGCTTCAGCCCCACCGCAGATTTGAAGGGTTTCTTCTGCTCACCCCAGGCTAATCTGTTTCTTGCTGGCAGCTCTTAGGTTTTTATCAGTTTGGTAAGGTTAATTAATGCAGCAGCCTCCAGTCTTCATCGTCTTCAATATACAGAGGAGAGGGAGATTTCTGCACATACTTGCCACAAAGCTAGATTTGTTGAACTTCTGTTGAATTCCGGACTTAGACTCCTGGCTGGTGTAACTCGCTGAAGTTCTGCTAAAGTCTTTTGGACGTTCATCTCAGCTGAAGACCTGGCCTTTTGCAGTTAAACCCTGTCCTTAGTGAAGTTGAGCTACTTTGCACCCAATGAATGACAGTTGCTGCTATATTTTTGTAGAGAAAAATATGCTATTTATTTATATTCTTTTTTATCTCCAGGTGGTGATAAAGACAGGGGTGTGTGTGTACTTTTATAGATGTTTATGCACACAGTCACCCCCACACAAATAAATGTGGGAGGAAATCCCCTCCCTCTTTATCCTGTCATTAATCCTATGCTGTACACCCTAACCTTCAACTGATAGGGATGATTAGACCCTTGCTGAAGATTTGGGCTACTGTGTCCAGATTTGTTTCCATGTGTCAAAAAGCTCCAAAACTAACCAAGCAAAACCCCACCAAGCATCACTACCAAACTTGGAGATACTTGGGGCCAAAGCAGCTCCAAGCAAAAATAATTTAGATTTGCTCAGTGGAGAGAGATCCTTTCCACACAGGTCCCAGTGTGGTCTTGCTTCCAGTGCACAGAGCAAGGCAGGTCTTCTCTAGTGGTCCAACACTGAAACCTTCTACTTACTGGGAGCAGTAGGAAGGAAATGCTGGGCATGTGATGGATTAGATGACAATGCTGTTCTGAGGAAGCTCCTAAGTTCCTTTGTGCAGCTTTGGAGCAGAGTTGGGTGTCCCCCACTGTCTACGTTTTTATATCCCATTGACCTCTGTGAGGTTAGCATTGATTTGAAACTCAAGTTGTTGAGCATGGCAGTAAATTCTTCCACATCACGCCTGAGACAAATTGCACTCTGCAGCATATACGGTGTAATACTACTAATTGCTTAACTTGATAAATGTCTTCTGGTAGGTTATATAGTTAATGAACAAAGATGTTAATTGCTCTAGTCTGAAATAGCTACGTTTTCAGGGGTGTTTTCTAGAGCAGTGGATGTCTCCTAACAGAGATTTATTTCAAATCATCCATTGTTTTCAGCAGTTTCAGAGTCCATTACTCTTCAGTGTGCCAGCTGAATAGTCTCCACCCCCAGCAAAGTTCTGAGAGCAATCAACTTTTCCTACATGTTCTTCAGCAGGGGTCCCAGTATTATTTGGGTATGAAGAACTTCTATGTAATACAGTATGCTCATCATCCTGGGCTGCAGCAGCGCACCTCATTCATAAGAGCAGCCAAGAGCGAAATAGGCGCCTGACAGTGGGAGAGTAAGGATCTGGAATAGCCCTGATTCCACCCACAATCTGGAGTATTTAACTGGGAAAATCATTCTTCATTGTTGTTGTGTTGGTGGGAGTTGTCAGTCTAAATATGTTTTAATGCGAATAACCATCTCTGTTTGTAGAAGTCATCTTTTCTAGACGCTTGTGCAGCTGAAGATTTAGTACAATATCATATGAGTAAGTGCATACAAGCCTCATATTAACAATGGACGTCATGTTTAGTCTTTCCCTTTTAGAATTTCCCATGGAAACAAGTGGGCAGATTTTTGCATTATTGAGCAGGCTGCTGCCAACTTTTCCCAGAATCACTAAGGAAAAATGAGCCTTATGTGTGAGCCTACATGTTCTTCCAGTTTTGGGAGCACTGGATTCCCCTAAGATTTGATTTATAGTATGTTTTGGTGTGCAGCTATTCTGGTACAAAGCTGCAGGATTAATAAATCTTTATGGAACTGCAAAAAGACAGAGTTCTCACCGAGGTTCAAACATACCTGATTTCCCAGCGGAGAAGCTGCATGTTTCATTAGGAGGCTAAAGGCTAATGCGAAGAGAAAAATTTTGCCTTGACTTAGGGGGTTTTTGTTGTTGTTACAATAAATTTAGTATTCATTTCTGAGTTTCTTAGAGTTTTTCAGAAGATGTTCAACAGCAAATGGGCAGAAGTTAGAACTGTAACTGTAAATCTATCTGCTGACATGCGGAGATTCTCTGGCTGAAGCATCTTGAGTCAAGATTAATTCTGCAGAGTGAATGAGAAAAGTGCATTATCTTTCTTGGTTTGATGGATTTCAGACTTTGCCAGGAAATATAAATCCCCTTTCAAAAATGACAGCTATAAAAACAAGAATTATTATTTTCTCAGATAAAGGCATTTTCAACCCAACTTGATGGATTACAGCTCAGTGATGGCTTTAGGCTGCCTCATACCGATAATTAGACTGAAACATTGAGATCCTCACTCCCTTCACTATGACATGCTGTCCCTCAGTTAACATACTAGTTTTTAGTTCATGTTGGAAATGGGGCTGAGGGAGCTCGCAAGTAATCTGGCAAAAGTTGGATGGGTTCCCTCATCTGCCTGACGCCACAGCCAGACAAATATTTGTACGGGCAGAGGCAGAGTGGGTGGATGGAGGTGGGAATGCTGCCTAAGACTAGTATTGATGCCAGCTGCTTCATGGTGACCCTCTCAAGATCTGTCTCATTTTAGATATTTTCAGATCTCTGAATTTATATTTTTGTTCTTGTATGTAGTTCTGAGTTTCCCATGGGGCGACCTGGGGGTGACGATACAGCTCCTTGGGTGTGTATGCAGGCAAGAGCAGCTGAAACAGGAGAATGCGTGACATTGCTTTTTCATTGACCACAATGATTCACTGTGATTGACGTTTGCATACCTGAATGTCAAAATAGCCTGTGGAACCAGTGACTCAGGCTGTGGTTTTACCTCAGGCCATTTCCTGATAAACAGCTGAACTGCTCTTGGTCTTGAAAAAACACAACTGGGGAACACCGCTCTGTCCTCTCTTCTGTGTGTGTGCACCAGGGATTAGGGAAAGGAAGCCTTTGTGCGGAGCACCATAGCTGTGTGAGGTCTGGGAAGCCTCAGGTCCCAGGGCAGCTCTGTTTCAGTGCTTCTTGAGAGCACTTCTGCACAGCCCTGAGCGTGGTCTTCAGTGTCTGACAGCACCTAGAAGCACAGTTTCGACGAGCAGTACATGGCAATAAACCACTTTGCGTTAGATTTCCAACTACAAATCAGAGGTGAAGCTGCCGATAGCCGGTGATTTCAGAACAAAAACATCTCACTTCCTGAATATGGTGTTTTCAGTGAGCATGGAAACAATATGTGTGATGCTGCTTATAAGGCTGAAGTAATTTGGACTATTCATTTCTTGACTAAGATAGCAACCAACTGTAGTAGAGCTTTGTGTGTGGTATGGCTAGATAGGACATATGGAAGTGGAATCGTGCAAGTGCTTTCTAAACGACCTCATTGGCATAACGCTTTCGTTTGGAGAGATTAACCATCTGTTTTGTGGTTCCATGTTATGGTTTAGGCAGTCATCCCATCTTTTGCGAACCACAGAACTCTGTGTTCCACCATCCTCCCTAACCAAACGGACTGTCCTGTGAGAAGAGCTTTATGCCTGGGATGAAATCACTTGTGTCTGGCTACAGAGCTGTGATGGAAATGCATCAGTTGTCTTTACTGCTGTTTAAATGGATGGTTTAAGCTATAGGAGAGGCTTCTCTTGGGAACAGATTCGTGAGAATTCTTCAAATCCGCTTTGAAGTTAATGGAGAGTATTAAGGGCAGTCACCACCTTCTTAAAAGAGAAATTTAAATTGCTTTGGTTTTTTTCATTTCATATTTGTGTTGGCTGGCTCTGGTTTTCTCCCTTCACCAGTTGTTCAGAGCATGTTTTTTGATAGCTTTGCCTCCTGAGCGTACTAGGTTTTGTGCCGGCTGTTTTCATTTTAGTCCCTGAGTGTTGTAATGCTGATTACCGAAGGATCTTGGGCCTTTGGCTTCCTGTTGGAAGGAGATAATTACTCTCCAGTAGGCAACGCATGACGTACAGTATCAGCGTTAAGCCACTGGGATTTCAGTCACTAGCGTAGAACAATATTGTGGGTAAATGAATAAGCAGAAGTTTATCATACTTCCTGCATAACAAGGTTTTCATTAAAGAGACAGCAAAACCAGTTTTCAACGTTAGTGCAACGTGAGTGCTGCCACAACCATCACTGCTGACAAAGACACTGGAGTTTGATTGCCCGGCTTGTTGGGGTTTTTTGCTCTCTGAACAGACAAGTGACTTTTTGTAGCAGTGCCGGTGATGACAGAGCGTTTTGGCAGATGACGTTTGTGGCCTTATGAACATGTATGAAGTGTAGAACTTCAAACTACCACTTCCAGATGCACCACCTACTTACCTTATGGGAGAAACTTGTACCAATTAGAAGCAGAGACGTTCCAATGGCAATTTGCTTATTTCACACTCGCCTCCAGGAATCTGTGTTGTGATTTCAAGAGCTGGCCCTGTTTGACCCTGAGGTAGATGTGGTTTCTCCCTTGTCTTTATTCCAAGACTGTCAGTTAAAAATAACTTATGTATTGGCATAGTGGGAGTAAGTTTGAGGAGTTTAAGCTACATGTAAACCAGTTATAGAAAATAATTCATAAATTTAATGAGCTCTCTCCCCTTGCAAGACATAGACAACCCAAGGGTTTGTCCACGTGGTGGGATTAAACATTTTTGTGTGGAAGTAGTTTATTTGCCATACCAGTACTCACCAGTTTTGTTATGCTACAGCAAAGTAGAGACGTCTTTGAGGACCTGTATTAAATAGTCAAATGACTTGAACACAGTAAAGACTTGCGTGAAGTCCAGTGTATGTACACATACAACCGTGTATCTATTGCGTACCTCTGCCTGTTTACTCATGTTTAGGATGTAATTTTACGTGTGCTTGCATGTATATGTTTGTCTTTCAGCTTATCTCAGAGATACTTATGCTTCTGTGATGCCTAAGAATTATGGGGATACTAATAAAGAGTTTGATGTTAAAGTTTGCTTCCTTGCTGCTATCAATTTATGTTGTACGTGTAATTGCAAAGCAGTTACTTATTTGTTTCAATTGTGAGTTTCACTTTAAACTGGGCATCAGCAGTCTGTGCAGCAAACCAGTACTTATGTACCAGCTGAGATTAGAAGGTTGGTGGCACTGCTTTTGCAAGAGTCTTAAAAGCTGAGGGCTTGAGTCTGAATCGTGATTCTGATGTGCTCAATCGACCTTTCCGCCAAGGAGAACGAGAATGCGTGACGTAAAGCTACCTTACTACAGGGCTCTGCTGTTGGGTTGAGATTCTTCTTCATACATGGTCAGCACATGCGTAGCTAGACAGCTGACTTCAACCTGAAATCAGGTTCCATCCATTTTGGGTCCAGAACAAAGGCAGTTTAACATCTTCACCCTTCAGGCAACTAGGTCTGGCTTGGTTTTGGTTTTATGTGAATGATATTAACACTGAATCGAACAAGTTGGATGAGGGTGTCAGGATTGATCTCTCTGAGTGGCCTGTGTAGGATTTTGCTTGCCAGTTAGATATTTTGCAGATGTTTTCAACACTGAAAGTAATTCTTACAGTGCACTTTGAAGCTTCTGATGATTAAATATTTTTGCCCTCTCCTTTGTTTTCTTGCAGCCAACTGGGTACATGGAAAACTCCATTTCTTACAGTGCTATTGAAGACGTTCAACTTCTGTCCTGGGAGAATGCCCCTAAGTACTGTTTACAGCTCACAATCCCAGGGGGTACTGTCTTACTTCAGGTACAGTAAACACAGAAGTACAATTTTCTCTCTCTCTTACTGTGAATCTCCCTTAATTTCTTGTTTGGTCTGCACAAAATCTTAATTAGATGGGCTCAGAAGAGGCAGAGAACTGAGTGTAGTCAGATGATCTAACCACCAGAAAATTTGCTCAGGGTGATAGTGCTGAAGCTCTTCGTGTTGTTTGACAGTTAGAATGGAAATTTGAGGCCACAGTGATTAGATCTTCTTGGTGATGTTGTGCATCAAGATAGTGCTCTGTGGGAAGGCGTGGAACAGTGCTGGTTTTGCATGCAGTTCTATTCCTTCATGAAACAAGTTAAAAGCTTGGACCTTCAATTCATATAGGAAACCATAACTAGAGAACGCAGTGCTTGACGTCAGCCTTTCATGTGGTTCCTGTGTTTGGGATTTGGGATGATTTTGGAATGTTGTAAAAATACCATGAGGATTTTGTGAGTTTCAGCATAGCAAATGTATGATTGTTCTGGAATGGTTAGAGGTGTACCTGAAAACATTCAGGGCCACATCCTTTGTGGAGTGTGTTTCTGGAGTTCACTTTCCTTTACTCCTCCAATAGGGTCATCCTGGGATATTGCAACCTTGTAAAAGGGGGTTGCAGCTGAAAGTCTGATGAGAAGATGCTGAGGGAGTTGGGGTTGTTCAGCCTGGAGAAGAGGAGACTCAGGGAGGAGCTTCTCCCTCTGTACAGCTACTTGAAGGGAGGTTGCAGTCAAGTGGGGGTCAGGCTCTTTTCTGAGGCAACAAGTGACAGGATGAGAGAGCAGGGCCTGAAGCTACACCAGGGGAGGGTTAGGTTGGATGTTAGGAAGCCCTTCCTTATGGAAAGAGTGATTAGACCCTGGACTGGACTGGACTGTTCAGAGCAGTGGTGGAGTCTCCATCCCTGGAGGTTTTTAAGGACAGAGTGGACATGGTGATGTTAGGTCCTGGGCTGTGCTGGATGATCTTAGAGGTCCTTTCCAGCCTCAGTGATTCTGTTAATCTGAAAATGGTGCAACTAAGAAAGTTTGGAGTGACCTGAGAATACCTAACTTTGAGGACAGTCCTTGTGCATCAGTGGATTTGTGTGTTTTTCCACATGTCCTTAAAGCACAGACAAGTGTGCCATTGCACATGCAGCACACGTTAGTGCCCCTGCCCAGTGCCTAGTGCGTTCCCATGGCTTAGTACAATTGAGAGATTTTTAGGTGCTACTGGGGAGTGGAGTGAGGGAGCCTGAGTTTCATACAGGCTGCTGCAAGTCCACTGAAGTCCTGATTCTGTGGCTTGAAAAGCCTCTAGTGTGTGACTTTGGAGCAGCCTGCCATTTATTTCTTTAAAAAATCCAACAAAACAAACACACAAATAATTATGGTTGTGAGAAAGTGAAGTTACGTCTTGGAAACCTCACAGGAACTGATAAGTGAAGTGAGCTGGCCCTCTGGATATGTGCATTGGTTTCATTATAACTCTACGGGAATTTCAACAGAATTGAACATACCAACTTCAGAAGTGTTGTGACCATGACTTGGCCCTTGGTTATGTCTTGATTTGTCAAATCTGGTCAGATTGGAGTGGTTATAAAAGCAGTTTTCCCTTAGTCAGTTGTAATGTAGATTGACAAATCTAAAACACTACAAAGAATTATGCTCAGCAAACTGAAGAAGTCGAGATGCAGTCACTGGATTTGTCAGGTAGTCCAGTTCAGCAGAAGCCTCTGGCGTATGTGACAAAGAGTTGAAGTATCCAAAAGACGTGGGCATGGAGGTGTTTGAGAATGAACATGCAGAGAGTTTAGCTCCTGCATACTTCAGTTATTTACAGATTTATGGGAAACTTCATGACATTGATAGGAAATTGGGACTTCCAGTCTTCTAGAAAATCATCCCACCCTACTAGAGTGAGCAGCAGTGTGCTCTTTGTGATGCTCACCTCTGGTGTCAGGAGGTGAATGACGCTGAACAAGTTAAGCCAGTCCAAAATCCATTCCCAGTACTGTCTCTTGTAAGGTGCACTTTTGGTGGAATCTGGGTTTGTGTTTGGTTGTTTTCTTTCCCCCAAACACTTGTTCTGAAGAAGGTTTATGTATGTATTTATAAATATATGGACTTTATTGAATTACAATTATGTGAATGAGCTCTTCACTACACCCTGACTTATTTCATATTTGATTAATTTCAATTTTATATTTTGATGGAGAAATGTTTTTGCACCTGTTGTATTGTGTAATCATTAATACTGTGGGATACTGATGGCATTGTTTGACATAAAATCGAGCATTTTAGTAGGGCTGAATTGCAAGTTTTCCTTATTTTTTTTTTTTTTTTGTTGTTGTTGTTTTGCAAAAAAGGTTTTAAAATTCCAAGTTCTGCTTTGTTGCTTTGAAGCAGCAGCAAAATTTGGACAACTGGCATTTCCCTCAGATGGAAATGAATTTTCAGCAATCCTTGTGGGAGGGTGTCAGCATGCAGTGTCAGAGCATCCTCCGATTATTTGTCTACGTTAGGCACGACGAATGCCACAGGAGTGTCCGAGTCTGTGTTCAAGTCCTCATCCCCCTTGTCTGCTGTCACCAAACTATTTCTGGCTTATTACTGCACAGTAATGAGTCAGAGGAGGAAGCGTGCCATTACCTTCCTTACATCATCCCAATGCCCTCCCATTGCAATTCTGACCCATCCCATCCTATTTTAACACATGAAATGTGGCAGGCAGCACTGAAGGTGATGAAGCTTTTCTTAGGAAATGGGATCACTACAGCAGGACCTGTCTACTTGGCTTTCACGGGAGGTTTTGGTTCTCAGGCAGCAAACAGCTTAATTTGGGCCAGGATCATTAAGTCATCTTTGTGCATGTGTGTCCCACTCTGTGGTTGCTGCATGAGCACAGAATCACAGAATCATCATGGCTGGAAAGGACCTCCAGGGTCATCGAGTCCAACCTTTATCCTATTATCTAGCT
>JAOXOE010000720.1:11574663-11592887 GCA_028565055.1 Phoeniculus purpureus
AAGGGTGGGTGTCAGGAGGATGGAGCCAGGCTCTGCTCAGGGGCACCCAGTGGTAGGACAAGGAGCAGTGGGTGTCAGCTGGAGCATAGGAGATTACACATCAATATGAGAAGGAACAACTTAATGGTGATGGAGCACTGGAAGGGGCTGCCCAGGGGGATTGTGGATTCTCTTCTCTGGAGACGTTTAAAACCCACCTGGATATGTTCCTGTGCGACTTGATCTAGGGGATCCTGCTGTGTCAGGGGGATTAGACTGGATGATCTTTCAAGGTCCCTTCCAATCCCTGATGTTCTGTGATTCTGTGACATTCTGAGGTGTATCACCCCATAGGAGTATTTCTGTGGATACTCAAAGGTATTCGTTGGAGGGAGAGTGGCTGAGCGGGTTTAAATAGACCCATTCCTTTGTGTCAAATCAAAAATGGGTTAGTGGCCTCTCTGTGTTTGACAAGTGGGTTTAGGTCATACAGTAAAAAAAAAAAGCCAAAGTAAGAAAATTCCGATTAAACGCCGAGCAGAGCTGTAAATAGCGATGCCCTGGTAATTGCTGTGCCGGCATCGATGGAAATATTACTTAGCGATTAAATGTCAACAGGTTTCATAAACAGCAAGCGTCTTCAAGCTGACATAAAGAAGGCTTCTCTGGAGGTCACTGTAAATACCAGATTTATTGTCCCTTGGTGGAGAATGTGCTGAAAAAGGAAAGGGAAATGTCACCGTAGATCTTTAGAGTGTCTCAGTAAAACAGAAGGGTTGTTGGTGCCTACAGTGAAATCATTTAACTCCTTGAACTAGCTGCCGACAAACTGTATTTAAGACTTGCTAACCTATTAATACGATGTTTGTTTTTCAGGTCAGACTATGATGACTGGAGACCAGCCCTGGCCAGCTTGCTGCAACCTATCCCATTTCCCAAGGAGTAAGTGCTGTTGAACTCTTACTGGGGGTATTCCTGTTACTTTTGTTCTGTGGAAAAATAGAATGTGGAGTTAAAAACTGTTGGCAGTGCAAGCTTTGTGCCTCTGGTATTGGTTTTGAACCAAGAGTCAATTTTGGCTGATGCGGATTCACATAAAGACTTCCCAGTCTTCATCTTCCTTCCCCGTTTCTCTAAGATGATCCTGAAGACACAAATGGATAACTAGAGACAGGGAAGGAAGGGGAGCTGGTGATGAGACAGCAGGGTTAGTGGAAGAGGACGCTTTACTGGCATCACAGAGACTCATCGTTTGTATGTTGCATTAATTGAAGAAGCTGCACTGTGGATCAGCCAAGCTCCCTCGGAAACCTATTAATGAACAGTAGTGTTTATAAAATGCAGACCTCCACGGACAAACATTACAACCTGTAATTGTACAATTTGCTATGTTATCACATCCCCTAATGACCTGATGTCTTGAATCAGAGAGGGCTAATCCTCTGTGTCAGGTTACCTGGGCTACAGCAAGAGCTCGGAGATTGGCAGCAGAGACACCATTTAGCTCAGTCAAATGGGAGTCCTGGGGGAGGTGTAAACCATAGCACGATGCAAGGGACTTCACCAAATGACCATTAATTGTTTTACTGATGTATGATGTTAATTAGCTGTGACCATGCCTTAATTGCACTGCAGTTAAAAGAATCCACCTGGCTCTTGGAGGTAGCCAGACTCCTGTTTGTAATTATATAGCTGCGCTGGAAGTGTTTTACTTACTTTCTCCTGACCCAAAGCTCCCACTGACATTAGTCAGAGCTTTGTCTAAGACAAAACTCAGAATTAGCTACAAGTTCCGAGTAATTTTTTCCCCTTACTTTTTTTTTACCTCTAGATTGATGAAAGAGACTTTACCTGATCATTTTTGTGAACTTCTTTCTTTTTGCCTTATGCATGCAGTTGCTTAGAAAATCCTTTTATTGTATGGAAAGAACAGAAGAGTGGTTGTTTGCTTGGATTGTTTTGTTTGGTTGGTGTTTTCCTCCTTCCCTTCTCCCCAGTCCTCAGACTCTTCTGTTTTCTGTTTTACATTTCAGGGCTCTTGCACACGAGAAATTCACAAAGTAAGTTTGTGGGGGTTTTCTTTTATTGAAGGGGGTTAATTACTTAAAACACTTATATGAGTCAGTAGTAGCAATGGTGCATTATTCAGTGTGGTGTCTAATGGTTTCTGTCTGCAAGGAGCTCTTAGCATGTTCTGTTAGCAGTAAAAAGATGTAGTTTTCTTTCTAATTTACTGTGACAGCAGGAGCCCCAGGACTAAAGATACTGGATGCTGATAGAATTTACAAACGAGTTTGTCACTGCACATCTCCAAAAGCATTTCTAGGCTGTTGGGAATAGGCACTGTCCTTGGTAATCACTTCTAGAACTCTTACTTCCTTCCTGAGGAAGCCGTTCAACTTGTTTCTCTCTTAAGTGCGTGCATATATAGATAGCTTAAAGTGTAATCCAGGAGAAACGTGTGCAGCCAGCAACTGCTGATTCTTGTCCTTTTAACTGCTTGTTGCAGGGAGCTGAAGTATGTCATTCAGAGATTTGCGGAAGACCCGAGGCAAGAAGTGAGTTTACTGCCAATTTACACAGAGTGCTAATTGGAGGTTTTGCAAGTACACTGGTTCAGAAGATCTCCCCTTAAGTAGTTTGTTTCAAAACATGATGTGGGTTTGCTGTGTTGAATCTCTAAGGGGGCAAAAGCCACTCAGGGTGCATGGGCATGGTATGAATGGTCTTGCCTTGTGTATGAATATGGGTTGGGACCTGCTTGTCTGGCATCATCGATGCCCTTGCTCTGCAGTAAACTGCAGCCAGCAAGATTTTCCCCCTCCGAACCTCTCACAGCTTTCAATCTTCCTTACAAAAAAGCAAGCGGAACCCGTGGATCCGTGGAGCTAACAAAATAGCAGGTTTTGTTTAGCGGCGTTTCAGTTACGTTGTGTGCAAATGACCGTAATTCTCATGAATTAGCAGGAGAAAGGGGGTGGGAGGTGTGTTACCGGAATGAGTGCAGAGCCTCGTGGTGGTTGACTGCCTCAGAGCTGCACATCATCAGCTTTGGCTGAGTCAGAGGGAACCTCTCATTTTGGATGTTGGCACAAAGAGCAGAAAGCTCCCCCAAACTGTGGGTGAGGAGGTTGTTTCGTCATTGCTCACAACTCCTGCTTTTCTCCTGGGTATAGCCTTAGTGAGCAGTAGTCATCCTTGTCACGTCGTGTTTTGGAATGGCACCAGGGTTTCATCCATCACTAGTGTTAGACACCCAAAGGAGAAAGCATGGACTGTACCTCCCCTGCCTCAAAATTTAAAAGAGAACATCTGCCTCTTCAAGGGCGGAATAAAATGAAAACTAAACAAGCTTAATTACAGTTCCTCTGTTAGACTCTGAGAGTAGATAGTCTCTGCAGTGGGCCAAATTTAGACTAATGGTTGCTCACTGGTGCCGGTTGTTCTGTGCCACTTCTGTCTTCTGCATCCCTGTTGAAATTTCCTTGTGGACTGACTTCAGCCCGGCTGTGGTCAGATCTTATTATAGTGGGGTAATAAAGGTTTTTAATGATTAGAATGGGCAAAGCATCTGCCACTTCATTTGCTACGTAGATCACACTGGAAGTACAGACACCCGTGCTGGGAGGATGGGGGGAAAGTGGCAGAAGCTCAGAAATTTGGGTCTTGTTTTGGTTTTGCAAGCGAAAGGAGCAGTTCTAGGTTAGAGCCATTTCGTGCTTTATTTATGAGAGGGGAATGCAGAAGTCCATGCAATTAGTGATGATACAGCTTCCTGCCTTGGATTCCGTGAGTCGACAGAGCCTGCCGCTCTGTAGGTTGGAATGTTAACCATTACATTGCCAGCAATCTCCACTTCTTTTACATCTTTTGACCCACTGTGGGAATGAGGACAGTGGGAATTATTGGCAGGAACTTTAACCTTCGCTGTGTCTCCACATTTGGGCAGGTCCACTCATGTTTGCTGAGTGTGCGGGCTGGCAAAGACGGCTGGTTCCAGCTCTACAGCCCCGGAGGAGTGGCATGTGATGATGACGGAGAGCTGTTTGCCAGTATGGTACGTGTCTGCAATAATGTGAGTTTAGCAACTTCTTTGCAGTAAGTAGCTAATGTCTGGTTGGCAATAACACAATTTACTTGCTTTCATCAAAAAAGTGTTCAAAGTCTTGGTTCTTTAAACCACACAACAATCCCTTGCAATGCTACAGGCTGGGGGCAGGGTGGCTGGAAAGCAGTCTGGCAGAAAAGGACCTGGGGGTTCTAATTGACAGGTGACTGAATATGAGCCAGCAGTGTGCCCACATGGCCAAGAAGGCCAGGGACATCCTGGCCTGCATTAGAAACTGTGTGTCCAGCAGAAGCAGGGAAGTGATTGTCCCTCTCTACTCAGCACTGGGGAGGCTGTGCCTTGAGTACTATTTTGGGCACCTCAGTACAAGGGAGAAATCGAGGTGCTGGAGCGAGTGCGGAGGAGGGCAGTGAAGCTGGGGAAGGACCTGGAGAATCAATCTTATGAGGAGAGATGGAGAGAGTTGGAGCTGTTTAGTTTGAGGAAGAGGAGGCTTAGGGAAGACCTCACTGCTCTCTACAACTATCTGAAAGGACACTGATGTTGGTGCTGGTCTCCTCTCACAGGTCATTAGCAACAGAACCCAGGAGAAGGGTTTCAAGCTTCAACAGGGGAGTTTTAGACTGGACATCAGGAATAAATTGTTCCTGGAGAGAGTGGTCAGGCACTGGAATGGGCTGCCCAGGGTGGGGGTTGAGTCTCCATCCCTGGGTGTGTTTAAAAGTCACTTAGATTTAGTGTTGGAGGAATCTGGTTTAGCGGTGACCTTGTAGAGTAGGGTTGCTGGTTGGACTCAATGATCCCAGGGGTCTTTTCCAACCTGAATTATTCTATGGTCAGGCAATCTAAACCTTGATATCATCAGATCCATTGAACTTCCTTGCAGTCACACACTGGATAGCGTACTGGCTGTAGCGTATTTCACTGGTAGTGCACAAAACCACATCTGTGTGTCTCTGTGAGCATGTGTTCTCAAGTGTGTATGTCGTTATAAAACAACACAGAAAATACTGGGTATTGGGAGACAAGGGAGACAGAAGGCTCAGCACGTTCACCCCTATAGGTTTCATTTACTAACTGCCCTGGAATTGAAAAACAACAGTAACATTGATTAATAAATAGATATAAAAATTGAGCAGTTTCTGTGCTCGATGACATTGTTGTGGGGAGGTAAAATTAGAAACCAGCACTTCATTTCCTGCAGTTGTTTCTTCTGTAACTCACTGAAGGACTAAACAGAAAATAGCAGGTTTTAATCACCGATGCTAGTGCTGTTTTCCTGTGCAACCTGGGTCAAGTCACGTAGGTCCCACTGTGTATTAATTCTCCGTGTAGCAAGTAGGATGGAAATGATATTAATTCCTTTCCCTGGTAAGGGGAAAAACACTTGTGGAACTTGGCTATTTGATATAGAGTGACTTTCAGCGGGATCTGCTTGTTGTGCATCTCCCGTGTGCCGAACAGTTTGAGACGTAAGACCTTGTGTGTCCGTGTGTACTCTTAAATTCAGATGGATCAGGTGCCTGTGAAAGAGATAATGGACAAAGACTGTTTACAGAAGGTTCCATCCCTCTTCCCTGGGTCTAATTCCTAATATGTTTGAAAAGAATATTTCTTCAGAGCTGTATCATTTCTCCTGAGAGCTTTTGTGGTCCAAGACATTACGAGCATCGTGAGGTGGCTGCCACAAAAAAAACACAATGCTAACACACATCAGTGTGCAGCACCCAATGCCCTCTGCAAGGATGTTGATAAATACGTAAATTGCTGCTAACGACTGATGGTAAAGTTTGCAAAACATCCTGTTCTGAGGTGGACCTTACAGTAGTGTTAGTATTTTCTGTCATCCCTTATTGATAATGGCATGACATGAAATCCTTTTTGGCTTGAAGTTTACTGTTTTTTAAGGGCCGTCTGAGCAGATGGATATTTACAAAATGAAGATTTTGTATTTTTCTAAAGGCCTTGCTGGTAAGGAAGCCATGAGGAGGAATAGAAATTTCACAGTAGCACATGATCCACAAAGAATCACAGAATGATCGTGGTTGGAAAGGACCTCCACAATCACAGAATCCAACCATACCCCACAACAACAAAAAACCTAAATACCTGAATCCCTAAGTACCTGATCGATCAACGCACACAAACTAACCCGCTCCATGCCTGCCACTACAGCAAGGCATGAAGCACCTCCAGGGGTGGTGACTCAACTCAACTTCCCTGGGAAGGCTGTTCCAGTGCCCAATCACTCTTGCTGTAAAGAATTTCTTCCTAAGATCCAATGCAAACCTCCCCTGCCTCAACTTCAGACCATTTCCCCTCATTTTGTTGTTAGTTACTAAGGAGAAGAGGCCAGCACCCACCTCTCTACAACCTCCTTTCAGGTAGTTGTGGAGGGCAATGAGATCCCCCCTCAGCCTCCTCCAAACTAAAAGTGCCCAGCTCTCTCAGCCTCTCCTCCTATGACTTGTTCTCTAAAGTCTTCATGAACACAGTGGCTCTTCTGGACACATTCCAGCATCTCAGTGTCTTTCCTATAATGAGGGGTCCAGAACTGAACACAACACTCAAGGTGAGACCTCATAAGGGCCAAGTACAAGGGCACAATAACTTCCCTTCTCCTGCTGACCACGCTGTTCCTGGTACAAGCCAGGATCTTGTTGGCCACCTTGGCATGGTTGTGGTATTCAGCAGGATTGAACTGAACATAGTCCAGGCAACACCATGAACCGAGGGACCACAGAATGTATTTACAAGCTTATTGTAGAGTATAACCATTCAGCTGATGTTGAATCTACACAATGGAACTCTTACTGCTCAGGCCATTGGAAACCATAGATTCTCACACAGCGCTCTGCCAGCAAGCTGGTAAATCAGCCATCAGGCTGTAAATACAACTTTCAGCTGGGAACCTGAAATTCTCTGCAGCTAATCTCTAGGGCTTTTAAATTTAAAAGAATATTACCAGCCTCTTTTGTAAGAAAAGACTCTTGTATTTGATTTGTACAAGTGGCTTGGCTTTTCTGCCGTAGGTGTTACTGTGTGGTATCAGCCAGTGCTTGCTGGAGCTTAGAGAGGCTCTGCAGGACATTCTGTCAGCGAGTGGACTCGAAGGGATCCCAGTCAGGCAGTGTTCTCAGCAGTTCTTTCCGTTCAGGGAAAACTGAGCAAACGGGAAAGCAAGATAATGACCCATGTGGAGTCATCTCAGACTTAAGGCTCAGGACTGCCAGATTCTCTTCAAGGATCTCCTTCCTTTCCCAGTCTGTTCACTCGGAACAGGTGATTATGTCTGTCATCACCCCTTCACCAAAGGGTAGTGTTCAGGCAGAAGATTGCCAAGACCAGTGCCTTTTACCTACACATCCAGCTCACACGACCGTTGCTCTCCACCTGGTATTTCCAGAGAAACTGACCCGCAAACAGACGCAAAAGCAAAGGCTGCCGTGGTTCCCCTGGGGCTGGATTCATCGTGTTGCTAGAGATTTGGGCAATTGCACAGCTGCTCCAATGTTTCCTGGGGAGCCTGTGTCAGGTCTCTGGGATGTCAGCTGAGCTCCTTTATGGAGGAAACCCACCCCCTCCCTCAGCTCTCGCTAGACATCACCGTTTTCAGAAAGCCACTTACAAACAACAATAAATCTCTTGAGAGACCATAATTGTAACGAGGGCCTCTTTTTCCTTAGGTTTGTTGTCAATGCTTACATTGTTTGGCTGTGTGACCCTGTCCCTTCCAGAGTGTGGGGGGGTGTGTTTCACGGACTTACACCTCTAATTTCAGCTCTCTTTCTCCAATAGGTCCATATCTTAATGGGATCCTGCTATAAAACAAAGAAGTTCCTGCTTTCACTGGCTGAAAACAAGTTAGGACCTTGCATGCTGCTGGCATTGAGGGGTAACCAGACGATGGTAGAGGTAAGCCCCAAGCATACTCAGTCATACAGGTTTATGAACACTATTGACCTTTGGTTTCACACTGCCTCTCCCAGCGCTGCAGCTAGTGGAACTAGAGAAGCCAGGTGTGGGTTTGTGCTGTACCGAACGCCAGCAGTTGTGTTTTCCTTTGTTAAGTGGAATGAAATATTGTTCTGCAGAGATGACATTATACTATGCAGATATTGCATGAAAGGTGGGTGTGAGTGTTTCTGGAGAGAGCGTTTGCTGTAATTCAGTTGGAGAGGCTAAAATGGCAAATGAATGGTCACAAGTGTAGTGTGTGGTGCAGAACCACAGAGCTTTTCAAGGAATCACAGATTCACAGAACATTAAGGGTTAGAAGGGACCCCAAAAGATCATCTAGTCCAGTCCCCCTGCCACAGCAGGGTCACCTAGGTCAAATCACACAGGAATGTATGCAGGTGGGTTTTAAATGTCTCCAGAGAAGGAGACTCCACAACCTCCCTGGGCAGCCCGTTCCAGGGCTCTGTCGTCATCCTCACTGAGAAGTTTCTTCTCAGATGGATATGGAACCTCCTATGTTCCAGCTGACACCCGTTGCCTTTTGTTCTGCCATTGGATGGCACTGAGCAGAGCCTGGCTCCATCCTCCTGACACCCACCCTTCACATATTTATCAACATTAATGGGATCACCCCTCAGGGTCCTTTTTTCCAAGCTAAAGAGACTCAGCTCCCTCAGCCTTTCCTCATCAGGGAGATGCTCTACTCCTGTCATCATCTTTGTGGCTCTGCGCTGGACTCTCTCCAGCAGTTCCGTGTCCTTCTTGAACTGAGGAGTCCAGAATTGGGCACAATGACTTGAATGCCTGATGCTTGTCTTGCTGCCTGCAAAAAGAGCAGTGCACACAACGTGCTTTTGCAAAGCCTTATTTGCTTGCATTAATACACATTTTTTTGTGCTTATGAGTGGTTATTATTTTTCTTGTGCTACTAGTTCAAAGATACTGTTCTGTGTTTCTTTAGAGAAGTTTCTCTAGAAATGCCACCATCAATTTTAAAAGGAGATAGAGTGTGTTGAAACAGGTGGAAGAAGTTACAAGTTTTCACTGACTTAGATCTAGTCATGCTAATTTAATCCAATAAATAAAAGTGTGTGCTGCATGAATTTGAATGTGATTCTGCTTGATTATTTTTCATTAAAAATGAATTACAATTGTGGAGGAATAAAACCAATTTAAATTGCAATGGCAGGAAGCATAGCTGAAAAGAAAAGGCAGCATGGAGGGGGCTGCTTGTGTCCTAAGCCAGGGTGACTTGGTCTAGGTGATCCTGCTCTGGCAGGGGGTTTGGACTAGATGATCTTTCAAGGTCCCTTCCAATCCCTAATGTTCTATGATTCTGTGGCACACAGTGTCTAGCTTGCTCCTGGCAGCCCCTTGCCCAGGGTGAGTCAGGTATGTTCCCAATGAGATGGAGGATGCTCTGTCCACAGCAATGAGCTGTCAGCATCATCTCTTGGAACATCTCTGGCCTTTCCCCATCCTGCCATACAGACAGGGTGTACACTGGCATTCTGCTTGTACAGAAAGCCCAGCACTTGGGCAACTGCCTGGCTCTACTGCTCATGCGTAATGTCCCCAGTCTGCAGTCTAGCCAGTGTACCTGGAAAATAGTGGATCGATTGTACCTGTTCTGAAGAGGGCTGTGCATGAAGCCATCTTCCAGCGCTGCTGCAAAGTAATTGCACCTCTTGATCAGCAGGAATGAGCACTAATGGAAGATGGGAGAGATGGGCTGATTTTCAGAGATTAGGGTTCATTCTTTATAAATAAAAAATTGGTTTCTTGTGTTGGCAGGTCAGTAAATGTTGCCATGATCCTCTTATCTAGCCTGCATAATGCGTGCTCTAAAAGCTGACCCAGTAATTTAAACTAGCATGGCTGTGTAATTAGGGGATTTGGAAGGAAATGAATGTAAACACTGCAGTGACCACTCTTCTTTCATTCTCCTGCTAGATTTTGTGTTTGATGCTGGAATACAACATCATTGATAATAATGACACCCAGCTCCAGATCATCTCTACCCTGGAAAGCACAGACGTGGGAAAGAGAATGTATGAACAGCTGTGTGACAGGCAGAGGGAATTAAAAGAGCTGGTATGTGGCCCTACAGGCAGCACTGCCGTAGCTCACTGGGGTCTGTACTCGGGTCTGTACTCTCCAGAAATGGATGTACAAAGGAAAGACAAGCAGGGTGTGAAATTCCCGGTGAACAACAGGATGGGAGCAGTATTTGGAGGATTTTATTGTGAATATATACATACGGTGTGATATTTACTGAGTGGTCTAGTCCCATTCTGTGTTTATGAATTACATTCAATAACCCACTTAGAATTTGTGGGCCAGAATGATGGTGAAAAACCCTGCTTTCTGGAGATCTTAACTAGTCAGCTTGTCAAATTCTGCCACCTTTTGACATACGAGTAGCAAATGGCTCTGGTGCTGGCCAGCATGACTTGGTGCTCTGACATTCACAACGTTTCACTGAGATGGTCTTTGGATCTGCTTCTCAAAGCTACAGCCTGTGGAAAAAGACTTTTCCCTGATTTTAAAGACAGGATCTGCAAACTGAAGATAGATCTGCTCTCATTAGCACTTTTTCACCTGTGCTAACATCCCCACAGTCTTCCTTCTGTTTCACGTTTATGTTTGTCTCTAGCTCCTGCTCCCAGCCTGAAAAGTAAATGCTTTATCAGCTGTGGCTGTCTCGGCCCCTTTGCTGTCTTAGTACAGTATTTTAAGGCTGCTTCCTTCAAAGTGAAAGTAACCAAATAGCAGCAGGCTGAAGCCGAGTGCTGGCCAATGGCATGAAGACCACTAGTAGCGGTTACTTGACGTCCCCTGGGCAGCCACAGGCCTGTATCTCGCACTCTGAGAAAAAACCCATCCATGTAGAAAAAGAGGGAAGGACTGGCAGGGAGCTTTGAAATCAGAGGAGGGTGAAGAGCTTTTTATACTGAAATGTGGGATGGCAGCTTGTTTGACCAAGATACCTTTTCTCTTCCAGCAAAGAAAAGGTGGTCCCACCCGGTTAACACTGCCATCCAAGTCCACAGTAAGTTACTCGTCATGTCAATACAAAATGAGTTTTATCTTTCCCTTTTAAGCTCTTGGTTTATGTTTGCCATGTGGCACAGTGGTTTTGGTCAGTCGAGAGGGGAGCCGTTCCCCTGGCTCTGTCAACACACCTGGAGTTTACACAAGCCAAAGCACCTTTATACTGGTACAAGTTCCAGTGGGATCTAATGGTAGAGTTAGGGACAGAAATCTGCATCAACAACAGCAGGTTTCACAATGTCCTGTTGAGGATCTCAGACACGGAAGTCTGAGAGACCCATCGGTGTTGCAGTTAAGCCTGGTGTAAACCCACGGTAACTGCACCTAGGCTGAGTAACAGTCCTGAGCACAACTGAACTTGAAGTCTTCGGTGAGTAAAAACGCCCATCTTCAGCGTTTTTGCTGACACTGAAGGACACCCAGAGATACAAACGCAGAGAGCAGCATTTTAGTCCTGAAGTCTGGGTGAAATTTTCCCAGGGTGCGTGAGGCAACTCTGCCACGAGAGCCCAGCTGCTTGCCAAGCAGACAGAAACTTCTCAGTGTGCTCCACTGTTACTGTAAACAGGCAGAGTCATTGTGCAACTCGGGCTGGTTGACAGTATCAGTGACACCACCGCAGACGACAGCGAGAGATACCGAGATCCTGCTTATCAATCCGCATTTTGGTTTCAGGACGCAGACCTGGCCCGCCTGCTGAGCTCGGGGTCTTTTGGCAATTTGGAAAACCTCAGCCTGGCCTTCACCAACGTGACAAGTGCTTGTGCTGAGCACCTCATCAAACTGCCTTCACTCAAGCAGCTGAACCTGTGGTCGACTCAGGTAGGTGCTTTGCAGAGTGAAACTCGGCACAGGAGCCGTGCTGACTAATTGTGAAATTGCACCTTACGTCAACACCGCGAGAGCGTGCGAAGAGGCTGGCTTAGAGTGCGTTGGTTCTCCTGCTGTTTTTACTGGGCCTCTCAGTGGTCTTAGCTCATCTTGGAGGCTAATTTTTCTTATTCCTTTTTTTTTTTTCCTAAATATTTTAATTCTGAAAGGGTTGCAGCTGTCCTGGCTTGGATGCTCCAGCTAAGGCATTGTCTGTGCAGTGTGCTTCCCTGTACGAGCAGTGCTCTTCCTCCGAGAGGTGCTTATGTTCCCACCCATTTAGATGAGCAGAGTGATGTTGTGCAGCTCACCTGGTCAAGCTGAACACAGAGTCTGTGCAGTGAGGGCAGTGAACAACTGATCAACCAGGATCTCTTTTAAAAAACCACCAACAATAGGAAACAACAGCAATGAAAAGAAGAAAACTGTAATGAGAAGCAAAAAGAGGCCGAGTTAACTGAATAAATTATTCAGCTGTTAATTGAAAGAGCTTTTAAAATGAATTTTTCTTGAGCATCTCCCTGCTGGTTTTGCTCTCTGAGCCTCTCCACGGAAGAGGTTATCCTGCTTTCAGTTAGCACCTATTTGTAGCGCTCACAGAGTGGATGATATTTTCAGTCCAGCTGCCAAAAGCAGCATTTTCTCACTCAAATGCCATGTGAATATCTTGTTTTCTTTTCCTGACAACTTGCTTATTCCAAAAATTTCCTCTTTTTGTGTGGGGAATATGAAATAGAATCTGATTGCTTGCTTGTTTTAAGGCTGTTTTGAATCTCCTCCAGATTCGCAGTGTAAATTTTGGACTTGAAGACTTTGCTGCGTGTTGCTCTAAATGAGTTTGATTTCCCTGGACAAAGAGTCTCCTTTTTGAGTGGGGTTTTTTTTCTTAGAAAAAAAAAGAAAGGTTGAGATTCCGGTTTATTTTTTCCATTAATCTAGAATTTAGAAACAGCAGAAACGCAGCGGGTCAATAGAACAATTACCAATCAATAGTACATTGTTCTCGAGACCAAAATAGCTAATTAGTACCACTTGCATTAGGCCTTTTTTTTTTTTGTGATGTGGTTGGGAGCTGGCTGAGACTGCTGTAGCCGTCGTGTGTAGCCTGAGTGGGAGCGCTGTGGTGCAAAGTCCAGACTTCAAAGGCACCATGCTAATTCAGTGATGGCCTGTGCTTAAGTGGGAAGAAGTTACGTCATTTTTCTGCTCCATATCTGTAAAATAGGGATAAAACCATCTGCTTTCTCTGCTCTCTTGTGAGATCACAGTAAAGAATCAGTGTGGCTTTGAGGGCTCCTCTGCAAACCTCATCTCTGTATGCCCTGGTGGCACTGAGGTCTTTCCACACCATGTTCTTGCATCAGTTCAAAACAACTTTGCTTGTGCCCCACAGTTTGGAGACGCAGGGTTGCGACTTCTCTCTGAACACCTCACGATGCTGCAAGTGCTCAACCTGTGTGAGACCCCCGTCACGGACGCCGGGCTGCTGGCGCTTAGTTGTAAGTGACCCAGAGAAACTGCAGAGGAGAAATGTGTAGGTTCATACAGAGGAATGATTTCTTGGCTGCCACGGCACTGCATCCACATGGATTTAGGACAGGCCGTGGTTGGGTTTAAACTTCACTCCTCCCTGCCTGCTCAAGGGGCTGTTGAGCTGCAGGCAGGGGAAGCAGGATGGTGATCTGAGCCTGGCGATGCTTAGTGGCCCTGTGTGGGCTTTGCTGTCCCAGATCATACTATGGCTCCTACCTGTGACTTCTCAACCTCATGTGGTGACCTGTTGCCCTGGGACTTCCCAGTTTTTCCCTACCCCATGTCCTCCTGTGGCTGTTCCCCAGGGTGAGAGCCTGACCTTGTGCTGCAGGAGGTGATGACTGCAGAGCTATGTGGCAACGCATCGGGGAGTTTAGCAACTATGTGCAGCAGGTTTCGTACCAGCTGTGGTGGTTTTGGTTCCTTCTTTCTTGGGGAGGTGAAACTCTTCACTCTTCATAATTTAAATAGGACAAGGCAGAGTGAGGCCATCTCAGCAGCATTCAGGATTCCCTTGTGCACTGAGAGCTGCTCGAGAGAACCACTCCCACATCCAGCAGTGCTGTGTAAACCTTGCTTCTGGGTTTAAAGGGCTCCTTTAATAGGCTTGATCCTACACAGACGTGCCAGACAGGCCAGTAGTTATGGCTCATCTTAGAAAACGGTTCTGCTAAGTACTGGAGCCTAAAATGGAAATGGGGGGCAGGGAGGGGAGAAGGAGGGCTGCTAGATCAGCACGGCCCCCGCACGCACCACGCAGAGCAGTGAGAAGGGGCACTATTCAGAATAATGTGCAGGAAACTGATTACAAGAAGTTGTCCGAAACCCTTTGAAGTCAGAGGCCTCAAGCATATGCTTAATGGCCCTTCCTAAATAGGGACTTTTTCCTGGATGAGGGCCCAAACAGCTGTTTATCCATTTGTACTTCTATATTTTATACTGTTCAGCATTTTCCCGAGAGTGCTGCGCACAGTCGGGTCTTGTTTGTGCTTTGCCCGACCGTAAACCTTGTGTTTTAAGGAAATGCTGCGTGATCATAAATACCGGTGTGTTTTCTCTTTCAGCCATGAAGAGCCTGTGTAGTTTAAACATGAACAGCACCAAACTTTCAGCAGATACCTACGAAGATCTCAAGGTACGTCTGAATTGCATTCGCTAGAGATGAGAAGTAGCTGGCTGCAGGTTTAGCAGGTGGTAGCACCTAGTGCAGGCTGGGTGGCACGAAAGTCACCCAGAAGAGGGTGAGGTGGCTTATTTTGAGGAGATAATGAGTGGAAACAGCCTGCTGAGGTTCCTGTTTAATATGCTGAATAGATGAGCTGGAATCAGACACTGAATCCTTTCATCAGTGCTATCAATGTTAAAGATTTTGTGTAAAAATGTGGTGCTCACTTCCAAAGCTACATCCTGGACCGTTAACAGGAGCAAAAGTAACGTGGGGGAACAGCGTTGTGCGGGGAGAATTAAAAGTGTTGAGGAATTAAAAGGGAGAATTAAAGGTGTTGAGGAAGGTTGAGTTTATCTTGACACCTCTTGGACTGGAACTGGGCTTCAAACAGGAACAGCTGCACACACGCCCAGTTCCCGTGTTCAGTGTGTAGGATGTTCTGGTGATACCGTTTGCACTGTGAATTTACAGCCTCTTGGGCTAAAGTGGTGAAGGACCAGAGTGTAGCTGAGGGAGCAGAACAACCCCATGTGTTTTCAGACAAAGGCTGTCTGAGATGCATTGGCTTTCATGACTTCACAGAATTACACAACACTAGGGGTTGGAAGGGACCTCTAAAGATCATCTAGTCCAGTCCCCCTGCCACAGCATGTGGACTTTGCCTTCACTGGTGTTGCATGACTTGCAGCTCCTAAAATCTTACCTTATAAACCCAAGTGCTCAAGATGAAACTCAACGTTACGTTGTGTGTTGAAACCTTAGACTGTGCCAGGTTTACACAGAGAGGTCACAGGTTAAGTTTGAAACTTAACCCAAGGTTAAGGCAAGTCCTGAAGCTGCTCTGCTTTCAGAATTCACTGCAATCGTACATCTTGGGTCCTGGCTGTGGGACTGGGGCTTTCCCAAGGACTCGGTTGCAGTGCTGCTAGGATGGATTCCTCAAGATCAAGTTATCAAATCTTGTGTCACAGCTGTATATGCAGAGAAGTTGTCCTAGGGATTAGCAGCTGGCTTGCAGGTGGCTCACACAGTGGAGCTCGTATCAAGCGTTTGCAGACAATCGGGGTCAGCGCTGCCTTTGGCCCAGGGCTCTGGACTCGAGTCTGCTGCAAGGCTCCCCCAGTCCTGCCTGTGCATCTGAGCCCCATGCCACTGTCTTCACACCAAAACTCATGTTTTCCTAACCCGTTCCCTCTGCTCCAGTATTGCATTAACAGCCCTGAGCAGCAGCACAGGGGAGTGACTTGCCAGGGCAAACAGCAGAAGTGGCTGTGAGCAAAGCCCCAATGATTGCAGAGAATTAAAAGAGCTGAGAGAACAGGCCTGCGTCACTTTTTCCCCCCTCTCACCTCTTCCAGTGAGATTTATCACAGAACATTAGGGATTGGAAGGGACCTCAAAAGATTTATCTCGGTGGCCCTTTTCTCAGAGGTCTGTGTTCAGAGCAAGAGGGTAATGATTTCTTTCCCTGGGGCACATGGTTGTAGGTCTGTTGAGAACAGCTCAGACTTCAAAGAACACACTTTCCATACAAATCTTTCCTTCTTCTCCCCCAGCTCCTCGAGAGCATTTGGGGCACAAGCCAGCGATGACATTTCCTCTCACTCCATCCCCCTACCCTGCTCACACACACAGAGACACCCACATATGTACCAGGCAGGCTGAACCAGACAATAAATAAACACCCACTACTGAAGTCATTATTGCCTAACTGAAAAATTATTTGCTGGCAGCGTCGGTAGGGTTATGACTAGCTCTTATCAAAATACGCACGCACATAAATCAACGCGTGAGGTAAGAATGACTCCTAGAAACTTCCAGCTCCTCAGTTGTGCCCCATCCCAATGAAACGGGTTTGTGTTGTGAGAATCGGCCGTGCGCTTAGGGCCAGAGCGCACGGAAACGGCATCGACAAGTAGGAGCAGTGCGAAGCAGCCCGCTGCCCCGCGCAGGGTAATTCAGGAACAGATTGTTCGAACGCTGTGAGGTTATGGAGAGGAGAGACCACAGAGGCACTAGAAGTTGCTAACGCACTCCAAATTACTCCAGTATGTTGAGGGAAGATCAGGCAGTGAGGCTGAAGGAGCAGTGTGAGGCTGTTGGCTGCACTTTGAGTCCATTGCCTTCATGGCTGGGCTTTGACAAGCACATTTTGCCAAGCATTTGTGTAGGACAAGAAGATCCCTGCTGGAGCAGGGGCTTTATTGGAGCCACTGGTGTGACTTAGCCCTGAGTGTCTGTAAAGGCTGAGCAGCACTCTGTTCCTTCACAGAATCACAGAACATTAGGGTTTTGAAAGGACCTGGAAAGATCATCCAGTCCAATTCCCCTGCCAGAGCAGGATCACCTAGACCAAATCTCACAGGAATGTGTCCAGGCGGGTTTTAAATGTCTCCAGAGACGAGACTCATTAGCACCTGTCTGCTTCAACTTCCTGGGCTCAGCCCTGACACTCAGCAGGGTCGAGGTCATAGCACAGCTTCCCTCGGTTTGCATCCGACAGACCAATGCTCCCAGTTTGCTGGCGGTGCAGATCTGAGCAGGCTGTTTTCCTGAGCCCTCAACACGTGTTGCTGATTCTGCCCTTCTACCCTCCACACAGGCTAAACTCCCCAATTTGAAAGAAGTGGATGTGCGCTACACCGAAGCGTGGTGAGCCCTCCCCGCCTCCGACTCTTCTCGTTTGCTTCTCCTGAGAAGGAAGAGATTTTTAAAACAAACAGAGAAAAACCAACCAGAAGAACTTTTGGCTAATACCTGTAGAGCTGTGAGTCCTGGTACTTGGTGGTGTAGGAGTCGTGGTTGTTGGGGGGTAGAGGAGTTGGCAGTATGTCTGTTGTGGGGAGCGGGGAGGACAGGGCAAGCCTGGACCCAGCTGGATTATTGTGATTTCGGAATTGACATCATTTAAACTGAAAAGGAAAATAAGGAAAGAACGAAAAGAAAAAGACTTTGTAGCAGCAAGCGGATTCTAAAGAATCAAAAAAACCCCCACCCCATCTTTGTGGATTTTCTTTGCCTTTGTGTTTTATGCCGTGTGGAGAAAAAACCCAACAACAAATATAGTCCTTTGTCACTATTTGACCTGGGTTTCCTGGGCTGGCAGCCGTCCAGCCCGAACTCTTCTTTCACCAGAAAACAAACAAACCAATCATCAAACTTTGCCGAAATCTCAAGAGAAGAAAAACCAAAACCCGTCTGATTTTTCACCTCCTCTGTCCTGTCCCCGCCGCCGTGTCCTCGCAGTTGTTATGCAAAGTAATTTTGTTGTACATAAGATTTACATAATGCACCTATTTAAGAGAAATGGTTCACAAATAGCAGGTCTGGGACCTGTCTTTTATTTATGAATTGTTAATTCTTTTACCCTTTTTTTGGCCGTATAGTACTGTATAAACTAGGTTGCCGTCTCGTCGTCATTATTACTCGTCCTCCTTCTTTTTTTTTTTTAAAAAAAGGAAACGTTCCTCTTCGAAAAAAATTGCCTTTTAGTAACGCAGACTGTATTATAACCCCTCTCTGTCACCGCCTTCATCGCGTTGTCTTTTTGATTTCAAAATGCCTCAAACCTTATTGAATAGGAAGGAAAAC
>JAOXOE010000720.1:11609621-11648200 GCA_028565055.1 Phoeniculus purpureus
AGGCTGCCCAGGGTGGTTGTGGAGTCTCCTTCACTGGAGACATTCAAGACCCGCCTGGATGAGTTCCTGTGTGACTTGGTCTAGGTGATCCTACCGTTGCAGGCGGATTGGACTAGATGATCTTTTGAGGTCCCTTCCAATCCGTTATGATTCTATGATTACAGGTGACGGGCCTCAGCAAATCTGCACTGGTTTACTGTTACTTCTCCATTCAGCAGACTCTAATATGGCTGCTTTGATCTGTTCTGCAAGCTCGAAGGTAGTTTGGGAGACTAGAAAACTTCAGCAGCTTATCCCAAATACCTAATTTATTCAGGATTTTAGCTATATTTATATATTTTTATATTTTAGTTATGTTTATAGATAAATATATATATAAATCGATTATATATATTATATATTACTATTTATGCATATAAAATATATTTATAAAAATATATTTATAATTATAGATGTATATACACATATATAAATACACAAATATTTATATATTTTAGTTATATTTAGTTATACTCAGGACTTTAGTAGATATTTTATCTACATTTTCTCCCCCTTCATTTATTTCCTCTTTTAAATCGTTAACAAACATGTTAATAAGGTTGAGTCTCCCTGACAGGGTCTGCCGTACCTTACTCCATACCAGCTCCCACCTATCTGCATTAGGACCAGTGCGCTCTCTCCATCCCCAGATAATGTTGGTGCTTTCATTAGCTCCTCCAGGCCTTTCATAAACTTTTCTGGTGTGGAGTGTGTGGGATTAAAGTTTGTCTTTCCAAGACTGAGCACAGATTCCCTTCCTGTGTGCCTTGAGGGAAGATCCTAGACAAAAACACATCCCTGCAATGTATAAAGTACAGAATCACCAAATCATAGAAAGTGTTGGGCTGGAAGGGACCTTTAAAGGTCCAGCTCCCCAACAGTGAGCAGACACATCTCTAACGAGATCAGGTTTCTCACAGCCCCATCAATTACCACACTTGAATGCCTTCAGAGATGGAGCTTCTACCACCTCTCTGGGCAATAGTTTCAGTGTTTCAGCACCCTCATTGTGAACAACTTTTTTTGAACATCTAATCTAAACTAATCAGCAAGACTTGAACAATGTGTTTTATGGTCCCAGAAGTGCTTCCACTAGCACTAGCAAGTTTAATATTAAGAAGACTTTAGCAGAACAGGAGGAAAACGGGAAATGACCTGTAACAGAGCACCCTGCAGCAGTGCGGGCTGTGTGTGTTCTTCCTGATAGAGCAGTACCCCATCAGATCCTAGCATGGCTCCCTGTGGGGAGTCCAGCACAGAGGCTAAACGCTCTGGTTCAGCCCTGCTCATGGCTGTGCCCAGTCTACCGGAGTCGCCCTCTCCATGCTGCTCAGAGCTGATGAGGATAATGAGTGAGAGTGGGAGGCTAAAGCAGATGGTACTGAAGCACTTTTCTCTCCTCAGCTCATCTGTGGAACTTCTCAGTACTGGGACAGAACTGAAAGGCCAAAAGGTAACTAGAGGGAAGATCTGGACTTTTTCTTGCTAAGTTACAACTCACTTGTTCACAATTCGTGTCAAATGCTGGCTTTTTTCACTGCTTCCCACTTGCAATAACATGTTTTTTTTAGGAAAGATTTTCATTTTATTGGCTTTAAAAACCCAAAGGAAAAGTTCTCTTGGTTCCCTGCAGAGCCTCCTGCAGTTTTTCTGTTCTGGCTGGTATTGGGTTTCTCACTGTTGGTAGCACTGGTAATGAGCTGCTGGTGTTCCATCTCCGTGGATGTAAGGACTGCAGTATTTTATGCTTAACCTGAAAGGTGTGACTGC
This sequence comes from Phoeniculus purpureus, assembly GCA_028565055.1. NCBI lineage: Eukaryota > Metazoa > Chordata > Aves > Bucerotiformes > Phoeniculidae > Phoeniculus > Phoeniculus purpureus. The sequence continues at coordinate 11,611,431 of JAOXOE010000720.1, forward strand.
AGTCCCTTTAAATACACTGGTGTTTCTCGAAGCCAGCAAAGTCAGCTCAAGACCTTGAGTAAATAGCTAGTTAATTATGTGTGAAAAGATACACTTTGACAATTGTTCTTACATCTATTTTTAGGATTTTTTTAGCGATAATTCCAAATCACACACTGGAGTGTGGGTGGGAAACTTTTAAAACAACAATTCTTACTAATGAAGAGCTTTTTTTTTTTTTTTGTCCTAGCATAGCTGGCTTTGCTATGAGGAAATACCATTCCAAAGCCAGGACACTGGTATAAAACCTGGAAGCTGTGTTCTGCCTGAGGCACACCTCCTCACTCTGGGCCTGATGCCTTTGAAAATGTGAAATAATTATTTCCCTTTTTCTCTTTGAAAATAATTTTGAGCTCTACAAACTCAAGAGATAGTATTTTGTGCACAGGGATGGGGGACAGTTGCTCCTCAGAAGTCTTTTAAAACCTGTGCTTAGATGATCTCTTGAGGTCCCTTCCAATCCCTAATGTTCTGTGAAATAATAAGGGACAGGGTGGTTGAACTGAGGAGTAGCTGAACTTTTTAGGACTCAGACAAACATTGCAGCAGGCAACAGGCCAGGCACTTAAAAACACAACCTCCCTTCCTTCATGTCAGCTTTTCCACCAGTGACTTGAGTAGTTTGCTTTAAATCAATATTTACTTTAAACATTGTGATTAAGTGACAATAATGTACTAAGATTAAAATGCAACTCTGATAAGAAAGGAGCCAAGACACACCAGAACTCTTATTATGAGAAATTTACTTTGCATGGAGCCTGAACTCCATCTCGCTGAGAAGACATGCTTAGGGGGCTAGACCTGTAACCTGGTATGATCGTGTTTGAAATTGATTCTTTGTAAAGTTGGTCCTTAAGTTGCGCTGCTACGGCTGGACAGTGCTCTCAGAGGTCAGCTTTTTGCTATCAGCTTTGAGACTCTAAAGGTGATGGTTAAAGCCTGATCAAGGCTTCCCAGTACAGCTGAAGCTATCACCATGAAGAGCTGGGATAGTACAAGATCATCCTTCCACTCCTCTCTCCAAACTGCAGCAGTTACTGTCATCTCAACTCTGGACAAGAGCAGCTGGGCAATGGCTGCTGGGCCACTGCAAGCAACTTTAAGTCTAGGACCAAGTACAGAAGCCAGTTAATTTTCTTTATCATGTGAAGAACTTGGAGTAAACAAATGCATTTTTGAATAAAAGCTATAAAGAAGCAACATGTCCTTTGCCTTCACCGTCCCGAGGTGTGTGCGAGTGGCCCCTCGTCATTCCTTCCAAGAAGTGTAAACAGTTCAGCAGGGGTAGCACCACACCACTGTGTTCATCTAGTCCTGAATGATCAGACTTCTCTCCCTCACAAGTGACAAGCTCTAAAGTATTTGTTGCTTCTGTCTAATGACTCTCTAACACGTCTTAAACTGATGAGACACAGCTATTCAACCACTACAGTCTGGACAAAAGCTCTATTTTCTTTGCAGCGCCTGTGAGGCAGCAGTTCTGTGCCCTGTTATTTATTGTACCCACGAGGCCACCCAGCCAGTCCTGTGATTCTCTTTCATTCCTTGGTCTGTTCTTCAGGGGAAGTAATCAACACTTCATTACCAACCACCACAATAAGATGGGGCTGAAGTTTTCAGTGCTGTAATTAAGAGTCAGTGTTTACACTATAAATTTCCTTTTTTTGAGGGATCTACGACTGAAATGTAAAAATGTACTCCCAGCAGAAAAATGCACTTTTCAGACCTTCTAGTATGAATTGTGTTTGTACTTTTTAACAATTCAATTAAAATTAGAAAAAGAAAGTTAGACTGAAAAAACAACAGAAGAGAAAAATTTAAAGGAAGGGAGGAAGAGTTTTTTCTAGTGGCTAACCTTCTCCTCCCAGGCTTTGCTGCGGTTGGATCCTTCAGAGAGAATCAAGTTTCCCACTCTTCAGCACACATCAACAGGCTTTTTTGCTACTGAACATGTCACCTCGTGGTCAGCTGTGACTCTGAGGTCCATTCTGTTGTCTGCCTGGAAGGTCCCTCTTGCAGAGTTGGATGGCAGGAGCTGCTGATCCTGCAGCAGCTTTGTGTCTTTTATAGTGACTGTGAGAGGGTCTATTTGCTGTGCTGGATGTGCTGGTGTTTCTAAAAGTCACTATTTAATTGGTTTAAGGATTTTTTAGGATTTTTAAGGATTGCTTATTCCATCTGCAAGGCTGAGATGTTGATACAATCTACAGAACACAGTGTGACAATCTCCTCTGCAGCTATGATTTTCCTAGATGTATACATTTTCTTTGACTATATAATGACTCTTCAGCTTTAAGAGAGACAATTTTATCTGGTAATCCTAAGGTTGTGCAAGAAATGCAGGATGTGGTTGGGTTTTAGTACTCCTTCCAGGACACCACGGAGGCACGGCTGCACTGAAGAGTGTCTGGACCACAGTCCAGTATATTTTGCAGCGGTGCTTAACTTCTGCAACAAAGCCTCTGATTACCATAAAGATGGTCAAGCCTGTGCTTGTGTGGCTTGCGGGTTGTTTGAGGGTGGTTCCTGTGCTGAAGCTCTGCCACATGACTGATGAGGAGCCTGCTGGTACCTGACCCAGTGAAGCAGAATCAGGAGGGGCTGCTGAGGCTGGTGTCTGCTGGAATTCAAATTCGCTGTTGATGTACCCAGATGAATCTGACAGCTGGGGTTTAATAATACTGTTATTTGCTGCTCATAAAATGTCTGGGTTCACGTACACCTTTCACGTCCCTGCGGTGGGTGATATGTGACCTGTGGCTTTGTCCATACAAGCATTTCTGTGTTAGCTTTTACAGCAGAGGAAGTTGGCTGCTTGGCCCCATTGTATTCTGTCACCACTCATGTAATTTCAAAGGCAGCTTCAACATGAAACACTTGAATGATAAAGAGCTAAAAACAAAGTATGGGAGAGACATTTTTCTGTGACTGACATATGTTCTGTTAGTCTCACTCTTTTAGTATCATGTTGGGTTGATGGTTGGACTTGATCTGGGACGTCTCCTCCAGTCTTCATGATTGTATGATTCTACGTCTCTATAGGAAGTTGTTCTATGACTGTGCAACTGCATCATACAAGTTATAAAGAGGGGAACTTTTCCCAGGCTTGGCATCTGGAAAAATGTGAAGAGTTTTAGCGAGGAGGTTCATGAAACGTGAACAATGATGAGACTGTGATGGTCATCTTCTTGTTTTGCATTTGAAATGATCCACACCTCACACAGCCATTGGGTTTCAGGCTCTTTTCCTTTTGGGGTGGTGTGTTTGAAACGTGCTCTCCAGTCCTGTTCCAGGAAAGTCACACTCAGGTGACAGTCTCTGATGCTGTTAACTGGGATAAAACCTTGTTAGTTTGCATTGCTGTCATGGGAACAATTGATCCTACAACTTTTGCTGGATACAGTGGGGATTTTCTTCTCTTTCTGCCCCAGGCAGTATTGCTGAAGGAGTTTGTTGCAGTACTTGTCACTACTCCGCTGCAGGTATGGTTTTGTTTCAGTGGTTTCTTCATGTATAGGGAGAAATTATTAGTAAATGATGGAGTTTGACCACTGTTCAACCAGTTATAGAGCTGACGGAAATGATGGGAATCTTTCGTATTCCTCTATACATCAGGTTTGATTCCAGTCTGTTAAAAGACACTCCTTTGTGCCAGGCACCAGTGCTGGGAGGCGAGATGAAGGTCTACTTGTGCAGGTTGTAACCTCCATGTTTGGGAACCAGCAGTGGGAATGGGGATTCTGCTGGTGTACAATGGAGTGGCCCCTGCAGAACTGGCCAAGACCCTCCTCGGAATGGGGAGAGCTGTTCCTTGCAGACACTGCAATCCCTAGCTTTGGTTTCTAAGTGTTTTGTAGTCTTTTGGGGAGGCATGACTTGTTCCCTGTGATGACCCTGATATTCTGCCTATGGAAGTAGAAATTTTCCCCAGCTTTATCCATTAGGGAGCCAAGAAAGATACTTTGAATTTCATTGAATCATAAAAGTGATTCAGGTTGGAAAAGACTTTTAAGATCATGAAGTCCAAGCATTAACCAACTCTACCAAGCCAGTACCTGGGCTTTACTGGAGAACAGCACGTCACGACCCACGACTGACCTCCTGAATCCCAAGCTGGGTAACACTTTATGTACTTCAGATCCTGAGCAGAGGTGGTTGTACCTGCTTTGTAGTGGATGCCATAAGCTGAGTGAGTCGATTTTAAGGCGAGACCCTGCCCTCCAGGGCCTTGCTCTGACCTCCAAGCCTTTGCTCTGGACCTCCAGAGATCCCGCTCAGCCGGGCGGGCAGCTGTCACCTCTGCAGGTGCCCAGCAGGACCCATCGCCCTCCGAGGGCTGGATAGTGGCCTGTCCGCCCGCCCCAGCACCAGCGGCTGTCAGAGGCGCCGGGGGTCCCTCCGCAGCCCTGCTCAGCCCCGGGGGGAACCCGTAGCGGTTCCCGCCCCGTCGCGACCGGCCGCGCGCACCCGGAGGTGGCGGCGGGCGGGAGGGGGTTGTCACGTGACCCACCCCCCCCGGCGGCAGAAGCAGAAGTGGAGACCCGCGGGGCGCGGCGGGACCCGCAGCGCCGGTACTAGCTCCGGCCCCAGGAGGTGAGGGCGGCCCCAGACTGGCCTGGCCTGTCGCTCGGGCCCCGCAGCGCGGCAGGTGCCGCAGGGCCGGGGCGGCTGTCAGGGAGGGTCTTGGAGCGGGGTTACTCTGGTGCTTGGCGGGTCTGCGGTGAGAGCCGGCCCGGGGTAAAGGAGGAAGGACGGGCAGTCGGTCGGTGGGTCGGACGAAGGGGACTGTCCGCTGTGCCGGCAGCAGCCCCGCACGGCTGCGCCCGGGGCCAGGCCCTGCCTGCGGCCACCGCTGCGTTCTGTAGGCACAGCCCGGGCACCGGTAAAACTCAGGAGCTGGCGGGAGCCAAACTCTGGCACCTGCCGAGCCCTGCGGGTGAGGCTACAGCAGGGTGCGGGGTCATCGAGGCTTGTCTGCTGTTCTTTGCTAGCCAGGACGTTTGTAGTTTGACTTAGCTGCAGTTTTTCCTCTGAGTTGCCACAACGCGACTTTGAAGTCACAGCCCGAACTCCAGAGAAGAAGGACATGTTCTGAAGCTCCGGGGTACTGCCGTGTGCAGGTTTTGGTATCGTTCAGGGGTTTTGTTTTTAATCCATGTCCCTGTTCGCTTGGTGACTTGCAGTGAGCCTTTTCTGTAAGCGATGTTGTACCATCCCACTTTTACTTTTTGGTAGAAGAAGCCATAATGCTGCTGTGTCCCATAGCTCATACCCTGCTGGTTTAGAGTTATCCAGGTAATGGAGTGATGAGGGTCATTGCCAGGTGCTGCTGCGGGAATGGGGAGGAATATTGTTGATTCAAGTAGCTGTGTGCTGATGGCTATGGGAAGGCTGAGGGACACCTGTAGGTGAGTTTGACAAAACTTAGTATTTGAAAGGTAAGGTCTAATATCAAACGTTTCCATTAGTTCTTTCGGGATGTCTGATGTGGTTTGCTGTTAGGAAACTCTCTGTGATGTTTCTCTTAAGCCAAGCGGGTAGCCAAAGCCATGGAGAAGTGGTTTTCAGCAGTATTCCCTCTACCTTTTCTGTTGAAGATGTACTTCAAGAGAAGTAGATCTGCAACATCCTCAGCTACAGTTTTGTTTCATAGTAAGTTAAAAACTGGGCTTATGACTTGGTGTTTAAGTCACACTAAATCCACCATTTGCTCTGCTTTTGGGCAGAGAGAGCTACTCTAAAAGGGGAAGTTCATTGTGTTACACTGAGTGGAAACAGTTTAAGAACCCACCCCGGAGAGGCAGTTTGTTCGCACTAACACTAATCACTCAGAAAACCTGCTGCAGTACTCCTTGTTAAATATCTACACTTAGGAACTCCTTTTCTTGTTGCTCTAAGACATTTTTCATTTTACATACTGCAAAAGGGAGAGCAGATATATGTTTTGAACAGTCCCCTGTAAACCTACACACATTTAAAAGTTGGGGTTTTCCTTATTGCTGGGAAGTGATGCTAAAATAGGTGAACCTTGTTCCAAATCATGACATGTTCCTTTTATTACAATTCATAATGGAAAGAGTAGAAGTAAGAAGATGTGGTTTCTTTTGTCAGAAAACCAGATCACTGGAACGGGCTTCCCAGGGGGGTTGTGGAGTCTCCTTCTCTGGAGACATTTAAAACCTACCTGGGCATGGTCCTGTGTGGCTTGATCTAGGGGATCCTGCTGAGGCAGGGGGATTGGACTGGATGATCCTTCGAGGTCACTTCCAGTCCCTAATGTTCTGTGATTCTGTGAAACCAGACCCTGTAGAAATATTTTATTTCTTAAAATCTCCTCCTTTCATTTTTGTTATTACAAGTCATCGTAGAAAGACAAGGTGACTGTCACTGCCTGGTTAGGTGCAAGTCCACGGTAATTCAAATAATTAAATGACTAGTTCCAGGGTGTAAAAAGGCTAAAATCCTTTAAAACTTGTCTTTTCCCCCTCAGCTGTAGGATTGGGGTCTATGGTATTTTTCAATATTTTAAAGAAGGGGTACTACATCATCTTATTGCAATGACAAGCTCATAAGATACTAAACACTTAAAACCTGTATAATGTTTTGCAAAACATGGAGTGAGACGGTTCCTGCTGCTGTAGGCAGAGCAGGAGAGGGACTCTTGTTTACTCACAGGAAAAAGAAGTGTTTATTGAAGTGATAGAATTTGAAAAGAGTTGGAAGGATTGCAGCAGATGGCTACAAAGTCAGACTCAAATCAGCTAGTGACATGATGCTGAAAGATTGCTCTGTGGTGCTAACGAGAGGGTAGAAATCCCCGCTCATCACTGAAGAGTGGGTCAGGAGATCGTGACATAGGGTGAGGGGGAGGAGGGTTGAAAGAAGTTATGAAGGGGAAGCGAGAAGTGCCGGGGTCGAATTAGCTATCAACACGGAAACTGAAACTTCTTGTGATGAAGAGTAGTGGACAGAGGAGAGACGAAGAGAACCAGAGGAGATGTTGTGGCTGCGTGTGAACAGAGATCCTTTAAAGCTGTCCTGCTTGGCCATGTGGTTAAGGGGATGGTTAGAACTGCAGCAGCAGCTCCTGCTACTTGTGTGACAACAATACTTACTGGTGCATGTATGAACGAGCAGGTTCCAGGGCATCCCGCTGGCAGATAACCTTGCTGAGGTGAAATCAGGCTTCGAATTAGCTGTTTGATGCAATGCTGTGTGGGACACCAAAGCACAGAAATTTGGTGGTATTTATGAGAACTGCTGTGGACGCATCTCTCTTTTAGCTGCGTTATGCTATGTCTCAGGTGTGTGGCACAGATACCTGCTGCCTGCAATATATGTCAGGAGAAGTAGACTATGTTGGGAAACGCAGGCATGAAGTTTTAAAAGTGCTCAGACAGACTTCTAGCTGTGGTCAACATTTGTTTCAGTAGTTGTATTTACTCATATTTTCCCTCATTTTCTTTTCCACTCTCAAGCAGTTATTTCTTACAGGAGTGGAAATTAAATGAGCTTTTGTTTCAGGGATGAAGAGTTTAACTTCCAGCTAGCATTGAATTGATAAGTTTTTTATGGAACATGATTCTACAAATACCCTAAAGTAATAAAGAAGTTCCTACAGGAACAGTGATTTCTGATAAAAGCTTCTCTGCCTCTGTGTCAGTTAGTGAAAGTCTCCATGAGCAAAGGTATCTGACTCTGTATAAAATAAATCAAAGCAGATCTGATGCTTGAAAGGAATTTTGTAGGGTCAAAGCTTAAACAGGCTGCCCAAGGACTTGGTTGAATCTTCCCTGGATGTGTAGATCTGAAGCTTAGGGACACGATTTAGCAGTGAGCTTGCTACAGCTGGGTAAATTATTTGACTTGATGATCTTAAAGGTCTTTTCCAGCCTGAACAATTCTATGGTTCTGTGATTTTTTTTTTGATGTCTTAGGACCCTCTTGAAGTGATCAAATCAGGATACGTGTAGTCAAGGTTGGAACTTTACTGAAAGAAATCTGTCTTACTGTGGACCTTGCCATTTTCTGACTTAAACTGCTATTTGTTGGCTTTGGAGGTGCATTCTTAGAGCTGGTTTGGTACAAGGGCATGAAGGTGGAACAGGTGATGCGTGATGCTCAGATTTTTACCTTTCACAGTGATACATACTTACTGCAGAAACCCCACCAGCTGTTACAGAGGACAATTCTATTAATAATTGTATTAATTTGGGCTGTGTAATCAAGAGCTACTTGTGTAAGTGTCCCATGAAGGAATCCTTCATTTTGCTCTTTGTACTGGTAAGATAAGCTTGCTTGGTAAGTGGAATAAACTGCCATGCTCAAAGCAGGTTGTGCAGTATAATTGCATTTATGCTATTTTGGAGTTTGGAGAGGGTGCAGAAACAGTGTCAGAAGTGTTGCAGTGGTGCCAATAGTGCTCCTTTTGAAGAGGTTTTTAGCATAGTTCGGCTTTAGTTTGAGCATTATTTTTTCACGTGTCTCACATGTTCTTTGTCTTTGTTTTTATTTAGGTTTCAATGGTTCTTTGTTGTGCACTGTGCTCTCTTTTCCCTGGTGTGTCCATGTTTTACGTGCTCTGTGTTTTGCTCTCTTTTTCCCTCTCCTCAGGTATTGCTTATATCTCTTATTTCTTTCTTAATATTCTTTCTGCTATTTTTTCTGTTATGACACTGAGACTTTGGAGATATCAATCTTCATTTGTAGTGATGGGAGCATACATGCAGTTGAAGATGTGCCTGTGTAAAACATATGGGCAGTTATGCCCTGTAATGTGATTTTTTTTTTTTTTATTTTTTTTTTAAGTGTGTTTGGGGTAAGCAGACCTTTGTCTTGGTTTGGAACCTGCCGTGCTTGTGTGTTACATTGAGGAAGTTGGTGCTGTGCTGTGGCTACAAGAGAGCCATTGGTTCTTGCTGAGAAATTTAGATGTCAATTCATTGCGTGCAGCGATTGCTCCACCCTTCATTTTTAAGAGACTTGGCAGCACCTCCCTCTGTGAAGATGGTTTGTACTTTGAGAACAAAACAGTGGAGCCCTGTTAGTGTTAGTCGTGTATCTGCCACATATATGTTGGTCTCTTTAACTTACAGAAATGTGATTTGAAAAGAAATAACCCTTTTTAATATTGGATTTTCTCCCTTTTCCCCTTTTTAATCATTTCAGGACACTGGAAACCATAGAAGTTTGATTTAAAATTATAAACTAAAAATGCCCAGAAAGAGAATAGACTATGGAGTGTTGCCGGAGTATGAGAAAAGCCAGATCAAAAGGACCTTGGAGCTGGGAACTGTGATGACAATGTTCAGTCTCAAGAAAAATAGCCCGGAAAGGAGAACTATTCAAGTCATAATGGAAACCAGGCAGGTAGCGTGGAGCAAGACAGCTGACAAGATCGAAGGTTTCTGTGAGTATTTGCAAAGTGTACCTGAATGTGGAGTTACTTACAAATGGATGTAATTGTCAGATATTGATTTAATGAGCCTTTACGTTACCGTAATGAAGTTTTTAGCTGAAAAGAGTTTGGTGATTTGCTGAGAATATTCTGAATTTTTCAATTTGGGTGAAGAGTCTTCTGCAGCTGGTTGTTTAGATATCTAACACTACTTAAATATGATTTCTGTGCTTTTACCCTAAGATTTCTTGTCAAAGTGTTCATTTTTGATTATGCTGGTGCTTGCGTTCTTTGAATGGAGTTGCTGGGTGACAGTTGTTTTCTATCATTAAGCATTAAGGAATCTTGTAAATTGAAGTGAGTTCTTTACACCTGCTTTATCCAAAAAGAAAAAACAACCTCCAAATACAAGGAAACTGAATTAAAATGTCAGTTTTTCTTAGGGAATTTGCAGCTTCAGGATAGAAATAATTCTATAGGACCATTATTGGACATGCCCAATGACAGGAGGATGAAGCTGTGAGATAGAAGAGATGGTTTGAAGGTCCTGAGTTGATCCTGTCTCATTAGTTGGTATCTGAATTGGTTATACCCAACACTTATGTCAAGGCTGGGAAGTGGAGGGGGTAAAGCTACATAGGACTGCAAAAGCTGTGGTGAAACAGTAAAATGAGACCAAGCACAGCTGATCACAACGATGGTCAGCATGTGCTTTTGGGGATTTGTACAGTTCCTTTTGGCATACTTCTTGTTTTACTTACTACTGGCTTGATTTTACTATGTGACTGATAAATGGTATTTGTCTTTGGTGAAGGAATGGAATTGTTTGCCCAAATTGCTGAATTATTTATCGATCAGCCTTAACTAGAGAGAATCCTGGAATTAAGGAACTGGGGCTATTTGGGAAAAGAAATTTGTGAAAAGAAGTTGAAGAGCTTGGAAGGCTGAGCAGATATATTGAAATGAGAGAATAAAGACAGTGTAAGGAATCTACAGGGGTGAGAATCAGACTTATTTAGCAGAGACAGGGATTTTAGTGAAAAACAAGTTAAGATCTGACTGGGAGAGGATAAAAGGGTTTATGAATGTAAGAGAGAGATTGAGGCGTGAGGGCAAAAAAAAGAAAAGCCGTAGATACGGAGAATGAGGGAGATGATTCTTACTATGGTATCTTACTCTTTTGGGGGCCTTGGATCCACATGTGTGAGTTGCAATGGGAATAAAACCCACACAGGTCTGTTCAGTGCTGCCCCGATCGACTATCACTGGTGCCAGTTACCCCAGTAGTGCAACAGACAGGAGCCATGCTTGTGGTGGTCTCCCTGGATGTGAGTACACACTGATGTGGGAGAAGCTGGGAAGGAGGAGAATGGAATTTGTCTGTTGAGTTTTTTTGGTAAATGCCCAGTAAGTTAAAAATGCTTAAATGGGTCTTGTGAGGTTTCAATGACAGCTACATGATTCTTGGATTGTCTGTGCAGCTCCTCTTCATTTGCCTTACTCAAAACTATTGCATCTGTGTGCTGTGGTTTCCATTGGTTCCTGTCTCATTCCTTGTGCAGACTGGACCTGCAGCTGGAAATGTTAACGTAGTGGGGTGAAAGACGGGTTGTCTGGAGGTTGTTCTTACCAGTGGTGGTGGAAATATGGTGATGTGCAGCATTCTGGGAAGAAACAAACAGGTCTGGACACCCTAATTAACAGATACTCAGAATCGTAATCTTGCATTGCCCCAGTTTCTCATGTGGAAAATGAGGGTAATTATCCCTTCCCATAATCACACGTGTGAATGCAAGTTTGTTATTGGTTCTGATATGCTCAGATCCCAAAAAATCCCCACCCCAGCCCTGAGAGGAGATCAATAATTCAATTATGAGAGCACGGCTTGAATATGCTTAGCAAATAAGATTAAAATAAAACAGCAAATAACCACCTAGTGAATTCAGAACTGTACAGACTGCTCAGTCCAGGTTTTGGGGTCAACAGTTTCAGTGCTTGGCTTACAATCTTCCTTTGTCAACAATTCCTGGGAGGGCCATGTGTTTGTGGTAAATATATCCTGATAATGAAATAGTTTGCTCTAAACAGAGATTGTAATGCTTTAACAGAAGGTGAATATTTTAAATTGACTCTTAATGTCTCGACTATCCAGGCAGTCATTATTAGGATGGGGAATATAGTACAGACCTTGTCTTTACCCAAGGCCTCTCGCTGAAAACTGTAGTGCTGTAGCAGTTTTCTGAATTGAGGAACACTTAAGTGACCTTCATAATGATGGAACCTTTAGGGCCGAGAATATGCCATAGTTTAAAAGCATGAATATGCAAAATACGGTTTTTTGTCTTAGTTTGTCCAAACCTAAGGGTATTTTGCCTGCATTTCTCAGAATATGGCTGGAGCAGTTGCTGCTATTTGCTGTGAGCCGTATCTTACCTGCTTGAAATGAAATTCACTGTAGCTTTAACTTGCTGACAGTGTTTTTACCAAAGAGGAAGGAAATATTGTATTTATTTATTTGTTTAAATGTTACTGTTGCTTTTTGTGACTGATGCTCAGGCTTTCTTTTTGCTTGAGAAGTGGGAAATTAATGGATTTGTAGCTGATAATTGAATGGATGGGCTTCTCATGCATTGAGGAGAGGGGAATTAAAATGCCTACTGTGCTGAGGAGGTGGTACTGACTTTGTGGTAGGAGAAAAGTTGTTTCGGCTGGTATATCTAAATGTACGTGTGGGTGACCCCAAAGGATTCTCTGGTGGGTTGTGCTGATTGTGTGAAAAATAAAAAAAAATCTTCTTTTTTTTTCTTTTTTTAAGTGTCTGAGGGAATAGAATTATCATCTTGAGTAGTACGTAGTTTGATGTGCTTGTGCTGCACAAAGCATTTGTTTTGCTATCCTGACGGTTGCTATTTGCATGGCCACGGTTCAGTAGGACTGAGTACTGAGCAAGGGTAGGAGAGTTAAGCCAGCTTCCTGCTCTGTGTGTCGTTGTAACTCAAGTTTGGCAGCTGCTCTTCACAGAATGTAGAAAACTCAATGTTTGGATCTGCTGTGGGGTTTGTGCTTCTAAATCATGTAATGAAGAGGTTCTTAAGCTTTGGGACACAAAAGTAGGCTGCTCATACATAGAGAAGATGGAGACCTACTTTCATACTGTAGTCCTGCTCCAGAGTTGCTCATAATTATTACAAGGCCGTTTTCAGGTTTGGTCAGTACTATTCTGGAAGTGCTTTAAGTTTAAGCCTCAGAACAACAAAAGGGCAGCTGCTCTTCATTCTGGAATAAATTGATCCAAGCAATGGAGATGTGGGATCAGCTATACTGGTGTATATACCCAGTTTAGATAACCCTGTGGCCCTGAATGCAGCAGTACTGTGTTTTTTAGATTCTGTTGCTCCTTTTGTTTAAAACCTGCCAGCATTTATCTTCAGAACAGCTCAACAGAGCTGCTAAAATTCTGTCCAGTGCAGATGAGTTTCTCTGGATGAGTAAATGAAATAGAGACACCTTTGTTCAGAGAACTCCTTCTAGATGCAGGCCTTTGGTGTGGTAAGAAGTGAGGATATACAAAGGCTACTGGAAATGTTTTGTGGGCCTTCTGAGAGACTGGACTTATTATAGACATAAGGAATTTTCTAACAAAAACTGGGGAGAAACCTCTGTATTTTCCTCTAAATGAAACAATACAGGTTGGTTGTGTCCTTCAGGGAAGGATATGCTGTTTCATCAGTAAATCAAATTTTAACCTGATGTGTGTCAAGTAAGTTACCTCGCTTTAATAGAGCAACAGAGGATGTTAGTCACTTTTTATTTAGTATGGGAGTTACTGCAGCTCTGAGAATGCCACACAATTCCTTAATCCTTGAAATACAGGCTTTATTTTGGCTTCAGGCAAGTTCTAGCTTTACTAGGAGATGGAGCGTTGTGCATACTGGATCTTTTACTAATCTTCTCTGCTTATGTATGAGAGATGGCAGTGAGCAACCCAGCAATGTCTTCTCCAATCCTTCCTGCGTTGTCCTAATGTTGTTGGTGATCTGTGCATGAAGTCTTGTCTTTCCCGTAGAGCTGTGCAGCAGAGTTGCTCATGGCAACTGAGTTCTTGGATGGTATTTCAGTTTTCATGAGATCAGCCTAGCTGTTGGTCTTGTCCAAGCTAATCAGATTTGCTGAAGACAGTAGGTTTTACTGTTTGTAAGGAAACTCTGATCCTCTTGAACACAAATCTTGGGTTACTGTGATTCTGCTGTTGCAAAATGTGCTTTGCAGTGTTAAGGTAAGTGTCTGTGGGGTGTCTGTCTTTCATTTTTAGCCTGTAAGGTCCGGAGAGGCTGGTAAATGAGCACCTTTCAGAAGAAGTAACATACAAATTGTCCATGTTTTACATTTTGTTCAAGATTCCATCTAGATGAAAGAAGACAATGGAAAGAGGGTGTTTGCTTGTCCTGGAGTGTTTTTCAGATGTAGTGGAGGCCAGCAAGGTTTCTAGTGCTGCTGCTCTTTTAGTTACCTGTTGAGACTGCAGAGTGAGAACCTTTGGCTTTCCTACATCAGCTGAGTCCAAAACCAAAATAAGTAGAAGGGAGCAGTGTCTCTTTGAGAAATGTTACTTATGGAGGATGTTTGGCAGGCAGGTTTCATCAGTATATTCAAGTGAATACCAGCAGCATGTGCTTCCTCATGTGGGATGCAGAGGGTTGTGCAGATAGCTGGAGGAACCAGGTCTGAGCTGGATGAGACTGTGTTTACCCATGCTAGCACCTCTTCTAGACATCTTGTTCTGTACACAGGCATTTTAGATGCCCTAATAGCTCTAAGATCACAGCATCGCAGAACATTAGGGATTGGAAGGGACCTTGAAAGATCATCTGGTCCAATCTCCACCTGAGGGAAATACGTATAGACACTAGCTACAAAACTTTGGAGATTCTCCTTCTGCCTCGTACTTATTTTTAGCATTTCTTTGTTCTCTGCTGTGTCCTCGTTTTAAACTAAAGTTTGCTAGGTGGGCTGTGAGACTGCTGGTGGGGCTCAGGCTCTCAGCACTGTTGATCTCAACATACCTAGACGTATCAATGCCAAAACATTGGTTTAGATTCTGGTGACGGATGTTTTTCCCTTGAGGAGTTGTGTGGGATTTTTTGAGTTTGATTGTTTTTTTTCCTCCCTGTTGTACTTTGTATACAGCCCTGTGCTGTTAATACTTTAAAGCCATCATGGTGATCTGCCTCCCACTTATATTTCTTGGTATGCACACTAAGTCTCGTTACAGTAGAGGCCCTGCCGTTGATTTCAAGAAGGAAAAATTTGTATTTGGACAATATACACGTTTACATGCGCACAAATGAAGTATATCCCAAAGAGTTTATGGTGTTTAATCTTGTAGAGCAAGTGTGTGGCAAGGTGTAAATCTCTCAGAAGCTGACCCGTAATGCGTATTTCATTCTTGATCAAATGCAAAGTGTTTGAAGGACAATTCTTAAAGAAAAGTTTGTGGCAACTACAGTTTGATTAATCATTGAAAAATATGTGAGTTTCTACATAATCTCTGAATCCTTATGTTGAGTGATGAATCACAGCCAGGAGAATTTATGCTCCAAGAGCTCCCTGGTATCCTCCTTGAATATGCCAATGTGTGTTTACAGTACAGCAGGAACTGAGGAGTTCTGTTAAGCATTTAAGTTGATTTATATTTTTTGTAATACCTAGGAGTTTGGTTTTATTTTTCATGTGAAGAGATGACATGGTTTTGTAAAAGAAATGACATGTCTGACAGTGTGTAACATCTTTATTTTATGATTAATGTGGGCAGCTAGTTTTACGCTGTCTCTCTGTTCTCCACAGTTTGTAGAAAAAAATGGTTAGCCCACTGTTTAAATAGATTTGCCATCTCCAATTCATTTAGTGCTACTGATGTTTTACCTAACCTATAAAAAGGGTTATCAGAATAATATGTTCACTTCAGAGTCATAAAGATGATGGAATGGAGCATCTCCCTGATGAGGAAAGGCTGAGGGAGTTGGGTCTCTTCAGCCTGGAAAAAAGGAGGCTGAGGGCTGACCCCATGAATGTTGATAAATATGGAAAGGGTGGATATCAGGAGGATGGAGCCAGGCTTTGCTCAGTGGCATCCAATGACAGGGCAAGGGGCAGCGGGTGTGAGCTGGAACATAAGAGGTTCCACATCTATGTGAAAAGGAAATTCTTCCCAGTGAGGGTGACAGAGCACTGGAATGGGCTGCCCAGGGGAGTTGTGGAGTCTGCTTCTCTGGAGACATTTAAAACCTGCCATGTTCCTGTGTGACTTGATCTAGGTGATCCTGCTATGGCAGGGGGATTGTACTAGATGATCTTTCAAGGTCCCTTCCAATTCCTAACATTCTGTGATTCTGTGTGAAGATTCTGTTCCTGCTGAAAAGAGGAGATTTTACCGAATCTGTCCTCTAGAAGATGATTAGCCCCACCCCCCCATTAATGCTTAAATTCTTGGTGCCTTACATTCTTAAACATGGATGAGGGATTTTTTTTCAGGTAGTTGTAGAGAGGGATAAAGTCCTCCCTGAGTCTCTTCTTCTCCAGGCTAAACACCCCCAGCTCCCTCAGCCTCTCCTCATCAGCCTTTCCCTCCAGTCCTTTCCCCAGCCTCATTGCTCCTCTGGATCTGCTCCAGCACCTCAATCTCTTTCTTGAAGTGAGTGGCCCAGAACTATCACAGTACTCGAGGTGAGGCCTCACCAGTTCTGAGTGCAGGGGGAGAATTACGTCTGTAGTCTCACTGGCCACACTCTTGCTGATACAAGCCAGGATGCCATTGGCGTTTTGTGCCACCTGTGCACCCTGCTGGCTCTTCTTCGGCCAGTTGTCAACTAGTACTCCCAGGTACCTCTCTGCCAGGCTGCTCTCCAGCCACTCATCCCCCAGTCTGTAGTGCTGCAGGGGATTATTGTGGTGTTTATTACCCAAGGAACTTTAGTGTAAGTCGTCAGCTGAGTATTTAGATCTTGGTTTCTGTCATCGAATGAAAAAATGAATGTGTGTAGCCTTCAGCTGTTTTCAAATAATTTCTTCCCTTTAGCAGCTCAGTTCTGCAATGTTCAGTGCTAACTTACAACGACCAGACTTCCTGTCATGGCCAGCCAGCAAGACAGGGATGGATTGAGCTTCACAGACCTGAGCACCCCCAGTGGCATTGATGAAAGTCGGTGTGAGATTTAGGAACTCCCTTACACATTTCCCGAAGTCAAAGTGTTCCAGGGCAGCATTTCTCTTTTGGTTTGCTGCATGGAGTAGAATGCAAACTTTTCTGGACACAAATGTACATTTTACCCTATTCTTCTCTCATTTTGTGAGGATGCTTATTAGTTTTTAATACAAAACCAGTAGCCATTTGAGACTTGTGGCCCCTTGAATTCAGAGCTCAAGCTGAGAAGGGCTGTAATTTCTATTTGCTCTGCTGAGCAGTCCAGTGAGAAGTTATGAATTTAATGGTAATTTACTGTTCCTGTACACAGCAGCTTTTTGTGACCTGGCTACGTAAAGAACCTGTGGGTTTAGATGTACTTCTCTAACGTTGTGTCAGTCACACCTCTGAGTCCCCAGAGGACCCAGTGGAAAGGCAGTCATGTGTGATTTCTCAAGGTGCACCACAGTGTTTCTCACATTCTGTCCTTGTAACTGTGTTTTCAGATAATTTTGTGGCTTACCTGTGATGTTTCAGTCTGAAGGAGGGGGTTGGTCTCTTCTCACTAGTAGCAAGAGATAGGACAGGAGGAAATGGCCTCAAGTTGCGCCAGAGGAGGTTTAAGTTAGTCATTGGGAAAAACTACTTCATTGGAAGGGTCATCAGGCCTTGGAACAGGCTGCCCAGGGAGGGGTTTGCATCACCATCCCTGGACGGCTTAAAAGTTATTGAGATCTGGAGCTCAGGAACAGGATTTAATGGTGGCTTTGGGACAGCTGGGTTAATGGGCGGAATTGATGATCTTAAAGGTCTTTTCCAACCTCAGTGATTCTATGATTCTATCACTTCTTTGGGCCACTGATAATGTCACTAAGTGTTGCTGTATGAACTGAGTTACTTTCCACACTGTGCCTGTACTGTCATGCTGCAGGAGATTTCTACTTTTGTGTGGCTTTGTCCTTTGCTGAGAGAAGCCTCACCTTGTTCCCTTTAGAGTTGCCCATGTTCTGTGTGCCATGGCTTCTCTGCATAGAATGGGCTGTTATGACACACCTTGTGTAGTTAATCTTTAATTCCAGAAGGGACAGCAAAGCCATTGTCCTGACTAACCACGGTGAAGAACATTTGTAGAAACATGTGAAAAGCTTTCTTCACTCACTGACCTCTCATTTGCACATGGCCTGTGGTGCAGGGCACAGCTTCTGCCTTTTGAAAAGGAAACCTTTGCAATATTTTGTAATGCAAATTGTTGAAAAAATAAAATTAGAATATTGTTTCTTAATGCAGATTCTTGCTTTCTCTATATAAATGAAAATGCAAGTGTGTGCATAAAGAGATGCCCATCTCATCTTGATCCACAGCACTTAGGTGGTCAGAGTCTGTTCTTCTCTGAAACGTTGCCAGTAGTTTCCCTTTGACCTTCTTGAGACTGAAAATACCTGCTAAAGTAAATAATGCTTATGGCCTGACTCTGTGAGCATCCTTTATATCTCTCTGTAGGGTTTTTTCATTAAGTACATAACTGTGAGCTGTGATCTGTTTGTGGCCAGACTGGGAGCCTCCTGGGGCCTTTGGGCTTTGAATAAGGAGCCTTCTCTTACAAGACTCTCCAGTCAATAATGCCAGTCTCAGTTGAACTTCTATGCTATTTATCAAGACTTTTCTGTCAGGGATACCTTGCTGTAGGTTGACAGACCCTAAGATATTTTATCTTACCCCATTTGTGTACAATCTGCTTGACTTTCCAGCCTACAGTTACCTGATCTGACCAAAGCTGATCTATGCAAACATGCCTTCCTGCTGTGAACTTACCTTAGCATAGTGGGTTCTGCTGTTGCCATCAGCAGGTTTTAAGCAGAGTTCATTCACTAACCCAGTTGTCTTACTTGGATGCTGAACACTCCCAACCAGAGATGGGTGTTGTGTGAGCACAGAGGTAGACAGACACAGAAGTTCTCCCTGGAATTACCATGCTGGCTTGTTCTCTTCTCCTGGAAAGAGGAGCACAGTGGTTGTGTTCAGCTTTGTCATGTTTTTTTACCTTACCCTGTTTGCTTTGTTCTCGACCTGTGCTTTCCTTGCGTCTTGTCTTCTGCTCAGCTTGCACAACACCTACCATAGTGGAATCCAGGTTCTGTTTTACTGTCTGCCTGTAAGTGGAACTGAAGCAAGGGTAATGGCAATTCATACATACAAGTGTGTGTGACTAAATGTGATCACTGCTGCCAGGTTATTTGGATGGAGATCAGTGGAGATGTTGAGAATCAGAAGTGTATTGTTAAGTTTCTGGCAGTAAAGAGCTCTAGCAGGCGCTCTGGAAGGCACCGAGCAATTAATCTGTGCAGTCTTTGGAAAGTAGCTGTGTAGTAGTGTAATGATCCATTGAATTAACTGATTTGCCAAACAACACACAACAGCAGGAGATGAAGTTCAGCAGCTTTAGGCTCTGAACTGCCATGAGTACTGCACATCCAGATCAGAGCCTGAAACAGGATGGTAATTGAAGCTGCCTTGGAGTCCAGTCTTGTTAAAGAGCTACCTGTGGGAGTTGTCAGAATCAATAGGTGACTGATGAGGCTGCCAAGGAAGTCCTTTTAACCAGTGAAAATAACCACATGAAAGAATGGATGAAATGTAAACTAGTACTGTAAGGTTTTTAGAGTGGCACTAGACTTGCGAACTGTTTGGCTGGGTGTTTTGACAAATCAGTAACAGTCCGAGGAGCACAACCATGACCAGAAAGCGCAGTTTATTGTTGGTTCCTGCATAGTGTAAGGATAAGTTTGCATAACCCATCACCCTGGAGAGAAAGGAGAATACCTCTGACCAAAAATATCCCAACAGAAAACCCAAAGGTAATGAGAAAGTCCATAACAAAAGGAAAACCCAGCCAAATCTATCGTAGAAACTATTGTCTGGGTCAGATCCGTTATCTGCAGCAGCCTGTCTGCAGACAGGGAGAAGGAGAGTCCTGTCGAGAGAGACAATACAACTGTATCTCCTCAGGCTGGTCTCTGCGAGCAGCTTCTCTTTTATATTGTGGTGCTGCTTCAACAACTTCCCCTCTGAAGCAGACAGCTGTCACCATCCAATCCAAGGTTGCTTCCTTCTGGGAAAGCAAGATAGGGGAGTATTTTTCTCCACACTCCCCCACAAATATCTGGATGTTGGTGGTCTGTCATAGGAGAAAGGAATCATCCATGTGTCAGCCTCAGTTCTCAGCACTTCACTGAGGATCAAATGCACAGGGAGTGTCCTCCTTGTTTTGCTGGGTGTGAGTCAACTTCTTCAAAGGGCACACTCTGATTTATCTTTTCTTGGGAAATGCATTAATCTTCTTGCACTGGTTTATGGAACTGTCCCTTGCAAGTGTATTGGATCTGATCTGACCCTGCTGGGGTGTATGGCCAGGTCTGTGCTTTTTCAGGTTAATCATGCCCTGGCATTATCTGTCTTTGAAGCCAGGTCAAGGCTCTGCAATTTCCACATGGGATTGAGGAGGAGGAAGGCTCCAGTGCGAAAAGGCAGTAAGAAAACAGAGTAGCCTGCTCTGCCAGGGAAGTTGGACTAGATGATCTCCAGAGGTTGCTTCCAATCCCTACCATTCTGTGATTCTGTGTGTGTCCCATATGCTATGGTTGGTACTTCTCGCAGAGACATGAAGTTTCAGTGTAATTGTTCAGTGACAGATTGTGCTAAGAAAAGTTCATAGTAGCTGTGTAACAGCTAAGTTGGTGCAGCTGATTTAATATCAGAGTCTGAAACGCTGAAGCTTTTCCTGGCCTGTTCCTTTCTCAGTTCACTTGGGATCAGCCATTCTGGACTTGGTGGGTATCACAAACACGATAAAACTTGTGTTTTTGTACATGTGTTTTGAATATTAATGAAGTAAATAAAATCCTGCCAGAATTTTGAAGGACACATATAATATGTTGCCTTAAAGTACAGTAAAAATCTGAATTAGAGAGGTTTTATACAAATATTTTCTCTTTTTTTCCCCCAATTTTTGTTTTTGCTGATCCATTGTTCTGTTGGTTGAATATTTAGCAATTAGAATCATAGAATCGTGGAATCATTCAGGTTGGAAAAGACCCCTGGGATCATTGAGTCCAACCATCAACCTTACTCTACAAGGTCACACCTAAACCAGATCCCCCAACACCACATCTAAGCGACTTCTAAACACATCCAGGGGTGGGGACTCAGCCACCACCTTGGACAGCCCGTTGGAGTACCTGAGCACTCTCTCTGGGAAGATTTTTTTTCCTGATGTCCAGTCTAAACCTCCCCTGTTGAAGCTTGAAACCCTTCCCTCTGGTTCTGTCGCTAATGACCTGTGAGAAGAGACCAGCACCAACATTTCTACAGTGTCCTTTCAGGTAGTTGTAGAGCGTTGAGGTCTCCCCTCAGCCTCCTCTTCCTCATACTAAACAGCCCCAACTCTCTCAATGTCTCCTCATCAGATTTATTCTGCAGGCCCTTCCCCAGCTTTGTGGCCCTCCTCTGCACTCGCTCCAGCACCTTGACGTCTCCCTTGTACGGAGGTGCCCAAAACTGGACCCAGTACTCAACTTTTGGCCTCTCCAGTGCTGAGTACAGGGGGACAGTCACCTCCCTACTCCTGCTGGCCACACAGTTTCTAATCCTGGCCCGGGATGCCATTGGCCTTCTTGGCCACCTGGGCACACTACTGGCTCAAAATTGACGTATAATATTATACCCTATAAATTAGGCTATAATAATAACTTTTTCACAGACTAGTTGGAGAAACAATACTATATAGGTTACCAGCGTGAAACCTGTGCAGAGAAAATGCCTTGTCCCTCAATGCACATACACATGTTCATGCAGGAGGATGTGGTGGTAGGGTTGAAAGGTCGTAACACAAGGAGAAGGACTATAGTGAGTAACCGAGTTAAGACGTTGAGTAAGTTTGTGTTGTGTTGCAGAGATCAGGGTGAGGTAAGAGCCTCTTGAGATGACAACAGCAGTGCAGGTTGTGAAATCTGTTTTATTCCTGCTTGTAGTTTGTAATTTGCAGGGATCTTTGCGGGGTGTTGTGCCCAAGGCTTAAATTACAGATCTACTTCACTTTGAAGTTAAAGTTGTGGTTGTTTTGCAGAGGTTTGGTTGGTGAAGGGGAAGCAGAAGAGGTGACTGGGTTTGCTCTTGCCCTTGATCCAAATGAGCCACCATGGTGTGCATTCCCATGCTGTTTGTTGCCATCTCTCTCTACTGATATTAATGTGAATTGGTGGGCTTACATAAGTTTTTTCAAATGGTAGCTTTTAGGGATGAATATTTGGCTGCACTGCTAGGGTTCTATTTAAGGGAGACTCTGGAGGGTAACAGGATCAGAGTCATCAAGAAGAGCTTTCAGTTACTTATTATTTGTGATCATGTCATGAATTTATCTTACCTAAATGTAATGGGCCTTGCCCAATCAGATATGCAGATCTTAGATATCTTCATGGGTTGAGAAGGTATCTGAGACATGCAGCTTGAGACATTAAGAGCTCTATCTTGAAACATAATTGCCTTTGGAAATGTAATGTAATAAAGATCTGTGTGTCCTACAATAGTTCAGGGTTGAACTTTGAGGTCCTATTTTCCCAAAGTGAGTTGTTTAATGGCTGGGAGAAAAGACTGACTGGTGGAAAGTCTGTCCTAAAATAATGGGCAGAGAATAAGAAATTCCAAGATAAATAAATATTTAATTACTAGGATTTTATTGTCTCTCCCTCCTTTCCATGTTGGCATCATAAAAACCCAGCACTGCA
This sequence comes from Phoeniculus purpureus, assembly GCA_028565055.1. Classification (NCBI taxonomy): domain Eukaryota; kingdom Metazoa; phylum Chordata; class Aves; order Bucerotiformes; family Phoeniculidae; genus Phoeniculus; species Phoeniculus purpureus. The sequence continues at coordinate 11,633,827 of JAOXOE010000720.1, forward strand.
CAGGCTGAAGATTTAACCGGTGTTCAGCTTCCTCTCTGTTAGCAGCAGAATTGCTTTTTTGTTACCTGTCTTTTGCTACTGATAAGGTGCTTGCTTAAAACAGGGTCTTATATTGTGTCATTCTTAAATGCATGGACAGAAACTCAGCTATTTTCCTTGCATCTTGCTAGTCTGATAAACACATTTCAAGAGCAGCCATAAAATGTTTTTCTTTGCTCTTCATCTCGTTGCTCGTAAGTCAAGACTGTCCAGAAATGGGAAGAGCTGTTTATTTGTCTGTTCTACAAGCAGAACAAAACCCACTTCCTCGGTTTTCTAACAAGTATCTTATCTTGAGAGTGCACATATTTCTATTTCGGTGCTGTCTCTGCTGCTGTTTGAGCCATGTAGCAGGGCTTTGATAAAACAGGGAGCTGCCTTGAGAAAATGTGTGACACTGCAGTGTTCCCATTCTGCTGTGCTCTCATACCTCCCTGTGTCCTGGAGAAAGCAGCCAGCTCCTAGTGATACCGTAGGTTGTGTCGAAGTGACACAGATCTCTCTGGAGTCAACCAGGAAAAAACCCACACATTTTAATTATTAGGCTGGATTTTCTCTTTGTGTTCCTCCTTAAAATCTTTTTCTTACAAGTGCCAGTGTCTAGACCAGCTGACAGTTACCTGATTATCTAACCTGATGTGTAATTTTTAGGTGGGTAAGTTAAAAGTTGGATCTTTTTTTGACTCTTAACACATCAAGGCAATTTGAAATGGCTTAGAGTCAATGCTGTTTGTGAAATCATGTCTTCTGTAACCCAGAGTGTCCTTGGATATCGGTGGATAGAGAAACTGTACAAATACTACAAACTGTTTATAAATGTAGATATTTTATATATGTATGCATGTATATACTTGTTCGTCTTACTGTTTCAGGCTCTGCTGGGGTGTAAGTGCAGTTGGACTGACTGAATGTTGTTTCCTTTCAGTGGATCTGTTGGAAATAAAAGAAATTCGCCCAGGAAAGAATTCCAAGGACTTTGAGCGTTGCAAAGCAAAACAAAGAGAAGAACACTGCTTTACTATTTTGTATGGTACCCAGTTTGTCCTCAACACTTTAAGCTTAGCAGGTAGCTGCTGCTTCTTTGTTTCTTCTTTAAAGCCACCTGTTAAATCAGATAGATTGATAGAACAGTAATGCAAAGAGTACTGTGGGTCTGACTTCTGCAGTTCAGGAGTCCACCAGATGTTTAAAATGTGGAGATAGACCTTTTACTTGGCCCTTAACATCTGTATAAAAGGTTTGCTTTCAGATAGGGTGCTGTGTCAGTGTAGTTTTTATTTGATCAGTCATTTCCAGCAAGATAAGAGTTTTGCCGGTTAGACATCGTAAGATTCTTAACACTGAAGAGCAAGAGTGACATTGTCTTCCTTAAAGCCAGCAAGAGATTTGTTTTTGTCTTCATTGTGGCCAGAATATTACCGTGACCCAAATGATTCTGGAAACAATATCCATAAAGAGTTAGATTAGTGCTGTATCACAAACTTTCCTTCACCTGTCAGTAGCTGCAGACTAATCTGGAGAAGCTAAATTCTAGTTTGGATTATGTGTGTGCAGGTCACCCGGTAATACTGACCTCCTCTAAAAAAGTGCTCATAAATTTGGAAGGTGATAGATTGGCAATTAAAAGATCTGTGTGAAACAGAAGTTGTGTCCTGCATCTGTGGAAATACTGCCTGGAACACTTCTTATTTCATGTGGGATAATCCAGTTTGAGATTAATCATGTGAGATTATTCAAAACCCAAATATTTTGAAATGAGAAGAGAAATATATTCTTGTGGTACAGCCTGAATAGGGTTTGTAACTAGCAGAGTTTACAAAGAATTTTGTCCTCTGCAAAGTTTGTGGTGGATTCTTGGTTTAGAATCAAACAGAAGATCTATTGGGAGGAGTGGTAGTTCTGTCTGTCGTGTGCAGGAACATGCTTGTCCATTTAAATCATTAATTCATTGCAAAATCTCAAGGGCAGAAAAGGAGAGTGCTTGGTAAGTATTTTATTCCTAACACCAGCTTTTTTTTCTTAAAAAAAGAAGGAATTAATTGCTTATAGATTGCTGCACTAGAAGACAGGTTTTTTGCAGTCTGATGCACTGGAAATTAAAGACCGCTTGTGACTATAATCAGTTGTTACAGCCTTTTAACTTTAAATAAGTTTTACCATTGTTGGCTGAAGTCTGTGACAATTCTGAGCACAGGGAGTTCTATGCTGAAGTCCAGCTGTGCCAGGTAGTTCTGACTGATTTTGTCTAACAATCCCCCCATCCCTCCTCCATGGCATTCTCGAAGCCAGGCCTTTGCCAATGCTTTGAAAGCACTAGGCACCATATGATGTGTTGCTGTAATGCTGAACTGCAGAACAACATGATAGAACTTTCTGTTAAGGGGGAAATCCTTTCCCTTGTTGAAGTGCTTTGTCGTGATTTCTGGAAACAATATAAAAGAACTATTACTTAAAGGGGAGGGTAGCTGTCCTAAAGGGCAGAACTGCCTTGGGAAAAGAATTGGTTTGGCAATGGCAGATGGGTGTTCTCTCTGAAATGGTGACTAATGGAAAAACGTTTCCCTGGGGAGCTGAGGCTGGGCTCTAGCTTCAGCCTTGGGGGATAAAGCATTGTCTCAAAGTACATTTAAATAAGATGTGATCTCCATCTTTTGAGAAACTTTTGCTTTGAAGGCAGTTAAAAGACTTTACACAGAATGCAGCTCCTGTGTGAAAGTAGCTTTTCAGAATTGATTTAATCAAAGAAAGGCTTCATGAATTACCAGACTAGCATCCTGAAGCAATCAGACTTTGCCTGGCTGAAGACTGCAGCGATAACATCTCATCCAAGGCCCAGAAAACTGGTTTCAACCTAACCAGTATTCCTTAGGGGGAAGGCTATCAGAAGGCAGTGCTTTACAATTTTCTTTTAGATTGCTTGGAATAGAAAGAAGTAATTTTATGCCATAACACATGGAGTTCTTTTGTCCGTGCACTTCTAATTGCTCTAGATGCAGGTCCCTGAGCTTTTGCCACTTGCGAGACAGGAGATAAGGAAGTGAATTTTTACAGTGTTCCTGTATGAACTCAGCAGTAGTTCTGTAGCTCAGTAGTTGTTCTGCTGATGTTGGAGCTTGCCTCTCCTGATAAGCAGACATCTAAAATGAAGTCTTTTTTGACAGACTTTCCAGAATTAACTCTTCTACCCCTAAATTTGTGCTCATTTTTATTCATTTTATAATTAGTGACATAAAGCTATGCAATGAGATTTATCAAAGAGAAAGGTCAGCAGCTTTGTATCCTGGACCTTATCTAAACATCACAAGTTAGGTCTTGGGTTTGTGTTGATTTTGTTTGGATGTCTCTCACAGCTTCTTATTTTTTTCAGCTGACTCCAAAGATGATGCTGATAAATGGTTGTGTGGCTTGAATATCTTGTATCAAGAGGTCATGAGTGCTCCCACACCTGCCATCACAGAGAGGTATGTGGACATAGTTTCACCTTGTGAGACTTGGCATTTCTTCGTGATCTAAAGAGGAAAACATGAAATAAATGTTTAAGGTGCAATGAGTGGTGCCTTCGTTGCCTTAAGAACAGCTACTCTTCAGTTAGTCTTCTTAATAAGCTCGCAAGCACCTCTGGTGTAAGAGTGCATTTACTTCTTGGAAGTGTCTTTTGCAATCCCAGTAAGCTGTTTCTGGTATGTGTCCGTGATCCTGTGTCCCAGCAACACCACAGTGTGCTTTTATGTGGTCATTGTATGGCAGTGTGATCAGCTCAGAGGGCCAGGCTAAAACTGAACATTTTTAATGATTACTTTTAGCAGCTGGCTATCTGATGGTCAAAGCAGCATCCTTAACACTGCTGAGGATGTTGCATGTGAAACTACTCATGCTCAGAAATAACTCTTTTCGCTGACAGGCTTTTAACACTGTTTCTGTACCTGTTTGCTTTTCATCACTGGTGACATTTCTATTTCTAATCACTGCTGTTTTTTGATGTGAGAATATACCCCGTGTCCTTGCTGGCTCCATGACTTTGATGTTGCCTTTAACAACTTGCTGTTGCAGTTGGGAGAAAGTATTCCTCTCTATTGTATGGTGCTGTAAACCTCACAGGGCTTCCAGGTAGCACACAGATTCTTGTAGTCACCAAGGAGAAGCTTAACAGTGACATGCTGTGTTCATCCTTTAGACCAAAGTCATGTGTGTATGTGTATTCTCTATGAGTGTTGCTAATAGCCCTTTGCTGTGCACCCAATACTGACATGTAGTCTATGGAGGATTTGCTTTCAAGTTCTCTAAATCCATCTCTATCACCCCTAATGTTTCATTTTTATGCATCTAACCATTCTTTGAGCCACCAGCCTCAGCTGGCATAAATCATTGACTTGATGGAGTTGCTCCAATTTTGGCTCACTTCATCTACTTACATTTTTACAGCTTCTGATTGCTCAGGTTTTTTTCTGTCCTGCCCACCCTTCCCCTTCCTGTGTTGTTTATGTGGCTTTAAAATGCAGTATCAAGCAGACAAAGACTATGTATTTGCAAATTGGGTTATAAAGGTGGCTGGATCCTTGGATGCTGCACTGGAAATGTTTTTGCTTTATTGAAAGATGTATCATGACTTTTAAATATTGCTATTAAATTTTATCAATGGATTTTGATATTTTGTTAGCTATGCTTTCTTTATAATTATTAGATTAAGTTTGTTTTTTCCTTTTTTACCCCCTATTCCACAAGCTGGCTGCGAAAGCAGATCTATTCTGTTGATCAAACTAGAAGAAATAGGTAAGAAACTCTTTGTTCAGTTTGTTTTTAGTGAAACGTCTTTGCAAATTCTAACATGGAATTAAAAGACGTAAGTAATTCTCAGTGCAAGATGTGAAATAAGAGACCCTCAGAAGTGACGTTTGCTCTTGCATTAACAGCTTGAGGGTTTTTTGTTAAACATGTTTGTAGCACTCACTTGTGTTTGTGTATGTGTATGAAGAAGCAAGTGGTTAAGAATGGTTTTGCTTTTAGACTAGAATTTCCCTGCCAGAATGAGGAAATGCTGTTGTCTTCTTCCAGCCTTACTGTAGAGATTCAGCCCAGCTGTTGCAGGTGTATTAGGTTCTTGCTTTATAGACATGTTTGCCCTTTGATAGCCTGGTTGGAGCCCAGCAGCTTGTACCGTGTAACCGGCACTGAGCTTTCCTGTGCAACTATGCCACCAGTTCTTATTTCCCTGCTGAGGTGTGTTTGCGTTGGAGTGGCTACACTAATACAGATGACCAGAAACAGCTTTTAAAGCTTGTTTGGGTATTTGTAACAACGAAACTACACAAGCAGAAGTCAGCAGACCCAGAGCAGGTATTTTAAGTAATGTAACTTTCCTTGTTTCAGTCCCTGTGTGATTGAGCATGGCTGGTGTGTGTGGTATCTGTCTGAAACTAGTCACAGCAGCAGTGTCCAGAGATAGGCTTATCCCAGAACTGACACAAATTCTTTCCTTCAGCAGTAACACCTATGAGAAGAACAGGACAGAGTATTAGGAGGAAGAGAAGATAACAGATACCAGAGAATGTTAGGGCACAGAAGGAGAACTACTCCTATGGCAGGGTAGCAATGTGTGAAAGAGTAGCTTTAACAGTTGGGAACAGAAGATTCTCTTAAATACTCTTGAGCATAAATGTAGAAGGAAGCCAAATTGATATAAGGGAATTCCAAGTTTGGAATAAGAGTAAAGTGTTTATTTTTTAAAAGCAATTATCCTGGCTACACAAGCTTCTCTTGCCACATTTTTGTGGCAAGCAAAGCTAAGCAATCACCACTGACTTGCTACTTCTCATGTGAAAGAAGTCCCATAGGCTGTAGCTTCCTATGTTTGAGTTTCAGTAGTTCATTTCAGGTCCCTGGGTGATGTAGCCTTCTCACAGCAAGGGAGGCTTTTTAAAATTAACTCAGCTGCATACCTCTCCTTAGTGTTGCCAGAAGTCATGCGACACTGAGAAGAATGTTAACCTCTCCTCCCCCATACCTGTTACTTGACTGTGATTTTGCTCTTTGTCTGACCCTGCATTTTATTCTAAGGTGTAATTCAATGTGAAACAGTTCATGCGTTTCCTCTCATTTAGGCCTTTTCCTAAAAGCAAAATAAAGTGGTGCAGTTTCATTGTGTGAAGGAGACTGTGTTAGTGCAGGAAATAACACCATTGTGCAGGCAGCCTTGTAGCATCATGCGGCTGGCTGTGTGAGCTGAGACATCACTGCGCAACGGTGCTTCCTAAGCTGGGCAGAGTGGTGATGGGGAAAGCGCCATTCTCTGTTGGATATTGGCTTAAACCTCCTGATGTAGTCTGAAAAACCAGCCCTGAACTGGGGATACGTTGGCAGGATTGTGAAGGAAAAGCAACTGTTAGAACCTGTGGCTGGTAGTATATGGCTGCTGAAGAGACTTCCTTTGTTGCTTTAGGGTTGTTTTATTGGTACGAAGTGTCTGGTTAGGATGGAGAGGACTTGCACTGTGGAGAGGACAACTTCTCATTCTCTTGAAAGATGATTCATGCTTTTGGAAAAATTCAGGAAAGAGGTTTGGACTGGGTTTCGCTGTGTGTAGGGTTGCAGTTCCTGGGGAGGTTAATTGTAAAGGTTAGGCTTCCAGGCAAATCCTGTTACACGGGTTTGAGTTTTTCATAGCGGTAATGAAGTCCCAGCTCTTTGTTTTGGCTTTCACTTGCCTGGCCAGCGGAAATTGCTTGTGCGTGGTGTTTAGGGTACAAATGGAAGGCCTGTTCTTGCTCCTAAAACTAGTGTTTTTTTCTAGAGGCCTGGCGACAGGGTGGAAAGCCAGGAATTTCCTGAGTTCTAATCTGGTTTTGGTGTGGGCTTTGGCCAAGTTCCTTCTTGCTTTGCCTCTTTCCCTCAACACAATGGAGTTGAGAATATCTCGCAGGGTAGCTGCTTGTGTGGACACTGTCATCGAGGTGCCTGTTGGTTTTGTTGCTTTCAGGTGACTCTGTTCTGACCCTGTTTGCAGAATTAAGGGCTTGTGAATTGTGCTGTAGGTCAAGACAGGGTACCTAAGCCTTGTTTTCTTGGCTACTGTTGATGCAGTAAGGTTTGGTGGGCATTCTCGGTAAGACCCATGCCTGTGTTCTCTTGATTCTTCCCCACTTCCTTTTGCTGCCATGGATTCCCACTCCAGGACTTGTCCCCATGCCTTTCACCTGTCCCATGGTATGATGTGTCTTTCTCCCTGAGTTTATACACCACTACCTACCCAGAATAACCAGAGTTTGAGACTGTACTAGAACACACAACCTGAATTCTGCTCTGTGCTATCCAAAGACAAGTTGAGTAGCAGGTACCTGAAATGGGGCTGCAGAAGATGGCTGGGTTGCTGCACCGTGTAGGTGTTATGTGTAACGAAGTTTACAGTTAGGTGAGATGAGCCCTTCTCAGAATGTTTCAATAGTCATGTTTGTGTTGATAGAACACGTTTTAGTAGCTGATTAGATACAGCAGGATTGTGGACTATTTGCTACCTTCATTTTTTTGCTTCCTTTTCCCTCTCCAGTATCAGTCTTAGAGAGCTGAAAACTGTCCTTCCCCAAGTAAACTTCAAAGTGAGCGGCATGAAGTTCTTGAAGGATAAATTTGCGGTAAATACCTGATACCTTAGATCTGCTTGGCCTTATTGAAGCTATTTCTTTTCAGAATAGTGCCTACATTTTTGCTACTTATCATGTACAGTTAAACAAATAAATTCTATTGGTTAATGGCTCAGCTGGGCTTTGCCTGTGTCTGAGGCTGTAAAACAAATTGCAAACATAAAAGTTTCTTTTATTCATTGTACAGTAGACCAAAGCCAACACTGGGTTTTGAGCTCCAGTGCTGATCCTGTGCAAGTCCGTAGGAAACTGGTTTATATTTAAGATGAAATTTATAGTTTAAAAAAATTTAAAAAGGACTTAAAAGAAATTAAAAATAACTTCTTTGCAATATGATCAAGTAATTACTCTTCAATGTGTGCTAATATTAATAACTCCGAAGGTCTTTTCCATTCCCACAAGAATTTTAAACCTCTCCACTTTTTCCTGCTTTCCACCTCTCCACCCTTCAAGCACACAAGCTTGCTGCTGTTGCCGCAGCTAGCAATGAGTAGATGAGGCGCTACCTCACTCTCGGTAAGGTAGTGGAAATGGAGTCAACGTATAAAATGCAGAGCCGAAGATGTGGGCTAGGAGCACCATGTCACAAACCGAGAATCTGTTTAATTGTTTGTATTCTTAACAAGAATGTTAAATTTAAAAATCCCAAGTGAATAAAACAAATGAAGTTGGAGTAGAACAGAATGCATGAGAGGGTGGCAGCTGGAGTAAGCTGTTTGCTGCGCAAATGCAGTTTAGGGAATTCTAAACTGACTGCGTGTTACTTTCTATTGCAGGAAATAGGTGCTCAAAAGGAAGAGCTTAGTTTTGAACAATTTCATTTGTTCTACAAGAAAATCATGTTTGAACAACAGAAATCGGTAAGTTTCTTCATGAGTAGTCAGTGCTGCTCAGCTTCTTGGTCAGAAGAGGGAACGCTGATGATTTTTTTGTTCCATTTGTTACTAATTTTCTTTATTCCCCATTGTTGCAGAACATGGTATAATCCTGTACTTCAGGTGTAGGCAACAGTCACCATCAGCATCTGGCTCATGGAAGATTAATAAGTCACTCAGGTTGCTTCTTGTGTGTAGGTAGTAGAGATATGCACAATATCATGGAGTTTCTAGGAAGACCTTTCTTTGTGAGTTGGTTCAATATGTAGAATCCGTTGTCATGAGGCTGGGCCGATCTCCTTACTGATAGGAGCAGGAGTTTTCCATACTTGTATCAATCCTTTCTCACTGAGAACATTCTGTAAATCATGGAGATGTATCCTGAGCACCAGACAACAGCTGCTGTTCTCATAATCTTTCATGCTTGAAAATTACCAGCCATGCTTCAGACAGTCCTTGGATGCACCCAGATGACAGTTCAGCTAATTTATATGGGCAACTGCCTGACTACTGTTTCTGTGTATTCATTGCACAGATTCGTGAAGCTGATGGAAACCACAAGCATTTAGTGACTCTGAAACTTAGGAACCTTTTAGAACTGTGAAAACATGTAAATTGAAATTACTCGTGTGAAAGTCTTTGACAGCGTGTACTTATTGTTGATTCAACTGGTAGTTGATAAAATGGAGGATTCGATAGTCGAAGTCGGTGCTGCTTCTTTTGGCAGTAGAGCTTTCTTGTGCTGTTTGAAAGTGATAGTGAAATTATTGTGAAAAAGTAAAGAATCTTCATTTACTGACAATGGTTTGGTGTTAACTCTAATTTAATTAGAGTGAGTAGAAAGCTGAGCAGTAAAGCTCCCCAGGATCTTGACTGACTGTGTTTATAATGTGCAAGTTTTTTGCTTGAGAGTTCTGTGCATTCACACTGCAAGGCCTCAAGTGCAGTTGCCAGCCTGGGCACAATGTGTTTGGTCATGTGTTTAATTCAAAATGTGTCTTGCCAACTTGGACGCAGCTCCTCTAGACAGATATTTCCCCTTCCCAGACCAAAGGATGTTATTAGATGGAGCTAGATGGAGAATTGCTTGTTCTTTTATTATTTATCCTTTCCCCCCTTTTTTGTGTTTTTCTTGTTTTGTTTGTTTGAAGATTCTTGATGAATTCAAAAAGGATTCCTCTGTGTTCATTCTTGGGTGAGACTCTTAATTTTTATTATTTTTTCCATTTCCATATGATTCTAGTGCTGCAGGATTGTTTTTTAATTATGTCACTGTTTTGGGGTTTTTTTTGTTGTTGCTTTGCCTACGCTTGAGCAGGATGCTGTTAGGAATAGTTTCTACATCTTTTGCTTGGTGGACTTGAAAATTTAACTGTTAAGGAAGTTACTTACAAAGTTTGCTTTTGTGCTGCATGTTTCCTTAGTCCTTGGTCATGCTGTATGAATTAAACCTGGTGAGACTGCTTAAAGACACAGATGGATCAAGGATGAGCAGGTTATAAATAACCTTATTGGTACTAGATGATGCAGCATTTGTGTCCAAGAAGCAGTTGTGCTGCCTTCTTTTGGTGCAGCTGCATCTCACCTCTTTTTTCAGGAGGTTTTGATCTATCGCAGTCAATCATCTGAATAATACATGAAGGGAGCTATTTGTGGGAGTGTGGCTCTATGATAATTTGAAGGGACATTCTCTCCATATGCCTCAACTAAACTTAGCGCCATCCCTGTCAAATGAATACTGCTCTCTTGCTGCAGAGCAATAGGCACAGATGTGGTACTTTTTCCTGACAGTCACTACCAGAAGTACTTCAGGGATCCAGGAGACTTTATTTAACAGCTCAAAATGCAGTATTTAGATAATACAACATTACAAGCCTAATCTAAATTCCATTGCAGTTATAAAAACTGTTTCTTGGTGATGGCAGGTTTACATTTATACTGTAAATCCAAGACACAAACCCATGTAATTTTCTGCTCTAACATCTGATGATATTTACTGTATCATATCTTTAGCTTTACTTTCCCTTTTTTTTTAATTTTAAAGAAATACTGACCGTCCCGATGCTTCAGCAGTTCATCTCCATGATTTTCAAAGATTCCTACTACATGAGCAGCGGGTGAGAAGGTTGCAGAAATTCCGAGTTCTTTTTTCTTGAGGTTGTCTCACAGAATTCTGTGCTCGTTAAAAAGAAACATGGTGTGTCATAGAATATGATGGGTGTCAGCAGAGATACTAGGCCTTGGAAAGATTTCTCCTTTGCTACCATTGAAGTTCACAAGAGCTATTATTTGTCTTCTATATGAAAACCTGAGGATGAAAGGGAGGGCAAAGTAAATAAGGTTTTAACAGGTCTCCAGTCATGTAGACAAACAGACAAGGTTAGAAATAACCACTGGATGTATGTCAAAGACTATAGCTGTCGTTGTAGATACATCTGGGGAAACGTTTGGGCCACAGCCCCATTTTAGCAGCAGTTACATAAAAAGCTGAGCCAACTGCCTACATTCAAGTCAAAGGTAGGTTTCTACCAAATTGAGGCAGTTTGGCGTTTCAGACCAGCAAGCAGATAAGGATGGGGCAGGGATTGGAACAGTATCTTCATGGTCTTCTATAATGCTACTTAACACAGACATAACATTATTTAACACAGACATTCTTCATGGAGGCCCGCTTTCTTCCCTCTGTGCATGCAGATGTGCACACAGGTAATATCTATGTTGTGGGACTCTAATGTGTATAAAGCTCATTAGATGGAGATCTCTTTCCTTCCTTAGACATCTTAGAGGAAACTATGTATGTATGTGGGCACAGTGAAATATATTGTCTTAAACTAGCCAGATGAGAGAGAAGCAAATCTCACCTGAGCTCTCTGTTCCTTGTTTGATTTCGTAAAGAATATCACCATGTCTAAAGCTTTTTTTTTTTACTGTATTATCTGAAGGAATCTTGGGCACAAGATCTCACTAAAGTCCGAGAGCGAATGACAAAGTTTATTGACGACACTATGAGAGAAACTGCTGAACCCTTCCTGTTTGTTGATGAGGTAAGCTGATACTTTATAATAGTTCCTCGTGGACTTTTTTCTTTTGCTGTTAATTTCTTGTTTGTTTGTTGGGTGCAGATCTGGTGTGCTTCTTTTGCTATGTCGCTGGGTTTCTTCTAGTCTTGTACAGAAAAACGTTTAACTTCAGTCTCTGTCTTGTAGTTCCTCACTTTCCTTTTTGCAAAAGAAAACAGTATTTGGGATGAGAAGTATGATTCGGTAGATGCACAAGATATGAATAATCCTTTGTCCCACTACTGGATTTCTTCCTCTCATAACACGTAAGTTACCGAAGTCCCATTGTCTATCCCAATTCAAACAGACCTAGCATGTGTTAGGAAAAGTAATAGCTCTAAATTGTTTATGGGACTCCTTTCCCCCCTTCTCTGAAGATCTTAGAGGTTTTGAGATAGAATCAAGTTCTGTTTCCAGAAAGGCCAGACCCTGAATCTTGTTACAAACCTCAAAAGAAATCTTGAGTTTAAACTGTACCAACTCTTTGCTTTAGAAATTAAAGTTATCAAAGAACTTACATTTTTTTCTAAGCACCAACTGCCTTATTCAGCTAGTGTCAGCATTAATTGGACCTGAGCAGAACAACAGCATAAGCACCTGACTAGGCCTGTGGGAAGATCCCATACTGTTAGTGTAATCAGAAGGGTGGTGGATCTGTTGCCTTGGAAAAGGAGATAGAGATGTGTGCTATTGATAGATACTCTGGCAGTTGACAGAGTCAAGAAGTGAAAAAGATGGTCCTGAGTGGGAAAGGAATATGGAGACCTTAAATTAGCACATCTAGTGATCAGGGCTTGGCTATTCGTGTTCTTTCCCTGGATGATGAGGATTAGAGCAGATGGAGGTGCCTGAGGCAGAGTGCAATTTGCTATCCATGCTCTCCTTTGTTATTTTGGGTCTGTTTTGCAGCCAGAATTTTGAAGGCTGGGGGACTGTATTTTTGTTGTTACTGGTTTTAGAATTTTATGCATAGTACTTAGCTGCTGATTTCAGTAGGTTGTGTCTAAGCTACCTGCCCTTCTCCTTGACAGTCTGTGGTGCACAAGGTTTTTAGCCAAAGTACAAACCAATGTGATGATGAATTTGAACTGTTGTCACGTGAAGGGCATTTTCTCATCTAGCACTGTAATGAAAAGAAAGAAAGACTTAAAGAGAGGGAAGAGAAATGCACAAATTAAATATTTCAGGGAATGAGTTCAAGTGGATATGGATATAGCTTATAGGTGTGTTTGAAGTATAGGGTGGGGTATCACTAAATTCTCTCCATGTCCCTCCAACATGGTTATGCCTCAGCACGGCAAGTTTTAGTTGTGTTTCATAGCTCGTGATTTTCTCACCAGAAATGTGTCAGAGTTGGTTGATGTTTAGACTGAGCCTTTAACCTTCTACAGTTTGTTCCATTCAAAAATCTGATAGCATTGGGTACAGCAGGGTCCAGTTTTTCCATTGCAAATGAAAGACAAACCCCAAAAATCTCAGCATACATTCTTGAAATTAGTGGTCTATCTTTTACAATTTTCATTTTGCTCCTTAGATACCTGACAGGAGACCAGCTTCGAAGTGAATCATCCACAGAAGCTTACATCAGGTGCCTTAGATTGGGCTGTCGATGTATTGAGTGTGAGTAAAGAGTCTGTGGAGCGGTTTGTGACACACTGTCCATATTAGTAGAGTTTCCCCTGTTTACTGAGAAAGAGAAAAGAACTGAAATCAAGAACTAGTTTGTTTACTGAAATTGGAGTTAGTCATATAAAAACCACTAAATTCCCTAAATTGTTTTTCTTATGCCTTACTGTTGCCCCATGCATTTGCCCTAATTCTTGTTCCTTTGGAATTTTAAGTTCTTTCTAAATCTCATCTTCTTGCACACCAAAGATTCATTCTTGAATCTACTATAAGAAAGCACAGGATTTAAACTGGAATTACTTGTGTAGGGTAGTTTGCCTTCAAAACACACATAGGGTACAGAATCTTCTGTATTTTTTTGTGCTTCTACTTAACTTGCAAGTAGATCAGTTGCTATCTTTGTGCATTTGCCTCTCCATCTCTGTGGTTGTGTACTGTATTGAAAAGATTTATTCCAGTTCCGTGTAATTTCACCAGTTAATTCATTAAATGAGCTGCTACTTCCTGTTCGGTTTGGCTATCAACAAAATCAGCAAGAGAAATAAGCTGTCCTCTTGCCACCTGGACTGTATTTATCCCTAGTAGACTGATAATACAGCTGCCTGAATTCATTATTTCCAGCACATAATAATGCTTTGAAAAAAAGCCTAAACAACTGCATTTTGTTTGTATTGCTTTTAGTGAAGTGAACTTAACTTCCTCTGTGAGAAATATAAATTCATAGAGTATTTTATGAAAACATTTAACATTATGACTAGGTGAAACACTGAAGATTTGGATGTATTCTTTCAACCAGAGTTATTTAAGTAACTACTTGGTCTATTATTTTTTCCATTGCTTGTCTTTCCTAGTGGATTGCTGGGATGGTCCTGATGGGAAACCCATCATTTACCATGGATGGACAAGGACAACAAAGATCAAATTTGATGATGTAGTACAAGCAATCAAAGATCATGCTTTTGTTGCATCTGAGTAAGTTCTGATTCATTTTCCTGGAGCCTGTTTTCATATACTTTGTCCTTTTGGAACTTCTTGCCCTCTTGTGTAATCTAGAGTAAAATATTACTGAGGGGTGACCTCATTAATGTCTACAAATATTTGAGGGGTGGGTGTCGGGAGGATGGCACTGGGCTGTTCTCGG